>CM048932.1:35980650-36580650 GCA_026686955.1 Epinephelus cyanopodus | reverse complement strand
AGATTGCAGGGGAAAAAAGAAGGAAAGAAAAACGTACATGATGATAACGAAAGATCACACATGGACGATTGTTAGAGCAATGCTGCATCAACAGCTACAGAAAATAAATTTGCCGTTACATTACACTGCGTACAGAGTACTGTACTCATTTCATTACACGCAACCAAATTCCATGACTGCGGGAACATGCAGGAAGTTGTGATCAAAACAATTAACGCCAATTCAACCAAACCCTGTGAATTCTCTGCGACTTTGCAATTTTGTGTCATCGCTGCCACTTTCTCACAAATGTGACCAATCATAGTCGTCCCCAGCACACTGTCACTGGAAGATGTGATTATCCTTAACGCCAATTAATGCCAGTTCAATCAGTCACCAAAATTCCCTGCGACCTTGTAATTTCTCCGATCACCGCCGCTTTTTTGCAACTTTGCCCAATCACTGTAGTTTTCTGTGAGCTTCAACAATCATAGCAGTCCCCCACACAGCATCACTGGAAAATCTGATCATGAAATTGCATGACTTTTCCAGGTTTCCATGACCATGGGAACCTTCCTCGTAGTCCTGATCGCAACAATTAATGCCAATTCAATCAGTCCCCAGAATTCCCTGTGACTTTGCAATTTTGCCCGATCACTGCAACTTTTTCACAGATTTGACCGATGGCCGTTTTTGAATTTCACCATCATGGCGGTGCCCTGCACAACTCTACCAACTCTATGACCTCCAGGCCTAGAAAATGTGATAGAGAAATTCCATGACTTCCAGGTTTTCCATCACGTGGGAGCCCTGCAGGCTGCTGTGATTCCAACAATTAAAGTTCCATGTATTCAATAAGTCCATGTGAATTCCCTGCGACCAAAAACGTCACAATATGCATCACAATTTTTTTAAAAAGCTGCTGTGAAATCAGGAAATTTATGCCGCAACAATCCCTGAAAAAAGTCTGCAAAATCCTGGAGGGACTGTTTAAATAAACCAAATTACCACAGTGAAAACGGGGCTGCCTGGGGGCCCTCGGAGCAGCTTATTAATCCAGTTTTGGGAAATCATTCCACCAAAAGAGAAATGCTTTGGAGTATTCACTTCCTCAGACTACCTAACTCACGTGTTTAAAGTGTTTTTGAAATCAGTGCTAGCTTATACAACAGTTGTTCGTTTTCTTATCCTTTCAAATAAACCACTATATCATCAACAAAATAATTTATCTTCACAGTCACTTAAAAATATTTCAGTGTCACTGCATACATATGAAAAACAAAAAAAATAGGTAGATTACATGCTAGCAGCTTTAACGTCAGAGCTCAGCCCGCGAGGAGCGAGCTGCTACAGTCGTCTTCATGTTATAATCTCTTTATCTCCTCTGGAACACAACCAAACGTCCTCCAACTCCCTGTCTGCTCCGAACACTGGTTGAACAGGTTTCATTTACACACACACACAATTAAAACTTCTTTACATTAAGTGCCACAGACACACACACACACACACACATACATTTTCCCAGTTACAGGAAGCAACATGAGGGTTTATCACACCACGTTTGGCCCTGACAGGGTTAACATCACCAGTGTGAAGACATGCAGTGGAATGTTTGTGGTCCATTAAATCTCAAGTTATTGTGCTGTGAGTGTTTTCAATATTCAAGTGTCAATCCTTAACCCCGCGCTTACTGCAAAGCTCAATGGTTAACAAATACACAGGCGAAACACACGTTAAAGATTCGCTTTCTTCTAACTGTCTACTGGCTGCAGATTCATGTTTAACAGACAGTATGAGTAAGGTCGGACAGGAAGAATAGGTGTTAGTGTTTTTTCTGTAGCCTCGGGTTCAGCCCAGGGCTCAGAAACAGTTTGCAATGTCAAAACCAATCACATCATAAGCAAATGATACCAGTAATGAATCCAAAGGACCAAAAATAAGACTTAACAACTTGCAGTTTGTGGCAGAATCAGGGCCGTAGCCACAACTCAGGACACTGAGGTCACGACTTCTGTGTTAAGTTTCTAGGAATTCTGGGATACTGGTAACCTCAAGGTTTGAGGGGCATTTAAACCCAGTTCAGAACAAAGATTTGCATCGAGACGAGTTCAAAACAAACAACTACTGTCAATGCATCGTTCTGCAGTGCTCTAAAAACCTGCCAGTTCCTGCCAGAATGTGTGTGTGTGGGCGGGGCATAAGCACATGACCTCAGTATCTCTAAAATCCTGGCTACGGCCCTGCTTAAAACCAAAACAGTCCAGAGCCTCTGAGAGACAGTTTGGTCAGGTTCTTTACAGACTCATCCTCTGTAGTAAGAGTGCACAGAGAATATTAAACTCAGACAGCAGATGGTATTTGCTATTAAAACTGTGAGCATTGAAGTACTCGTCACTCTGCTTATTTGATCTTCGTGAAGCCACACCTGCGCGCTCTGATGCACAGTAACTCAGTGATAATAAACAAAAAGCCCAGTTGTGACATCAGTCCATCGCTTCACATCAGTGAACGCACAGTGTAGCAACAACTAAAGCTCCGGTTTGGTCGTCTCTTCGTGTCGTGACGTGCTGAAGCTCTGAGAAGGAGCCGGCGTCGCTCCGTGTTCTGTTCACAGTGAGGAAGATTCAGTGGAAGAAACAGTGTCTGAAACACGCAGCTTTCCCTTCGACTTTAACGGCATTCAAGAACCAGAGAAAGCAAAAAATAAATAAAAATCTCTAAAATATAAAACAACAAATGGAATGTCAAATATATATATATGTACTTATATAAATTAATATTACATGAAATAAATATTTGAACATCACTCTTGGAAATTAAATAATTTAAAACATATTGCCTCGGTCAAGAGGTAGACCAGGAAGACGCCCACCGTCACATCTCTAGAAGTATTCATTTAAAGGACCACACCGGTGTTTCTGCAGGTTTAACCTCTGAACTACGAATCATGTGCAATTTATATTACTGGTGAAGATTTTTATTGCATAAATCTTGTTTATATTTCTACTTTTTAGGTGGCAGTCAGTGTCAATTCATTTCTGTAGTGTGCAGAAATCAATGAGCAGGCTTTAAATATTATCAAGTAATATATTCATGCATTCATAAATTATTAATTTAACTTAATTATCTTACAAACTGTGAATTAATAGACTGAAAATAATAAATAGACTAAATATTAACAGACTACAAAATAATAAAAAAAAAGATGATTAAATTTGCCAATTAAATTTCTATTTCCCTATTTTGTCTTTGAACAGCTAATAATTAGTTTACAAATGGATCAACAATTTTAAAAATTGAGGGCTCTGACTGGTCAGCAGGTATGTGTTGGCAGGAGTCTGAACCAATCAGAGCCACAGTTGTTTTAATTCTAAGATTTAAATTAAAGAGACACTGCACGCCTCAGAAACATGTCCGAGCTGTGACTCACATTTAATTTTTAAGCCAAACAGAAATGAATGGAAACTGACTTAAATCTAAAAATCCAGAAACCTGCAGAATCATTTGTAAAACCAGTCCGATGTAACGTTCTCCCAGTTTGTCTTAAAGGGGTGAAAACATGCAGAATCACCAGTGTGGCTGTTGAACTTTGACTCAGAACAGTGACTCTGGTCCGTTTGCTGGTAGTTGAACCGACTCACTGACAGTTCAGCACAGAGGAACTCGATCCTTCACGTTAAAAAAAACAAACAAAAAAACTCTTAGCTCCAAAAACACACTCAAACAAACCGCCGGTACACAACTGAAGTCTGAATTATGGGAAATAAAACCTTCACTGGTAACTTTACAGTTTCTGGAAGTTTCTCTCTTTGGAAAAATAAAACAACTAAACTGACTCTGATCTGGAAACGCCAGGTTCTTGTTCATGTCGTACAGAGATGACTTAAAGGCTCAGTTCACATAAATCACAATGTGTCGAGGTTTTGAGATGTCTGACTCTGAAATATAAGCACGTAGGTTAAGTTTTGTTTGAGTAAATTTTAATTCTCTCCTGACTTTTTGTGTCAGGTGATAAAATGATAGAGCAGCAGATTTTTCCAGTTATCAAAAAACGTTTTCGGACATATTTGTGCAAACAGCATATCTGTTAAAGTTGGGTTTAATTACACTAAACGACTTTGGCGTTTTGCACCTAGAAAGCACTTAACATATTAAGTTCATCGTGATGATTATTAACAACGGTCTGTGTCTGATTTGAGGCATCTATATTTGTTTTAAGTGCTTCCATATTTGCAAGCACCAAGTCGTTTATATCAGAGCTTTCCCAGCCAGATAAACAACTCGGACGCTGACTCTGACTTTATTTACAAGTCAGAAATTCTTTATGTCTTTTACCTACAAAAATAGAAACGTTCATATCAAAAGTTGTGACCATCACTGCCCGCAGACTTCCATGCGTCCTTAAAAGGCCGGACACATGCCGAGTGCTTTCGCCCTCAAATCCATTGTTTGCAATGTAGACAAGCTGCAGGTGCGCTCACATGCCGTTGCGACATGCTAGCATTCCCGAGCACCTCTTCTTCAGGGCACAACGGCTGCACCCTGAGATTAACTTTTGGAATGCAGCAGTGGAACAACCAATCGCAGCCAACAGATTCATTCACTATCAGTCGGTGATACATATGGAGAAGAAGCTGAGGGCTGCTCAGAGCTTTACATCTGTCACACGGACACAGAACATCGGACGCAACCTGTACGCAGGCGCTTAAACACGCAGCATGTGTACGGCCCAGAGTTTGGTTTGTCCATTCTGGGCTACAGTAGAAACATGGCAGTGCAACATGGCGGTCTCTGTAGACAAGGACCTGCTCTCTGTGTAGATATAAATATTTTAAGGTAACAAAAACAGAACTATTCTTATTTTTAGACGATTATACACTCAAGAAAACATACTTCCTATGTTATATTAAATTCCTGCCAACATGTCCTCCTAAATCCTTCACACGGGACCTTTAGGAGATACAAAGACTGCTTTTAGTGCCCCCACCCACACTGACACTGCACGAACCAAATTAGTTAATTAAATTTAACTAAAACCTAAACTTCCTGATTTTATGATGAGAATTTTGACCAAATAAGTTCACAGGTCAAAAACAAATAACACAGACATACACACTCTGATGTCTTTGGACGGTTTCACACAGATGATTTCCTCTGTACAGAGTGGTTCCAGTAAAAACAGCTCACAGTTGGTCAGTAGATGATCCACAGGAAGTGTTTCTGCTGAGTTAATTTTTCACTCAGGTGAAGGCAGACATCTCAAAACCCGGACAAATAAAACTAAACCCATCTGCAGTTTGATACCACTGCAGGAGAAATATGTCTTTCTGTAATTCAGGTGAACTGACCCTTTACAAACACACACACACACACACACACACACACACACACACACACACACACACACACACACACACACAGCCCTGTCTGTACCTCCAGTCATACTCACTAGTGTTCCCTCCGCCATCTTTGTAGTCTATTCTGATGTGTGTCAGTGTTGGGAGGGGGACATGCAGGACGGGATACAGGAGCATCTGAGGAGCTGATCCTCAGCTCGCCTCAGACGTCTACAGAAAAGTTCAGGAGACAACGAGCAAACAGGAAACAGGAAGTAGTGCCAGTGTGTGTGGGTGAGTGCACAGGTAGTTTAGTTTCCCCGCGGGGACTTTTTAAGTTAGATGGTGCTTTCAGTGTGTGCGTGAGTGATGGTGTGGACCTGTGGGTGGGGGTGTGCCTGGCTGTTGCTGGGCCTGCGGGGGCCCACACAGTTCTGCTGCTCACTGAGCAGAGTGGCGGTCTCTCCCGGCCCGTTCTCCGAGTCAGCAGAGGGCGGCGACTGCTGGAGCTTGGAGGCGGGCAGAGTCGGGTGGAGGTTAAAGGTGCACGGCGCTGAGCTCAGGGAGGACGGAGGGGTTTGGGAGAGGGGGGTGTGGTTGCTCGGAGGCGGGGTGCCTTGAGGCAGACACTGGCTCGGTCTGCGGCCGGAGGAGGAGGAGGTGGTTTGGGGCAGAGCTCCGCGGCTGCTCAGTGGCGGCAGCTGAGTGTTGGAGGGCGGGCGCTTTGCAGGAGGTGTGGCCAGCGGCAGTGGGAAGCGGGTCCCTGGTGGCGTCACAGGAGGCAAAGAGGCAGATGTGTCCAGGCGAGTGTGACTGCCCTCTGGAGACTGTGGCGTGCTGTCCAGCCTGGACGCCAGGACGCCATTTTGGTACTGAGAACGAGTGATCTGAGGAGGACAAAACATCAGTGAGACGAGGGGAGTTGATATGTTGCCCATGGTAATGATGATGTCACCAGAGTGCAGCCACACAGAGATTCCTCCATACTCGTTGCGTTGCGAGACAATCATCTGATAAATTATGATGTTTGTGGAACTAAAGACTGAAAGTGGGGCTCTGCTGATCATACTTTACTTATGCAGGACTTTGAGGATCTGAGTACTGCTGCAGAGTCTGACTGATACTCACCTTGACAAACTGCAGGTCTGTGAGAGCTCGTACGCAGAAGTCTGGTACGTACTGGAAGGGAGTTCCTGGGATCTGATTGATGCTCCCGCTGACGGAGCCGCTCTCTGGAGCGCGCTCAGTGCAGCTCAGAGACGCCGAGCGGTTTAGGTTGCCCCCGTGTGACGGAGAACGAAACTCTGGGGATTAACAGAGAGGAGAGTGAGTGGGAGGGTGAGGACTGAGGAGGCAACCACACACACACACACACTTATACTGAACCAAAGCAGAAAACACACCAGGAAAAAAACAACGTGAGAACGAGACGACTGTGAACACACTGCAACACGTCACACAAAAACACATTAATGTCAACATCATCACACGTGACGGATCGATGGAAGAGATGAGACTGTTATGGAAAGAATGCGACAAACATGCCACATGCGATGAGGTGACATTTGAACTTCTCGTGGTTACAACAGGACAGTGTGAGCTCAGAGGAGGGAGCTCTCTCATTGGCTGCTTTTAGTGATGTCATGGAGGGTGACGTCAGGGGCAGGAAAGCATCCTCGAAGTCTTGGAGACAGTGTCAGTGATGATCAGAGAGCTGGAGTTCAGCGTCGTGTAGAGAAGTTACAGATACGGGAGAACATTTGTGCTTAAAGGAATAGTTCAACATTTTGGGAGGTGCCAAAGTTTGGAGCTACAGCTCATTAGCTTAGCTTAGCATTAAGACCGAGAACTGATGGGAACAGCTAGCATGGTTCTGTCAGAAGGTAAAGCACCTCCAGAGCTCACTGACTCAGGTTATATGTTGTTTTATTGATTTTTGTTTACGCAGACAACATATAACCCAGTGTCCTTTGGGCTGTTTCAGTCTAAGCTAAGCTAAGCTAACTGGCTGCTGTGCTGTAGTTTCATATTTAAAGGACAAACACAAGAGTGATATCCAAAGATGTACACGTAGACGCCACATTGACCGTGTCAGCCTGTTGTAGCAATGCGTCATTTTTGCTGCCAGACTGCAGAAGAATACAAGAAGAGCTGCCTGTAAACAAATGTGACTAATCGAGGGAGCTGCGTTTTTTCTGGAGAAAAATAATAGTTGAAAATCTGAACTTCAGCGACCTATTTGCGCCGCTACAGCCGCTCAGCACTGAGATACTCCAGGGACGTATGATGCCAAGACGTACCGGCGGAAGTTCATCCATTAATTCAACCATTTCAAGTTTGTTTGATGCGAATCATTCGCACGTATGAATATACCTGGATCATAAACCCTTGGATATAAAAATGACTGTTAAAGTGCTTTTTATCCATTAAAACCGAGGCTCCCCGTTTACTTGTCTTTGTTTACAGGCAGATCTTGCTCTCTCTAATATGGCGGCATCAGTGACATGTGATCGATCGACCAATGAGACATCTCTAGCTGTGTCTCAGTTCAGAGGCTGCAGCTTTTGAAGGACGCGGCCTTCGCAATCAACGTCAGCCACATCTGTTGAATACCGTGTCAGCCGAACCGAAGGGTCTCAGAAATGGGACTGTCTGGTCTGCGGAGGATTTCCTGGTTGCATCACAAGTTGTTCTCAACCCCTATCTGTTGGCGTTCCTGTTACCTCGCAACTAGTCTCTCACACAGACGCCGATGACGTCAGTGGTCTGGATATCCCCGCCCTATTTCTATTACAAAACAAAAGACGAATGTCCCCAGACTCCCATTCCAAAGTAAGGGAGGCTGGTCACGTGAGACTACCTCACAACTTGCTGCGCTTGATAAAAGACGTTGTATCCTCCAAATTCTGGGAAAGATGGACGCATTTCTTTGCCGCATTCGAAGGAGCCTTTGAAATGAGTCAGCCTCGGTTGTGTCGATGTGACGCAGTCAGTCTCAAAATGCAGCCTTCGAGGGCTGCAGCCCCTGAACTGAGACACAGTCTCTTGTTTCCATATCTGTGATCGTATCCATCTTCTCATCTAACTCCTGGTGAGAAAGCAAATGAGCGTTTTTCCCAAAATGTCGAACTATTCCTTTAACCAGAGGTCTACAGTCAGATCAGCCGAGGGATCGTGATGAATCATATCTGACCACAGATCAGTGGTTAAAGGGGAGGAGTTGGTGACAGGGTTAGAAAATAGAGGACGCCGCACCTTGAGCCCATCCAGCAAGTTTGTCTGACTCTGCTCACACTGTGACAGTCTGAGGGTTAATGATCCGCTGTGAGCCGATCCTTCAACCTGACCTGACACTAGAGGTGTTACATCTCCTCTTATGGTGATTTTATGTTCATCTCAATAATATTTTCCTGTCTCTTGTATTTCCTTCCTCATGATATTGATTTCTGAACCTGAACTTTGTTTCTGGAGCTGAAATGATTGGTCATTTGATCTGCGGAGGATTGATCCTCAACAGATTTGATCATCGATTCATCTCTTAACCAAAAAATGGCAACAAACTACTGCTTCAGTTTGTCGGATGTTTGTATTTTCTGTCTTTTAAAGTCCAGCCGACATATGACACATTCATGTGAACATCTTAAACCTGACATTTAGACATTTTAATTTATAAAAAAATACACCGATCAGCCAAAACACTGAAACCACAGTCAGGTGAAGAGAATGAAACTGATCATCTCGTCACAGAACATCTCTCTGATGGGAAACCTTTGACCCTGGCTGTCATATGAATGTCATTTGAGGTGCTCCATGCAGACCAAGTACACTCCCTATTGACAATGGCAGTGGCCCCCAGCAGGACAATGCACCCTGCCACACAACAAAATTCCCCACATCCCGATCTGATGGAGCATTTGTGGGATGTGCTAGAAGCCACGAGTCAAGTCCAACCCACAGTGGGGCCTCCTTGTTTCAAACTGAAACCCCTCCAAAGGGTCACCAGATAAATCCGCCCCTGTTGAGGCTTGGACGCAGGACCTCTGGAGGTGTCACTGATCCTTTGAGTCCTGCTGGTGGTGAGGTGGGGTACCAGCACGTTACACGAATGCTCGATCAGATTGGGATCTGGGGAATTTGGAGGCCAGGTTGACACCCTGAGCTCTCTGTCACCTTCCTCGGGTCATTTTTACGGCGCAGCGTGGCGCATTGTCCTGCTGAGGAGCCAAGGATGGATCCTTGACTGTGAGAAACACCATCTGTTTTAAAAGCCCCTGTTGTCGGTCTGAAGAAGGTCAGAGGTCACTCAGAGGGGCAAAAGCTGATTAAGCTGTCCTGTACACTCTACTGTGTCTATCATGGGGTCTGCACTTGCTGGATCAGGACTCTGAAGATGATGAAAAAAAGGAGAATGGTGAAGAGGCTTTAAGAAGAACCCCCCCCCCTCCCTCCTCCGGCCCGTGCGAGTGTTTACCTGGGAAACGAGAGAACAGAGAAAACCTCTTAAGAGAGAGGCGTCGTGGAGGGGGGGACGCCACTGATGGGGAGAGAGGAGGGGTGACGGCTGAGAGAGGAGGAGGAGGAGGAGGAGGAGGAGGAGGAAGGGGCAGAGAGAGACAGATGAGCTGGTTTATTTATTTTGTGCATTTACTCTGTTCAGGTGCAGCGTTTGTTACCGCTGTGATCAAATAAAGCTCACTGACTTTACACCTTCATCATCTGCATCAAAAACACTCCTAATAAACAGAAACACTCCGCTCAGTGATTCAAAATAGATCCAGAGGGCAGATACAATGAAAACATGCTGTACTTTGAATTTTGTGACATGTTTACCAATTAAAATGGATGACAGAGCGACTTTAGGTCATTAAAAACTGAACGTGTTTCCCTGCTGACAGCTGGAGGTCAGAGTTCAGCCTGACTGATACTGGATCATTGAAGCCGATACAAATGTCAACATTCAAACCTTTTTTTTTTAATCTGTTAAAAATATGTCAACCGATATTTAGCTTTCATTAAAACACAAAACATAAGCAAACATAGTTGTTACAGATCCCTCAAGGTGGAGTTATTTTATGGGTCTCATAATGTTCCACAATTTCTACAACAAAAGGAAACAGTCACTTCCCTCTCTGTTAATTTAAAAGCACTGTGACCATCACACGTGTTTCCCTCCAGTGTCTCGTTACTTATCAGTCACAGAGCTGCTGTGAAACTGCGCCTACTTGGAGCAACAAAAGCGTTTGTCTTGGGTGCATTGCTACAATAAACAAACTACACAGGATGGCGGAGGAGACACACACACACACACACACACACACACACACACACACACACACACACACACACACTAATGTTGCTGGGCTAGAGAACCACAAAAAGATCTCAAAGTGACTAAGGACTCAAAGCAACAACAAAGAGACTCAAAGCAACTTCAAAGACACTCAAAACAACCACTTTGTGACACAAAACAGCTACAAAGAGATACGAAGCAACTACAAATGCAAAGCAACTACAAAGAGACACAAACAACTACAACAAGACACAAATCAACAAGGAGACTCAAAACAACCACTCTGTGACACAAAACAGCTACAAAGAGACACGAAGCAACTAAAAGAGACTCTATATGACCACTAAGAGCCACAAAACAACTACAAAAATACTCAAAGCAACTACAAAGAGATGCAAAACGACTACAAATGCAAAGCAACTACAAAGAGACACAAACAACTACAAAGAGACACAAACAACTACAAGACTCGAAGCAACTACAAAGAGACACAAGCAACTACAAAGAGACTCAAAACAACCACTAAGAGCCACAAAAAGACTCAAAGTAACTACAAAGAGATGCAAAACAACTACAAGTTGCAAAGCAACTCCAAAGAGACTCAAAACAATCACTTTGTGACACAAAACAGCTACAAAGAGATTCAACGTAACTACGAGATGCAAAACAACCACTAAATCAGAATCAGAAATACTTTATTGATCATCGAGGGGAAATTGCTGTGTTACAGGTTCTCCTTGCAAGAGAGAAAAACTAATGACAGTAATGACTAAATGACACAAAGCAACAACAAAGAGACTCAAAACAATTACAGACACAAAACGACCACTAAGAGACATTAATGTAACTGGGCTTCACAGGCTGAGATCAATGTAAAAACAGTCTGTTTATTTGAGACAGCTGTGCACAAAAAAGATGCAGAGTGAGTAAAAACAGCAGCAAACGTTTCAGTCCTTGACGATCATCAGTGTTCAGTCGAGGACTGAAACATTTGCTGCTGTTTTTACTCACTCTGCATCTTTTTTTGCACCTTTTTTCTTTCTCAGCTTGTGGAGCTTTTGTCTCGCCCTGTAACACTGGTGTGTGTTGCGTCTCCTCTGCCGTTCTTTCTAGTTTATTTAATAGCTCATATATACAAAACATAAATAGCAAATAACAATACGGTGACAATGTTCTCGGATAGTTTTCTATTTTTTAATCTTTTTATTCTGGTTTTATTTTAGTTTTAGTATTTATTTCTTTTACCGTCTCTGTTTGTCTCTGTGTCGCTGCAACAACCGACCGTCCCTCTGGGGTTCGATTAAAGGTGATCTTATTATCTATATTTCATATCTATTATCACGCTAACAGCTTCTTTAAAAGACTGAAGTCACATTTCAAACATTTGCAAATGGATTTTTCTCACAGAGAAAGATTAGAATACACATTTCAGGATGAGAAATGGTCGAGTGTTTGACGTATACATTTGACACATGCACAGACACTGAGCTGCATAATGTGCACATGAGGTACAGACAGCAGTTTATCCAGGAGACAGAAACAGGTCAACAGGAAGGGAGAGCAGAAGAAGAAGAAGAAGAGGAAGAGGAGGAGATGTGTCATCAGCAGTTATGATGCTGAACCACTAGGAGTCAGTGCTGTTGCAGTGAGTCAGCACACAGCAGAGACGCTGCCTGGATACTGACACCACCCAGCTGCATTGTGGGACTCTCAGGTAGGCTGACATCATCCAACACACTACCTCCACCTTTAAAGGTAACAACCTGCGGTCAGCCTGCACCTGCAGGGCTCTGTTTTACCGCCTCTTATGTTTGCAGCCATATTTACTACTTTAAAGGGATAGTCTGCCTTATTTGAATAGGGGTTGTATTAGTAACTTATCCATAGACAGTAGTGCTGCTGTGGAAGTTGAGCAATGAACCGATATACTTTGGTGGTTTGAGTTGAAGGTGTGAGAAAGAATATTATCAGTAACATTGTTAACACTGTGCTACATTACAGAGAAATACAAACCGTACTAATGAACCTTCATTAATATAGGCCTATATTTTATCTCCAAGTGCACGTCACACACTGAGCGAGCCGCCTGTTAATGACGCTGTGGGCTAATGGGCATGTAGCTACTTCCATGTTTCACATGATACGTCATGTTTGTAGTTGACCAATGAAGATGAGTTTACATATCACCTTGGGTTCGTCCTTCACCTTCTTAAAATGATCACACACTTTGGATTTCCTGCCCGACATGTTAATGATGTTAATTCCACCCCAGAAGAGACGTGACAATCACTAAAATTAGGTGGGAAAAAAGTGGATATATCGACATCAGTACTGCTTATCGGCCAAATGAGTTTTTACATATTGGCATGTTGGATATTGGCAAACAATCCTATAGCGTGCATCCCTATGTCTTCATTGAGGGTCACACCACTGGGGTTCAACATCTGCAGTAATATTTGGTCTTTCCCTCTTGCTACTAGCTGCTCGCTAATTCCTGCCATCAGCTGTTTCCTGTTTATCCACCGCCAGTGGCTCGCACGTGCGGCGTCATCAACAGCTCCTCCCACAAGTCATCAACAGCCCCTCCTGTTGCAGAAGGTCGCCTCGTTCTGTTTAAACCAAAAAGGCTTCCACCAATATGTCTACCCTACGAGGCGGAAAATTGGACACCTTGGATCAACTCGCCAATCCGGCTCTGTGTGTCTAAACACTTGCAGCTTGCCGGCAAAACGGCCCAACATTCGCAGAAATCTAGCAGTGTGAAAGGGGCTTAAGTGTCACTGATTGATTCGTTTAACTGAGGCGTCTGCAGTTGGACTTGTGTCAGAATACTTTTGGATGAAAAATAAAGATATAGGTGAGAGTTACAATTCTGTAATAACTGGAAAAAGTTTGGAATAAAAGCCAATTAAAAATGCTTTTATATGCAAATGTTCTACTGTACATCGGCCACCATCTACCTGAGTTTACCCAAAAGTTCTACCAGGCCGAGCACCCAAAGAGCAGCTGAGCGAACACCATCCCTTAGCTGTTGGAGAAATGAAAGCCGCCCTCATCCACTGCAGCACATTGCTTAGCTTCCATGTCAGACTCCAGCCTGCTTCTCCAAACTGGGGACGTGCTGACTGACATCTATTGTATGTAACACACAGTACGTCACACAACCCCACCTCAAATAATCTGAACTATCCCTTTAATTTACTTTCTTTTTGTACTCAGATGTGACCTCAGAGCTCCTCGTCTGTGTCCCTGCTGGTTAACTGTCACAAATTATTATCAGCAGCGTCAAAAGAAACATGTTGTTCAAGTTCAAGTGTCTCACAAACTGCTCATATATTTATTATTAGGGTGGAAATAAACAGAATAAAGAGTTATTGGAGGACTGAGGGTTTTAACATCTTCTATAAAATATCTAATTAATATACATTATTACTGCTGGTAAAAAAAAAAAAAAAGTTGATGCAAAATGTTCAAAGGTGAGTATTTCAAAATTTCTGTGTTGTTTATCTGTCGTGCTCCCAGGTTTGTAAAGGCTTAAAGTAATGGACTCGTTTTGTCTTTAGGTTTGTTGGTGAAATCAACTTATTTGACCTTTGACCTGGCTGTGAGCTGAGAGGGGCGACATTTTTCATGTTTACAAATAAATAGAAATATTCCTCTGGATGGATCTAAACACTGAAACATTAAAGATCGTCTTTCTTTATTTGTTTGTTTGTTTGTGCACCTCAATAAGAACACAAAGCTCCATTATTCGCTCTCATGAATTAAACAGAAGGTTAAAAACATCTGTTCAGTCTCTGGTCGATTCCTCAGGCGTCACCTGTCGGTTTGGACGATGGCAGGAGACGAACTCTGTCTGAACTCTGAGTGCTTCTTTATCTGGATTAAGCCTATTGACTTTTCCACTGCTCACTTCAGAGCTTTGTTATCAACTCGCTGACACAACAGCAGCCGGCCGCACGTTACTCTGATCGATGAGGAGCATTTCTGGTTTCAGGCTTTATAGTAATGCATGAAGCAAAAATATTTATAACAAGGACATTTTCTTGTTTTAAAAACATCTGTTTCATATGATAAGAGACTAGTCCATACGCACTGAGTGCACAGCTGCCCACGCACAGTTTCACATGGTGTGTGTTTGGGATACAGGTCATAGGAAATCGCAGATTAAATAGTCAACTGAACCCATTAAGAAGAGCAATGTATTCAGACAGAGTGTTTGTGAAGTTGATAGTACGATTGCTTTATTGAAAGTACAGTAGTACCATTGCCAGTAGTGGGATAGTTAGTGGGCTAAAACTGTACATTAGTAGTTGAGGTAGCAAGTTGAAAGGCAGATACTTAAAGTGTTTATATGTTGTATTGACTTCAAAGTGGGGAGCACTGGTAGTTCACATGGGAAAGGTGCAGCTAGCCCTTGTTGCGGCAGCAAACCACATCATGACCATTACTTAGAAGTAATCAGCAAAACTGTAACTGTTTTCCTAAATTAACGACATTATTAGATTCAAATTCAAATGTCTTCATTTGTCATTTCACACAGGCCTCCGGTCAATAAATGTGCTTCAGTGCAATATATGAATATAAATGAAAAGCAAACAGATAAAATAAATGAGAGCAACAATAAAAAATATCACAAAAATAATAGTTTGACAGCCCTGGTTGCTTTATATTACATTATATTTATTTAAGACAAAATGTATCCCCAAAATGAGGAACGTAAACAAACACAGTTATCTGTCCCATCGTGCAGTGACGTCAATATTACAGAGGAGGAACAGTGTTTACATGTGTTTGTGTTTATTCTAATAAACAGCATGTTAATCCTTTAAAAGTAAAACCATATATCCTGCTGGAGTTTTAATGATAACAGAATTATTTAATGTTTTAGATTTATTTACTTTCATTAGCACTTTGTGACTTTGTTTTGAAAGCTGCTACGTAAATTAAGTTATTATAATTATTATTGGAGTCAACGTGTGTCTTCTGCTGACTTGGTAAAAACAGGACAGAGTGTGAAAGTGTTTTTAGCGTGTGTGTGTGTGTGAGCACAGTGTGTACAATGTGTGTGTGTGTGTGTGTGTGGTGTCTCACCCAGAGATGGTGAGCTCAGAGCCATCACTCCGTAGTACGAGAAGGGGCCGGTTTCAAACTTCATGTTTTCGTTTCCTGCTTCCACCTCCACTCGGCCCTGAAACACACACACCAGGACATTTTGTTTAATAAGCAAATTATCTGACTGTGTGTGTGTGTGTGTGTGTGTGTGCGTGTGTGTGTGTGTGTGTGTGTGTTTGTGTGTGTGTGTGTGTGACAGTCAGGAAGCTCTGCTGTGCAAAATCCAGCAGTCGTCTCCTGTGGCAGGTAACAGAAACACTTTGACATTACATAAATATTACATCCTGCCACAGGTGTCTCTTTACCACACACACACACACACACACACACACACACACACACACACACACACACACACACACACACCCCTGTGTGCCTGTGTGGTGAAACAGGAGCAGCTGTGCTCAGGTTGCGTGCTGAGTGTCTGCAGTCACTTTATCCACACCTCAGGTGTCGACAACAAAGCCTCGGAGCACAAACACACACAACATATAACGTCGCTCACACACAATGAGCCGCTCAGTTAAATCCAGTGATAGCACACAGCGAGCCGAGAGAGACAGTGTGTGACGGACCAGATGTATGTGTGTGTGTGTGTGTGTGTGTGTGTGTGTGTGTGTGTGTGTGTGTATGGATTACTGAACGAGCCGACCAGGCACAGGCTCCAGGGGCCCAAAGTGTCAGGGGCCCCCCGGCCCCGGTCACCTACAAATGTCTCTCAAAGACTCAGGTACCAACCTGGGAGAGACTCAAACTGACCACAGAGACACACAAAACAACTACAGAGATGCAAACCAGCTGCAAAGACACACAAAAAGACTCTGAAAAGAGGAAAAAACAACCACAAAGAGACACAAACTGACATCATAGAGACTCAACCTGAGCACATACAGGCCCAAAGTGACTACACAGAGATGCAATGCAACTACAAAGAGACTCAAAATGCATAGAAAGAGTGCAAAGCAACACCAAATAATACAAAACAGCTGCAAAGAGACTCAAATTAACTAAGGGCATGCAAAGCCACTACAAAGATGCTCAAAGCAACTACAGAGAGACTCAAATAGTCTCACAAAGAGGCACAAAACAACTACAAAAACACACAAAACAGCTGCAGAGACTCACAAAGACTATTAAAAGGGGAAAAACAACTACAAAGAGCTGCAAAGCTACTACAGAGACTCAAAATGACCATTAAGAGACACAATACAACTACAAAGAGACACAGAACAACTACAAAGAGACTCAAAGCCGCGACAAAAAGAGGCTAAACAACGTTAAAGTCTGTGTGTCTCGCTGTCATGTAGAAGAGCTGGTGTGTCCATCTGTCTGTCAGGCCCCGGGGTCTCTGTCTGACAATCTGTCCGTATGTCTGTGTGTAGCCTGAAGGTGTTGTGCATATAGTTATAGAAACAGTCCAGTTCACACGTTTCTCCATCAGACAGTCTGAGCACATCCTCACAGATGTGAGCAGGTAACAACCTACTTGACACAGATCCTATAAATCAGGCCTGAGGGAGAACTATGATTATTAAATGTAACACCAACTAATTATCCAACTGACCAAGGATGTTGATCAAACCTAAGACGCACAATATTTCCCTCTGAGATGGAGTAAAAGTATAAAGTAACAGAAAATGGAAATGCTCAGTACAAGTACTTTAAAATTGAACTTGAGTAAAAGTACTTAGTAACTTTCAAACAGTAAAATGACTGATGGGGATTTACTGACTCTCTGCTGTTTACGTCTCTCTCCATATGTTCTGCGGTGTCTCTTCTCATCTTCCTCTTCCTCATCCTCATTAACCCTTCAACCCCTGTCCTCCCTCCGCCATGTGTCTCCGTCTTATGTAAGAGGATCTATTAGTGCAGGTCGTGCTGCAGAGACAGACGCCCCTCTCACACACAACACACACTCATGTGTTTGTTATGTTTTAATGAATGTTTATTAACAGCTGCGCATTTCATCTATTCCTCAAAACCTTTAAAGAAAAATTCTTTTTGCAGCTTTTCTGCACATTGATCTAATTATTGGAGACAATAGCTACAGTAGAATTAGAGAACAGAGTGCCAATACGAAATGTGCTGCAATGCCAAAAGTATTTTGATACAAAATCAATTGATCGGCAGAAAATGTATCTGCAGCTATTCTGATAATTAATAAATCGTCTAAGCCATTATACGATGACAAATGCCAAATATTACCTGAATGGAGCGACCTAGGTCACAGTGTTTGAACTTTGACCTTTGAAAAAAAAAAAAGTCATCTGTTCATCGCAGGGTCCAAGTGGACGTTTGTGCCACATTTGAAGACATTTCCTCAAGGTGTTCTTGAGATATTGCATTCATGAGAATGAGACAGATGCAAGGTCACAGTAACATTGACCTTTGAACTATGACCACCAAAATCTAATCTGTTCATCATTGAGTTCAAGTGGACGATTGTGCCACATTTGAAAATAAAAAATATATATCCTCAAAGTCCTTCTTGAGATATTGCATTCACCAGAATAGAGCAAACCAGGTCAGTGACCTTTGGCCTTTGACCACAAAAATCTAGTCTGTTCATTGTTGAGTCCAGGTGGACATTTGTGCCAAATTTGAAGAATTCTTTCAAGACGCAAGGTCACAGTGACCTTGACCTTTGCCCACCAAATCATATCTGCTCATCTTTGAGTCCAAGCGAACATTTGGGCCAAATTTGGAGAAATTCCCTAAAGGTGTTCTTGAGATATTGCTTTCACAGAATGAGACAGACAAGGTCACAGTGACCTTTGACCAAATCTGTGCCAAATCTGAAGAAATTGCCTCAAGGTGTTCTTGAGAGATCACTTTCACAAGAATGAGACAGACAAGTTCACAGTGACCTTTGACCTTTAACCTCTGACTACCCAATTCTTATCAGGTCACTCCTGAGTCCAAGTGAAGGTGTTCTTAAGATATCATGTTTACAAGAATGGGAAATTAAAAAAAAAAAAATTTAGGCCGAAACGATCATTCACTTAACCAGTTGCTCAATCGACATGACATTTATGGACAACAGTTTTTAATCAATCAATTAATTGAATTATAAAACAAATAAAATGCAAAATATTTTCTGCGCTTCTCTGTTTTATGTTTACGTTTGGACTGATGGACGGATAAAATAAGACATTTGAAGATGTCACTGGACTGTAGGAGCAATTATTTTACATTAAAGTAATAAAAAAAACTTATATTAATTATTAATTTTGTTACAACTAAGGGCAAAATAATGAGCAGTAATGAACTCGCCCTGAATCTGCAGCCAGAGTCACATTTAAAGTATAACACCAGCACTGGCAGACTTCATCACGTGATGGTGTGATACTGTGTGCTGAATTAAACTGTGACAAAGACCAAAAGCATCAAGGACGTTTTTTAGTAAATTACCTTAATGACCTTAAGTCAGGCGTGTCTTAGTGGGCTGATGAGTTTAGCACCTGCATGTGTGTTAATACCTGCTGCAGACTGACGCAGTGACCCGAGATAAACCTGTTTGTCACCAGTTTAAACTGTGGCGTCTAATCTCACGTCATTATGACGCGTTCACCAGCCGCCACCTCTTTCCATCTTCCTCACATTAATCAGACCACAGCAGGTTTTTACTGATGTTCGATTATGTACATTTTCTCTCTGTCTTTAGGACATAAAATGTTTAATAACAGTAATTATTATTATTATGTGTGTAATAAATACTTTTACCTTTGGTACTTCAGGAGGAAGAGCAGGTCATTCAATTATCAGAACACTGGCGTGGCTTTACTACTTTTACTCAAAGTGTGATGGGTTGAGGAGACATATTGGCAGAAATTAAATAAAATATAGTAAGTCTGTTTTCTTTAGTGTGTGATCACCTGAAAATAAAAACTGTTGTGTTTTCGTTACCTTAGCATGAGTCGTTTATATCCACATACGGAGCAGGTCCTCATCTACAGAGATCACTATGTTGCACCACCATGTTTCTACAGAAGCCCAGAACGGACAAACCAAACACTGACTCTAATAACTAATTTAATTCGGACATTTGCGTTTGTGCATCAGCCACCACAGTTAGAAGCCCCTCCAGAACAAGCACTGCGAAAACATTGATTTGTAACGTGAAACGTCTTTGTTCAGTGTTTTTACCAGTGAATGAATTAGCTGGTCTGTTTGTTTCAGAGAGGAAGAGACTTCTGAGGATGATCCAGCTCCTGGTAAAAACCTCCTGAACAATGAACTCTGAAGGAATTCTAACCAGGAGAAGTTTCAGTTGGTTGCAATCTGCAGCATCACCACTAGATGCCACTAAAAACCCCTAAATCTGACACACTGGACCTTTAAGTGAACAATCTGAGTACGTCTTCACCACTGTGAACTCATAAAGATTAAGATTAAAGATTTAAGAAAGTGTGTGTGTGTGTGTGTGTGTGTGTGTGTGTGTGTGTGTACCTGCAGAATGAGGACGAAGTAGTCGACAGGTTTGCCTTTCTGGTAAAGGAAGTGCTGCGGTGAACGTTTGTCGTTCTCGTTGAACTTGAGCTCCTGGATGACGTCCGGGTGTCTGAGGACCCTCAGTAAGACTTTCTCTGTGATCTGGAACGGGCTGAACACCGACACCTCTGAGAGGTGGAGGAAGACAGGGGTCAGAAAACAAATACAAACAACAACATCACTGCTGTACTTTATAAAAATGATTTTTTTTTTATAACTGACCCGTCAAGATTATGATATAAATATCTCAAGACAAGATAGAAACATAAAAATAGAAACTACTGAGGTTATAAATTTACACCAGTGTCTCTGACACAGAAACTGGGGATTAAAGAATCAGTCAGCTGATGGACAATGAAATAAATCAGTGCTGCTCGCTGTGAGATTAGCCGCCACTGCCGCCCCCGCCTCACGGCTCACCTGTAGCCAGGAAACGATGAGCTGCCAGCATGAGCTGAGGAGAGATCTTAACATGACTGTCGGCATCTTGTTTGAAGGCCGAGAAGTCGGGCTTGTTTTTATTGGAGTCCACCTTTTTCCTGTTTCTGTTGTCCGCTGCAGGAGGAACGACAGAACAGTTGGCAGAAGAGTTTCACAGCAGATAAAAACATAACAAATTTAACTGTAGATATGACGTTGAGTAACAGCCAGAAAAGTGTTTTATACAGAACATGATGATGAAACAGTGAAGCTGACCTTTGACCTTTGGGATATAAAATGTCATCACTTTATCATCATTGTCATCACTCAAACATTTGTGTGACGTTTTGTCATAATTAGCAAACAGTTTCTTAATTTATGGCCAAAAACATGTTTTGTGAGGTGACCTCGATGTTTGATCACCAAAATCTAATCAGTTCATCCTGGTCCACAGTGAACGTTTGTGCCACATTTGAAGAAATTCCCTCAAGGCGTTTTTTTATTTATCATATTCATGAACGGGATAGACAGACGCACAACCTGAAAACATAACGCCTTCGACCATCATCATCGCGGAGACATAAAACTGGTTAAAGTTTTTCCCTTAAAGAACCACTTCAGAGTTTGTTTATTTCTTTTTTTGTTTTTCAGTGTGATATCGGGACTCTGTGTGATGTAAAGGCGTTTGTGTTTGTGTGTGACTTTGTATCTGTCCTACGGTCCGGCCACCAGCAACAGCTGACTCACTGTAAAGGTCAGACTCATCCAGGATCTCCGACTTGATGATCTCCTCGATGACGTCCTCCAGCGTGACCAATCCCAGCACCTCGTAGAACGGATCTCCCTCCCCCTCGTTGTTCACTTTCTGGACGATGGCCAGGTGGGATTTACCTGCAGCGGAAAGAGATCACCTGAAGGTTACAAACCAGGACGCACGAGTTCGCCGCTGAGAGCCAATAAAAACAGCTCACATCCCCACAATCTGAATCAGGAAAGTAGGGCAGCATCAAACAGGAGGGCGGGGGGAGAGGAGGAGGAGGAGGGAGAGGAGGAGGAGGAGGGAGAGGAGGGAGAGGAGGAGGAGGAGGGGAAGTTTGACTGCAGCCTCCGAAACTTCAAACACATTCAGCTACATGAAAACAGCCTTTTTTGTTTTTCTATTTCGGAGGCTGCAGTGACGCTGCTGTTCGATCTGCCGGTGGATTTATCCTGCCGGGGACAGATTGATGCCTTAATATAGCCCAGACTGGACTAAGAGCTTTGCAGAGAAAAGAGCTGCCAAAACAGAGATAAAGAGGAGAGAGGAGGGGAGAGGAGGAGGGGGGGGGGGCTGAGAAGAAAGAGACAAAACATTAATCCTCTCATTAAAACACATATGAGGCCGCTTCACTCGCTCGTGCTCAGTCGGCTAAGTGTTTGCAGCTCTGCAGCACAGCGTGGTCACAAGCGCACCTGACATCATCACTGGACGGCTGCCAGTGACAGCTGAGTGAAGTGCACGTTATCTGCTGAGCAGGAGGGAGGCGGCCATGACGCCAACCTGCCACAGTTAGTTGGCATCAAGAAACCAACAACAGCAGCAGCGTCTATCTGTGGGCTCCTCGAGTGACGGCTTAATATGGAGCTACAGTCACTTAGCTTAGCATGAAGACTGAAAACAGGGGAAACAAATTGATTTGCTCTGTTCAAAACAGGGATCCACAAAATATATATATTTAGATGCTGATAAATACCACCAATAATATGAAGCCAGGCTGCTTTCACGTACCTTTAAACTTGTTTTTGAGCTGCCAATAAACACAGAGAAGAAGAACAGCAACTGCAGCACGCTGTCTAGAGGACAACACGTCACATGTGGACGTCTCTCACAGTTCACAGGGAGACAACAGGACTGTACCGAGTGTTTCATCTCTGTCCACCTGACACAGGTTACACAAAGTGCTGAGGGACCGTGTCCAGAGTGTGCACGAGCTAATTAGCAGCAGCAGCTAACATCCAACACCGAGCTTTTAAAGGCCTCAACTTTGTTGTTAAACTTATTAATACCAGCTCACCATGTGATGCTACAGTCAGTGATTATTTGAATCGTTACCTGGCAACCTGGTCTGGAGCACGTCTCTGAATAATGGTATTTATGATGTAGCGTAGGGTTATATGGGGGCGGGGCCAGTGAGGGTCGACCTGATGTTGAAGAAACTTCCTCAAGGTATCCTTCAGATACTATGTTCACAAGAATGCAACAGACGAGGTCACGGTGACCTTAACCTTTGACCTTTGACCACCACAATCTAATCAGATGGTTGTTTTGTCCAAGTGGACATTTGCGCCAAATTTGGAAAAATGTTCATGAGAATGGGACAGACAGACGGACAAATGTTATAAGATTGTGCCACGACTTTTTAGTTGGAGTTTCGTCCTTGATCCAAAAGCACAGCTCCACACTTCCATTCCAGGTCGTCAACAGTGTGTCCAAGTCTCTCTCCCAGGCTGGTTACAGGTTAAAGATGAGTTAGAATTAGGGCTCTAGGATCCACTAATGTGTTTCTTAGATACCTGTAAAACACCAATGGAAATTATAAAAGCTCCACAGCTCCACCCTCTCGTCCAAATGTGGTCACCTCTGGCTCCCCCCAAAAAGAAAAAGATGGCTGGTCGGGGCCAACGTACATAAACAGCCCAGCACAGAGCAGAGCAGAGGTCGGCGCTGAGCCGCTCTGAGTCATCCGGCCTGCAAACATCAGCCACTGTCCCCAAACACACAAACAGGCCTGTTGGCATGTTGTGTACAGTCAGCAGCACAGTGCTGCAGCCAAACAGCCTCTGACATCATCCAACAGCATCATCATCATCATCATCATCACCACCAGCTGCTCTGACAGCAGAACACACAGACCTCATGCAAACTGTGCTCCCCTCACAGGGAGGTCAGAGGTCAGACGCCCTGCAGCAGGTTTATATTGGTGTCTTTGCTTCAGGGCACTTCAGCAGCAGAAACACGAGCTGGTTTCAACCTTGAAATTGAGGGAGACTTTTTTCCGTTAACAGTGACTGAACACCAAGAGCTTAAACAATCAGCCAGATTGATTTAACTTGAACTATTTCGATAACTGCTTCATCAATTTTTCTGCCTTTTTTCAAGACAGAAACTGAAAAACATTCGATTATCCAGCTTCTAAAATGTTTCTTTGTCGTCTATGATAGTAAACAGTTTACACAGTTGGTCGAACAAAAACTAAACATTCAAAGACTCCACCTCGTTGTCTGGGAAGAAATGACAAACATTTTTCACTTCTTGTGACATTTTATAGGTGGTAGCATTAATAGAGATGCTTTGGGATGTCTACATCTATTTCTGGCTACATAAGACTCGTGCATGTGCACACAGGTCCACAGCAACTAACAGATGACTTTAAGATTTATAACCAGCGTTGAGGGTAATGTCTTACAGTGAGATATTACATTTTAGCAGTAGCAAAGTAATATAACGCGTTACCATCCGAAATAAACTGTTCATCCGATGGTGGTTGTGTCTTTACAGACTACCAGTGACCGGCACATCTGGGTGATGCCGTTATCGTGTTCAGTGTTTCCATTAATACACTGCAACGTCTACAATGTGTCCCGTTCTGCTTTTGCGTGTTAAGGATCTGATCACACAGAAAGCGTTTTAGCAGCTGGAGGCACCTTTTTGTAATTACATTTAATGAGAATGAAGTGTTTTGCTCGCTGTTTTTGTGTTGCGACGCGCCTCACATTTCTGCGTTCTAGGCGCCTGACGTTTTTGCCAGAGCACTCCGAACTCGGAGAGAGCAGAAATGCGCCCCACGTCATCTCTTTTTCGCCAAAAAATTCGAAGCTTCGTTCAATGGCATGGAATTCGATTGTGAAAAAAAAAATTCAAAGCTTCTGCGCTTTTTTTTCTTTGTTGGGGGGGAGGCCTTAAACGCAACACTAACCCCCACCAGTCCGATCCTGACAACGTGCGTACTCAGAGCTGCAGACACGTCCAAGAGGTCATCAGATGTGTGGTTGCACTTCAAAATATGCCCCAACAACACCCAGAAAGCAGAGTGCCGGATTTGCCAAAAGCAATTGGCATATCACAACTCAACAACAAATTTGGGAAATCACTTGAAAAGCCTAAGTAGTAATTAAAAAAGAAAAAATCTCCGACAAGGAAATAGAAAGCCCGACGCACAATGGAGACCTGCTGTTATCCTGCTTGAACACAGGCGACTAAATTCTTTCAACAATGTGACTCAAAATAATGAATAATGAACACTTCTGATGCTCTGAGTTGCGCATCTGTTTGATTGTGCTGCAGTGTGCGCCGAGGGTTTTAATTTAGTGTTGGAAACACTTGTTCAAACAAGTTTACATTTGGTAAACAATGGAGGAGAAACTAGTGGTAGCGGTTGCTGGATACCCAGAGTTATACAGCCCGACGATAGACATCAGGTTGTCAAACTGCCCCTGAGTCGTCCTAAAATCTGCCTGGAAACATCCATGATGGAGGAGAAGCTCCTGGACCAACTGGTGATACTCCCCATGATCCAACTAAACAAGGAAAATGGATCACATATCTTTGAGAATTGATTTTAAAGTTCTTTTACTTGTTATAAAGCTTATATGACCTCACCCCTACATACATCTGAGATTGCTTTTTTATCATTTTATGTTGTAGCCAGATCACTGAGGTCCTCCACTGCTTTACTTTTGAATGTTCCTCATGTCTCATAAAAGTCCTGCTGAGAGCACTTTCACTCCCTAAACTGTGGAATTCACTGTCTCTGGATATCAGAAGGTCTAACTCTCTCTCTGTATTTTTAAACGTAAATTAAAGAACTATCTTTTTAATCTGGCTGTTAATGTAGAGTAACATCACAGTTTTGATTTTGAACCACTGGTTTTTACCTCCTGTTTGTGGTTGGTTTGCTATTTCATTGTCTTGTGTCTGTGTCATTCCAAGTTTGCCACGTGAAGCACTTTGGGCTGCATGTTTGTATGAAACGTAAGTAACGTTGAGTTATGTCTGCCTGACATTTTAATCCAAAGTGGTAACCACTGTTTGTGAACACATGACGTGCGGCACTGGATTTGAAATGAACTGCACTGAACTGGAGCTTCTGTGAGACAACACGACCCTCGTCCATGTAAAGTCAACATCAATGCGATTGCTGCGATAACACGCCTGCAGACTTTGCTCATACGTATGTTCTATATTTGTCCCAAACTAAAGAGCCTCTGGGCCAATGTTTCTGGAACCTTGTCTGTAATTTTAAAAATGGATTTGCAGCCCTGTTAGCTGATAGCACAGTTTGGGGCTCCAGAGGACGTCAGTACTCTGACTGCCGGACAGGCCAACAGTCCCCTAAACTCCCATCACCCTCTGTCTGCTTACAGACCTGGTAGATTTCCTCAATTTGAGAAGATATTATATTATATTACATTTTGAGACTAACTTGTCCAACACTGAACACAGAAGAGAATCAAATGTTCAGCTCTATATATCTGATCAAAATAATCTGTGTGTGTTTTGCTGCATTAAAAATGTGAAGAAAAGCATCTGATACCTTCAAACAGCCTCATCATCATCATCATCATCATCACCATCACAATAAGCTTTAATTCCCTGCAGGTGCGTCACTGTCATGATACCAGCTTTGTGTTGAAGCTGTGGATATCAACACTGAGATTTCCCGCAGTAATCCGGTGCGCCTGAACGCACACATTTTCATCCCATCACTCACACACGATGAACACAGCAGCTGATTTCACTGATTAGTTCCTGCTCTGTGACTGAAGCTGATCATCAGTGAAATCTGCTGCTGGAGACAAACCTGCTGCCAGATCAGATCACACTCTGATGGAGCCAGTAAAGGAAACAGCACATGATGGAGTGCAGAGTGTTTTAAACACACAGTGGGTCACGTCAAGGCTGAATCCAAATGTCCACACTTCAGACTTTGAGGGTGGGTTCCCAGGAAGTCTGGGAGCTGAGAGCCCCAAATCTACGATTCATCCGGTCCTCAAGGGGCCTAAAGTGAACCTTCTGCAGACGTCCAAAGAGTTCGCCTGCAGACCTTAGCAGAATTCACTGATTTAATAACCCACAATTCATTGCAATATGGACATGACGTTGTACCTTTTTTTTCCCAGTGGCTGACTGAGAAAACAAAACTTAAGTGAATGTAAAACAGTTGATGTAGCCTTTTAAAGCAATACTTGAATCATGTAGGCCAGACAAAGGGGTGGGTATCACCAGAAGATCCACAATATTATTGCAATTTTAAATATGTTGCGATACGCTGAGTATTGCGATAAATAATAGGGGTGGGGGAAAATCAGTTCAGCAGAGGATTGCAATATTTTGCATGGCGATATTGGCGATTCATGGACACCAAGTTGATGTTTTAATCCAACTTTTGGTCCTAGAACAATTAAATCAGTTGCTTTTTCTGTCCACTAGAAGGTGCTGATGTTTTGTTGCTGGTGAGGTCAGCAGAGGTGTCAGTCAGCAGCGTTTGGCAGGAAGTTCATCAAAACAAAGATGGAGGCACCGGAGACAGAAAACAGAAATGCTCCGTCTGCTTTTAACTCAAATATCTGGACTTATTTTGGATTTTCTAACACAGAAGGAGACTTGGATATGACACATGTGATTTACAAGCAGTGTCAAAAGAAAAGAAAATACTGTGGGAATACTACGACCACAAGGGCTCACCTCACACTCCACCATCCGGAGGTAGCGTTAGCCGCTGATGGACAAGCTAATGCTAAAGATCAACCAACACTGGACACACCATCAGAAAACAACACAGTCCATCACCTACTTCCTGTGCACAGATCTGCGTCCATACAGCGCTGTTAAATACGAAGGCTTTTTGTTACATGCTAAAAACAAGTGAACCCAAGTATGTGACTCCGTACATGCACTGAGAAGTATTGTATGTGATGTCTCCATCTGCTGGTGGGCCGTCACAATAACAGTATACATGTATAATATGATGCTGATTCCGCTACAGAAGAGACTTGATGATCACTAAAGTTAGGTGGAGACAAAAGTGGATATATCAATATCGGTATCAGTTATTGGCAACATGAGTTGTTATATATCGGCATATGGGATATCAGCAAAAAATACATATCGTGCATCGCTGCTTATGGCTTTAATATAATGCTAGACTGTGAGTACAGGGTGGAGAACAGGGTATGCAAAGTGTTTTCTAAGATAAGATGCTGAAGATAAAAGAGAGAAGAGCTGGTAATTAACGATGACATCTTCCTGTGTCAGAACACGTGCATCATCAGGTCCACAGTGTGCTTATTAGTGGGTATTTGTTGCATCACATTTGTTCTGCTGCTGAAATGTTGGCTGTATAAAACACCCAGAGGGCAGATCTCAAATCTCCTTTGTCTTTGCTCCAATATGTGATTTCCTGTCAGGTGTAAAGGTGCGGACACACCAAACCGACATCAAAGAACTAGCAGCTACAAAAGCCAACTGTTGCGTCGTCTACGTGGCCTCACGTCGCCCTGTGTCAGTTGCATTTGAACACACTACACGGACTACATCTGACGGCCAAGTAGCACGTACGTCCTGCGCCTGCGTGAGAGAGAGCGGAGTGAGAGAGTGGTACATCCTGTCAGCCGAGGGGTTTCCTATCTGTGCAGCCGAGCACCGCAGCACCTCCACGGACTATTACATCCAGACGGTCCCGGTGTTTCCTCCGCAGGCTCCACTTCACTCAGCTGCCCGATAAACCCGCTGCTTCTTCCCACTTTAACCTGAATAACAAACCAGGGCTCGGTGCTCCGGTTGGATCCAAACGGAGAGTCGGGGCTAGCTCAGAGACTAGCGGAGGCTAACTGGCTGTGCTTCCCTCCGCTCATGCTGCAGCTAACGCTCCGCTAAATCAATTGGAAAATACAATATTCAAAAACAGGATTTTTTTCCGCTGCTTGCAGATGAGGGATTTTATCAGGAAGGACACTGCCCTATTCTCAATCAGAGTCTGTCGTACACAAAGAGGCAGCTTGTCTTACTACAGGTGGGAAATCAAGGTCATGGTACCATCAGCACCCGTCACCAGGCCCGTCATCACGGGGGTCAAAGGGTACAGACAAACTGGGCCCAAAGCCGTGAAAGGTCTATGGTTGACCCTTAAAGTGGATCAAGTTCAACAGTTTACTTACTAACTTAAATCACTGACAATAACAGTCCCAGGTGTGACAGGTGAGGCTGAAGGTCAGCGGTGAGGCAGACTGATGTCAGCACATACAACCGGCTGTATCGGCTCAGTTTTAAAGCTGCAGTGACGACCGGTGTCAGATTAAACCAGAGGACCTGAAGTATCCACAGGAACCAACTATAAGCTGTCTTGTCAGAAAGACACACAAATGGTGTTAACACAGAGTGGAGACAAAACACATGTGGAACTATGATCAGTTGGATCATATGTGGGCCCTGGTGATGTCGTGCTGATATAAAGAGGTCCAGACTGTGGGTTTCTGCGGAGGTGATCTCTGATTACAGTTATGACCATATGAACTCGAGCCCGTCTCCCATGGAGCACCACAGCAGAAGGGGAGAGGTAAGGTGGGAGACACCAAAAGGTGAACGTAGTATCAAAGGTTCCACATATTGACTACGGAGGCCTGAGAGGGTCAGGTAATAACAACGGAAACAAATGTTGTGTAATTATAATACTTAATATTACAAATGTAGATTTGACTTTGTCACACACATTTAGGGCTGCAGCTATCGACTCTTTTAGTAATCGAGTATTCTATCGACTCTTCTGGTGATTATTCGAGTAATCAGATAAGAAATACTGCGTGTTTTTATTAAACTACTTTGGTAAATGTGTTTCCTTTTTTTAAATTTAACATTTTTATTGCTCTAATTGCAGAAACATTTGCCTGCAGTTTGAACTTCAACAGCTGTGACGGATCAAATGATGCGTCTGCCGTCTGAAAACTCAGCTGCTGCTGCTCAGTTGAACCTGGTGCAGCCGTCTGTACAAAGCTGCCCGACGTACGAGTCTGTGACTTCAGAGTGTAATTAATTATTTTACTGATACTTATTACTTTGCCTTAATAATTCTCATACTGTAAGTTCCTATGACTGAGTGGTTTAGAGTCATTCACTGTGGTGCCTCACACCTGCTGACTGTAACCATCATTATATACCTGCTGTTCTTGATCTGTGCATTGAGGCTCAGTTTTCTACTCTGTGTGTGTGTGTGTGTGTGTGTGTGTGTGTGTTCCACATTTTTCTCCTCACTGACTTGGTCAATCCATGTGAAATTTGGCACAGTGGTAGAGGCTCATGGCAGGATGCCAATGAAGCAATATTACATCAATTGGCCAAAGGGGGGCGCTATAGCAACCCATTGAAATGTCAAACTTTGAATGGGCATATCTCATGCCCCGTATGTGGTAGAGACATGAAACTTTGCACAGAGATGTCTCTCCTCATGAGGAACACATTTGCCTCAAGAACCCATAACTTCCACTTATATAGATTTTCCGCCATTTTGAATTGTTTGAAAAACACTTCAAATGGATCTCTTCCTAGGAAGTTTGAGCGATCTGCATGAAACTGGGTGAACATAATCTAGGGACCAATATCTAAAGTTCCCTCTTGGCAAAAGTTGGAAAACTTATTAAACTAAGGCCTCAGATCCACTGCCGTCACCGAGAATCATAGCATAGCATAGTTGTAACCCATGGGAGAGGTGAGAGATGTTGCTCTCGTAGTAATGTCTGTGTTTCAGCTGTTAAGCTGTCTGTAAGTGTCAGACAGAAGTTCCAGCTCACAGAGATCATTCTGGTTATTGCCTAACGACGTGTTGCAGTGAGGTGGATGTCAGATCTCAACAAGATCATGAGAGAGGAAATATTTGTGACTGAGATGTTCACATGATGCACTGAGCGTTTGTTTTATAGTTAAAGTCCTAAAATAAAGGTTGTAAAAATAAACGTCAGAGTTACAGGGGGCCACAGCAGAGGGGCCCCATGTGGCCCCAGAGCCACAGGTTGCCCCCCTGGTGAGTGTGTATGACCTTAAAAATCAGTGACCATGTTTTGAAAATGTAGGCTGTGATGTTCCAGCTGTCAATAGAGCTGATCGATACACACACAGCCTGCAGGGAGGAGGAGGAGGCAGGAAGTGTGTGTGTGTGTGTGTGTGTGTGTGTGTGTGTGTGTGTGTGTGTGTGTGTGTGTGTGTGTAAGACGCAGCCTGCCCAGGTGTGACACGATGACCTCACCTTTCTTGAACTCCTCCAACATGGCGTCCAGCTTGGTGTCGTGGAACACAAAGTGCACCGGGTGATTGTAGAACTTGGTGATGGTCTTCAGGGTGGTGCAGTCGTCCGGGTCCACGAAGGCCAGGTCCTTGACGTACAGGATGTCCACGATGTTGGTCCTCTCGTCGTCGTACACGGGGATGCGCGTGTAGCCGCTCTCCATGATCTCAGACATGGTGTTGAAGTCCAGCACGGCGTCCGCCTGGATCATGAAGCAGTGCGCGATGGGGGTCATGACGTCCTCCACGGTCTTGGTCCGGAGCTCGAGCGCGCCCTGGATCATGTTGAGCTCCTCCTTCACCAGGTCGTTGTAGGGCTCCGTCACCTTGAGCATCTCCACCAGCTTCTCCCGGTTGTACACGGTGCCGATCTCCTGGCCCAGCAGCACGTCCAGCAGCTTGCTGACGGGGAAGGACACCGGGAAGGTGAGGAACATGAAGAACTTGGTGAGCAGGATGGTGTTGGCGCCCACGGCCAGTCCGTGGCGCGAGCACAGCGCCTGCGGGACGATCTCCCCGAAGATGACGATGCCGATGGTGGAGGCCACCACGGCGCCCAGCCCGGAGCCGGTCAGGTCGTCCAGGAGGATGGTGAGGGTGGTGTTGACCAGCACGTTCCCGAGCAGCAGCGAGCACAGCAGGTAGTTGCCTTTGCTGCGGATGGGCTCGATCTTGCGCGCGTCCTTCTTCTCCTTGTCGGTGCCGCAGCTCTGCACGATGCGCAGCTCCATGGGGTCGAGCGCCATGAGCCCCAGGTTGAGCCCGCTGAACATCCCGGAGAGCACGAGCAGGCACGAGATGAGGATCACCTGCAGCCACATGGGCAGCAGGGACTTCTTCTCCTCCACCACCAGCACCCTGCCGTCACTGTCCCCCAGCAGCACCCACCTGCTCCCGTCCGCGCTCCGCGTGCACAGGGCGTACTCCTTCCGCGGCTCGCTCTTGCGGAGCGGCTTTATGTGCACGGTGAGCAGCCCCGACGTGCCCCGGCTGCTCACGTTCATGAAGGTCTCGACGCTGATGTCCTTCGTGAAATCAACACAAGTCCTGTCCGGCGGCTCCATCACCATCATGCCGCTGCCGCCCCGCGCCGCCGCCACCGCCTCCTCCTCATCCTCCGCTTCGTCCCCGCCGCCGCCGCCGTCCGCCAGCTCCGTGAAGCGGATCTGCGTCCAGGCGCCCGAGTGGAGCTGCACCCCGTAAAACCGGAGCTGCACGGCGCTCTCCTCAGTCACCTGGATGACACCGTCGTCATTGGTGCCGGCCGGCTTGTCGCTCCTCTCCAGCCGCATGCCGAGCACCTGGCTGCCGCTGCTGACGCCGGACGCCGCGGTCTCCGTGCGGCCGCCGACCGCGCTCCACAGGAATATGATGACAGTGAGAATGTAACCCTGCTGCCCGCTCCATTCTGTCGCCATGTTTGTTTCACTGCTCGGCGACCTGGGGGCTGACGTCATTTACTCATGTCCGAGCGGCTCCGCCCCCCGCCGGTCCATCACACACACCCCCGTTATCACCGCCTACCGGACAGCGGCAGGTAGAGCTAATAAACAAACTCCCCCTTCCTCCTCCTTCCTCCTGCTCCTCCTTCCTCCTCCTCCTCCTGCTCCTCTCTGTCACCGCTGATAATATTCTGATGCTGTGTTTCTGCAGCATGTGAACACACACACACACACACACACACACACACCCCGCTGTTACTGTGTGTGACAGCTCGAGGCAATGCGGCACACAGCGGTGCTGCTGCCGCTGCTGCGTCCAGCGGTTTCTCATCCTCCAATTGTATCCGGAGCCAGCTGCTGTTATGTAAAGGCACATGGCATCTGTGCACCCCCATCATCATCCCCCCCCCCCCCCCCCCTCCTCCTCCTCATCCTCCTCCTCATCCTGCACCATCCCTCTGGCACGGAGCCCGGCTGCTGCTGCTGCTGCTGCACAGATGAAGTGTCTGCAGCTGGAGCTCATCTGTCTGCATCACAACAACAACAACAACAACAACAACAAACTGCATGTCTCTGTGTTAAAATGCATCTTACTGTTTATTAACGTAGAGCTGCATCATAAAGCTGTTTGAGTCTCAGGACATGAAGTCACCGCGTGACTCTCATTGTTCTGATCTGAATGTTCCTCCAACACTCAGTGTTATTAGCTCCCAATATTCACTCACCGACAGTTACGTAATACATCATGAAACATTTTCCTCCTCTTGTCGCCACCTGGTGGTCAAAGCAGGTGAAGTCACTCTGTTGTCAAATGCTGGTGTAAAAAATGTAAAATAGTCCTCCCAGACTTTACAACATGCAGGGGCGTGAATAGGGACAGCTGCACAGGGGCCCGTGGGCTGAAGGGGCCCTCCACAATATGTAGAGCAGGACAACAGGCCCTTGTGAGTGATTCAGATTGCAACCTTAAAGGCATAGTGCACCCAGAAATGTAAATTCAGCCATTATCTACTCACCCATATGTTGAGGGAGGCTCAGGTGAAGTTTTAGAGTCCTCACATCACTTGCAGAGATCCAAGGGGAGAGGAGGTAGCAACACAACTCCACCTAATGGAGGCTGACGGCGCCCCAGATTCAAACGTCCAAAAACACATAACTGAAACCACAAAATATCTCCATACTGCTCGTCCGTAGTGATCCAAGTGTCCTGAAGCCCCGACATAAAAAGCTTTTAGCCTCACTAGCCATGTTTCCATCAGCCTGTTTAGATGCGCATCTAGAAGTAACGCATCGGAAAATTAGTTAGAGATACAGGCTACACTAGCTATGTTTCCATCCAAAAGTGATTTGAATCATTGGAAAATGTGCATTAAAAGAAACAGGAATCCTGTGTGTTTCCATTAAATGTACAGACTTTGGTGAAAGCTACAAACTCATGCAAGTTTTCTGCAGAACCGGAAACAAAACAAGTCTCGCATTCTTCTTCTTCTACGTATTCTGGCGGTTGGCAACCAGCTTGTAAATGCATTACTGCCTTCCCGACCCGGAGTGTGGATATCACCATGGAGAGAGGTGCGCTATGTCAGACTTAATTTGAACATAACTGTTTCCATCCCCCATTTTGCAAATCAACATTTTTGCGAATCAACCAAAACCCGGCTAAAGCGAGCGTATTTTACTTTGTGCAAATCAGGGGATTTTAATTCGAATTTTGGCATTTCCATCACAGGCTGATGGAAACATGGCTTGTGAAGTTAAAAACAGAGTTCAAATGAGGTTTTTCCAAACAGCTTTTTATGTTGGGGCTTCAGGACACTTGGATCACTACAGACGAGCAGTATGGAGATATTTTGTGGTTTCAATTATGTGTTTTTGGACGTTTGAATCTGGGGCGCCGTCAGCCTCCATTAGGTGGAGTTGTGTTGCTACCTCCTCTCCCCTTGGATCTCTGCAAGTGATGTGAGGACTCTAAAACTTCACCTGAGCCTCCCTCGACATATGGGTGAGTAGATAATGGCTGAATTTTCATTTTTGGGTGCACTATCCCTTTAAAACTATCACTGCGTTCAAAGAAAAACTCACATTAAATTAAAAACAGTGCAGTTATAACCTGAGACAACCAGGATCAGAGGTGCTGCAAACACTAGTGGGAAACATGTTATATTATTCATTGCTATGCCATATTTATCATATTTTTATTTTTGTTTCATAATGCACTCAAATGTTGTCATGTTCATGTTGAATGTACCTGGATTCATGAGTAACAACTGCATATTTCACTGTTTGCTGCTGTATTTAAAGATGACAGTAAATTGAACTTGAGCTACGTGTGTGTTGCTGAGGTTGTGTATGTTGCAGTGGTGTCATACTGGACTGCAGCATATTGAAATATGAGACATTACAACATTAAAACCATCAGTTTCTGTTTAATTTCTGCTTTTATTACAAGTAAGAAACTAAGTGTAACTGAAGATTCTTCTTAAATTACAAAAATATCTTGTTCACATTATTTTGTGAATTCTGTCCTCATGTTGTTTTTCAAGGCTGTAATTACACTTTGCACGTTTATTAATATTTTAAACATCCTTCATTTCAACACATTGACTCTGATAATAAAGTCAAACATGAGCAGAACAAATGAACAATTATCAAATACATAATCTGACAGCTCGATGAATGACCTCATACAGTAACTTTGCTCCGTCTGTCTTCAGTGTGTCGTCCTTCTTTGTTCAGCTGTTCAGTCGAGTCAACAGGACGATGATTTCATAAATTATCACATTAGATTACAAAAACATGACAATTATCCAACAACATGAAGTGATGAGTTCATACAGTTAAAGTGATTCTGGTTTGAAATGCTGGTGAAACAAGTTCCTTTCAAAAGAATTATATCTGTGACCTTCATTGATCTGAATCGTCAGAAACACGTCACATTAATTATCTACCCACAACGACCCCGGGGCCTCAGACCTTCAGGGGCCGAAGGATCGAGGATCACCTTATCGAGGTTTGTTTCTAGTAACAGTTTCACATATTTCTCAAAAGTAAGTTCACTTCTTCATTCAACTGTGATCAACTGTAAATACACGGTAAACTTAAATCAGTTTGGAAACACTGTGTCAGGATCAGCATGTGATCCGTCACTCCTGAATAAATTTGTGCCGAAAGAGAAACTTCACACCTGCAGGAAATGTTGTCGTTGTTGATCTCTGCTGGTTTCACTCCTGGACGCCTGGACGGCTTTGCACCGAGGTGTATTTGCATAGAGAGGAGACAGTTAGCACCAGATGTCTGCAGTGAGCTGATTTTTTTAACATACTGTAAACAAATAACCAGGTGTTTATATTCAGTGTTGAAAATTACAGCAACCTTATTTATCCCTGTAGATTCCTCCTGAAGAAAGTCGGTTTCTTGGCTGCGTTGACACACATAAAAACTACAATCAGCACCCTGTGGCTGTATGACTCCGCCCACCAGCCCAGTGTGTCTGACAGTCTCCATCATGTCAGTGAAAACATGGAGGCTTCACACACAGCAGATCTATACAATCAGCACAGTTTCAAGATCAGAGTCACCAGTTCAGTATCTGACCAAATGTCTCCCCTTCTGTTCCTGAGATATGACGTTAAAACATGATGATGTCACAGTCAAGCTGATCTTTGACCTTTTGGATATAAAATGTCATCACTTCGTTATTCTATCCTGTTGTTGCTATGTAGGCAAGGTCATGGTGACCCTGGCCTTTGATGAACAAAATCTGATCAGTTCACTGGTGAGTCCGGGTGGACGTTTGTGCCAAATTTGAAGAAATTCCCTCAAGGTGTCTTTGAAATATTGCATTTACGAGAATGAGACGGAAGCAAGGTCACAGTGACCTTGACCTCTGACCTTTGACCACTGAAATCCAATCAGATTATAGTTGAGTCCTAGTGAACGTTTGTGCCAAATTTGAAGAAATCCCCTCAAGTTATTAAGATACCGCATTCACAAGAATGAGACAGATGCAAAGTCACACGGATCTTGACCTTTGACCACAAACTTCTAGCCAGATTATTCTTCAGTGGACGTTTGTGCCAAATTTAAAGAAATGTCCTGATGGTGTTCTTGAGATATCACATTCACAAGAATCATGAGACAGATGCAAGGTCACAGAAACCTTGACCTCTGACCATCAACTCTAACCTGTTCATAGAGTCCAAGTGAACATTTGTGCCAAATTTGAAGAAATTCCCATTAGGTGTTCATGAGATATTGTTTGCACAAGAATGAGAAAGGAAGGTCACAGTGACCATGACCTTTTACCTTTGACCACCTAATTCTCATCAGTTTATTTTTCAGTGAAAGTGGACATTTGTGTCAAATTTTCAATGAAATTTCCTTGCGGTGTTTTGGAGAAATGAGACAGACAAGGTCACAGTGACCTTGATCTCTGACCTATGACCACCAAAAACGTATCAGTTCATTGCTGAGTCCAAGTTGACATTTGTGGGAAATTTGAAGAGCTGTTCCTTGAGATATCACAAGGATGGATGGACAGCTGGACAACCCGAAAACACAACGCCTTCGTCCACAGCTATCACCAGTGCTGCGGCTAATAATTTGTATTTAGAGCAGCTGCAGTCGATCTTGTTACGATAACAATACAGGAACTTTTGAGGGAAACATTTAGATGCTAAATGCTTCACCACGTTCACCTGTGTGTGCAGGTAGGGCACGTGTGTTTATCAGCTGCATCGTAAAAGGCTGCTCTATAATCAAGTTATCGAGGGATAGTTGCTGATTATAAACTAACACACACGATGCGTACAGTGGGACAAACAGAGGTGTTGACAGGAAGCCCACAGTTGTTTTTGCTCTGATGTAAGTGTATTGATTTTGCTATCAGTGACTGGTGATACTCAGTGAACTCTGTGTTCCCGCTCACTGCAGCCTGCCGTCTCCTCGGCTGCGTGGACTCTGCATCTGTCCGTCCGGCGGAGGAAGAACCTCGACTTTGTAGCTCACTCTCTTGGACTGCAGGATGCTGTAGCTGTTATCGAAACACAGCACGTCTGCACAAAACCAAGGACACAACAGCTAGTTAACTACAACTGGCATCCTGCAGGATTTTAAAGGAAACTTTGGTATTTCTTTAACCTGGATCCCATTTTCCTACATTTTTGTGTCTAAGTGACCAATGGGAGCAACAATTTTTGAAACTGGTCCAGTATTGACTGAAAGTGCTGCAGCCAAACAGGCCACAGTGTCACCACTTGGGGCAATTGTACACTGTCAGTTTACGTTCAATAAAATGTCTTGTTTTTGTCACTGACAGGCTCAGATTGTTATTCTAAGTGTCTGGCAACATGATGAAAGGATCCCTACAGAGATAGAGCTTTGTGTTAAACAGTAAGATCCTTTCTGTTTAACCAGAAACAGCCCTGAAATCACCGTCACCAAACCCACCAGACTCCATTTAAATAAACAGCCATTTTATCATCAATGTTGTCACACAACAACAATCTGAGCCTGTCAGTGACAAAAACAAACACTGTAAGTGGATGTAAATTGATGGTGTACAATTGCCCCATGTGATTACATTGCAGCCTGTTTCATGTCAATACTGGGCAACTTTAAAACTTGTTCCCATTGGTCACCGTTGTTTGGCTTCATATTGAACACAAAGACATGAGAGTAGCATCACTCCCTTTGTGAATGTCTCTGCAAGAAAGATTTCCAAAAATGTTGAACTGCTCCTTCAAGACTGTACAACATACATATATATTTATATATTTTCAGATTTATTTATTTATTGTTCTTTTGTGCTTTAATTGATGGTTTCTTTGCTACACTTTCTTTGTCGCACAACTTATTACTGCACTGTAACTATTTTACATTATATTATTAATATAATTTCATTTCATTTTTAAAATCTCAGTTTAATTCTATCTTCATGGATTTTATTCTTATTTTTCCCACATGTCTCCCTGATGCTTTACTTGGCTCAAGAACTTTGAATATTCTCTGTGTTTAAATAAAGTATTTGTAGTGTAAATAAATCTGCAGTCTGTTCAGTGTATTCACATTCTGTCATGTTTTCTTATTGTGAACGTTCCTGCCCCAGATTTAAGTTTCCTTCTTATGCAGGAGACACTGACAGGAAGTGATGCAACGTGTAAGCCATTAATCCCATGAATGCCTTTAAGTACACTGTGTTGTGTGTGTGTGTGTGTGTGTGTGTGTGTGTGTGTGTGTGTTGACTCACAGACTCCAGGCTCAGAGCAGGTGAGGCCGCTGTCTTCAGGGACCAGGTGTGCATTGTAGCGTTCGCTGGGCAGAACCTGCAGCATCTCAGCCACTTTCTGTCCGACGCCCTCTTTGGTCCGTCTGTACACTCCAAACCCGATGTCCGCTCCGTCGCTGGCAAACTGCCACCTGGGAGGAAACACTTTGGTTTAATGATCTAGCTTCATATTTCAGATCTCTAAAAATCAGGATTGTACAGCAGCTTAAGTGACACGAAACCCCTTTTAATGTGTTTTGGAAAGCGTGTAGCTCTGGTTGTTCGTCACACTATGAAGTGTCATCATGTACCAAGTTTTTCTCGCGAGTAAACCCTCAAATGTTCTCTGAGCTGCTAAAGAACAGAGACTTTAAGTCGGCAGGTTGTTCTGTACCTCAGGACGCTGCTGGCTGCTGTGACGTCATATTCTAGCTGGAGGACGGAGCCTCGGCTGATAGTCACGCTGCTGTCGTACTGAACCTTCACCGAGTCCTGAACGTAGTACGACTTGGGAACTGTGCCGCCATACTTTATCTGCAACGACAACGTCTGTCATTTCCTCCAGGAACATTTATAGAGACTCACTGTCTGCTCCACCTCGTCTGAGCTCTCACCATGGTTCTGCAGCGAGGGTCTCCATCAGGATCAGTCAGGGTTCCTCCGTATACCACAGGAAGCTGCTCGGGGTCGATGTGTTTACGTAACACTTCCTGCCAGTTACCTTCAAACACAGTCATGAGTCAGTAACTAATGGTGGACACGGTAAACATTACACCTGCTAAACATCGGCATGTTTGTCATCTTACTTCCTAAAACGATGATCTTCCGTCGCGTCTCCTCACACAGGAAGTGCTTGATGAGGTTGTAGGCCATGGGAAACATTTTCGGAGCTGCAGCGAAGACCGAAAAACGAGATCAGACACAAAACTACGTGAAGCGAAGCCCGACTTAGAGACAAAGAGTCAGAGGATCTGCTGACGCACCTTTGATCAGAAACACCCTCTTCAGCCCCTCCGGATAGTTGTCTTCAAACATGGTGAGGATCTACAGGAAGGAGCAGACGCTGTGATGTCATCATTCATCATTAAATAGGTTTCAATTTAATTTACCGTGAGGGAACGTCTGGTGACGACACTGTGAGGAGGTGACGAACCTCTCCGTACGTCTCTATGGCAGGCTTCCAGATGTGTTTCAGTCCGAGTCCTTCACAGTCGTAGATCAGAGTGATCGCTTCAACGTTCTGCCCCAACTGAGACAGAGAGGAGACGAAAGGAGGAGTTAGAGGAGGAGGAGAGAAGACGAGAGGAGACAAGAGGAGAGGAGAGGAGATAAGACCAGACCAGACGAGGAGTTAGAGGAGGAGGAGACGAGACGAGATGAGAGGAGATGAGAGAAAAACAAGAGAGGAAAGGAGAAAAAGAGGAGGAAAAAGGAGAACCGAAGAGGAGAGGAAACAAGTCAGAGGAGGAGAGGAGACAAGAGGAGACAGGAGGAGGACAGAGGAGGACTGGGCTGGGACCTTCTCCGACTGCCTCTGACACTCCCTCTGCAGCATCTCAGTGTGTCTGATCTTCGTCTTCATGAAGTCCTGTTTGGTCGCCGATAGCAACAGCCCTTTAGGGTCCAGAGGGCCGATGACATCATACCAGATGGGGCTGCCCTCCCTGTCGTATCCACACATGCCTCCAGACACGTACTTGTCAATCACCTGACGGGCGACAGCAGACACACATAAAGTAAATGTAACTAAGTACTTTTACTCAAGAGCTGTACTCAAGTACTAGCCTGAGGTACTTTTACTTATTACCTCTGACGACGTGATGTATTTTATGTATATTTCATATTATATTTGAAGAATATCTGATAAACTGTATGACTCATACAAACTGTGTCAATTTCCTGTTTCTTGTTTTTATTTATTTATTTTCTCACTGACTTGTGCGAGTTTTCAGGTTTGTTATTTCTCTAACATGTTGCTGTTACCATGTTATTTTATTCTACTGTACTCTGGTTGTTTTTAAACGTGCTTTATAAATAAATTTGATTTGAAAATCTCATCAAAAATCAATTATCATAATATTTTTTGGCACTTTTTATTTGATTTTCTACAAAAGCATATTGCATTCACTAGACAAATAAAAAAAATCTGTTTTATTGAGTATTTTTTCTGTTTTTCTGAGTATTTTGAGTATTTAACAGACACTTTAATTCCTTTGTTGAGAGAGCTTGCCATATGTGTCCAACTGATTCTGGAGAAACACTGCAATGTCCAGCAGATCTGAACGGGCTTTTCGTCTAGATAACCGCAAAGGCCTAAGGTGCCTGTATAAAGTCGACAAGAGTGTCTCCCAGTGTCTCAAACCCAAAACAAAGTAAAACTGGATTTAACTAAACAAGTGCGTCATGTTTGTTTCCATTATATCGAGCTCTCAAGAAAGCGTCTGTTGTTCTATTGCTCTCTTAACTCAGACAAAAATACTCACAAAAACAGAAAAAATTACCCCGAAAACAAAAAAAAATTACCATGAAAAACAGAAAAATTAAAAAATTACTCCAAAAAACAGAAAAAATTACGCCGAAAAACAGAAAAATAAAAAAAATTACTCAGAAAAACAGAAAAAATTACGCCGAAAAACAGAAAAATAAAAAAAATTATTCAGAAAAACAGAAAAATAAAAAATTACTCAGAAAAACAGAAAAAATGAAAAATTACTCAGAAAAACAGAAAAATTACTCAAAACAGTTTTTTTTTTAATTTGTCAAGTGAATGCAATACGCTTCCATAATTTTCTGTCTGAATTATTTTTTTGTTTTATTATTATTTGAACTTTTAACAATTTTTCAAACTTACTTCTTACTTCACTGTGACCTCATGCTGTCAGATTTCTTATAAAATATTCTTAACTAAAAAAATAATAATAATGATTTCATTTAGAGATCTGGCTGACTGTATATTTTTTTTTAAAAAGTTTTCTTAAACCCATTCAGATCAAAAGAGCCTTGTGGCCCCGCTGTGAAGCTTTGGCGACCCCTGGTGAAGGTCATGACCCTCAGACATTTATGGCTCTCACAGGACAGCCATGTTATAGACCATGATGCATTGCTGTAGATTAAACTCGACTCAACTAGTGTTTGTACCTCTGGAGGTTTCCAGTCAGATATGATGGAGTCAATGTTCATCTTCTTCCTGAACTCCAGGTGCTGCAGACAGACACACAGACAGACAGACAGACACACAGACAGAAACATGTTAGTTGTCCACATCCTGCAGCCGTACAAGAGAAATAATCAGTAATCAAGAAAAGAAGCGCTCACCTTTCTGATCATAGTTTCAGCTTTCTGAACATTGAAGCTACGAGCTGCAAAAAGAGAAAGATACTGATGAGTACATTTAATAAGTATTTATACTCAACTTAGTTTCTTTTCATTGCACTTCAAATATATATTCCATGTACACTTATATTCACTTTATTAGGTACACCTGCTCAACTGCTCATTAACACAAATGGCTAATCAGCCAATCACGTGGCAGCAGCTCATTAACATTTAGTCATGTAGACATGGTGAAGACGAGCTGCTGAAATTCAAACTGAGCATCAGAATGATGAAGAAAGGTGATTGAAGTGACTTTGAACGTGGTTAACATGGTTGTTGTTGGTGCCAGACGGGCTGCTCTGAGTATTTACTGGGAGTATTTACTGGGAAGAGCAAATATCCAGTGAGCCAAAATGCCTTGTTGATGCCAGAGGTCAGAGGAGAATGGCCAGACTGGTTCAAGATGATAGAAAGGCAACAGGAAGTCAAATAAGCACTGGTTCCAACCAAGGTGTGCAGAAGAGCATCTCTGAAGCAACAACACCTTGTCCAACCTTGAAGCAGATGGGCTACAGCAGCAGAAGACCACACCAGGTGCCACTGCTGTCAGCTAACAACAGCAAACTGAGGCTACACTTCAAAACTGGACAATAGAAGATTGGAAACACCACATTCAGATGGAAGCATGGATCCATCCTGCCTTGTATCAAGGCTTCAGGCTTTTATTAGAACTTTACTTTTCCTGTGCTGACCAGGGGCGGCGCTGGGGGGTAGCTTGCAGTTGCTATAGCAACCCCAAAATATGGCTTAGCAACCTCAAAGCAACCCCAAGAATGGAGACTATTAAAAATGAAAAAATCTTAATTGTGTTAAATAAAATAAAAATGGTGACAATTTAATTTAAAATTAATTTCATGTGTTTTTGTTTTAAATTAAAATAAAAGGAAGACAATAAAAACGATGAGAGACTCGTCTCGCGAGAGCTGGCCTGCAGGGGTCACGCGAAGTCAGCTTGGGAAAAAAAAACCAGGCCATTAGAAAAGTGACATCAAAATGGAGCGCTATCTGTTGAAGCGTAAGGCGGCTGAGATTGAGCCCGTGCAAATAGAACAAGAAGAGCCTGAGGAGCATCCTGCAATAGAAGAACCTGTCTCCGAGCCCTCAGGTGATGAAAATGGAGAACGCAAAGAGGTTGAGGATCATGCTGGTGGCATTGCTGCTCCTCACTGCTGTGAAAAGCGGCATGACTATATGCTAAAATTATAATAACGAACTTCAAATTGATTTTTTTTTATCTGTTTCATGGCATGCGCGCTAGTTTCAGATAGCGCTGATTAGAATGAGTAGGCCAGTAATGACATACATATCCATATTTATGCTATTTAATTGGTATTGCAGTAAATTGTCCAGCAACTCCATACAATTGTTTAGCAACCCCTAAGCAACTGCAATGAAAATGTTTTGCTGCCGCCACTGGTGCTGACGATCAGTGACTTATAAACGCTGGAACGGCTCCGGTCGAACATTATCTGATAATCACACGATAGAAAACTCCACACAGTTAAAAACAGTTTGCCTGTTCTTCAGTGGAGGCAGGAAAACTGTTGGAGGTCATCAGCCAATGCAAATATTGATCTTTGGTCACAGAGTCGTCCCTGATCGATCTGAGCCTCTCTGCCCTATGGAAACAGACACAATGTCCTCACGTCCACAAACCACCCGCTCAACAGACAGACAGACAGACAGTCCAGGGACGAACAGAAACTCTGGACAACATAACTGATACTTAATAGTTTGTTCATATTCAAGGTTAATTTTTGCATAAACGAACCTTTAAAACCAGTTTTAATTTATCAACTTCAGTTTGTCAAACCAGCTGCTTGGATCTAGAGGAGCGGTGCATCCAGTTAACTCGCTGCAGCTTCACTGAAGTTGAATTTTGTTCTGGTGAAACAAACACTGACTGCAGGATGAGACCACTGAGCCGAGGACATATGTCTCATGGCCACAGGGTCACAAATGAATTATACCATTAATGTTTGAATACTGTGGAATATTTTAAGATTGTTTAAAAAGCTGACGTCACGCTGCAATGCTGACTGAAGTGTGTAAGAAGGTGCCGTAGCAGGAATAGTTGGAAAAGTGTGAAAAGGTTTTAAATCAGAGTTGTGGGGAAAAAAAGGCTCATTTACTTTCTCGCCAAGAGTTTAATCAGACGACTGAAACCTGCCTCATGTCGGTCAGTTAGATATGAAGAAAGATATGAAATATGAAGACGTTTAACTTAAATTTAAAAAAGACCTACACATCAAAACTTCACACAATAAACAAACAGCAACACTTCTATATTTCTCTGAATTCTTAGCTACTGAGAACAAATGTCATTTTTGCAACGATGAACCAGAATCTTTCACACATTTATTTTACCTTTGTATTCATTCAGTTACTTTTTGGACTCAAATGAGATTATTTTTTGTGTAATATCAAAATTGGTGTGAAAATGTCTTTAAACATTTAGAACGTGAAAAATAAAACACTAAATTCTTGGTAAATTTCCTGATGATATGGTAAATATCATCATATAATACGGTGAACTCTTTGAACAAACTAATTTTTCAGTATAAATTATATATTAAAATTTTATTTTTAAAATAGTAATAATAATTCTTATTATTTTTGTTGGCATTATTATTATTATATTAAATAATAAATAATTTTTTATTTATATTTGATTTACTGATTTTTTTTTATTTTAATTCATAATTTTGTGTCTCTGCTGTTATGTTGACTTCTTGTCTGCAACATTTTTCAATTAAAGTTGAAAGAAAACAAATATCCAGGGTGACTCCGCCTCTCGCCTGATACCAGCTGTGATTGGTTGACCAGTTACAACCAATAGACTTCAGTGTTGGTTCAAAGTGCAGAGCTTATCAGCACCATCTGAACCACTGAGACTGGTTACATAGAGAAGTGACTGACGCGCCTGTTCCCTCTTTACAAATGCTAATTATGATCTGACACTTACAGGCTCAGTTTCGTCAGACCTGCAGTGATGTAATCCAGGACTGTTAGTTGTAATGGAGTATTTTTACTTTGTGCTGTCAGTACTTTTACTGAATGTAAGGATGTGGGAACTTCTCCCAGCGCTGCCTGTATTTAACCTCACAGTAACACTCGACTGAGAGCCAAACAAAACCTCGGCTGCTTCTTGGCTTATGATCATTCAAATGTTTGAGCTGCGTGTGAGGGACGCGTCCTGAGGCTACGCTCACTCTCTGCTTCTTCAAACCTGTTCCCACGTCGTTACTCTGGACACCAGAGACAGTTTCAGTGTAAGAGGAAATACCAGAGCTGGAGGATTCGGTATCGACGTCTGTCAGAGATCTGACCCGACTCTATTCTAAACTACTCAGTGCTCCCCAACCCTTATTCATACAAGTTTACTTCCCTTTAAAACAAATGTGAGTGTATGTCAGATGTTCATGGTTTTAAACATTTAACCAAAGATTTATTATTTTTTTCTTGTTTCTTTTGAAATAATTTCAGGCACAAAAAGGTGGAGCTAGTTTGAGCTACTGTATAAACAGTGAGCTAGTTTAGTCCAGACACTCAGAGAGACACAGATCATTTTGTGTTTTGGGGTCTTGAACGGTTATTCAAACAATTCAAAGACATCTAAGACGTGACAGTGAGACAAAACTAGACACTAGCCCGTTTTACACCACCTGGTCAAAGCAGGAGTTTCGCACCGTTATGCCACCTCGACGGTCTGTATATAAGTTACAATTGCAGAGTCGGGGGACAGAGTTGTCTCGTCACTCAGCCGACAGTGGAGGTAATATCAGCATCAAAGTGAGGTCTGTGTAAGAGGGACAGCCGGCAGGACAGGTGAGACGTTTTGATGTGTTATGTGTACGATCCACGACGAGAGGTTTAAAAGCAGCTGTTAGCAGTTAGCAGCTAACTCAAAGAATAAGGTCCAGGAGCTCCTTACCTTCCGGGCAGAAGATAGACTAGAGGCCGACGCTGTTGTGTTACACGTCACGCCTCTTTTGACTACTCAACGTTGGCATCAACATCACACACTGGAGCGATGTGATGCCGCCATTGTTTGGGTTTGTGTAAAAATGCAAAGCCAGTAAAAAGAAGGGGCGTCATAGCGGCTCTGTAGCGCCATCATTTTTAGTAACTTATATTGTGCTTACTGTAACTAAGTGTAACTGTGATTTGAAGCGTTCTCTGGCACAGTTTCCTTCAGGATAAATAAAGTTCTACTGAAATGAATATTTTGATGACATGACGCTTGTTTTGCCGGCATCGTGTACACACACACACACACACACACACACACACACACACACACACAGACACACACGTGCTATATACTATGTACACTATGTAAATGCAGTGTGTGCAGGTCTCACCTCGGAGCCAGCGGAGGAGGTAGTGGTCGTGCTGTGCAGGCAGGTTGGGGAGGACGTCCTGGATCCTCCCCCGAAACTGGAGGCAGAGAACCAGAGGGAGGAAAACATCAGTCGCACGTCGACATGCAGGAATAGTTTGACATTTTCAGACATACACTTATTTGCTTTCTTGCTGAGAGTTTGAAGAAAAGATTGACACCACTCTGATGTTTGTACGGTAAAAATGAAGCTGCAGCCATTAGCTTAGCTTAGCATAAAGACTGGAAACAGGTGGGAACTGTTAGCCTGGCTCTGTAACTCTGAAGCATGTCATAACTTGTTTATTTAATTTGTACAAAAACCAAAGAGAAAAAAAAAGAAATCAAAACCTAATAAATTTACACGTTACAGAGCCAAGCTAGCTGTTTGCACCTGTTGCCAGTCTTTATGCTAAGCTAAGCTAACCGCCTGCTTTATGCTTTTTATCATACAGACATTTTCCCAGTTTTCCCAGGTGTTGCTTTCCTTACAGTAAATTAAATATATTTAAATTTTGGATAAAATGAGGAATTTCAGACATTGTATCAGGACATTGCATAGATCAAACCATCGAACAGTTAGTGAAGCACCCTGAGCTTTTAGTGTAATCTTATATTTATAATATATTAAAAAACAGAAAATATTAAATATAAATAAAAATAAATATGTATATGTACGATATACTAATACTACACTGTTAAAATACTCTGTTATAAGTTAAAGTCCTGCACTGTTAACTACTACTACAAAACAGTAAATGACCCAAAAACTAAAAATGATTTTTAAAAAATTAGAAAACGACTTTAATGTTTATCAAAAATAGCAGTGAATTAATTTTCTGTCGTTATTTCAGCTGTATGTAATTTACAATAAAACTCCATATTTCATAAACTATTCTTAAACCTCCAAAGCAAAAATCTGAATTTGTAAAGTAACTAAAGCTTTTATATGAATGTAGTGCAGTAAAAAGTACAATATTTCTGTCTGGAATAAAGTGGGATATTATTAATAAGTGGCATAAAGAGAACAGACTCAAGTTAAGTACGATACTTGAGTAAATGTACTTAGTTCTGTCTGTGTGCACTCACAGTTCCCGTAGTATATACTCAGTGGTGGAATGTAACTGTAATATAAGACTCTACAGGAATATTTGAGTCATATTTCCCTCAGTGTTGGCAGAAGTACTCAGATCCTGAACTTCAGTAACAGTACTAATACAACAATATTAAAAGTATCGCTTAACACAAAGTACTTCAGTATCTGATACATAAAATGACCCTGTTCAGAGTGTTTTATTCATAATATTACTCACATTGTTTGTCACATTTTTACCTCTACTCTGTACGTACCTGTACATTCAGGGGAAAATATTTTACTTTTTATCTAGTTACTCTGCTTATATTACAGCTACAGTAAGCTGCTTTTCAGGTTCACATTTTATAAAATACAACTTTTTACTGCACTACATTTATTTTACAACTCTAGTTACTTTTTTAGATTAACGTTTGGGATGATTTCAATAAACAGACACACTGAGGACTTTCATCTTCCATAATGTCAGATTTCACTTAATCAACATTTATTGAGCAATATGTCCGACTTTCGCCACCTTAACTTTCTCCTTGTCCCGTTGTGTTTCTCCCTGACGCCACGGGGCGCCATTAAACTATGACAGCAACCATCTGCGTCTCATGCACATCAGCGGTGACACAGATGGAAGTCTGCACCTGGTTTATCGTCCACAGAACGAGGCTGCACGCCCACATTTTCAGAACAAAATAGAACCGGCTGCAGTGAGAGTCTCTCTCCATGGGATATTTAAAAATAGCAGCTTTGTGCATTTAGTCCTTCTCAGGCAAGCTCAGGGGTTTAGTGTTGCTGTAGCCCACAGGAAGTGAGGATTAGAATATATGACCTTCACATAATCCGCTCCAATTAATCTATATTTTTAAAGTCATTACTAAAAGTGTGTCTCATATAAAAACTAAAGTGATGGTCAAAGTTGTCACAGTGAAATTTAAGGTGTGCTGATGGATTCACGTCATCAACTCATGCATTGAGTAACATTACAAGTTAACGTTCCACCTTAAAAGTTGCCGGCAGTCGGCCCAGTGAATGACGTTATTTTGTTCTCTTTCATTTTATAGTTGTAGTTTACTGATGTATGAACAGAGGTTACATAAAACCAGAGTGACTGTCCTCTACTGACCAATCAGACTGCAGGGTTTCTAGCTCCACCTTTTAGTAGCAGATCTGTGTGCTAGGTGCCCCAACAGAGGGGGGACCAAACATGGGGACGCTAAGGACGCTGCTGTTGGGACCATCCACAACTTTCACTGTGGAGACAAGGTGAACTGAGCTGAACTGAACTGAACTGAACTGTTCGGTGGAAATGCAGCATACAGGTCATTTTATACAGAAAAAAAAATGGTCTCACTACAGTAAAATGTCAAGAATATCCAAACATATATGAGTAACAATTCTCATTCAGACATGCTGTTTTATCCTCGCCAGAATTTTGCCTAGTTTACAAAGCTAGCACGAGCTGGTTGGTGCCATTTAATTCCTTGGGTCTTCTAGTTTCATGATATCATCACTCTGGCTGTAAACTCAGCCCACTACAGTCTCTCAGAGACAGGAATGTCGGCCTGACGGGTCTCAGAGGGTTGATGTCAAATTTGAATCTGAAAAGTATCCAACTGTAGCTGATGAATAAGTAAAGCGGATGGTTACTGAGTTCTATATTTCCTCCGAGAAAATGCCGTGAAGTACAACTTAAAATAAAATAAAATACTCAAGTAAAGTCCAAGTACCTCAGAAGTGTATCTAAGTGCAGTGAACGCAGCACAGAGGAGCAGAGAGTAAGAACAATGCAAGTACAAACACACAGCAGACAGTTGCAGTTACCATAGGACCACTGTGAGTGAAACCACAACAAACACAGCAGAGACAACAGAGGACAAAACACTCACCCTGCAGTCACAGATAAACACACTCAGTGAAATCATTGAGACCATGTTGATTTGAAATGTTTTTACCTCAGTTAATATCTCAGCCTGTTTTGGGCTCAGGTCTCCCACTCGTCCGCTCATGTCTGCTGCTGCTGCTGCTGTGTCGCTCTGACAGAGGCTGTGAATGAAGTGAGAGCTGGAGGGAACCTGCAGGTCGACGAGTAAACACCACGCCTCCTACACACACAAACACACACACACACACACAAACACACGCGCATATGCAGGTGGACTTTCATCCTTCAGTTGAAGCTTGCTGTTGCGACACTGTCACCCTGTGAATGGTGTTTGCCAGAAAAGAAGCAGCTGTCGAAGAAAAGTAGAGAAAACACGACAGGGTGGAAAATAAAAGTAAAAATAAAAAATAAATAAAAGTATCTGCATGATTTTATCTTTTATACAAGAGCTAAAGTAGTTAAACTTCAAAGCAAGTCGGATCATGTCATCCAAACACCCTTTGATGGGGATCACTGGCCCCTGTAGCCCTTGTAGTGTAAAGTTTAATCAGTAATCAGGTAAATGCTATACTACATAAGTTGATTGAGGCTGAAAAGTTCATATAGTATTGCTTCATGTACAAGTTACTATAACACTGTTTCATGCATTCATGTGTGACAAAACACCTTTGTACAAGTTTATGTATTCACATATTGAGAGCACACACACACACACACACACACACACACACACACACACACACACACACACACACACACACTCTCTGAAGTCATATTGCATGAGGTCGTAGAGGATTTTATAGCAAAAGTCCCCAAGTTTCATATGTTTTTAAAAAATAAAGTGAAACCAGGCCGAAAGCTAACGGTGGGAAAGTTTGAACGGCACCTGCTACCAATAGGTCTAGACTCAGAAGACGAGGGTTAAAAAGAAAAAGGTTGCCACCAAAGAATTTGGCCTGGAAGGAAGAACTAAAGGAAAAGGGCGGAGATTCCTCGACCAGCATAAAAGGCAGAGCGCAGACAGAGAGTCTTCAGTCCTGCTCGGGAGCTTGACTCATTGAGTTGTATGTGTTGAAGCCTGTGAACACATTAAACTCAATTGCACCAGATTCCATTGGTCTCCAGTGTTTTCTCTGAGCTCCAGCCAGACGAACTTAAGATACTAAACTGACACAGAAAGGACGATTTGAGGAGAAGTGGAGGACGAGGTCGGAAGCCTTCGGGCCCACATCCAGGCACCGATTTTCGCTTCTACACCCTGTAATAACATGATCCACCAAAAAACTATTTTTGTGTCCCAACCCTGCCTTCTGTGTTCTTGCCACCCCAACAAACAGCATCCAGACGTGTTCAAACTGGCCTGAAAGGGTTAAAATCTTGACACCCACAGCAAAAGTGACTTTTAAGTTTAGCTAAGACCTAGAGAGGAAAAAAAAACAGGGTCCAGGGTTCCTACACATTTGGAATTTCAAAATTCCATACTTCTCCATACCCTAATGTCCAGACTTCTCTGCAGGGTTGTTGTTGTTTCTTTTCAGAGAATATGCAACATCTGAGTAAATATATCAGTGTATCATATTTCACATCCTATTTACTAATTTTTAATAGGCGATTGTAGCCAAGTACCATAATGGCATGCAAATAAAAACTCAGGTAAGTTCAATGTCTGGGCTGAGGCAAACAGGTTGGGACTCTGGGTGCAAGCGATGTAGTAACGAGACGACGGCGTTTTTTCCTTTCATGTGGCTCAGAGTCGCCTTCTCTACCATGTTGGCGAACGATTTCACACAAAGCTTGCATCTAGCTCCGTGTGTGAACTGGTATTTTTATACGGTATTTTTTATACAGTATCATCAAGCCATCCATCAAAAACACTTGCATCTACCCATTGTGACCCATGTGAAATTCGTCTTCTTGTTGAAGGTGCAGTGTTGGAGTGAAACTTGATACCTGGGGGGCTGGAGGAGGGTCATGGGGCAGCGGACTGGACGTACCACTTGTCAATCAGGTAAAAGGGGCGAGATGTTTTCTGAGACGTTTGCTCTCAGACAAACTGTGCTTGGCCCGACATAAAACACGATCCGGATTGATTAAATTATTTTTAGAAATACCTAATTTTCTATTTTAGAAAACAGTGGTAATAGTCTGGAAACAAAAATATTTTTCCGTACTTTATTTTTCATTTTCCATACTCTCAGTTAGAGGCCTGGTCTGGTTGCCAAGCAGTACGTTTTTTTCTTAATAGAAGTTTTTTGGATGTATAAAACCTTTGTTCTACTTTTAAATATAAAATAAGAAACGTGTGCCACATCAAATAAAACTCTGGAATAAAAAGATCCCAAACATTTTTGTTTTGTCATAAAACTCATTTTATTCTTTAAATACACGAGCTGTTCAGAAACTGATGATTCGGACCCAGATACCAGGTTCACCAAATAAAAAGCTGGTGCGTATGAATAAATAGATGATTTACACAAAGGACACAATCATAAAGCAGAAAAGTTCTTCTCTTTTTGACAAAGATGTTTCGATCACCCTGGAAAGAAAATAGAATAATTTACCTCCCACAATATCACTGCCCTGATAGATATATGTATAACATGGAGGAAAATATATACTCTTAAAATTATTCAGTTTCCAAAGCTCCAAAGTTCAAATAAAGAAAATAAGGTTAGTGGATCAATCAGCTGTCCAGAAACTTCCCATCAATGTTTCAGAGGTTATTTGCACAGCAGGTGAAACATGTCAGCTTTAACCCGTTTGGTTTACGTCGAGCATCAGATGTCGCTGATAAGCACAAGCGCCAGACGACTCAGAAAACTACTAACATCAGTCAGGTGGAGTGGATAATGAAGACATGAGCGATGAGATCAAACATGAACAATGTGATAAAGTTTCAGTTGCTTTTAAATGAGAGATTTCTGAATTTTGTGTGAAAACTTCGACCTGATGTTGGCGCTGGAGGAAGCGTCAGAGAATCACCAAAGTCAGCAGGCTTCATCCTCTGGGGATGCGTGTGTAAAATTTCAGTTGTTGCGATATTTCCAGAGACTGCATAAAGGAAGTGGACGTAGCCTCCGAGTCTGGAGAGTGAAGCCCACACAGAACGCGCTTTAGCCGCTTTGTTATTGTTTTTAATGTAAAAGACGCTTTTTGCTTGCTGTTTTTGTGTTGCTACACGCCTGGGGTTTCTGCGCTTCAGGCGCCTGGCTCTGAAGTCCTCGAGTTGAAAAAAACTTCAACTCAGAGCGTTGGTAAAAATGTTAGAACGTAGCTGAGGCAACAGTTTGTTCAGTTATGTTTCGCAGCTTGCCTACTTGCCTATGACGATGGTGAAAGTGAGCTAACGTTAGCTTATGCAACTCATACCACTTGTTGTCCTCACCACCACAGAGGGCCCATCTCTCAATTCATCTGATTGGACAGTGAAAAAAAACAAAAAAACCGCCAGTGACGTCTGGGACTTTTCAAGTCTGAGTAAAAGTTAAAGGCTTCGAGGTGAAGTTGACTGAAGGTGCTCAAGATGCTCCTCCAAAAACGCGAGACGCACGGAGCAGAAAACTCGTGGCGCTCAGCAACACAGAAGCAGCGAGCAAAACACTCTCCAGGCTGCTTCAACCACAATCTGCCTGATCGAGTACGGTGTGTTTTAAACTTGTTTTGGTATCTCATTTAATGTCACAGTTAACATCGACCCAGATTGCTCTGAAGTCGTCAAATACTGGCTCTTGCTCAGTGCCTTCCGATGTCAGACATCAATGAAAAAAGCTGTCCTTTCATGTCGGCATGATACGCCACCAGTCGGCATTATTGTTTAACAGCACCCAGCGACGTCAGGAGGAGATGCGGCGGGAGAACAGCGAACGTTAAGGGGCAAAAATACGAGCGGGGCAGGTTGAAGGGTCAACTTTCACCCGCGAGGAAACTTTTTCCTCAAGTTTCTGGTCTTAATCTCTAGTTTCAAGTCTTCTTCAATAAAGCATGATGTTCATTTTGTTAATTATGGTCCCATTTAGAGAAATACTTGACCGTGAAGCGTGGTGATTTTGCGACTGACACAATGACCTGTCACCTGGCATAGCAAGTGTGAACTTAACAGCCATGAACTTTTGTTTGAGTGTTGTCCTTTGACCCTTCAACAGTGTGTTTTCAGACCAAGATGGCGGCCACAGTCCACGAACCAATGGGTGACGTCATGGTGGCTACGTCCACTTCTTTCACACAGTCTGTGGATACTTGACCTTGAACCAAAGTGGTGGACGGACGGACACCATTAAAATCCAAAGAGTCAGTTATGGCGGCTGACCCTTCTGGTGTTTACTGAACATGACGGATGTGGGGTGAAGGTAACTCAAATCAGTTGTAAACTGGGCAACATTAAACAAAGATTATTCTCTGCAGGTAAATTTACACTGAACTTTGTCCCAAACCTCAGCAGCGTGAAGTCAAACCACCTCAGTGACAGACGTCCCAGAGGAACACTGCACCTGACTCAATTTAATCCACAAGTGACTGAATTCAGCAACTTAATACGGAGGTGACAAACACGCAGGTTGCATTTACTTGTTTTATATGATGAACACATGAAAATAATGGTTTGTCGATTATTTAAAAACTATTGATTTATTACAGGGAAACAGCCACTAAATATTAAATATCTGAGCATCAAGACGTTTTGAAGTCAACATCAGAAATAAAACTGTATTATCTGTATTATAAGATCAAAGCCTGCACATTAATCTTTACGCATTGCATCCTGGGATTATATAGTTTCCACCTTGCGACGAGATTATTTCTGCGTGTTTTCTCCTCGTCTAAGTGCTTCAAGGAACGTCTCCGCACAAACTGCAAAATGAATGTAGCCTGTTATCGTCCTATCAAAAATATGAACTCTTATTTTGTTTAGTTAAAACTTTTATACCAATGATTCCAAAAATAACTCTTCGTTATTCAAACAAAACAAAATCTCTATGCATACAGTTCATCTTTTATACATTTGGGACGAGATGGCGGTTTTATAAATGGAGAAAACGACAGCGCTGACTTCTGCAAAGCTACTTTAAACAGTTCATGCTAACGTGGTCTTATTTTACGGGGATGACACCTCTCTGCGTTTTTATATTCTGACTTTAAAGAGTGTTTATTAACCACAGCACTCGCTGGGGGAAACTGGCAGTTCAGATCGAGCTTTAAATTTTGTGCAAAAGAAGCTGGTGAAGAAGAAACGGGGTGACGTTGCGGTACTAAGGGTTTCAAAGTGGCTGAAAGCTGCTGTGAGAATACATGAAATAAATTTAAATCGTGATGCTTTGTACTGGTCGGTAAAACACTTTGAGTTCCTGAGGAGACTCCTCGAACTTCTCTTCTCAAAAGAAGCGCATTTCCCAAAATGTCAAAAAGCCTGCACATTTATAATCACTAATGACGACAGAAAGGTGTGAGACTGACGCAGCGATCTCATCAGCTGTGCAAAATCTGATCATTTAACCAAGACTCAAAGAACTGAAGCAGACATCATAAAATCTCTCAAAGTAAAAAACAATTATTTGGTGTTTGAGCTGAAAATACTGACAAACAACGAAAGACGACGCTGTGCTGCTCGATTAAGAAGTATAAAGAAGTTTAGACAATGAAAGTAAAGCAGAGACCAAAGGTGACAGAACGGAGAGTTTTCAATGAGTTTCATCCGGGACAGGATGCACCGGCCACATTCACTGTTAGCAAAATAATTTGTGAATGATGAAGAGGAAGCTCCAGATGACCGATAATCACTCACAAAGTGACGAAACCAACTGGTCACACACATTTATCCCCCTGTGATGATGAGCTGAGCTTCATCTGACACCTGTTACTGACACAGCGGGCCTCGTGCAAGAAAAATAAGCTTCTGGCTAAATCAATATTCTTCTCTCCTGCAAGTTTACTGCGAGCTTTAACAGCTTTTTACATGCATATTTTTGCATAGTAACTCCTAAAATTCAGCTAGCATACTTAGCTACATCTACTTCTTACAAACGTGGGCGTGGTTTCATCTTAAGTGGGTGGGAAAACTGATAGACGCTACCGGCTGGAACAGGCCGACTGTTTAAGAACTGCTCACCCAAACAACTTTACACTCAATACTGCACTTCCTTGGGCTGCGAGCAAAACACCCGCCAAGTGTGAAGTCGAGAAAACTAAAGGACAGATGTATAGAAGGACAGAGACTCCTTCAATTTTAGATCGATGAGCGTCATGTCGACACGCCACCATCACGTGAGAACTTTCCTCCGTTATCTCCGTCAGTTTCGGTGCCCTCGTGCCACCACGGACATTTTTGAAATATTTCCCGTTTTAACTCTTTTGTGTGAATTAAACCAAAAAATAAAGCAGACCGACTACACTAATCATCTCGTCTCCTGTCAGGTGGAAACGAGACAAGTCTGCGCAGAGCCTGGTGAACGTGAAATAATCGAACGAGCAAAACTTCAGAGAGAAGTTTGGGAAAACGTTCTTGCACGAGGCCCCGAGCGTGTCCCTGTGCAGCGCCATCATAAACCAGCATGTGTGATGAGAGCACAGTACCTTGAGAGGAAATGAGATGCGATTTCTTTTCATCCCTGCGGTTTTTAAGAACGGGGCCAGCACCTGATCACATGTATCACCCTCTGAAGTTACTGCGGCCAGCAATGTGTCATCATTTCATTCAATGAGCCCGTATTAAAATATAATAAATACATCCAAATGAGAGACATTTCCAGAGAGCGTCTGTGGGAAACATTCACTGAGGTGCTCCGAGCTGACGGAGGCCAGCGGGGAGCCTGGAAGGCAGAGCAGAAGAAGAAACGATTTGGTTGTATTTTGGTCATGTCGTTGTTGTTATTGTTGTTGTTGTCGTTGTTGTAATCCTTGTTTAGTGTTTGGCTTCTTGTATTTAAAGCAGCTTTGGTGAGCACGGAAAAACACACAAACACACGACGCCTCCTCAACAGAAAATCAGTTTACACCCCGACCTCAGAGTGGGAATGTTGTGCCGGCGGCGACGTGTCCGCTGTGACTGGCTGCATGTCCAACTGTGCATTAACACGTCCCGCCGCAGTCAACAGCTTCGCTCTCTGTGCTCAACCACCGTCTGACGTGTGTCTGCATGTGTGTGTGTTAGATGGTGTGTGTGATGTAGAAGATGAACTCCATGTCCATGGCAGTCTGTGGTACACTGGCGCTACCTCCGTGGATGACGGGGATCAGAGCGCTGTCCAGCTCGTTCATGTAGCGCTGAGGGAGGAGCCTGCCCCCGGAGCCCGCCTGGTACTCCACCTGAGAGCAAACACACACATACTCACTGCACCTCTTGAACTGAGCACACGATAGGCTACAACATAAATATATGTGGCTATAAAAAATATGGCTATTAAATAAATCAATATGGATCTAAAATAAATAAATATGCCTTAAGCTATATTTAAAAAAACGATATGACTATAACATAAATAAATAAATATGTCTTCAAAATTTATAACACTAAGAAATATAACTACAAATTGAATAAATAAACAAATAAATATAACCCTAAAACAAAAAAATGTGACTATGAAATCTTGAGAATAAATAAATACAGTTCTAACATAAAGAAATATGGCTGTTAAATCTATAAATAAATATTTCTAAACAAAATAAATAAATATGACTATAAAATACATAAATATGGTTCTAAAAAATAAATGTGACTTTAAGCTAAATAAACATGGCTCTAAAATAAAAAATATGACTAATAAAAACCAAAACAAAACAGAAAAATAAATAAATTTGGCTGTGAAATAAATCCTGAAATAAATGAATCAGGAAATAAATGTGAATATAACGAAAAGTAAAATTCATGATGAAATTCAAAACCAATTTTATTTACATTTATTTATTAAATTAGGACCTTAATCATTTAATTATGGTTTTATTTCACTACATTGCCCATGTTGTCTATATGACAGGCTCTCTCTCTTTTAAAAAGGAAATTAAAGATCTATCTTTTAATCATTTTAATTTGGAGTATTGTAAACATCTTAGTTTTTAAGGTTTTTTTATTTTATTTTCGTTTTGTTTATTTTTAAACATTTTATTGTTTTATTGTTGTAATTTTTAGCCTTGAAAAATGTATTTATTATCATTAGCGTTTTTATTTATTGTTTCTGTTGTGCTATGTAAAGCTGCATGTTTGTGTGAAAGTTGCTATTAAATTGAAGTTAACTTGATGACAAAGTTATCTTTAGGGAAATGCACCTAATAATTAAATACCAAAAAAACCACTGACACATTCAGCCGGGAGGTTTTTCAGTTAGCTGTCCGTGATTCCTCTCGCTGGACAGACTTTCTCCAAACACCAAACAATGTTTGCAACTGCCACCTATTTTACAGCAAGAGGCCTCGATGATGTCATTGGCTGACATTTTATAAAGGTAAAGGTCGCACAGTCGATCAGGCAAAATTCATCAAAATCCGACCCTTTGCAAACCCAGTTACAAGCATTTATTTTTACCATGTCCGCCTGTGTGGAGATACGAAGAGACAGCGAGTTGATGCCGCTGGAGGTGAGGACGGCGAGGTGAGGAGTCAGAGCGCTGCAGGCGGCCAGAGCCATCTCCTTCTGAAACACGCTGCAGGACGACAGCACCGACGCCAGGCTGCAGTCTGGAGTCTTGAGCTGGTAGAACACCTGGAGGGACACGGAGACCTTCACACACCTGGACTGTCTGTCGTCTTCACCGCACACTGGACACTTAGAGAATGAGGTAATGAAAAGGAAAACTGACCTCGGTGCATCTGATGGCGCGCCCATCCAACTCAAACTCTGTGTCCTGCTGCATCCTCACACTGGTGACTCCATCCAGAGGTCGGCCGTCGACCCCGCTCGTTTTGCTGCAGAGGAAAATTAAGACCTTTACACACCGCGGTCGTCACAAATAACAGAAAAAAACAAAATACTGACTTGCGAACATTTTGCATTGAAACTATTCAGACCTGCAGGGATATGAATTTGCTTCATTTGCAGATCTTGTTCAATAAAAAGTTCAAACAGATTCGCTCTGAGTGAATCTGAGTTTCCTCTGGTGAACAGTTACACAGCGTATATGTCCAGGGCTTTTACTGTGAAAGGTAAGAAGGCAAGAGGTGGGTCTGGTGTGCGCTGCCTTTGTCACTGAAATCTCACTTAAAAGCATTAAGTTGTTTTTTCGCAGTGCAATATTCATGTTCTCTGTAGAAGAACTTTGAAATTTAACTAACTTGTTGCCCCATGGTTCAGAGGAAGGGAAAGATATCTGTCAGATGTGATTGGTTGTTCCTCATCACATGACATGCGGAGTGAGCTGCTGCTTTCCAAAAGTTGAACTCGCCACATGTTTATCTCGGGGCATAGCTGTTGCACCCTCAAAAATGGCACTCGGGAACATGTGAGAGCCACAATGGCGTCACTCTGGCGTTTGAGTGCACCTGTCACGCCTCTACATCGAAAACAATGATTTTCAGGGCGCAAAAAATGTGACATGTACCAACAGTTAAGCATTTGTGTGAATTTTTGCTATAAGTAGTGTATGAATTCTTACGGCCAAAAACATGTTTTGTGAGGTCACAGTGACCTTTGACCACAAAATTCTGATCAGTTTATTCTTTAGTCTGACTGAACGTTTGTGCCAAATTTACAGAAACATCCTCAAACTGTTGTTGAGATACTGCCGTCACAAGAATGAGACGGATGCAAGATCACAGCGACCTTGACCTTTGTCCCCACCAAAAGAGGTTCACTTTATCGTTAAGTCCAGGTGGACATTGGTACCACATTTAAAGACTTTCCGTTGAGTTGTTCTTGAGATATCACGTTCACGAGGACAACCTGGACACATAATGCCTCCTGCCTCAGCTATCTCTGGCCTGGAGGTGTAAAAATATAGTGACCTGAGACTCACTCACACAAACAAAAAATGTGTTTGAGTCACAAAACAGTGAGCACATATGGCCAAAGTCCATTCAGTTCCTTCAGATGTTTTATGTTGGTCTTAAAAAAGTCGACCCTGGCTCAATACTTACGTTATTTGTTATTGACGAGGCACATTTCCCAACCTACACATTCATGTGTTTTTCATTTGAACTCTAACGGGCGTGTTCAGTTTTTAATATAAAGCTCCCTCTTGTGTTCCTCCCACACTGCAGCTCAGCACAGAAACTCTGTCTCAGGAAACCGACTGTAACTTTAGACGACACACTTCACTCGACTCTCTCATATCAGCTTCAAACAAACTGCGGCATGTATTTGTACTCAGAACGAGGTCTGTGTAGTCTGTTCACCGTCTCTTCCATCAGACGCTTGTCTCAGGAGCAGTTCCAGTTTACAGTGTGGACACCTGACTCTTTACAGACGATCTGAAATTGTCTTTTAATAGACGACAGGAAAAAGCAGTTCAGAAACTCTGTTCAGAGGACGTTGGATCAAACGTGCCTCTGTGGCTACTCGGCCTGTAACTGTTTGTGTAATCATGCTGAGGCATCAGGGTCGGGGGTCACGGTCTGGTTCATGCAGCCACACACTGAGTACACAGTGTGTAGTTAAGGTCGGCTGATACTGGATTTTTAGAGGCTGATATAATAAGGTCTCCAGGGCTGGACCCACTGATCAAGCTCCTTTTTGCTCGTTCTAGCACAAACCTTCAGCTCTGGCGAGGATCTAAGTCCTGTGTGACTGGTGGAGGCTGTGCGGCCATAGCAACAGTTTGCAAAGTGTCCTGTCGGCGCTTTAATTAAACAGCCAAACTGATAAATCGGTCATCCCCACTGAACCAAACTAGCACCAAACTCCTCCTGGCTGTGTGAACTCAAGAAAACAAAAGGTAACAGGAGCAAAAACATTTCACTGCTGCAAACTGCGGCACAAAGAGTTGCCTCACGCATGACCAACGTGTGTAGAGCGCAGATTGCACAAGAGTGTGTACACAGTTGTGTGAATGTTACCCCGTGTTGACGGGTGAACTCCAGTCGACCCAGCGGACAGTGACGTTTTCTCGGAGCTCCCCTCCATCGTTCCTGCCGCAGGGTATGTGGAAGTCCGTCTGCTCCCTCAGGGCGGTGCGCAGAGACTCCATGGTCTCTGGAGGGATTTGCACCATCAACCCATCTGACACACACAGAACAGAAACTCCAGTGAGGGTCGGTGCCAAAACAGTCAAACACTGTAGAATAAGAGTCAACACAGACGTAACTTTACCTTCGACAATGCTGGATTTGGCGATGTAGCCTGAGGAGGCTTTCAGGGCTCCGTTAAACACCACAAAACTGGCCCCAGTCACTGGAACAGAACGCCACAGAGTTAACCGATCATATAAAACAGAACCAAGACACAATAACCAGGGTTACTGATGGCTCTCACCTGTGCGGGTCTTCCCAGGCTTGCTGTTGGCCTGCGTCTGATAGTTTCCCTCCTCGTTCTGGAAACACACCAGGTGAGAGTCGGCCTCCAAGCTTAACCTTGCTCCGATGCTGATGACGTGCTCGTTGGACGCATTCACCACCTTCTGCATCTGCACGACACAGAAAACATGTTCACAGTTCTGCAGAGCTCAGCTAAGTAAAGCTGACACCTGTGAGAGAAACTTGGTCTCCGGCAGCGGTGGAAAAAGTATTTAGATCCTTTATCTAAGTAAAAGTATGTACATTGAAGTGAAGTCTGCCATGCTGCCAGTGTTTTCCTTCTACTTGATGTTTTTGGATTAATATTTTAATTTTATAATTTTATAATTATTATAATTTTATAATAGTATTTTTACTTTTCTTTCTGATTTTCTTGATTTTCATTTTTTCTTTTTTTATTTTATTTCATTTGATTTATTCATTTTTTAGTTTTATTTTTGCTTTTTAAATTTTTTTTTTTACTGAATTCAAAATTATGCTACATATTTATTAGAATTTAAAAGCTCTTTTTCCAGGTCCTTTCCTTTTTTTAAAAAACTTTTCTTTCTGATTTTCTTGATTTTAGTTTTTTCTTTTCTGTTATTATTTTATTTTTTCATTTTTATTTTATTTTTGATTTTTAAATGTTTTTATTTACTGGATTTAAAACTATGTTACATATTTATTAGATTTTTTAAGCTCTTTTTCCAGGTCATTTCCTTTTTCTTTTTTTTTTAACTTCTTTCTAATTTGTTGAATTGTTTTTTCTTTTTATTATTTTATTTTATTTGATTTATACATTTTTTTATTGTTTTATTTTTGCTTTATTTTTTGTTTTTGAAAGAACCATGTTTAATGTGTGTTTAATGTGTGTTTTGAATCAACTAAACTTCACAACACCTCACAGAAACCCCATCGCTGACTCTACACTGAAGCTCTGTGACTCAGCAGGCATTCATCACAGCATCATACAGCCTGACACTGACTGCAACCAAGACTTGATTAGGCCCGTCTCACTCAGTGTGACGTGAGATAAACTTGCACGGTTAATGTTATCACAGAGTCAATACAGATGCCTTTAAGGACGTGTAGCTGTAAGTGGTAGTTTGAGATTTGGGGAAACACGTATTTGTTTTCTTGTTAGGTGAGAGGATTGATACCACCCTCGTGTCTGTGAGGGAAATGTGAAGACATGAGAGCAAAATCAATTTTCCTCTCTAACTCTTGGCAGGAAAACGAAGGAGTTTATCTCACTAGATGTCAAATTATTCCTTCCCAGCTCTCGTACCTCGTTGAAGCTAATTTTGGGGATGTCGATGTAGCTGTGGCCCATCTCCATGTGGATCCTCAGGCCGTCCACCACTGACAGGCTGTACTGGTAGTTCCTCAGGTCCTGTGGATGAAACCGTTTACTGAACACTGAATCATGTCTGCAAAGGCTGACAATGTGCATCTGCTATTGGTACTCTTAGTATTTCACTCATTTTGATGCACAGATTTTCAAGTCAAAATAAAATCACTAAGAGAGAAAAAGAAAGACAGAAACACACATTTATCTCTTCAGAAGAATCCTGTGATCACCTGCGTCACTGCACCAGCCTAACTAGGTCTGTCTGAAAGCTGTTGTAGCAGAGCTTCAAAATATCAAACTGTTTGCAATTAAACCGTGATGATATTCTCAGTTTCCTCTCTTTTAACCAGGCTTCGTCTTCAGTGCCATTTGGGACTTGTCGGGAATGATTAACAGCAGACAGGAGCTCTGCAGCTACTTAATTACAAGCAGTTAAAAACATGGTTTCAGTGGAGTAAGGAGTGAAGCACACAGCTTTACCTCTGACGATGCTTTAAAAGACAGACGACAACAAAGACGTCTGGATCTGTTTGTGTTTCGGTACTTACAGCCAGTAAATTCATGATGGTGTGTCCCGTCTCTCGATACACAGAGTCCCGAAAACGGACACTTGTCAACGTCGTGGGATACACTGGAAAAGAGAAGAATATTCAGTTTGTTATCGACACATAAAACTGTAACATTACTGAGCAGTGACACTATAATTAATCAGCTTTATTTAAAATTATAGTTTTCTTGGTGGGAACATAATGTGCATGGTTTGCTTTAAAGGAGCAAAATCAAAAATTTGATAGTATTTAATGTTTTATTTAGGGATAACGTTTCTCCTCAAATAATTTTGAATAAAATAAACTTTAGAGCTGCAACTAAAATTTATTTTCATTATCTCAATTGATCATTTGGTCCACAACAAATAAAATCACAATTTATTAAAGAATTATTATTAATTTTATTTTTTTAATTAATTTATTCATTATAATAGTTGTTTTCCTTTATTTACTTAGTGGTGTATTTTATGTATTTATTTTATCTTTTTATTGAAATTTATTTATTAATTTTTTATTCAATATTTTTTATTTTTCAAGTGTGTTCTTTCTATTTGTTTTGGACATTTTATGTATGTTTACATGTAAAAAGAGGCGTGGCAATAACACGTTTTGTCATTTTCAAAAATGATAAGTCAGATGAGTCAGTAAAAAAATAGAAATAATTTATGTTACTTTTTTTTAAAATAATTAATTTATTATAATTGTTTTTCCTTATATATTTATGTATTTATTTTTTCATGTATTTATTTTTGTTTATTTAAATGTATCTATTTACATAGTAAAAAATAAACAATTTGTGTTTTTTTTAATTAATTGATTAATCATTGTATATAATATTTACTGTTTTCCCTTACTTATTTATTCATCTATTTATTTATTTATTGTATTTATTTATCTATTTTTTTTTATTTTTTCTTTCTTCTTATGTCTCACATTATTTTTGTTTATATAGAAAAGAAGTATGGCAATACCATGTTTTGTTATGCTTGAAAATGATGGTTTACAATAAAAAACATTTGAAACCAAGCACAATCGTCCAGAGCCCACTCACCGCTGTACTCAGCTCCAAGCCGCAGAAGCAGCCTGAGAGGAAAGACTTTGGCCCAGGGCACCTCCAGCTTCTGGACGAGCAGGCCGAACAGGAAAGGCTGAGCGGGGAGAGTGAGGCCATCTAGAGGCTGACAGGTGGGAGAGAAGAAGAGCATCCCAGCGTGGTCCTTACTGCCCAGAAAACTGTTGGTGAACGTCACGTTATCCAGCTCCTCCAGGAACTTCCCTGTAACAGAAGATCACGACTCTGTAGTCTCTGTTTAAAGGAGGCAGACAAACAGCCTGAATGTGCTGTATCTACCTCTCTGGGCTTCTTGGTAAATGTTGAGATAGAGCGTGAAGAGGTCTTTGGGGAGAGTTTTTTCTTCTGGCAAACACTCCAACAAGAACACCAGCTCTCTCTGGCCCAGAGCCTGCAGCCCGTTAGAGCCGAAACACCAACACTGCCGACCGGAGTCTGACGCAGGAAACAAAAACAGAGAGTTAACACGGACTCGATCTGTGAGGGAGCACGGGAACACATCCAGCATCAGGCTGTATGTGATGTGTGCTGACAGCCAGTTTATTTGTCATATAAAATATAAAGTGATTTGAGATATTTTCTGCTCACATGTGACCAGTTTGACGTTGATCAGCAGGTTGCCGTTGAGAACAAATGTCAGCGGTCGGGGTCCTCCCTCCTCTAATAAGTGCAGGATCTGACACGGGGCGGGACTTTCCTCAACCAACACATCTAGAAATACAAAACACAGCAGAGAACATTTAGAGCAACACGCTTGAGATTCAGTGACAGATGACCACAGTGAGTGTGAGGGACACTTGTATCCAACACACTCTAGTGAGTCTTACAGTTTTATCTCGACCAGGTGTAAACCTGGAGGGAATCAAAGCTTTGGAGGTGTCTGTGAAAGTTTGTATCTGACTGTTCACTGCCAATCTCAAACTGCTGGACCAATCAGCCTCATATTTTGTGTGCACTTTTTTGACTTATTTCGTTGACAAAAACTATGGTGAAGATTTTTCATCAATGACCTTTTTTCCACGATGAAAATGAGACGATGACGAGCTAAAAACAGATCTTGATGATAAAAACTAAGATGAAATCTGTGTTTCATTTTCGCTGACGAGATGAGACAAGAGTGTCAGTGTGTAAGTGAACTGTAACTCAGCAATAAATAATCAGCTGTGTGTGTCTGACTGTGGATGGCGGAGCTGCTGAATGGATTTGTGGAGTTTGTTAGTTGCAGCGGTGGCTGTTAGCAGCTAGCTCCGCTCGCAGCCTTCACAGCTTCACCCCGCAGGACTCCACTCAGTCCGGACTGGAGAAGGTTTGTGGGTTGATGGTGTTTGACAGGCAGGTAGGAGGCTCAGTTATCTGTGAGTGTAGCTGTGCTGTAAGTAAACAGTCTGAACTCAGATCAGTTTTCTCTGACAGAGACGAAAGTTTAGTTTGAATCAGCAACTCTGTGAGAGGACACCAGTTTAAACCTCCAGACTAACATGTTGCACATGAAGAAACAAGTTATGTTCCTGCTTCTTAACAGTCACATGGATAAGTCAGAGTTTACAATGAACCTGGGGACGAATCCTAGTTGGCTCACATTAGTTATTTGTTGAGAGCATAAATAGAAAGATGTTGAGCTTTTCAAATGATGATCAGTAAACGTGTGCTCGTAAATCAGCCCTTAAACCTGTCACACACTGCTGGAGATGTGACACACACATTATTTTATATAACCTGTCACCTTGAGTCTGATTTATGATCCATGAATCAGACTCACTGGATCAGTTTAAAGTGACTGAAAGACTAAAATCTTCTGAATTTTTATTGAGTAAAACTATGCAGGATAAAAATGACTGAAGTGTGACTCGACTGACTTTGTCCTTCGTTGTGGCTCAAAAACTGACATCCATTGAAACATTTGGACTCATTTTGAACCAGAGCATCTGCAGATTTATTCCATACCCGCTAAATTATGATGCACGACAGTTAGGCACGATATGAGATCAATAAATCGCAAATTTGTTTGTTATCTAATTTATACAATGCAAAATGCCATAGGCTTGTGCTAATAACGTTAGCATGTTGTATTTGTGGGGAAAATGTGTCCAGATAAAGACAAGTGTTTGTCTGTGAATGCTGCGAGTTATAGTGAAGCTGATTTGTGTTTGAAACTGTCTCTATTAAGCCATGTTTAATGTGTGTTTAATGTGTGTTTAATGTGTGTTTTGAATCAACTGAACTTTACAGCACTTCACAGACACCACACCGCCGACTAGTGTTTTGGAGGTGTAACTGCAGAGTGACACAGACACACACTCTCTGCCACACAAGTTTAAATCCCCCTCAAAACTGCCGACACATTCAGTAAAGCTTTACATGTCTGAAAGGAGCCACAGAAAACATACAAGGACACTGAAATGGGACACACACCTCCAGCTTCATCCTCTCCAGTGATGATGAGCAGAGGTGGGAGCTCGTCCTCGTTGTCTGGCAGCAGACTGGGAACCCTCTTCACTGAAGTGCCGATCCCAGAGAGCAGGGCGTAGTCCCAGGGTCCAGACAGCGGAGGTCGAACCACCTCCACAGCCCCTGAAGCTTCAGGAGCGGAGGAGCCACCAACTCCGACCTCTGACCCTGCAGAGCCGGGCTGAGAGGAGAGAGTTGGTCACTGTAGGAGCTTTCAACTTTAGAGGACTCAGTTATTTTTACTGCTCACAATGTTTTATTATTTATAATCTAACTGTGAGGCAAAAAATAGTCTGTTAACCACCTGGGGAAGAACTTTCTCAAAATATGGTAACTGGTTTAAGAGACAGTGAAAGCAACAAGACAATGTGAAAAAGTCCTGATGAAAGAATCTCTGCTGCGTGGACGATGTTTCTGTGTCTTACTGTTTGGTCTGGAGAGACGGCGCTGAACTCCTGGGAGCTCCGCCGGCTCGTCACCGACAGCTTGGTTGTGTCTGCCACCTCTCCGTTGGGCAGGATGCCATCAGCGAACCACACACGCTTCTGTTCACGAGGACAACCTGATAACACACAGAAGTCTCTTCAAGGGTACAGCTCAGGAAAACAACACCGACAGTGAACGTACAGAGCGTGTTCAGTATTTAAGAGCAGTCATACTGTCGTTGTTTGGGTGTTTGAGAACGGACACAGGCACCATGACGGTCGGCGGAGGAGAGTTAAGAGTGCCGGCAGCTCGAGCCTGCTGCAGAGGGGGGATGGTGCTGCAGTACTCAGACGGGACGTTGGGGTTGGGACTGGGACCCGAAGGACTCATCATCCGCTCCAGGGCCTGGGCTGCAAGGAGAAACGTGTCATGGAGGTGGGTTAATTTTAGCTTAGTTTCAAGAGTCTGTGGATGAGTCCAGATTGTAACATCTCAACAACTAACAGATGGATTATTGTGAGTTTTAATGCAGACTTTTACAGTCCCCTGATGATGACTTTGCAGATCCTCAGACACCTCCAATGTCATCAGAAGGTTTATTTATTTGTGGATCTGAGAGAAATGTCTCCACAGTAGCAGGGTGCATTCACATGGAATTCGTTACAGACGTTCATCTTCCTGTCAGGATGAATTGTAATCCATGTGATCCCTCTACTTTTCATCTCACGCCATCATCGCTTCAACATGTTAAAGTGTCCAATACTTTAGTTTTTGGTCAAATACCTGAACCACTAATGACATTCCCATCAGCCTCAGCTGTTCTTTGCTGTACAACAGTTAACTTGAGGGTGCAATAAATGAAGCATAATAGTAGTTGTCATACTTGAGGTCTGTTTTTTTGACAGTCATATTGTTGTTTAATTCCTTCATTATATTCAGTTCACAAGTCCATTTTCCTCGTCAAACTATTTCACACTTCACTGATGTCAAACTATTAACCTCTTGCACTCCACCCTCATTTTGCAGCAAAAACGCCTAAAATGACATACTCAAATTAAAATGACTGTAGCTTCTGAACCGCTCTGACTACATGCATGAGGTCTTGCCAGAAAGAAAACTCCCTGAAGTTTCTTGTAAACATGTCAGAAACACTCTAGGTGATACAGAGACAGAGTAATGGGCCCCTGAAGTCAGTAAAAAAATTGAAGATTTATAAAATAAAAAATGTGTTTCAGGATGAATAACTGTCTGTGGCTTCATCTGAGCAGGTAAATGACACTGTGGGGCTGTAGGCACACTATCAATGAACATTTGTTATAAATTTGAAGAAGGTTGCTCAAAGGATATTTCTGATAAAAGCAGCTCTGAAGATGAACCTGAAGCAGCTGACGAGGAGGAGGATTATACATCTTGTCCCAAGTGATCAGATATCAGATCAGATCATTCACAAGCAGAACTGGAGCATGATGAGTATGACTGTGCTCGCTCAGAGGAAACACACTGGACACAAAAACAGTCTAACAGCCATGTTGCAATGACCACGAGGCACTAACTGTGATTTCTGATCACTGTTATGACTCATTTCTGCCTTGAAGCTGCTTGTGTGTCGCACAGTGTGATACTGCAGCACATCCTGAAGCTACGTTTCATTGTTTTCAATACAAAGGATTCGGAAACTACCAAAATCAGACACACATGACAGCTCTGCTCCCTTACAGCACATCCTGTGGTGCAGATGAATGAAGGTTAGTGCAAACAGCACGGACATGAGTTGTTGCTTCCAGGAAAGCTTCCAGGCGGTGACTGAGAGGCTTTCTAAATGCCTCTCCGGTTGGACTCTCTCACAAAATGCTGATGCAGCACTCGTCTACATTATATTGATTAAGCATCATAGATCTTTATTGATCTGTTGTGTACTGACAAGAAGAACAGTGTGGCTTACAAAAGCACAGGAAGTCAGCCACAGTGGGAGGACGCACACAGCAAAGATCATTCAGAATCCTGTTAATGGAATGCGGCCACATCGAGAGGACACACACGGCAAAGGCATTACAGTAGGATGGACTCTCTTCAGTTACACAGCATCACTACAAGCTGTTTCACCTTGTTCTGCAAAGAAATGATGACAAGGCACAAACACAGTCATCCAAGGCTTTGGGTAATTACTCGGTTGGGTACTGAACTTGGTACTTAAAAGGGGCCAGACGATCTCCATCGGCACTACTGAGTATCGATTCACATTTAGTTTCCCAAACTTCAGCACCTGAAAGCACATCTGGATGAGAACGCTGCCATAAAGTGCCCCAGAGCTCTGAGGTCGGCAACAGAGCGCTGCAGAGCCATTGGTTCAACAGGATTTGGAAGCGTCCCAAAGCCGTCCCAGGTGCTCCAACATGTTCTCCCTGTGTCAGCGTGGGTTTCCTCCAGGTGCTCCAGCTTCCTCCCACAGTCCAAAGACATGCAGGTTAACTGGTGACTCTAAATTGTCCATAGGTGTGAATGTGAGTGTGAATGGTTGTCTGTCTCTATGTGTCAGCCCTGTGATAGTCTGGTGACCTGTCCAGGGTGAACCCTGACTCTCACCCAGTGTCAGCTGGGATAGACTCCAGCCCCCGTGACCCCCAAACATAAAAAAAAAAGACTGAATGTTAGATATGGAGATGGACGCAGCCTTCAGTCCGTCCTCTGCATTCATTTCGTCTGTATCTGTGCACGTTTTCTAAAAGCTTACGGCCAAAACACAGCAGTACCCTCCAAGATCTGGGAGGCAGCGTAGCGTAGTTCAGACAAGATGTGATCGTAGGAGACGACGGTGACACTTCAATGATGGCAGAACGGAACAAATCGGTAGTATATGCTGATGTTTTCACAGCTATCTATAACAGGTATTAGAAAGGGAATTATCACACAGTAGACAAATCATATTTTAATTATCTAAGCATCACAGGTAAGTAGAACAGATGTGGTCTTCTGCAGAGGTAAGTGTTATGTGCAAGTATAAAGTACATTTTTATAGATTTGTAACACTGGAAATGTGGATGTTTACATCAAAAAAGTTGCACTCATTTACACAAAAAGAAATTAAGAGATATATAAATGAAATGAGTTGAAATGTTAGTGGTTCAACTTTAAGACTTTTTAATTACTTTTAAGTTTTTTTAAAAATTGAATCTAAGACATTTTAAGGACCCTGATATTTGGTAAAAAGCAGTTTTTAAAAGATGTTTTCATGTGAAAGAAGATTATATTCTAAAGGTTGTTTCATATATTTGCAGGATTGAATTTGTGCTCACTCAAAGGTATTGAAGGACTGAATGAGATGAAAACACAACAAAACAAATCATCAGCCAGATTGTTTGTTTTTTTTAGTAGTATCAGCCCAGAATTTAAAATCGGTGCATCTCTACTCCTGTCTATTTCACAACAAGTTGGACAAATTTTGACCGTCCATCGTTGTGACGAATGGAAGAAGGCGTGCTGGAATCTGCTGACAGTGACATCTCCAGCTGTACCGGCACAACCGCTAACGTGGCTGATGAATGTGTGAACATTGTAAACATGCGCAGGGCCCTTTGACCTTCTAGCGTAAGTGACGTAGGCAGCAATGAAATCTGAAAACAAGTGGTCAGCTGGGGGTGCATGACACAAACAGGTCTGAGCAGCGATGTGTCCTCCTGTGGTCAGATCACCAAAACATATTCACACTGGGTCAAATATTCCTCCACGCAGATTATAAACACCACAACAGTCCAACAGGACACAGAAGCAGTAAACACTGACTACTTTTTAAGATTCAGCTTACCTCATCCTCATCCTCGCCCTCATCATCCCCTCTGCTACAACTCAACCCGTCCAAATCACTGCAAGTCTATTCCTCAGTCTGACTTTCGACACTCCCATCACAGCTCCCCTGAAGCAGCTCTTTGCTTATCTCCGTGAGTCTACGTGTGCTGTTAGCCGTGTGAGCCCTGTTAGCTTTCGGCTGAGGTGTGTGTGCGTGCGGTAAGCTTCACATGCAGCTCACCACACTGTTGTGAGAGATGGAGAGCAAAAGGAGGAGGGAGAGATGACGGAGAGGAGAGAGGGATCACGTCACAGCGCTCGAGCATCCACCAGCAGCCACAAAAAGTGGATCACCTCTTTCTTCTTAATTTAGACGCCGTGTGCGAGCATCACATGTCCGCTGCGTTAGGCGGGTCCCGTAGCGCACCACACACACACACACACACACACACACACACACACACACACACACGCACAATCAAGGACAAATGCCAGTGTCCTGCTATAACTCTCCTCCCCTCTCCATCCATCTTCCCCCTCCCCATCTCTCCCTCCACGTCCATGCTGCAGTCTTTAACTATAAAAAGGTGCCTCTCTCAAACACAGACGAGTGAAGCACAGATGCTGATTTCAAATATTTTCTTTTTTACACCAACGTGCTGTTTATGTTCATGAAAAGACACAATTCTATAAATGTATGTTTGAATATTTAATATTTGTTCAGACATGAAAGCGAGCCCCCTGAGCCGCTCTGTATGGGACGTTTTTAGTGTTTCATGCCTTAAATATTCAGCTGCATAATGAAAACGTTACTGTGATGTTATTAAGTTTTGATGACAACTCGTTTAGTCTATTTAAAGATGGCTCGTAGGTTAGTCTGTTCCTGTGAGAGGATGAAAAGACGAGCTCTACCCAGGGCACAAAATTAGCCCCAACCACCAGCCAAATGCTGCTTAAATATGCAAGTGTCTGGTAGATTTGCTCCACTCACCAGCCCAAAAACAACTTTCGCAAGCCAATATATGAGCCCGATACAGAGGCAGGGCTTCTGTAGACAGTTAAAAAATATTAAAGCTGCATTAAATAATGTTTTTGGCCAGGTGAGGGCAGCAAATCAAACTATAAATCAGTCCCTCCAGTAATCTCGGGAGCTGTTATTGGGACTGTTGTGGCCTGAAATGCCAAAAATAAGTTCACAGCAGCTTTTCTAAAATAATTGCGATGTACGCTGCGATGTTTACAGGCATTTTTTGCAACAAAAATTGCAAATCTGTTCATAATGGCGGGGGTGTGGGAGGCGTCAACATTGAATTGCTGCTGATCAGGACCGTCTCCATGAGCCACTCCCCCCCTGCTGCCTCTGACCTGTTAGCATGAGCTAACGATTAGTCGTCTAAACGATGACACGTCCGCCCCCTCGCTAGTCGGCACCAAAAATATTAGTCGGTTAAACCAATTACTATTTTATTCATGTACAAGGCTGCTTAACTGTCCTGCAGCCGCCTGCCACTAGTGGGTGCTACAAAGCCATCAGACAGCAGTCCCCTCCCCACAGTAATGCTCGAGTAGACTGGAGTTTTAAATTGGAGAGATGTCCTCTCATAAACCAGTGCGGTGTGGCAGCACTTTGATCTAGGAAATAAAAAGCATGTAGGCTGTGTCAGAAAATAAACTGGCATAATCACTCAACTGGAGCAACGCACAACCACATTCAGCTCAGGCATTTGCATGTTAACCTGGACAGAAGGACGGCTGCTGCTGCTGCTAGCAGTGCTAGCCACACTCAGACCAAATTGACATCGTTCACCCAGAGGTGCTGTGAAGATAACGCAGCTCATCACGACAATGACCTCACAAGATATGCTTCCACTTAACTTTGTTGAAGGTAAAGTCTTCAGGAAGTTAACGGAATATGTTGAGCCTGAATGCATCGTGCGGCGACACAAAATGATAACTTCCAGGCTGAAGCACATTCACCATAAAATGAGTGATTTCCTTTTTTTTTTGACTAGTCAACGAGCCTTAATTATAATTTCCGCTTAGTCGACAGGGAAATTAGCGGCAGGAACATCCCTAGTTAACACAGCATAACTTGATCTCATCCCTACTCGTCATTTTTTGCCACTGAGGGCGAAGCCGCACAGCAGCAGTTCACATCTGACATTGAGCTGTTAATCTCACACCTGCACTGAAACATCTCAACTCTTTCTTTAAACCCGTTAATAACCATTAGGGAACGTTAGCTGTGTGATGCAAACAGTTAGCCCTGTCAGTGGGTGTGTTCTGAATCACATACTTTTTCTTTTTACTTTTACTAGGTGCTGCAGCTGCCCTTATAAAGTATGTACTGTTGCAAGCAGCATGCACTCAATTGGGATATGCTGCTGTCTCATAACATCACGCCCTGAACTTTGACGCTCTTGCTTTTATATCCGTTACCTTGGAGATAAAACAAACGCCACTCACTGAATTCACCAGAGACGGAGATCAACCCGGAGAGCTCTGCTGCTGTTACTTTGCAATACATGTAGTTTAACTTGTAGATTCTAACATATCATATTTGTGACAGTGAAATTACATCTGCAGTGCTCTGTCATTGTTATTTTTATAGTTATATCCTTTTGTTGTTTGTAATATTTATGATTATTTTGTTCACTAAATCAATTAATATTCCTGTTATTACTGTTCAACTGGTCATCAGTTACTTGAATGCACTGTCATCCATCACTGGGACTTCTGACAGCTGTCAATCAGCTGTCAAGCTGTCATCTGTTTGCAGCTCATTTGATGTGACGTATCGTCCACTACTCAGAGGGTTGTAGAAAAACTTATCAACATCACTTAAAATTCCTAAAAATACAAGTATAGACTCATACGAAAAGTAAATCCCTATCCAGAGTTCATCATTAGCAACAATGTTTTTGTTGGAGTCGTGAAAACTAGAATTGCTGTCCTGTAGTTGTACACCTCCACCCACCAGTCCAGTGTGTCTGACAGTCTCCATCGTGTCAGTGAAAACATGGAGGCTTCACACACAGAAGATCTATACAGTCAGCACAGTTTCAAGATTAGAGTCACCAATTCAGTATCTGACCAAATGTCTCCCCTTCTGTTCCTGAGATATGACGTTAAAACATGATGATGTCACAGCCAAGCTGACCTTTGACCTTTTGGATATGAAATCATCACTTCATTATTTTATCCTGTCAGACATCTGTGTAAAATTGTGTCACAATCAGCATATGAATTCTTGAGATCCAAGAATGTCCAAGTGGACATTTGTGCCAAATTTGAAGAAATCCCTTTAGGCCGTTCTTGAGACATCGCGTTCACAAAAACGAGACCGAAAGGGTCATAGTGACCTTGGCCTTTGACCTATGACCACCAAAAACTAAGCATTTAATTGTTGAGTCCAACTGGATATTTGTGCCAAATTTCAAGAAATTCCCTTGAGGTGTTCTTGAGATATCAAGACAAGATGGGATGAATGAACAACCCAAAAACATGATGCCTCTGGCATGGAGGCATACAAAGTTGAGGCTTGAGCACCACCTGAGGGTGATGTCATGACCTTCCCTCTCCGTGTTGCACAGGACCACGCTGTCTAGATTTTAGATGTTGAGTCCAGGAAAATGTTTGTGCAAATTTTGAAAATCTTCCCTCATGGCCGCCCCCACGTCAGCAACAGATGCATGAACAGTAGAACAGGACTGTATCTCAGAAACTACGAGTACAATCAAGAACTGATATCTGAGAAGTCATAACAAGTTAAATATCAAAGATAAACAGTCATTTGCAGTGTAAACAATAATGTATTTCTACATTTCTACATTTCGAAATCACTTAAACAACACAACGTGGCATTTTTCCTCATTTTCAAAATTCTTGAGTTTGTCTACAAACCTTTTTACCTTTTTATGTGATCTAAAAATTTCAAACTTGTACTGTTAGATACGCACAAAGTTTGTCCAGACCAGATTTCAAGACTTTCGACCAATCAGAACAAATGTTGTGACATTTCTCCTCATCATACCAAATATCATTTTTGGCCACAAATGTGTTAAAAACACTTTTTCAAAAGGCCCTTCAAAACCACAGTCATCTGTCTAATGCTACACGTCCCTCCAGGAGACGTACACACATGAATCACTGGAGCATATACAGCAGCTTTATCCCATTTCAGAGGTTTGTCAATAACATACAACTAATCAGATGAACAACAACTCCTTAATTACTCTGCATTTCTGCAACAATCTCACCACATTAGCATACTGAATGTCTGCACACTGATCTCTACTCACATATCTGTCAGAAACGTGTGTAGGTGAGTGTGAGATCAGACCACAGCAGGGCCTTACCTCTGTGTATGGTATCAAAGCAGACGACACACACACGAGCCTCCTTCTCCAGGTACTTCAGCTTACACTTCCTGTTGCAGCAACCGGCACAGTAAACCTGCCACAGAGGAGAGAGTGACCAAACACGTACGCTACAGAGGAACGTGCATACATAAGAAAAAAGACACAACAATTCAGAGTGTCTGATCTAAACATGTTGGCCTGGTCGGATCAGCAGCAGCACTCTTGCTGAGAACAATAACAACAGTCCTCTCTAATGCTGTTTTAATCACTCGCCTTTAAAGGACTTAGCTCCATCTTTAGGACACGCGGCTCAGTGGAGATCTATAGAGGGGCTGAAAAAAGAAGTGCTGACTCATGCTCTCTGTGTCCGTGCATCCACTGAGCTATATTTGGTGCTGGGACGTAATCCGTTTCATTTGACTATTTCCAAAACACGCACCCCTTACAACTTTCACTGTCATTCACGTATGGCATTAAGTGTTGTAAACAAAAATGCATCTAGACTTCGCACAAATAAATGTTAAAACAAAACAAAAAAAAAAACAGACTTAAAGCTGATTGGACAATCTATAACGGAAACATTCACAGTCCCCTGTAAGCGCAATGACAAACAGTGGCACTGTTCACAATTTAATGACTTAGAAAATTGGAAAAAAAAAAACCTTAGCTCAAGGAATTCATCGTGAGAGGGAGATGTTTCTCCTTTTTTTTTGTCCTGCTCCTCGTGCAGGGCGACGGAGCAAAATTAGTCTGATGTTTACAATTTCCACTTGATTCACTGTTGATGAAGCCTACAACAACAAAGATGGCTGCCCTATAACACTGCTGAACCTTTCAACTTGGGGCTCAATGATTGATCAGACAGTCAATCAACCTAAAAGCAGCAATTTTGACAATCGTTTGAATCATATTCAAGCAAATACACCAAACATTTGCCTTGTACAGGCTCTCAAATAGTAGAATTTTCTGCTTTAAGCCCAGTTCAGACCAAAGGGTCGCGATGACATGAGTTGAAAGAGGCCGTCGGATGTAGTCCGTGTAGTGTGTTCAAATGCAACTGACACAGGGCGACGTGAGGCGACGTAGACGACGCAACAGTTGGCTTTCGTCGCCGCTAGTTCTTTGATGTCGGTTTGGTGTGTCCGCACCTTTAATCAATATATCGATCCAGATTGATGGATCGTTACACACCTAGGAAAAACTGCAAAACAGAAGACGAAATCGCAACACGGAGATGGTGGACATTTGTATTGCATGTTTGGTTTTAGTTTGAGAGTTGTTACACCCCCAGTATTCATATCTGGACAAAAGCCTCCAAGTGTTTTCATACAACAGAACGACACATAAGTGAAACTCGAACGTACCTTCCCACAGGCTCGACAGTGGTGCCGTCTCTTGGTGAAGGTGAACCTCTGGTAGCAGTTCATACAGTTGGGAGCTTCAGAGTCGGGCACCCAGGCAGGCTGTCTGCTCCCCAGCTCCTCTACTCCTTCTCTCTTCCAGTTCACTGATCTGGCTCCGTCCGTGGGTGACTCCCCGGGGTAAGGTGGGGGCTCTGAGAGTTCATCAAACCCCACACTGTAGTCCTGATGCTCCTGAGTGGCGTACATAGGGCTCAAATCCCTAATGTTGGAATGCTCCTCTGTAAGACTTGAGGGTGAACTCTCTTCATCCTCAGCAGTGCTGAGCGTCTGAGCCTGCTCCTCTCCCTCCTCTCCTGCTGGTGGAGATCGTGCAGTTTGGCAGTGTAGCTGTTTAGGTCTTGCACCTCCATAGGAGGGCTGCTGATCAGGGCTACTGCTGTGCTGGGACTGGAAAGTGTTGCTGGTTACAGAATGGTTTACCTCAGAGGAGGGTTCTGGCTCTTCTTGGCAAGGAGGTCTGCAGGAGTCTTGTGATGGAGCACCGGTGTTTGAACTTCCCTCTACAGTCACACACATTGTTCTGTCACTCTCTGGAGAAGCCAGACCCTCCAGATCCTCCCGTCTACCTCGACCACAGCTCCTCAGCTCCTCTTCCACCAGCCTGCCCTCCAGATCTCCGTTTGACTCTGAGAGACTCTCAGGTTGAGTGAAATCTCCCGAGCCGCCGCCACCGCAGTAAGAGACACCACCCTGCTCTGCTTCTGCGTGTGCCTGTAGGAATGCATCCAACTCCTCGTCTGTAACCAGCAACTCGGCCTGGTCGCTCTCAGGAAGGTATTCGAAGCCAAACTCTGGAGGATCAACGGGGCTGGGTTCTGAGTTTTCGCAAGAGGCGAGGTCTGCAGGAGGGGCAACAGCAGCAGGTTCGAGGGCGAGATGCTGCCCCTCTGGTGTTACCCTGCCCTCTGCAGCCTGCTCGGACACTGACGAGTCAACGGGTTCGTCTAAATGCAATCTGTCCTCTCTTGCTTCCAGGGCTGACAGGGAGTCTGCCTCAGTGCTCTCAGAGACGTCTGCAGCCTCATCGCACTGCTCTGGAGCTTGTCCCGACTCGTCCTCTGCTGTCTTTGTGTTCACCAGAGCTCCACACATGGACACAGCTATGGGCAGGCAGGATAGGCCCATTGCTTCGCTGTCTGAAGCTTCTGACTTTGGACCGTCAAGAGACTCAGCTTCACCTTTTTCTGAAATTTCTTGTGACTCCTCTTCTTTACTCACTGAGGTTGTTGTTGTCTCTTTAATGCTATCAACAGGCAGAGTGGGCTCCGGTTCACAGTGGTCTAAAGAGTTAACCACTACCTGGTTTGTGCAAGTCTCCTCCTCACAGTCCCTCTCTTCTTTGTCAGCTGACTCAGAGATCCTTGGTGCCAGTGAATCATCTGTGGACTCACAGCTCCTCTCCACTGCAGCAGGAAGAATAACATCTAGCAGACTGAGCGAGGCAGAGCATCCACCGCTCTGTTCCTGGGTATCTGAACCCAGAAGCCCGTCTTTCCCTGCAGACGCCTGCTCTTCCGTTACGTCCACGCTTTGGCTCGGCCGTCCATCCTGCTCTCCTCGAACAGTGACCACAGGGGTGTCAAAGTCCACGAGCAGCGTCTCCTCCTCCTCCATTTGCTTCTCCACCATGTCCAGCTCACTGAAAGCATCGTGGCTGTTGGCCCTGACCAGGATGGCTGAGCTGGTGTCGTTCACGAGGTCACACACCGGCTTCAGAGCTCTGTCGGGGCAGGGAGGGGCTGAGCTTTTAGGTGGCCTGCGATCCACAGAAGAGAGAAGGTCCACCCCGGTAAGAGGCTGACCTTTGACCTCCCTGTCATCAGCGCTGCGGTTCTGACTGCTGGAGCGGTCAGGACAGTTGGTGGCAGAACCATAATGAAGAGAGTTAAGGTCGGGGAGGTTTGGTGGGACGGTGGACGCCTCGGAGGATAAACCCAGTGAGGAGAAGGGGTACACAGCGGGCTTCAGGAAAACAGATTTGCAGTCGAGTTCCTCTGTAATAAAAATAAAGAACAAAACATGTTAAACTCAGATAACTCAAATATCAAAGTATATTACTGATATTAAATAGTACAGTTAAAACATTTCTTTAACCATTATTTAAATGCATAAATTTCAACTTTAAATTGTACTTCTTCTCCCACATTCGATTTTCTTTTTTTGCAAATAATCAAATATTTAATAATGTGAATACTAGAATACGGAAGTTTCTGTACATGCCTGCTTTAACACACACACTGCTCACTCTTTACAGATGTGTCAAAGGTCTTTAATATGGTTGATCGCATCATTCTTTTAGATAAGCTGCTCTCTGTGGGTTTTTGATTTATCTACTTACAACTGGCTGAAATCTTACCTGTCCGACAGAGTTCAAAGTGTGGTTGCCGACGGTTACAAATCCAGTTCTCATATAGTCACTATAGGCATTCCCCAAGGCTCAGTTTTAGGTTCACTACTTTTCACTCTGTACATAAACCATATTTATTCTCAAACCCCACACTGTACTGCTCACTTTTATGCTGATGATACCATCCTGTATGCTGTAGATTCCACTGCAACCCAAGCATCCTCCCCAAACATCTGACAGACATCTTTGTCAAACTTATTAGCTAGTTTCACAAAACCATGATCAGCAGACACACCTTATTCCATCTGCTCCTTAAATGGTGACGTAATTGAAACAGTTCAGCACTATTAATATCTCAACATCTTGTTAGACAGTAAGTTATCATACAAAACCCATATAGAGCATCTTACTCAAAAAATTCAAATTGGATTTCTATACCACATTAGGGCCTTCTTTTCCTTTGAAGACATCTACACGCCTGTATCTTCATCTATAAGGCCTTGCTATTCAAGCTACCAGGATAGCTGTGTGCTAAAATCATTGACATGGAACCAGATCACATGAGAGACTGGTTTTAAAAGTCCTTCACGCTAAGACTGAGCTGGGGGAGACTGGTTTCTAGCACTATGGGCCTTATTACTGTTCTGAATTAATGGAAATTTTAATATATTCTATCTTTAGACTACAAGTCAGACAAAGCCAGAGATTTGAAAATGTCAACATGGACTCTGAGACATTATGATGAACATTCTTTGTCTCTTTTTTGACATTTAACAGATCAAGCCATTAACTGATTCATGAAAAAAACAAGATTAAAGATTAAAATAAAATGAAAACAGTCATAAACTGTATCTTACCAGTGTTGAGCTCAAAGTCATCAAGCAGTTTGTCCAGATCACAAACAGCTGCCTTGAAGAAGCTGTCCATGCTGGGCTAAAACAAAGGGCCCTTAACCCCCTCCGATTCCTAAAGGACAAGAAAAGACACATTTTAATACCAGAAAAAGACTGTATTTTTTCATACAGTTTTTTTCAGTCTTTGTCTTTGGGAAAAAGTAATAAAAAGTCTCCTTATGAGCAAGAATCTATTGTCATGTTATCCCCGTCTGACATTCTTGTTTACATGTATCAATGCATACTGTTTGTGTTTGTAGCAGCTGTAAGTATTAATACAAGAGGATTATTATGCACAACAACATTCTGATAGACAGTCAACGATTATGTGGATATGATAACCAAACAGGTGGAGGCACTGCGCCGCCCAGAAATACGACATTAAATCTGTATTATTGTGTAAGATAAGATAAAACTTTATTGGTCCCCAGAGGGGCAATTCGGCTCATGCATCAGAACAAGGACAGCAATACAGATAAACAGAGAAAGTAAAAGACATAAGATGTGTTTAGGATCAAAACAGACATAAAATAAATAATGGAAACTATACAAACTTACACTGACTGCTTATACTGTATCTAGTGTGAAATAAATATAGAGGCTTTATTGCTATATCCCCCTGCTTTTGTCAAGACAATGACTCGACTCTGTAGCTCCTGTCAGAGTTAAATCTCTGCAAGATACACTTGAGTATGCACAGTTTACGCTCTTTACAGCAAGTGTACCTGAGATCTAATTTGTAGTTCTAAATCAGACATTTAATTCAAAATAAGACAACATTACAGTCATGGAAAACACACCATATGTGGTTATGAGTACAGCATACAGCCTGTATCAAAAGCACCACCACCATTATCCTCACACAGACCAGTTATGTTGCATCATGTGATCAACAACATGTGAGTATTGCTGCAATCAGAATTTGATTTATCGCCACCTTGGTTTTCCACACACAAGGTGTTTTGTTGCATAGATGAGAAAATAAAAATAATAAACACAGAATAGAAAAACAAGTTCACACCACACTAACTAAGCTCATCACGATCAGGCAAAGCTCTTTGTATTTGGAAGAAGACCAGAGTTGTGGTGTTTGTGGTGACCTTCCTACACTGGGGCGTTGGAGGTGATGTGTAAGAGTATGTACGAGGGCAGGAAGCAGGGAGAGACCATACGACCATGGAGACCATACTGTAATAGCTCAGAGTACAGTCACAACTGTGACAGAAAGTTTTTGGAGTGAATGCTCCGAATAAAAAAAGAACTCTGATCAGAGGGAGGATTTAAGTTGATAAAAAAAGACTTGAAGAGAGAGCGCTCCTGGGGGCGGGGAGATGCACCAAGCTCACCTGCAGGCAGTGTCCAAAATTAACTTTCTCAGTCACCAGCCAAGAGGACTGGGAGATGATAAAATCCACCAGCCAAGCAGACTTTTTACAGGCCATAATAATAAACTGCCTTTTGTGTCACATGTATATTTGTTTCTTGGGCTGGGTGAAATGGCCATAAAACAATATCAAGATATTTGAAGATGTGTTCTGCAATAGCGATATTCTTGAGGACATGACGAGTCAGTAAAAAAAATATTAAAGGGGAACTAATGTTTTTTTCAACCTGGGCCCTATTTTCAGATCTACTTTTGTCTAAATGAGTGACAGGATGTTCAGTATGTGACATGTCTCCAGTATGAAGCTAGAGCTGACCTGCCTGCAGCCCGTGAGCGCGCGCTATATTAAATAATAGGGCACTCAGACAGCGTCAAACAACGTCAAAACACGTCCACTAAAAGTGCATTTTTTTCACACAGATAGGCTCAGATTGTTAGTATAATTATCTGACAACATAATGGAAAAAATTCAGCCATGACTACTCCAAACAGAGTAACTCTTCGTGTTTGTAAGGTCACTCCAGCTGTAACTTCCTGCAACAACTCAAATCTCACAAGACTCACTCTCTGAGTGAGTGTTTTGACTTGCCACAACAAACATGTCTGAATTTTGACCCGATTTTGTCCAACTGGATCTGGATGAGCCATTTGAATTTGATGACACCTGTATTTATTTGAACACGGAGTACATGGACGCACACGGATGCAGAGCTCACTGAAACTGAAGAGCGGACGAGGAGAGAGAGGGAGCAGCAACAGGCAGAGGAACATGTCTGAATCCAGCTAAAGGTAAACACACACGTTCATTTCTCCTTTCCGTTAATTCTCCTTTCCACAAAAGTTAAGGCTTGAGCACCATCTGAGCGTGATGTCATGACTTTCCCTCTCCGTGTTGCACAGGATCACACTGTCTACTTTTAGATCAGCCTCAGCACCAGTGAGGATTTAACTGCTGCCAGAGGCAAAATATTAATTGCTGTGTTTTTGTCGCCTGATGAAATGAAAACAACAGTCTCAAACATCCTAATCTCAACTTCTGTGCAACAGCACAAGGAATATTTACAGAATACCTGCACGAGTGCTTCACAGTGAGAGAAATGTGTAGTGATAATCTGCTTTGAATCACACAATCAGTAATCAACACAGGGGTCCCCTGTTCATCTGTGATGCCCCACAGTGAGACACAGAGGTAAAGAGGAACAGCCAAATTCTCTTATCTGCTAGTTCAGCTCTTCAGTTCATGAATCATATAAAATTTAACGCCTTTAAAGAATCTTAACACTAATCTGACACATTCCTCTTTTTTAAACTTCACTGAAATAGAACATCAGAAAAGGGTTAAATATGACTGGGAATGGAAATGGGTCAAATATTAGGAAAGCAAATCTCCAGCATGGATAAAAATAACATCAAATACTTTCTAAAAATCAGCTGCTTGATAAAAAGAGTCACCTTCTTCTCCCAAAATAACAAGCAGTCGCCTTAAAAATAACCTTTAAATCTATATTTGATGTCGTAGATGTGAAGAAGAAATTATATGTGATAGTTTATTTGACTTCTAGATGAACTTGCTACTAAAAATGAAGCATTAATTTCTGAAGTGTCCTCCATTTTGATGAGGAGACTCTCTTTTCCTGCAATTATTTTAATTAAAACTCCAACAAATGCTTCTGATGATTTCGTCCAGACAACTCTGGATTAATGTCTGAGCACAGAAATACTGTAAACTTTGAACTAAACTATCGTCCCCACACAGTGTTAATAAAGACACAGCTGGCTGTAGTGACTTCTCAACACAAAGGACACAACAGACTGCTTAAAGTGACACTTCTTATTTATGTGTTAGTTAAGTGAAGCAAACAACTTTTTCCTACCTCCTCCTTCAGTAACGCTCTTTGTACTGCTGCGTCACACTGGGAACCATGTAAATGCTAAATATAGATGGGAACGAGGAAGTCAGTCTTACTAAGTAAGTAAGTACTTAGGGTTAATCATCACAGTGAAGTGTGCACTTCCATGAATCTGGATTTACCAGTTATCAGCAGTCCTCAGCTGCATATCTGACCAAATATGAAGTCATGAATTGATTAGAAGTACTTCTTCAACTTTCAGAAAACATGTTGGGCTGCTCTCACCTGGGGCCAGGTGACAGGTAGGAGGGACGGGAAGCTGTGAGGCTTAAATATAACAAAAGTTATGGCTGGTAGTAGAAGAAATACTCATATCTTTTACTTCAGTAAAAATAGCAATACCACTCTGCAAAAATACTCTGTTACAAGTAAGTCAAGTCCAAAAGTATCATCAGCATATTATGCTATGAGGTGGTGTAGCCCCTTTGAGAGTCAGTATGTTTCCATGCACAGTGAAGTGGAGCAGTTACAGCTCAACTAGGACATTTAATCATCCCAGTACACAAGCACGGGAGGGGAATCCATTTATTGAGCCCAGTATGTGCGACTCCTCTACGATAGGTGGAGATATGCCCCCTTTCAGCTTGTTAGTATTGGACCTTTTTCCTGTTGACCTATTACGTCACAGACCAAACAATGGACAAACAAGTTAGCTACGGTTAGCTAGCTGCTAACTGCTACCATGGTGGACAACTTTACAGCTCTGTACATTTGGTCTGTCCAAAAAGTCACGGCTCTGGATATAGATTTCTCCATGTTGTTACCGGCTTCTTCTTCTCTTACACATTTAATGCTATTGGACTTCTGGGTCAAAGCCCAAGGCGGAAACTGTGGAGCATGCTCAGAGCGCCTCGGCCAATTTGGGTCTGACTGACTGTATACATGCAGGAGGAGTTCGACTCCCAATCAGTACAATTTCCATCGGACATGTTAACATGTATTTTAAAAATCCGGTTTTAGTCAGACTAACACAAATCAGTTTTATCAAATGTCATGTAAATGTACTGATCGTTTTTCTCAATGGAGCCTGGCTTTCAAGAGAGTAATATCACGGCTTATTTTACCGTTGGAAATCACGATCTGACATTAACGTAAAACAGTCAAAATATTCTAAATACAGCATAAATTTAATCTGATATATATTTTTTAGGTGCGACTCTTTTTCCATTCATCCACCCATTTTCATCTGCTTATCCTGATCCAGGTTGTGGAGGCAGCAGGCTGAGCAAAGCACCCCAGACGTCCCTCTCCCCAGCGACGCTTCCCAGCTCCTCCTGGAGGACCCTGAGGTGTTACCAGGCCAGATGAGATATATAACCCCTCCAGTGTGTTCTGGGTCTGCCCCGGGGCCTCCTACCAGTGGGACGTGCCCAGAACACCTCTAACAGGAGGCGCCCAGGAACCACCTCAATTGACCTCTTTTGACGTGAAGGAGCAGCGGCTCTACTCCGAGCTCAGTGGCTAAAATATGTTTTGTTGGTGTCCTCTGAACAGCAGCAGCAGGTTTTCCAAATTGGGGGTGTGTCGGCTTACATCGACTGTATGTAATATACTGTCAAGAGCACGGTACCAGGTTACGTCGTTCTCGTGTTCAAGTACACCTGACATGTGTCTGCATTAAAAACAATGAATTTGAGGGCACAGGGAACACAGCATGTGTACAGCCCCTAAGAAACCCCACTTTAAAAATCTGAACTATCCCTTTAAGTAGTAACTACAGGCAATTTTTAACTTTACTTACACATTTCCATTTTAAGTAGGGATGGGGGAAAAAATCGATTCACATAAGAATCGCGATTCTAATCATCCAAAATTCTGAATCGATTCATAAACTTCAAAAATCGATTTTTTTATTAACGTTCCCCCGTTTCTCTGGCAGCTGGCCTAAGCTTTTATTGAGGCAATTTTATTTATGCAAGTTATTTCTTGTACAGTAAGTAAGTTTTTATTTGTTTAGCATGAATAAATGTTACCTTTTGTCTTAAGTTTGCCTTTGTGTGATTACATCGTTGGAATCAGTTTATTTAAAAATCACATTATCTTATACAAACTGTATTGTTTTGATGCCATAATTTGCCTTAACACACTATGCATTGTATCAATTTTTGAATCGAGAATCGAATCGAATCGTGAGACACCCAAAGATTCACATCCCTAATTTTAAGCTTCTTTAAACATCCACTCTACTACATCTCAGAGGCAAAAAATATTGTTTTAACTGTACTTAATTAGTCTGACAGCTTTTAGTTACTTTATCGTTAATACCCTTTCTGTCCTAAGTGCATTTTGCAGATATCACAGTCTCACAAACTTTTACTGAAGTGACGATTTGTAATGCAGAGCTTGTGAGGTATTAGTACTTAAATACTTCCTGCACCACTAGTAATCTGGTGGAAATACTCTCCAGCTCAAATCCTGGATCAGGTCACAAACACCGTAGTAACACCGACAGCAACCGGTGTCAAGCTTCACATATATTATATCTATATTATTAATACAGTTAAAGCCATTTCTCTTGTCAGTGAAAGAGCGTTTGTCTTGACGCTAACTCCACAACTTGACATGAACACACAAGCCTCAGCAAAGGCAGCTAGTTAGTCATTTTCCAACACCAACCACCTTCAGCTACAGGATTAGCAAACATGCTAACTAACCCAAACACTGAGCTAAAGATACAAATGACACCGCTGACGTTAGCAGGTATCATTAGCCGCCAACATGTCACCACAACAAACAGGTTTAACACTCAGCTGGAGGGTTAATTACAGAGCTGTGTGTGGCTGACTGTCTGTGACTCTTTAACACCAGCCATTAATAAACAGCCTGTTGTTTGTCACCTGGAATTACCGTGATTTAAACAGGTGTAGCTAAAGTTAGCCTGTTAGTTGTTATTGGAGGCGTTAGCTGGCTAATGTGGCTAACTAGCTTGCTGTGGGTTAACCTGGTTTTGTTTCTGAATTCCTCACCAGCTCCGTTTTATTCCATAACTCCGGCGTCGTCCTCAGCGACTGTGCTCATGACCCGCTTCAAAACAGCAGCAAATGTCTCCCGGGTCGTCGTCTCATGGTCAGAGCAGGCAGGTAAAGTTAGCTGTTGGATTAGTTTTATTGGAGATGTGTAAATTCTCCACTCAGGCGGCCATCTTGAAACAGACTGTCGGGAGGTCACAGCAGGATCCGCTCAGCGTGTCTGCCGCCCAGCGCCGCTGCCACTCTGGCTGAGACCCACATACATGCGGCTAATTTACTACTTTATTATTACTTTATTACACTGACTGTATGATGTTAAATAATACACAGGCTTACTGTACTGCACCATCCCATGTTATTAGGGACTGTTCGTTACTTGTCAGAAGAGGAGGTGGTGAAAATGGAGGATGCACTTAAAGTAGTTTAGTTACATTTTTGATTTGGCTTAGAGAAAACACATTCAACATTAAATGCTTGTGTTTTATTCTAAATGCCTTCAGATAACCATCTGCACATCTGGGCCTGGGTTAAAGTACGACAGATGTTCATCCTGGAGGATCCCGAGGCATTAACTGAAGACTTGAAAATAAAAAGCATTGCACATCCAAAAGCGAAAAATACTGTGTGCTGGACAGAAAAACAAATATAAAAATAAAAGCAGGTGCGCACACCAGAAACTGTTCCTTTTAGAAGTCTTAGGCCACGTTTACACGAAACTGATCCACTGAAAACAGAATCGTTTCTCGTTTTCGTTTTCAAAAAAGTTCCGTGACGACAACTTTTTGATAATGCAAAAATGACCTGAAACACTGCAGTATACATGTCAGGCCAGTTGTTGGCGGTGTGACACTCATGCTTCCTTCTACAGCACCGATGTATAAACAAACAAAATGGCAACCGCACAAACGTTTGTCTGGATGGATGATGAGGTGGAGTTGCTACAGTAAATCTACACTATTGATAAATTCAACAGCGTGAGCAGCACAAGCAGAGCTCAGGAGTCCACCATTGGTGCTGTGATGGTCGACTTTCCTGCGCATACCTAGTGACTGGAAGCGTAATAAGTCTGCGTTTTCAGAGGGACTGCATATTGCAAGTTTACATGACAACAGAGATGCTGCCGTTTCCAAAAAATTGCACTCTGGAACCCGTTTTCAAAAACATTGCGTTTTCAGGCAGCCAAAACACTGCTGTAGTGTAAACGATCGGCCAAAATGCAACTAAAGTTTACAGTTTTCGGTTGAAATGGCTAAGCTAAGTTTCAGGCACATGAAACGCTGCTTAGTGCCCGAAATGTCACGTGTGATGATGTTTATTTTTTGATCCTGAGGCGTTCCCAGACTGTTGTCTCATTTATAAACATTGCATACATACAAAATGAGGCCTGAAAGAGACGTACGCCACTTCAGACTTGATGGGAGAAACTTTGATCCATGCTTACGAACATTTTGGAGACAGGAAGTTGACAAATTGTTCAATATTCTTTGGTGCGTGCCTTTTGGCTTTTGTCTGTGCATACATTTTTAGTATGGATCTTAGGCATTATTTTATAAATGAGACCCCAGATGAGATATATAATCCCTGCAGTGTGTTCTGGCTCTGCCCCGGGGCCTCCTACCAGTGGGACGTGCCCTGAACACCTCTAACAGGAGGCGCCAACTGACCCCTTTGATGCAAAGGAGCAGCGGCTCTACTCCGAGCTCCCTCCAGGTGTCTGACTCCTCCCTCTATCTCCAAGGCTGAGCCCAGACACCCTACAGAGGAAACTCATTTCAGCTGCTTGTATCCTCCATCTCATTCTTTCAGTCACTACCCAGAGCTCATGACCACAGGTGAGGGTTGGGACGCAGATGGGCTGAATAACTGTCTAATATATATCTTTATTGTTTCTGTATTACTATTTTTACTTATGTAAATAATCTTCGTCCACCAGTGGCGTAAGGTAGTTACGACGGGCCCCAGCGCACGCAATCATGTACGTATCATCTCGTCACGTGATCAGAGCCTGGACATTGGATCACATCAACATACATATTACCCAGCAATCATCACTGCATATCTGTATATAACAAAAAAAAAAACCAATGAAATTAAGAAATTATTAATTTAACAATTTTGATAGTTGATTCATAGTTAAGTATATCATATAGATGTAAGTATAAGTATAGAATAAGTATATCATTTTATTGACAATTTTACAAAAAAGAAAAAACATGACAGAGATGGGTTTGCCTTTTTCAAGGGCACTGTTTTAATTTAATTAGAGTTCTCCTCTGAACGCAGGCAATTTTTAGGTTGGCAATCATTGTGTGTGTGTATATATATATATATATATATATATATATATATATATATACACACACACACACACACACATACATATACACATATACACATACATGTTTATTTTTTCTTCTTCTTTCTTACAACCAAAATAGACTGATATTTGTTTGTTTGTTTGTTGTAAAATGTTGAATTATTTTGTACTTTGTATTTTATTGTATTTTTCTCTGTAAGGCGACCTTGAGTGTCATGAAAGGCGCCCAGAAATAAAATGTTCTATTATTACTCTTTCCTCTGCTGTCTGTCCAGGCCGGCAGGTGGCGCCAACACCCAGGACTTCAGGTGAGAGCCACTCACAACTGAAACCCAAAAAAAGACCATGTAATGAAAACATAGGCTGTATAAATATAAAATGATGGAAGTTAACTGTCTTTTTGGGAAAAAATAGAACAAAAAGATCATTATAAGTCATTACAGATCTTTAACACACAGTAGTTGCACAGCATTTTTTCCTTTTATTTGTTTTTATATTTCCATTTTACTTAATAAATTATCTGAGTACTTCTTCCACCATGTGTCACATTGGTTTGATTTTATTCTGAGCAAATGATAAAAAATAAAATAAAAAAGCTCTTTCCCCTGCTGTCCGTCCAGGCCGGCAGGTGGCGCTAACACCAGGACTTCAGGTGAGAGACACTCACAACCAATTTCAATTTCAGTTTATTTATTTAAAAAGGGACAGTGCATATTAATCAACATATACATGTAAATATGCCAGATTTTAGGCGTAGGCTAGTTTCCATCTGTGGTGCCTTGGCAGGTTGATATTACATCAGAAAAAATAGGATAAAAAAGACAAAAAGAAAATAAACAGAACATACACAATACAAGTACACAGATCATTCAAGACATATACATACAAGTACACAGGACGGAGTGTAGAGACCAGTCGAGCTAGTGTGCAAGGAAGGAAAGTGCTTACCATAAAGTGCTGGTGCACAGATAACAAATGGATTGTACAGATTCAAATAATACAGATCTAAAGTGCACAATGCCCTTATAAAGTGCTAGTGCATGTTAGATAAAGTGCTGCTGCATAACAGAAAACTGACCAGTACTAAATGAAGATTGCACATTGCACCTACTACATATTACTAATAAATAGTACAGTTATAAAAATAATGTGCATACTGCATATTAAAGTGCTTAAGAAGTTGCACTTGGCCCTACTGCACACTGCTCTGTTACATCAAGTTCATGGAGGTGATCACACATGGTCACAGCTCTGGTTGGTCCTAATCAACACCTTCAGAAGCCTCTTGAATGTTATCAAGCTGGATGAGTCTGACTGACAGTCGTGGCTATTCCAGAGCTTGCTACCTTCGTATGACATCACATTTTGTGCCACTGCAGTCCACTAAAAGGCACTTAGCAATCACCTCTAGAGGTGGATCTGGTGTTTCGCATAATAGAAACATTAGTTCTTCTCAGTCTGATAAAATGATTTAGTGGTAGTGGTGCTAGTCCGTGTACGACTTTATAGATCATGCAGGCAATATTGAATTTTTTGAAATTATCAAAACTGAGCAAGTTGTACTTTGAGAGGATATTACAGTGATGATATGAAAAGACTTTCTTGATCAGGATTTTCAAGGCTTTTTTTTGCCAAAATCATTTGGCATGGAACAAAAAAAAAAAAAAATAATAATATAATAAAATCTAAATATAAAATACTTCACACAGGAATGAAGTGTAACAAATAAAAATAATACTTTTTAATTATTAAAAGTCTTCCTCCTCCTGCCTGAGTCAGACCTTTGCCCTCCAGGCCGGCAGGTGGCGCCAACACCTGCGGACTTCAGGTGAGCGCCGGCGACAGCTCAAGCCAAAGAAGTGTAGCAGGAACGGAAAGAAACAGGAAGAAGGAGAAGAAGACACCATCGGCCCCACAATGTCCATGACCAAGAGACTATTCAAGGTAAATACATCTAGAGTTACTCAATTCACGCCGCTTCGCGAGGCCTCCATAACTTGTTTCTTCTTCGCGGGTGTAGCTACAGCCGCGTCGACCGGGCAAATGTCGAATAGCCGAGTCTTCATCGGTCGGACAAAATGAAAGGAGAATGACGTCCGACAGACGAGGTAACTAGTTAGTTAGTTTGACACGCCGGCGCAGCGTGACTCGGCAGTTAGGGGAGAAACTTAGCGGATGAAACGTGACGTGGAACAATGTGTTTGGTTTTATGTGGTGGAAGATGAAGCTCAGCAGGCAGCCTGCACCGAGAGCAGCGAGGCGGCTGCTTTTACGCGCTGTCACCGCCTCAGCAGAAAACATGGAGACTTTGGGGCTGGGACGTGACGTCAGAGCCCGGCTGGGCGATATGTCATGGAGAAAATGATAATGTGAGGTGAGACAGACAGACAGGCAGGCAGGCAGACAGACAGGCAGTAATGTCCTCACACGTGTTTAATTAAACCTCTCTTAACAACCAGTGGTGCAGTGTAACCAGATACAGTCACTATAGGACTGAACTTAAATTCGAGGTACTTGCACTTTAGTATCTAATGTAACCCAATACTTGTACTCTATTACACCTCAGCTGTGAATATTTACAGCTTTCGTTACTTCCTGTCCAGTGATGTCTCTACAGATATTTGTGAAACATGTAGAGAAAATATTCTCCCACTTCTTAACAAGATTAAACTCTCTGAAAACCAGTTTTTGCAAGTACTATAATAATAATAACACATTTTATTTATAAGCAACTTTCAAGACTAGGGCTGCCACGATTAGTCAACTAATTGACTGTCAGAATAATCAGTGACTATTTTAGTAGTCGACTAATCGGTTTGAGTCATTTTTCATAGAAAAGTACCCAAAATACTCTTACTGCAGCTTCTTACGTTCAGATATTGGCAGCTTTACACACTCTCCCGTGACAGTGAACTAAAACCCTTTGACGTGAGTATGAAACAAGACATAATTTTGGGGTTTGGGCGAGACAGACCAACATTTTTCAAAATTTAACACATTTTTCGATGAAATGATTAGTCGACTAATCAAAGAAATAATCGACAGATTAGTCGACAGTGAAAATAATCATTAGTGGCAGCCCTGTTCAAGACATTCGAGGACACTTAACGACAGAACAGAATATAAGCAATAAGCAGTAACTAGAGATGCACTGATATGTGTATTTGAATTTCTGCACCTAATTTCAGTGATCACCTTGTGTAGTGGAATTAACATCATATTACACATGCGTACTCTTATCGTGACGGCCCACCAGCAGATGGACACATGAAATATAATGGTTTTTAATGTCTGTAACATTCACTTATTGTGCAAATTTTTTAAAAAAGCATGTTGGCTGATTCTGATCGTTCATTTTAAAGCCAATATTGGCCGATATTATGGTGCATCCCCAGCTTAAAAGTCCTTTAATTTAATTGTATAAATATCAGGCCTTAAAAGTCCTTAAATAGTCTTAGTTTTTTATTTATCCCTCCAATTTCTTCCTGTCAAATGACTCAAGTTCTTCAGCCTGAAAGTCCAGATTTCTGGTGAAAAATCCTTAAACCTAATACTTTAACTTTATACTTCCACCTACCTTACTCTTATAACCATATTCACACATAAAACCATCCTCTGCAGCAGGGTTGCAATGGTATGAGATTGTCACAGTATGATAACCGGCTCAGAACATATTGTGGTTTCAAAGTATCATGATATTACAACATTTATGTCATTATCAATCAGAATGATCCTGATGAAAGGAGTGAAAACAGAATGGTTATTGTTGGCTGAACAAAAGTTTTATTACTATAGCTGAAATTTAAAACCTTTGAAATAAGCAAATGTACACTGTACAAAGACTGACAGTCAATTTAAATATCACACTAAACTTTAAAACCAGTGTATCACTGCAACCTTAGCTGCATGTTTGCGATGAAGTGAAGGATGAGGTGTTTGTTAAATAACACTCTAAAACCCAGAGTGTCTTAAATTTAATTTTGTAAATATTTGCCCTTAAAAGTCATTAGATAGTTTGAATCTGTGAGGTTGCAATTGCCACAAACATTTTAGCTTATTTTATTTCATTTATCCATCCTAATCCTTTTTGTCCAAATGCACTTAACTGTTGGCAAAATACCTTATTCTAATAAGCACATTCTTACATAAAACCTACCTCTGCAAAGGACTACATGTATTACTTATCTTTGTACTTACCTGCAGTGCTTGAATAAGGAAGATTGTTTAGAAAAGGACTTAAAAAAAGCATTAAATGTAAGTGTCTGTTACCCGCAGACACCCTGAGAAACCCTCCAGGATCAGGTGGAAAATGTCTCATCACAAAGCTGAAAACAGGCTGATTTTTTGGACTTTTATTCAGAGATACAAACATAAGATGATCTTAGAATATGATGTATTGCTGTAGATTAAACTACCCAGCAGTGCATAGAGGAGGTAAAATGAGCACATACACATGAATGCAGCAGGAATGTTAATCCAAAAACATCAGACAGAGTAGGACAGCACTGACAGGGAACATTTAATCTGATTTCACTTAGTATGGTTTCAGAGTATTAAAGTAGTCGAGTATTTTCCCTTCAGTAAAACATCTTCATTCTTCTTCCACCACTGATAAAACTCACTTAACTTTCCGTACAGCTGCTCGGTCCTGCAGCCTCTTACTTACACTTTCACTGTGACCCAGCAGCACTTTTGGTTTTGATTCTGGTGTGTGACTGATGCAACGCAGCCTCCTTGTCAGGAAATCCCCCGCGTGATAACCAGAGCGAAGTGTCTTGTTACTACTTCCCTGAATTCCCCCGTCAGTCCAGTTTTACAGTTCAGGTAAACACAGGAAGTAGAACACTGATTTACTGCCTGCTTCTGTTTTAACCTTTTACTAGCGGTGGAGTATTCAGATCATTTACCCAAGAAATATATTTTATTGAATTTTAGTTATCTGGTGCATTGATATGTAATACTTTAATGTAACAGCTGGTGAAGGTGAGGCTCATTCCCACTGTATTTACTGCAGGGTAGGTTGTGAATTTCACCAAGAGATCAATAAAATCAAAACCTTTCACAATCAGTTATATGTTAGGTTCTGTTATTTTATTTGTTTAATCAAAAATAATGTTTTAATATTTGTGTTATATTGTTCAAAATGACAAAAACTGGAGCAGGGATTATGATCTCATCACGCTGACAGATTAAACTCATGTCATACTGCTGCTAGAGTGGAAATAATTAACTGTTTAATCTGTTAGTTGACAGACAAATAATTAATTGACAACCGTTTTGATTGAATTCAATCTAGGGCTGGGCAATTTATCAGGATTATATAGATGCTGTGATATGAGACTTAAATATAAGTCTTAAATTTACAATATCAGAATATTGTAAGTGATGTCTTCTCCTGGTTTTAAAGGCTGAATTATAATAAAGTGATGTCATTTCCAAACTTAACAGACTGTTCTCCACTAAGTCATTATATCTGCTAGAGCTGCAACGATTAGTCGATTAAAAGAAAATTAATCGCCAACTATTTTCATAATAGATTTATTTCTTCAGTCAATTTCAGGTTATTTTTTTTAAATATTTGTAGCTGTTCTTTGTCATTTATGAAAGCAAATGAAGAATCTTCAGGTTTTGGACTGCTGGTTGGACAAAATGAAGTTGAAGACGTCACTTAAGGCTCTGGAAAATTGCGAAGAGCTTTTTTCACAATTTGTTTGACATTTTATAGACTAAACAATTAATTGTGAAAATAATCAGCAGAGTAATCAATGAGAATAGTTGTAAGTTGCAGCCGTAATATCCACATTACAGATGATTATTGATCAAAAATTAAGCTGCATAAATATAGCGATAATCAAGGTATTAAGCCAAAAAATGTCATGACATTTGATTTTTTTTTAAATCATACTGACTAGCACTACTTCAGTTATTAAGTGTGTTTGTTTTCTCTTTTTCTGATATGATGGTAAACCTGAAAATATTTGGATTGTAAAAAGATATTCTAGGATGTCATCATGGGCTCTGGGAAATTGTGATCGGACCACATTATTAAGAAATTAGCCTGTAGATATGATGATGATAATTAATATTAGTTGCTGCCCTTTAAGCAAACAGAGCAGTAATAAACAGAATAACACTGAAGCACACAGTATTCTGTAACAGAATTAATAAACAAGACAACACTGTGCTACGTTACCAAGCATTAACTGAGACAGGTAAAACTGGTTTTGCAGTGACGAGAATGCATTTTGCACTGGAATTTTAAAGGAGTGCATGTCACTCGTGTAGAAAGTGTTATAGTGATCCATCATTGTATTTCCATCGGCTCCAGTCATGGCCATTTTGTAGCTTCCCGTCAGCGTGTTTCCCTCAGCTCTTAACGCTCGAATTGTTTGAGTTTTGTAGTGACCCATTATTGTACTTCCATCGGCTCTTTATGTTCCAGTCTTGGGTGTTTTGTAGCGACCTGTCGCTGTGTTTTATCAGCTTTTTGGACTCTAGTCGTGGCTGTTGTGTAGTGACCTGTCATTGTGTTTCCAGGTGATTTTTAGGCTTCAGTCAGTGTTACGCAGTGACCCACTGACCCATTGCAAACCCATGTCAACAACATCCACTGTTGCACAATTCACATAGCCTCGTGTCAGTCATATTCTCTTAGTTCTGCGATTGTCTTTAACCAAGTCTAAATAAATTCTTTACATTTTTCTGTCACCTCATGACGTTTACCATCAAGGCTCTATGTAGTGTCTTTTTTCTTCACTATTTAACAGCAGCCAAGAACCCTGACCTCAGTGCTAAAACATATCATTTAGCAGCTCAATGAAAGTGTCAGAAATACATTTATATACAGGGAGTGTAAATGTAGACTTGACAGCAGAACAGTGGAGTACCTAATAAAGTGGCCACTGAGTGTGTACATGTATATCCTCCATGGGTCACTGGGGTTTTAGTCGTGTCAATATTTTATCCCATCGTAAATCAGTTGTTTTTTTATTTTTCAGGAGCTTGAAGAAATCCGAAAAAATGGAGCGAAGTACTTTCGCAACATTCAAGTGGATGAATCGAATGTTTTGAGCTGGCAAGGGCTCCTTGTTCCTGTAAGTACTGAGCTGCTGCTAAAACAACATGTTGTCTCGTCATTAAAGTTTTTATTAACTTGTTCTTTGTGTCTCTCCGATCTACAAACTCTTGTTTTCTCCAAGGATTGTGCTCCATATGACAAAGGAGCATTTCGGATTGAAATCATCTTCCCCGCGGAGTATCCTTTCAAGCCACCTAAGGTCACCTTCAAGACAAAAATCTACCACCCCAACGTTGACGAGAAGGGTCAGGTGTGCCTGCCGGTCATCAGCGTGGAGCACTGGAAGCCGGCGACAAAAACTGAAACTGGTGAGGCTCTTTGTTTGGAGGCCCAGACGCTCATTCAGCCTTTCTTAAATTCTAATTCTGAAGATTTTCATCAATCAAACCCCAGTTTTTAATTTTATTTCAGGCTTTGCAGAATGGCAATTCAGTGTCTTTTTTTATTTTCAGTTTCTAGTGTAGTAACTCTAAAAGTGCAGACACAGCAACCGACACCAAATACTAGTGGTGACTAACACCAACGGTTGCGTCGCCTCGTGTCGCCAGTGCCAACCAGCACAAATGTTCTGAGTCTGCGTGAGAGGAAGTAACCGTTCACACCAGCAGACCGCAGTGGTTTGTATTGATCTTTTAAAGAAACCAAAGACCACAGGGCAGATTCAAGACGCTAGTTAGCCCATTACCACATCAACAACACAGACCAATGTGAAAGAAGAAAATATGTGCCGGGCACTGGTGAATAATAACGCAAACAATCAAACAGTTTTCTTTTTTGCTGGTTTAGCATCCTGAATCAGCCATTAAAAAGCCAACATGGGCTGACTGTCAGCTTGGTTTGATAAAGCACGGCAGGTCTGTCAAGCTCCAGATGTCTCCACTAGGGCTGCCACGATTAGTCGACTAATCGATGACTAATCAACTATTAAAATAATCTGCGACTATTTTCGTAGTCGACTAATCGGTTTGAGTCATTTTTCATAGAAAAGTACTATAAAAGTACCCAAAATACTCTTACTGCAGCTTCTTACGTTCAGATATTGGCAGCTTTACACACTCTGCCATGACAGTGAACTAAAACCCTTTGACGTGAGCACGAAACAAGACATTAGACGACATGATTTTGGGGTTTGGGTGAGACAGACCGACATTTTTCAACATTTTAACACAATTTTCGATGAAACGATTAGTCGACTAATCGATGAAATAATCAATAGATTAGACGGCAATGAAGATAATCGTTAGTGGCAGCCCTAGTCTCCACATATCGAAGTGTTGTACATGGAGCTGTGGTAAACCAAGTGTTTGGAGCGTCGTCTTTTTATAACAAAAACTACAAGAGCAGAGAGTGTTTGGGATGAATTACACAATGGGTTTGTCCAGTATGGAGCTAGCACAGTGACAGTAAAAATAATGGCATTGAAAAAAGGAAACACTGGCATTGAAATTATTCTATTTTGGTTGGATTTTTTTTTTTGCACGCTGTTTCTCAATGGTAGAAAAGGTGATGTGAAGGAAAAAATTGAAGAGTATTTTGTTTATTAGTGATTTTTAGACTTTTTAACGCCAAATTTCTTTTTCAGTGCCAAAGCTCCCTGTTACTGTTCTAACTCTGAACTCCAGCTTAAGGCTCAGACGTCAATGTCTTCGGAAACCTGCGGTCAGACGGACGCACATACAGTTTTATTCATAGTACAACTGACAATCAACATCAGTCACCAGCTGTGTTTCAGACGAGAATGTGGAGCGAGAGATTGGAGCACGTGCAGCCAGTGCACTTGCTCTGCCTAGAGTTCACGCGGTCACAGAACATGAGAATGTGGAAACTGTGAATTGGCCAAAACCGAGCATCACTTCCAAAGTAAAGGAGCTGTTCATACTCAGTTATTATCGAAGTAAAGAACTTAGTGAAGTGTTTCACTGCTGTAAAGATGCTCTCTTTTATAAAACTGGGCTGTTTGTGCAGTAGAAAGACACAAACACTTTAGAAATTGGAGCAACATGACAAAAGAAAACAGAGAAAGAGGACCGTGGCATGTGACTTTGCACAGCGGAGACGTATGTAGGTAATATGACTTCTCCCCTTTTTAATCTCCTCGATGAAAACGTGTTTGTACAATCTGGAGTTGGAGCAGCAGCTGTAGAGCCGGCGGAAATCGGAAGCATGTTTGAGCCTAAACATGAGCAGGAGGTCTGCTGCAGTAAGATGGAGGGAAGTTTACCGCAGTTCATTTACACAGTGCCCGCGCTGTTGCGATCCAGAGCTGGTTGAAAATGAGCAAAGTGTGGCTTTCATGAGCCTAATTTCTTTTTAATGGTGACACAATACACGGAAAAGTTTCCTCGCTGCTGTTTGTGATACCTGAAGTTTTCCTCTTCAGGTTCTAAATGTAGCATGAAAACTTAAATGCACGAGTCACACATATTCTTCTTCCTCCCTGTCTCCCGCAGTGATTAGCAACCTTGTTAGTCTGGTGAACACCCCTCAGCCGGAGCACCCGCTGCGGGCCGACCTGGCCGAGGAGTACAGCAAAGACCGCACCAAATTCATGAAGAACGCCGAGGAGTTTACAAAGAAACACAGTGAAAAGCGGCCCGTCGACTGACGGCATTGACACCGGCCTCCTTTCTGTTTCCCGTTCCAAGTGCCCGCCCTGACTCTCTGTTCTTACCCCCCAAAACTACACAGAGACGCCCTGTTCTGCATATCTGCTTGTTTTTAGCACTCTCCAACCACTCCTTAATGATGATAGGGGCTTGTGTTTCTGTTTCACTTTGCCAAAATAAAAAAAAGAAAAGCAGGACTTCTTGGTGAATAGGCAGGCTCCGGCCTCTAGGTGTCGCCTTTTGGTTGTTTTATGTTCTTTCTACTGATTTTCTTTTTAGAAAAAACAAAACAGAAAATAGTCTGAGGTGGTGTCCTGGAAAGTTACAAAGTCAGAAACAATATAAAGTGCTGTTCTGCTTACTTAAATGTTGAATGTTATTTTTTTTCAGATTAATCATTAGCTCCTGCCGACCTGTTTACAGATCTTTGTTTTTTTTTTCAAGCGTTAACAAAATGCACAGATAATCGAAAGATGTTGTTTTTATCTGTCGTCTTTATTTCTCTTTTCTTTTCCCTTATGATACACTGTATTTTGTGAGATCACCTGGAAATTAAAGTTTGTTACTGAAATGCAGAATTCCACTTGTAAACTCGGAGATTTGTGAAAATGCAACTACATTGTACATGTTTTTGTATTTTGGGATGTTGTGAGGAAAAAGTCTCATAATTAAAAACTCTTCCACCTCTGCTGGCCTCCCAGGAACGTGCATAGTGTCAGTGAGCATTGTTATTTTTCACGCAGGTGTCAGAAACAGTCCCACAATTTTGTTTTTTTATTTTAACACGTTCTGCCAAAGTGGCTTTAAAACCACAAGCTGCTCAGCTGCTCTCTGTTTGACTCTGTCGCCACCTCCTGCTCGTCTCTCATCACAACACTGACAGCTTTTTCAAAATGAGAACAAGCTCTACAAAGCACTGATTGATTCAAGCATTAAAATATAGTTTCCAACCTGCAGTGCGGCTGTGATCAGCTTCTCTCCATCATTAAACACAATGTAATTAGGATCTTAATATTCTCTGATAGCTGGCGGAGCACACCAGCCGACTGAGGGTGAGAACTGCAGGTGGAGGGCGGAGGGTCACTAATGAATAAAGATCTGCGATGGATGCTTAAGTCTGTACTGTTGTGTTTATTAAAAGATTTTTCTTCACTTGCTGTTTGTGTTTGTAGCCACCTGGAATATTAAAGTGACACTGGGCCCTTCATGCTAATGTCAGAGTAATAATTAAAGGTCCAGTGCAGGATTCAGAGGATATACTGACAGAAATGGATCCAGGGGATTTTTGTGATTACAATTTTCTTGACAAAATATTAGCAGACTAGCAAATGTAAGCAAATATCAGAGTATACCTTAAGACCAGTATATCGCTTCCACCCTATTCTACAGTGGCCCAGGACGGACAAACCAAACTCTGGGTCTAGACTGGAGGTCGGAGAAATAATCTCTAAACATCTCAATGACAGAGAGTAAATGAAATGCTATGGATTTTGTTAGGGATATGGACACATCTCACACCTAAAGATATTAACTAAAGATAATAACTGGAAAAACACACCAGTGCAGCAGTGACGACTGGAGTCTGTCTCAACCAAAAGGGCATGTCTGTGACAACCAATCACACCTGTTAAAAGAATGCATCATACATAACAATAGTAAGTTTCTGTCCCTTCCTCACTCAGAAAACTTTCCTTTATCATTTCTAGCCTTGGACTCCTCTTGCACTCCACCCTCATTTTGTAGTGAAAACACCTAAATTGACATACCCAAATTAAAATGACTGTAGCTTCTGAAGCGCTCTGACTACATGCATGCATGAGGTCTCGCCAGAAAGAAAACTCCCTGAAGTTTCTTGTGAAAGTGTCAGAAACACTCTAGGTGATACAGAGACAGAGTAATGGGCCTCTGAAGTCAGTAAAAAATTAAGATTTTGCCTAAAATAAAATAAAAAATGTGTTTCAGGATGAATAACTGTGTGTGGCTTCATCTGAGCAGGTAAATGACACTGTGGGGCTGTAGACACACTATCAATGAACACTTGTTTCAAATTTGAAGAAGACTGCTCAAAGTATGACCATTCCACAGTGTTTTTACCATGAAAAGATCCAGGCGGAGCTCCAAATGACAAGTCGGTCACTCTGCTTCAAACATTGTACCTTAGTTATGATCCCACTTTCTAGACAGTATATCTCAGCCAAAAATAGTGGTAGGAGTGAGAGTATAACCTTTTATAAACCAGCTAGTCCCTGCTAACAGCTCCACATAAGATCGCGAGTAATTCTTGAACTTTTCCTGTCAAAAAACAGCATGACATGACTTGTCACCACTCGTCACGACTTTGGACTTTGTGTGTTTAGGCTGCTCTGGTGCGAAATATATAATAAATAAAAGAAAAACAATGTTATTTTTGAAAAGTCGAGAGCTTCCTGAATCCAGCAATACCAAACATCACATGGTTTGATGACGTAGTGCGGAAGAGACTTCTGATGATAATTCAGCTCCTGGTAAAAACCTCCGGAACCATTCTAACCAGGAGAAGTTTCACCTGGTTGCAGTCTGCAGTCCTCACCACTAGACGCCACTAAATCTGACACACTGGACCTTTTATTTGCAGTGGATTGAGCTCTCAGGGCCACCGTAGTTAAGTCAAAGAAAAAGCAGCAGAGTCAAAGTGTTAAACACTGTCGGCTTTATTGAAGTCAGGGTTACAGTGACGACCTTAAACGTGAGGTAGAATTTTCCCCTGACTGCAGTTCATGTCTAAGATTAGGTTTCCCTAAAGATTTGCAAAGGTTCAGAGGATTCAAGAGAGCGCCTCCTCTGTAGCAGTGGTCAGACGTCGTTCTGAGGTTTGGGAGGCGCCGCGTGCAGAGCCGCCCTCCTGCTGACACTGATGTCACGATGAGACCAGCTTTTACTTCCTGAACTGAGCAATGGGAGACGGGACTTTGATGTCCTGTCCTTTCTCCAGCTTCTTCTCACACTCAATCAGGTAGTTGACCCCATCGATCAGCAGCTGGACCAGCTCCACCTGAAGACAGACGCACCTCAGGTTATCTGCAACAAATATCAGCTTCTTACGAGTATGAGATGTCGTAAACTTTGACGGCTGACGGCTTCCAGTGTGCCCCACAGTATGCACTGAATTAAGGTGATATAAGCGGCTGATGCTCACCTCAGATTTGCCCAGACGGTCGTTGTTGGAAATGTCGAAGGTGTCTCCAGTAGCAGCCGTGTCCACGCCACCTGTGCCTCTTTTCTGCAGCCGCAGGTTGTCGAGGATTTTGGAGAAGCGTGGGTCCTGCAGAGTGATTTCAATCATGCGCAACTTGTTGTAACTCACAGAAAAATCTCACTGACATCCATGAGCACATATGCAGAAGGTAATATCGACTGATGCTGTAAAGTATTTGGGCGAAAGATGAGATTTAAAGTTTAATCTTGACCTTGCAAACACACAAACATCCTGAGGAGATGGAGTGTAAAGTGTATTCTGTATTTTATCTTATCTCTCAATACTGTCTGACTTCCTGTCTGTGGCTCTCAGCTCGGAGCCGATTGGTTCCTACTGAAGACGTTAATCTTTAAAAACACACAGTTTAAAATAAAAAGTCTCAGTGCTTTTCTTAAATAGCTGGTCGCTGTAGTTTTATCTGTGTTCTATCTGTTATAGTGAGTGTGTGTGTTACCTGGCTGAGCTTTGGCAGGCGCACGTGCACGCCCGCCCGCAGGCCGGTGCCCAGGTTGGAGGGACATGTGAGGATGTAGCCCAGACGCTCGTTCCACATGAACTCCCAGCCTCTCTCCTGGATCAGGTGCTCCACCTGCAGGACAGCCAGCAGTAATTTGAATTTTTCCAATGAACTAAAATTACTGACTCCGCCCACCAGCCCAGTGTCTCTGACAGTCTCCATCCATGTCAGTGAAAACACGGATGCTTCACACACAGAAGATCTATACAGTCAGCACAGTTTCAAATGTCTCCCCTTCTGTTTCTGAGATATGACGCTGAGTAATGGACCAAAAAACATTTTTACGTTTCACAAAAATATTTTGAATTTTCGACCACTAAAATGTTTCGATTTTTCATCAGCTAAAACATTTAGAACTTTTATCGACTGAAATATTTAGAATTTTTGTCAAAAAAAATATTTAGAATGTTTGTTGACTAAAACATCTTGAATTTTCATCCACAATTTTTTTTTTTTTTAATTTTCATCCACAGAAATACTTTAAATTTTTTGGCGACTAAAAAACATTGAGTTTTCATTAACTAAAACTTTTTGAAAATTATCAACTGAAATATTTTGAATTTTTGTCAAATAACATATTTTGAATTTTTTGTCAAATAAAATATTTTAAATTTTTATGAACTAAAACATTTTGAATTTTAGTCCATTGAATTTTGGGGAATTTTCGTGAACTAAAATTTTTTACAATTTTCATCTACTAAAATGTTTAGAATTTTTTTCTTCCAAGACGTTTAAAATTTTTGTCAACTAAAATGTTTGAATTTTCATTGACAAACATATTTTGAATTTTCCTCTACTAAAAATGTTTTTGTTGGCTAAAACATTTTGACTTTTCGTCCATTGAAAATTTTTAGAATTTTGGTCAACTAAAATGTTTTGAATTTTCGTTGACTAACATGTTTTGAATTTGTCGACTAAAACATTTAGAATTTCCATCCACTACAATTTTTTGGAATTTTCTCAGCTGAAATGTTTTCATTTTTTTTAATTAAAATGTTTTGAATTTTTGTCGACAAACATATTTTGAATCTTTGTCGACTAAAACTAGATCAAACCTATGAAGGATAAAATGACTCAAATGTGACTTGAACTAATTAGCATTTTCGTCTCAAGACTCAGACCAGATCTAAAAGTGCTGTCAAAATTTACACTGAAACGACGTTAGTTTCGTAGCTATTTGATCATAAACCAAATTGTTGAACAAATTCAGATTTTGACCTGATGATGAGGCGATTCATCCAATCGCTGTAGAAATATTTGACTATAAACACCAAAGTTAACCTCATGGTGGCGCTAAAGGGAAAGTCAGGGGATCACCAAAGTCACACAGATTCATCCTCTGGGGAACATGAACGCAGAAACTTTCATAGCCATTGAGACAAACCCGTCTGGACCAACATGGTGAACCAAACAGTTAAAAGCTGTCCTCTCTGTCTCTGCACCGTGTGTGTGTGTGTGATAACTCCACACACTCCTCCGTACCTGTTTGAGTCCTCGGCAGAATCGCTCAAACACTCTCTTCATGTTGCCTCCCTTCTCCATGGAGATGACTCTGGTGTGGTCCTCCTCGTTCACCCAGATCAGGAAGGTCTTCTCATTGTTGTGCCTGAAGAGAACCAGCCACAGAGACACTAAACAAAGAGCTCTCCAGGTGAAACACTCTTTTCATTACCGGAGATGACTCACGGTTCATAAAGGACCTGATTCCACGGACACTTTAATATTCATGCTGCCGCTCTGAGCAGAATTATTAATATGTCAGAGACACACGTGTTTGTAAACACACACAAAATGGAAAACATAAAACACACTTCCTGTTGGTATTTTCCCACCAACATGCGTCACAATAACTGAAGTGTTCAGCTGGGCTTCACAGGATGTGGAGAGATATATTAAATACATCATGTGTTCAGATTCTTTACTGAAGTAAAAGTACTGACACCAGACTGGGAAAATACTCTTCTACAAGTCCTGCATTCAAAACCTCTTTCTTATTTAGCTGCTTAATGGGTAACTTTGATTTTTATTACCCTGACTCATATTCCTTTAAGTGTTAGTGTCCAATGAGAACAATAATTTTTGGAAGCGTAGCATAAAAAGCAGAATATTTACCTTTGAGATGTGGAGTAGTATAAAATATAAAGATGCATAAAATTTGTACTTGAGTAAATGTACTCGGTTACATCCCACCACTGTATATATATCAGTGACACGGGTCAGTGTGTGGATGTTGCTTTGCACACAGCAGACATGCAGCAGAGCTGAACACACCCTACCAGATGCCCCTGGCGTCCGGCCAGTCTCTGGCCATAAAGGCACATGTCAACAAGGGAGAGACGGGCTTGTCGAACAGGAAGTGGTCCTGCAGGTGGAGGGAGGAGGGAGGAGGGAGGAGACAGGTAGGAGACAGAGGGAGGACGTTAACTCTACGACTCAGTGAATAAACAGCTGTGTGGAGGACAGAGGTCGGGGACTCTGGGACAGGAGAGGCTGCAGGTCGACTTGTCATCTCGTTACTCGCACTGCTAACGACAGTTCTTACCAGATCCCTCTGGAGTCGGGCCAGTCTCGGGCCATGAAGGCCGAGGTGAGTAAGGGAGACACGGGCTTGTCGAACAGGAAGTGATCCTTGTGTGGCGCAGCGTGAAATCATCAGAACAGGAGGGTCGATAAAAGTGAACCTAAAGCACTGATTGGTTCACGACTGCAGAGAACAAGTGGTCCGAATACAGACTGTCAGTCGTAAATATGAAGCTGAAATGACCCTGATGATGCAACAGTGACATCATCAGGGTCATTTCCTCAGACTTAAAGCAACAGATCGACACTTTGGGAAATACACTTTGACATTCTTGCAGATTAAACAGAAGATTGATGCCACTTTCATATCCCTGGACTGGATCTGATGGTGAGATGTTGTATGAAGCAGTAAGAGCTTTGTTTTAATAGTAATCTTTACACAAATCAGTCTGAGTGAAGATTTATGAAGAAATATTAAAAATAATTCACACTCATTTAGGGTTGCAGCTGTGTACTGGTTTTAAGGTATACTGTGATATTAAAATGGACTGTTATCATACCGTGAACTTTATTTTAGTTATTTTCAAAGTTTCAATTACAGAAACAAAACCTTTGTTCAACCAACAATAGTCCTTTTATTCTCGTCCCTTTAAGGCTCATTCAGACGTGAAACCATGATATTTTCTGAGACAGTTACAGTACTGTGAACATTCATCCCTATACTCAGCAATGGTTTCGATCTTGCAGCCTGGTCAAGGTAACAACATGGAGAAATCTACATCCAGAGCCGTGACTTTTTGGATGGACCAAATGTACAGAGCTGTAAAGTTGTCCACCATGGTAGCAGTTAGCAGCTAGCTAACCGTAGCTAACTTGTTTGTCCATTGTTTGGTCTGTGACGTAATAGGTCAACAGGAAAAAGGTTTGTAGCTTTGATAAACAGTTTGATGCTGTTAAAGAACAACTTCAAACTCACATCGATGAGCTGCTGCTGCTCCTTCTCCGTCATGTCTCCCAGGCTGTAGTAGCGTCCTGCCAGGTCTCCCTTCAGGCCGGCCAGAGCCGTCACCACCACCCGCTCCACCTCGCGGCGCTCTGCCCTCGAACAGGCCGGGGGGAGGCTCAGCCCGCGGATACTGCGGCCGGTGCGGACGCGGGAGGACAGGACGTATTTCTCATCAAACATGCCATGGGTGATCTGGAGAGGAAGACATAAATATTGTTTAACACATGCAGGACCAGCAGGTGGAGGAGGGGTCGGGCAGGGGTGGGGTAAACACCTTGGAGGAGTCCAGGTCAGTCGGGTGTGTCATGTTTCTGGGGTCGTAGCCGTTGTGGCGGTCTTTGATGACGGGGTCGAAGAGTTCAGCAAACACCTGCAGGAAACATAAGATCAAGTCAAAGCTTTCAAAATCAAATCGTCTTCAAACTATCACATCTGCTGTCCCAACCTGTGACCTTTGACCTCTCTCACCTCGTAGCTCTCCTCGTCACCGGCCACGCAGCCCACCGTCTTGATGAAAGGGTGTCCAGGGTTGTCCACTCCGGTTTGGATGCACTGGTCCAGGGTCCAGTTGTTGGGGGTGAGCTTGTCCCTCAGTTTGGCGTAGACGGCGGAGTCAGAGCCGACGCCATGCAGTTGTTGTGTTTCCTCAGGTCGGGGAAGTCGGAGCTGCAGGAGAGGAGGAAGTGGAAAGATTTGAGCGTACGTAGTTTAATGATCCTGCTGATACTGAGACATTAAAATACAAAGCTTTGAATCAGAATCTGTGTCTGATGGTTATTTTTTCCTTTGTTACCTTTTATTGCCATCATATCATTACATGTATCATACTCATTACACAGCTCTGATGTACTGTTCTTCTTCCAGTATTTCAAATCAATATAATAATAATAATAATAATAATAATAATAATAATAATAATAATAAAATTAATTATCTTAATAAATATATATCTAAAAAAAATTTTTTTAAAAAATACTGTGATTCTCAGTGTGCCAGGTCACACTGTCCTTGACCTTTGACCACCGAAATCCAATCAGTTCATCGACAGTCCAAGTGAATGTTTGTGCCAAATTTGGAGAAATTCCCTCAAGTTGTTCTTTAGAGGTGGGGGATTTTTTTTTGATACAGCATATTATCGCAATATTTTTGTGTGGCAATATCGTATCGTCAGTGCCAAGTACCATTTTTTTTATTATATTAATTATTAATATTACAAATAAACATTTAGATGTATAGTCTATCGATTGTATATCAGACCACTACACATATTTTGCTGCAAATAAAATGATTTAAGTGAGATGACAGAAAACTTTATCTTATTAGATAACACAGATGTTGACAAAGTTTTCCTTCGGGGACATAATTTACAGATGAAAAAAGGCATTAAATTGCAATATATTTCATTGCAATACTCAGCATATCGCAACACGTTTAATATTGAATACAATCATATCGTGACCTAAGTATTGTGATAATATTGTATAGTGGAGCCTCTGGTGATTCCCATACCTACTGTTCTGGAGATATCACATTCACAAGAATGAGATGGATGCAAGGTCACAGTGACCTTGACCCTTGACTACGAAAATCAGTTCATCCTCAAGTCTGAGTGAATGTTCGCGCCAAATTTGAAGAAATTCCCTCATGGCATCTTGAGATATCACATTCACAAGAATGGGACAGACAAGGTCACAGTGACCTTGACCTCTGCCCTATGACCATGAAAAACTAATCACACCATCCTCGAGTCTGAGTGGACATTTGTGCCAAATTTAAAGAAATTCCCTTGAGGCATTCTTGAGATATCGTGTTCACCAGAAGGTGACGGACATACTGTCAGACGTATGGACGACCCAAAACCATCATGCTACCTGCCACAGCTAACGCCGGTGCGGAGACACAAAAACTAATTTTTCTTTATACATCTAAAGTAAAGTGTGCTGAGTAGCTGTACAACAAATGATCATTTTCTAGGTGAAATATTCCTCTAAAACACAACAAAACCCAAAGTCCAGTTTCAACAGGAAACAAAAGTAAGATGCTCTCAAAATGCGACTTTGAGCAAAACCTATCTTCTGGCACGCTTGAGACACAAGAGTTCAGTCAGGAAGACAAAACATGTCATGGCGAGGCTGTAATTACTCTGTGTCACCCTGCCATTCACACCTCGCACACATGTTCACGCTCTGTCTCTAGCTGTCATTGTCCGAGACTGTCAACTGTCATCAGCTGCTCTACAGCTGATTCACAACCAACCAACAGCACAGTGACACACCCCCTCTGTCAGCCTATCATCTCACCGCTCCTCACTTTAAATACAGGTCCTTTTCTGCCTGTAGGTCTGTCATGCTGCAGCCGTGCGCACCCTCCACCTCCCCATCACCGCCTAGCCTTCTCACAGTCAGCAGCCTCATTAGCCTCATCAGCCTCAGAGTCATCAGCCTCAGAGTCATCAGCCACCTCCACCAGTGACTGGACTCTATGTGGGGATTTCTCCTGCTGCCAGTCAGATGTCCCTCGATCACAAATATCCCCTCTTCTGTTAAATCATAATCATCTTAAATCATCTGTGAATCTGTGCACTTACATCCTGTATTAAACACTTCCTTTGCTTCATCTGTCCCTCCTGACTGAGCCATGCCATCTGTCATGACTGCGCACATGTAAAGAGACGTGGTGACAGAGAGGTTGTGTGAATGAGTCGGGCAGAGGGAGGGAGAGTGAGTCAAAGGTAATGCAGATGAAACCTGAGAGCGTCAGTGATACTGCAGGACGGTGCTGTGACCTCATGTGCTCTTTCACACTCAAATGTTCACCAACGCCGTACACACTGTGAAATGCAACACAGGTGCTCAGTGTTTCACGTTCTATCTGATGTTTCTGTATCAATGTTGTTGCTGCATTAGTGTTTCATTTTACTGCTGTAGAAGTCCTTCGTATACTGTTGGATAGTTTAATCTACAGTGATGCGTCATATTCGTGTAGCGTGGCAACATGTGAGACTTTTATTCTCTGGCTTTTAACGTAGCATGAAAGTTGTCTTTTAATTTCTTTTATTGATTTTCTTAATGATTTTATTTGTTTTTATTTATTATTTTTATTTTTTTATTGATTATATTACTGTTTTTAGTATTTTATTTCTGTTTCTGTGCAGAAACCTCCATTTGTAAAATGCTACATAAATAAAATGGATTGGATAAAAAGAAAATTAGTAAAAAAGAAAAAAGAAAAACAAACAAGGAAATGACCTATTCTAATAATCTAACAAAAATCTAGTTTAATCTCTGATAATAATAATTATAAATATATATTTTGTTGCTAGCTTTTTTCCTTTTCCCTGATTTTTTAAAATTTATTTTTCAAAACAATTTTCTAAATCAATATTTTTTTTAATTTGTGGGACACCTCTTACAAAGTTGCTCATTGCCTTTCCCCCATGTTTAAAAAAAAAAAATCACAGCAATATAGTTCAAAGGTTTAAATACTTGTGAAAGGCGTCTGAAAGCAGCACAAGAAAAGTGATGTCGCTCCAGGTTTCAAAGGGTCAAAGTACTTCCTGCTCGTTATTCAAAATAAACTTCAGAATAAACTTAAAGTAGGTAAAACACTTTGTTTTTAAGTTTATTTTCAGAGGTTGAGGCAACAAAAGTCAGTGGTCAGGGTTAGAAAAAAAACTACCAGATGAATGTCTGGAGTTTGTCTGACCCATCTACCACTCTTGCCGCCTGGTGCGGATCATACCGCCACTTAAGGGTCCTTTGTGTTTGACGCCAACGTCCACTGACAAAGCCGCAGTATTTGATGAGTTTGGAGCCCAGAGGGTTTAAAAGAACTTAAGAAGGAGGAGAACTTTCTCAACACTTAGAGGAACGCTGGAGTAGTGAGGTCAAAGTACATTTTGAGATGTACTGAAGAAGTAAAGTATCTCAAATTTCTACCTAACAGTACAAAGCAGCGAGTCATTGTCCTGAAATGTGTCAGTCACACGAGCACGTGGTTTGTTTCTGTGTTGCTGAGGCAGATAACTAGAGAGGCTGGACTTTCATCCATCCACTGCTCTGATGAAACACAGAGTGGACGTCTTCCTGCTCCCTCCACACCTCCGTCTTATTCTTTACATCATCATTTGTCGCACTGTCTTCCTTCATCAGAGGCGTCGGTGTTACCTGGTCTTACCTGGGAGGATAGAGCTTCGTCTTTGCATCTGCAGCCAGCGAGCCATTTTCGCTCAACAGGTAGCCGGTGGCCATCGTTCCCGCGCCCAGGCTCGCCAACAGCACAGCCGTGTTGCGGCCGGAGATCAGGCGTGTGAAAGAGCTCGCCATCTTTTCTGATGATTCGTAACTCTGTCAGTAGCAAATGAGCTGCAGAGAGAAATAAAAGAGAAGAGGAGTTAGTTTGATGTGTTGTTGAAGGTGTGAGGGTCACACAGCACAAAGAAATCACACTAAAGTTCATAGAACTCGAGTCGCTAACATTAGCCTAGCTGGTTCACTCATGCTTTACAATAAGTGGCTCCTTCACACCTGTGCAGCTATCAGCCAACTAATCTCATCCAATCACCTTAAGAGGGCGGACGTACACCTTCATATAAACTGACACCTCTCACCATCACTGACAGTTAGTCCAGTATTTTAAACTGAAAAACTTTGCAGTAAAATCACTTGAATTCAATTGAATTTCTGCAATTAGTTTATTAATTAAATATGTGTCAATCTTTTGCATCAATTTAAACTTTGACTTGTGCCATGAGAGTGCTGGAGGAGTGGCATTATTCTGTCGGCCAGTATGGTGGCTAGTGTCACCCTGGTCCCCTCGTCAGAAAGCCAGCGGGATTTTTCCATTGGATTTGTATTATCGCAGAAAATAAGTTCTGTGACAAACAAACATGAATGACTCTTACACATTTGTTCAGCAGAGATAACGTTCACAAATAAACACCACTTTTGTGATTACTGAAGTCAGAAGTAAGCTGTGTTCGGTTTGCTGATGTTCTGTCGTCAAATTTAGCCACTTGTTAGCAACTGTCCTTTTAAGACACGTAGAACTAAACGTGAAAGTGTTAACCACAGACCTTATATCAGACATCTAACCGAAACCCCGTGAGTGCTAACATGCTAACTCATTTCTGGGTTTTAGGACTCATTCCTGCAGCTCTCTCCTGCCCCAAAACAAACTGTCTAGACAGTGATGACCTTTAAAGAAATGGAGAGCAAAAATAGAGGAAGCTATAGGAGTTCATTAGTTAAACTACTCTCAATAGGAGGAATGATTAATGTTTATAAGACAGGGGTTGATGGTAAGACTGAGCTTTGTGGCCTGTAGCTTGCTGACTGAAAGCTCGCTGGATGGAATAAGTTTAAGTAAAATCCTGAGACAAAATAGCTACAAGGAGTAAACGGAAAGAAATATGGAGAGCTTTTGGCTAAAATGCTAACAGTTTGCTCACCATGCACAGTATTTTACTAAGTACACCAGGGAGCACTTTGCTACTACGCTGTAACCACGATTTTAAAACCCTCTAGTGTGCACCAGAGATGGCGCCAAGTGAACTGCATTTGTGTACAATGTGATAACTCTGCCTCAAGACTGATATAAACCTTTCACATTTCTTGTGGTCAGTGCGGCGCGGATGGCGGCATTGCACAACTGCAGCCTGCAGGACTGTGCACGTTGGTTCTCAGCACCAAGCTGCACACATTCAAGAATTTGTGGATTTCTGGACGTGGTTGCAAAGAGCACATTGCAGTGATTGACTCGCTACACGATCCAAAAGTGCGTATATGCTGCCACAAATTTCACGGCGCCTTAAAAATGGAGTGCATATCCGAAAATGTAAAATAGAGATCTGTTTTTTGGAGTCGCTCTGATCACTTTCAACGCAATCGGTATGAAAGACCAGGCGTTCGCAGGGAGCATGAGCGCCATCTGCACCATGCTGACGATACGAGGCATGAAACAGGTTTCATGTGACACATCTGTGAGGGTTGTAAGTTTCCCTTTGGCCAAACTGGCGTCACACCAGCAGACAAGCTGGGCGAGAATCTGCATTTCATAATATAGCGAAGGAATGGCTCACCTTACTCTGCCTCTGACCCTAACACTAACCAATGCAACCAACGAAGGCAACGAGTGCTCGCCAGTTAGAAAGCGAGTAGGGCGGGTCATGCCTTCGCTATCCTAGGATTCACGCTGCCCCCTACAGTTTGGGAAAATATCAGTTTGCCACGTGAAGAAACTCACAGTGGTGCGTCGGCGTAAAGCAGAACTGGGGCTTCCCACCTCCTGCCTTGACGACCCCCCACCGGTTTTTGTTAAATACAGTAACGAGCTTAGAGTAGTCGGGGCCGTGGCAGATGCTCTTAGCCTCTTAGCATTACCACCAGTCTCCCACCAACAGGACGGCAGGTTTCATATGTCCACTAATGCTTCAGTTAGCACAAGAGTCTGTCTTGTGAGAAAAGTGAGGCGGCTCAGGAAGAAACCAGTCTGTCATGACCAGTTAGGGCAAATATTTTCAATACTGCAAACATGTCCATCAATGTGGATTTAAAATGTTTAATACCTTAATTAAATGATTTTAATTAAAGGTCATACTGCAGCTTGTCCTTCACAGTGTCCACAAGGCTGTGTCTTAATATAGAGGGAAGCTGTGGGGACAGAACTCCTGGTAATCCAGGTCAAAGGAAAGATGGCTGATCTGTGCTGCACTGAACGGACAACTGAAGAGTGAAACGTCCCTCCGTGAGGTCACAGCACTTTCTCATTCTGCAGAATTTATCCCACTGACTCTTTCTTCCCCTCTCAGTCTGTGGAGGTTCATAACTTTGGGCCTGTGGTAACATTATTAATAGATCAGTGGAGGGTGCTGCCAGGAGCCGGTGCCAAGACACAAGCCATCCCTGGCTCACAGCGCGGTGACATTCTGAACTGGTCACAAGACCGAACCCTCATGAGCCAACGTCAGCGGGACAGAGGCAGAGGGATGGAAAGAGGGAGGAGGGCAGGTAGAGGACGCGGAGCAGCAGGTCTAAGGATGAAAATCAGGTCAGAGTTCAAGATGGAAATGCAAAGTCTTTAAATAATTCTCAAGACATCCGGGGCGTTCTGTGCGCTGGCTTTGTAAAGCCTCCACTGCCAACGGGATCATATGGTCTTATGGTCAGGATTACACCCAAACCAGCACAGACCTGGGATCAGCCTCCCCTCCCCATGACAGCGCGACCTTTTACCTCTGAGGGAGTACGTGCAGAGGACGCAAGAGCAGCTTCGTCCTTTTCAGAGGACACGGCCGAGGTAACAGTGCCTCAAGAATTTGAAATAAAACATTTAGGAAACAAAAGAAAAAAGAATTTTTAAGCAAAGCGCACGAAAATCTGCTCAGAGAGATTTTAGCATGCAAAGTTTTCTTTTAGTTCAAATACATAAATCAAGTTATCACCTCTCTTAATCTTCTCTTTGCAGTATCTGCTCAGCTACATACCTTCTTACAGTCGTAGCTTCCTACGACCTTTCCTATTTAAACATTTAGACTTTTGAACCATGCACTCAAACACCTAACCCCCTTCATATTATCTACAAATCTCAAAAGGTTGAGATGGTGCATATCCTGCATCGTCTTTGATAAAAACTCTTCAAATAATTTAACACTCAGTTTGAGATGCACGAAGCTGATGGAGCTGCTCTGCAGGAGAGATAAGAAAAGAAGGTACAGTACCTGTGGAGAAGCTGCTCTGCCTTCTTGCTGAAGGTTCCAGTTAAAGAGCTTTTCACTCTCCTCTCTCAGGGAGCTCCACCCACCCCCTCATGTGGGATTACAAAGTGGAGGCCAATCATAAGTTCAGAGGCAAATCTTTGGAAACCAATCAAGGGCCACCATCATGAGCTACACCAGCGCCGGCCCCATGATGTACCATGAACACCACGGGTCCAATATCACTGTCCAGTTTGACCTTGATATTTTCACTCACACTTGATCTCTTCCTCCTCACACACTCACACACACACACACACACACACACACACACACACACACACACACTCTGTGATCCAGAGAGCTCCACACACAGCAACTTCAGAAAACACATGCAAATAATAATGAGGGGCAAAATAAAATAAGTTTCCATGGGACACTGAAAACTGAAGAACAAACCTCGACACGAGTTCCTGCCATGATTCATGGTGCATGCGTTGAAGATGGCGTCCAATCAGTGGTGCTGAAATCAACTTTAACATCCTGATTCTAAAATTCAGATATTATCATCATTTATTAGCGGAGTGGCCTCCTTATTCACTGTAAGCTCATTTTCCAACACTGTTAACAGGATGTAGAGTTCAGTAACTCCGTGAGCTGCAAACCATGGCAACAACATGCGTGTTCGTACGTTTTTAGTTTCCCTTCAGAGCTCCTGTTGTAGATTAGTTGTTTTGCTCTGTGCAGTTATCAGCCTCTCCAGCACTGCTTGTATTTTTTTTTTTTTTGTATTTGTAGCATGTTTCTGTGTTTGTTTGTGATGTGTTTCTGTATTCACAGTACCTGAGGTGTGTTTTATAAAATTTGGTTGTGTATTATTTTTGGTGTGTTTCTGTATTTGGTTGTGTTTTCTGTATTTGTGGCGCATTTCTGTTTTTAGTGATTTGAGGTGCGTTTCTACATTTGTTTTCTGTATTTGAGGTGCATTGTGTTTTCATTATTTTGGTGCATTTCTGTGTTTGGTTGCATTTTCTTGATTTTTGGTGTGTTTCTATATATGGTTGTGTTTCCATTATTTTTGGTGCATTTCTATGTATGGTGTGTTTTCTGTATTTTTGGTGCGTTTCTGTATTTGATTGCATTTTCGTGATTTTTGGTGCATTTCTGTATTTGGTTGCATTTTCGTGATTTTTGGTGCATTTCTGTATTTGGTTGCATTTTCGTGACTTTTGGTGAGTTTCTGTACATGGCTGTGTTTCCTTTATTTTTGGTGCGTTTCTGTATTTGGTTGTGTTTTCTGTATTTGTGGCGCATTTATGCTTTTAGCGATTTGAGGTGCATTTCTACATTTGTTTTCTGTATTTGAAGTGCGTTGTGTTTTCATTATTTTGGTGCATTTCTGTGTTTGGTTGTGTTTTCTTTCTTTGATGTGTGTTTCTGTATTTAGAGTATTAAGATGTGCTCCTGCACTTGGTTGTGTTTTATTTTTGGTATGTCTCTATGTATGATTTTGCTTTCTGTATTTCAGGTGCGTTTCTGTATCTGTTGAGCATCTCTGTATCTCGCGATTTGAGGTGCGTTTCTACATTTGGTTGTTTTCTGTAATTGTGCATTTCTTGGTTATGTATTTGAGTTGTGTTTTGTTTATGTGGTGCATTTCTATATTAAGTGTATTTGAGATGTGCTTCTACATTCATGTTTCCTGTATTTGTGGTGCATTTGGTTGTGTTTTATGTATTTGTGGTGAATTTCTATATTTATTTGTTTTCTGTATTTTATTGTGTTGAGGTGCGTCATGTTTTATTTTTGGTGCCTTTCTACAGTTTGTTTTTGTTCTTTGTATTGTAGTGTGTTCTTTTTTTTTTTCTTTATTTGTGTTGTTTTTATGTGTTTTTTCCGATGTTTGTGTATTTGAGGTGCATTTATATATTTGTTTGTTTCCTGTATTTGAGGTGCAGGTTTATTTTGATTGTGCTTTTATGTATTTGATAGTTGAGCTTGTTTTCTGAAGTTGCGGTTCGTTGAGTTCTCAGGTCTAAACTCATCTCCTTCTTGTCGCCATAAAAACTGTAACTTTACATTATAATTCACATTATTTATTGTGTGTAAATATCTGTACATCACAGAGAAACGCTGGAAAAATACAAGAGCAAAGCTGAAATTTGAAAGTATACAGTAAGGTCTCGTACAGTATACTAATGTATTTAAGTATTTAAAGATTCCTGACATCAGGAGTCAAAATAAACAAACAAACATAATCAAACTCAGTAACAGTAACTCTAATGATAACAGTAGTCTGAGGGATGGACGGGACATCATGCTAATTCATGCTATAAATAAGTTTCTTTTGACATTCTTTACAAATCAATAGTGCAAAGATATTACTATTTTACTATTACAGTCAACAAGGTTTAAAATATGAATATGATTAAAAGATCACATTGACAAGGAGCTAATAATAATAATAACAGTGATACATGTAAAAGAAATATAACAGCAGGGCTTTTAGCGTGTAAGAAACCTTTTTAACATCAGAGCAAAAAAGAAGATTATTTGTATAAAATGACAAACGTTACAAAACTGAGGAGACGTGATTTGAAGCGGAAACGCTTTTTGATTGTCAACAAAGACGAATAAATGTTAAGTTTGTGAGAACTATCTTATATTGTCAGATTTGGAATGTGTCTAGAGATTTTTGCAGTTAACATGCAAATGCTATACAAGAGCAACTGCAACAACATAAGCTGTTTGTGTTAACAGATGAGTGAAGATATACGAATCCTCCTGTGAGCATCATCACCACCCCGAAACAGGAGATTTAAGGTAGATAATATATTTTAACTGTACTCCAGCTATTCAGGAAACTCAGTGTGTCTTCATGCACACGTACTGTACACAAGGCTGGACGACCAACTGTGCAAAGCGGTTACTTCCACAGGGTCATAAATCGCCCAGGGGCCCCGATGCTTCAGGTTCACTGTGTGGATATGAACAACTAAAGGCCCTGACACACCAAGCCGACGGTCGGTCGATGTTGGGCTGAGAGGTGGAGCCTGTTGTTGAATCACATCACGCTGATTGGCAGTTCAGCTCAGCACCCAAGAAGAGAAATTAAAGTGAGGAAAGTAAACAAAAAGCTTAAGAGCGCTTTCACACCTGCCCTGTTTGGCTCGTTTCAGTTCAGTCAAACTCAAGTTGGTTTGCCCCCAAAGTGACACATTGTTTGGGTTAAACATGAGCATGTTACCGTCCTGGAGGATTATTAATGTGCACCTCCTCCTGTACTGCCTTAATATGCACATTCAGCACATCCAATGCATCAAAACATTGTTTTCTAGTTGGAGCCGCGCCTCGTTTTCAAACTGTATGGTTTGACTAAAATGAAATGACAGCAATATAGTCCACGATGAGCAGCGCTAACATCAACCTGCGTAGTTGTCCCTCCATTGTGACATTAGAAAGTGTCACATTTATCTTGCAAGTGTTCTCTTCTTCAACGTTTGCTTTACTTCCTGGATTTTTCCCACATGGAAATTCTGACCAATCAAGAGCAGCTTTCTCACACAAGGCATTTGATCTGGTCCTCTTGTAAATGCTGCCGTGAGAACACGAACCAACTCTAGGCAATTATACAACTTTGTGACGACATGAGTCTCTGATTCAAAGGAGACAACTCTGAGTCAAGAGGGAATGAGACTGAAACTGTTTCATAAGGTACAATTATTTTTCTTTAGTCGTTGAGCTCTTTAGCAAAAACATTTCCTGATGGTCTGTGTTACTGTTCGCACGGTAAATATGCTCCGTTCTCAACACTGGATTGTTCTGTTAATGTGCTAACTGGCTAACTTGCGTCAAGACGGTCTTCTGGTTTCTTCTCATACAGGCACAGAACGTACAGGCTTGTTGGCCGTCAGCTTAAGTCTTGGCGATGTGTTCATGTGCAACATTTGACTAAGTCACAGGCGACATGAGGCGACGCAAAAGGGACCTTTCATCGCTGCTAGTTCTCTGAAGTCGGTTTGGTGTGTCTAGGCCTTAAAGCTCAATATCAACCAATGTGATCGGGCCCTTAAAATACCTGACCACCTGATCTCGTGTTGACGACGTTCTTGGGGTGAAAATCTAGTTTAAAGCTCTTCGTAACATCAGCTGACATTGCCAGGAGAGCTGGCCTGTGAGGTTATTTCAGAACAGAGTGCTCCAGGGATGACGTTGGGATTTTTCCATTGGATTATGGATTATTGCAGAATATAAACTTTGTCTGTGGCGAATAAACATTTATGATACTTACAGGTTTTGTTGTGAGTGAGCAACCGGCTCTCTTTATATATTTGATTCAGATGCTGTGCACATGGTGCCTATTTCTTTATTAATTTGGGTTTCACCACACAGTAAACCTGGTGCCCAAAGAGGCCCCTGGTGCCAGGTGAATCCGGCCCTGATCGTACAGTCATATAAAACTCATCTGACAGTGTTTATTTAACTACAGAGGCAGATTGTTTACAACGTGATAGCAGCAACAGGTTACGTTCTAGCGCCATGTATAGAAGCTAACATGGTTGTTTCTACAGTCATCACTGTACGATTGTATGGCAGAGTTGTGTCTGTTATACAGTTCATTCTGTTCACTAAATATACACATTTAATGTTCATACAACAAGGCACATTTTCTCCTGAGTGTCCTGAGCACAATACCTGGTGGTGTTTGATGACACAACCCCTGCTTTACTGTGGAAGAGTCTCAAGTTGTGCTGATTCATGGTTGATTTCGTACGATGGAAAATACTGTGTGTAGATCACATTTATGTGAATGTGTGTGTGAGATCAGGGTATAGTTAGCCAGGTGGTACTCGGGGTTCGATCTTCAGTGAGAGCTCATACAGGGTATCTTCATCCATCACTAGTGTCTTATCCAGGAGGAACTGAGTCACCTGAAGAGAGACGGGACACATCAGTTATTTTGCGGTGATAGTACTGATCATTTCATATAGCACAGATACTGCGTATTATCAGACGCACCTTGGGTTGGTGCTCTATCCTGTAAGGTGCTTGCTGGAACTGACGAATCTCCCGGATGATATGACAAATCTGAGAGCAAAGATACAGATAATAAATAATTTAGTCAACTGTCCGCTAAACGCTGCTGCCAGGGCTGCAGAGTCTCACGCACTGACCATGAGATTCACGCAAATGACACTTTTCACACACCCTCAGGACACAAGTTCGTTTTCTCACATACTCATGACGTCACAATGTGGAAGTAGGATCAATCTGGATGTGGCTAGTTATTCAGGCTAACTTCAGCTCCATTGTTTGAAAACACAGTCTCCAGCGGACTTTGTAATGTTCCCATCTGTCTCATTTTAAAACAAGAATCCTGTAAAATAAATCTTACATATTTTTTAAAACAATGGGTCTTAATTCCAGACAGACGTACACTAAAGCGCACTTTTCATTTCTAGCCATCTACCATCAATTTTGCTACCTAAAATAACTGCCTCCTGGAGTTTTTATCAGCTATAGCTAACTACTAGCTAAGGTCCACGAGTCGGCTAAAAACTGTCTGTGGTTGACTTTTAAATGTTTCCAGTTGACTCATTTTAAAACTAAAACAAAATAAATCTTAGGCTACCAGAAAACGTAGAAGAAGAAGAATGCGAGACTTGTTTTGTTTCCGGTTCTGCGGAAAACTCGCGCAAGTTCGTAGTTTTCACCAAAGTCTGTACATTTAATGGAAACACACAGGATTCGTATTTCTTTTAATGCACATTTCCCAATGATTCAAATCACTTTTGGATGGAAACATAGTTATTGATTTGAGGCAGACAAAAGCAACTTCTCATTTCTAGCCAACAACCATTAATTTTGCTGTTGTTGCAGATTTTATTACTATAATTAACTAGCTAACATTAGTTAAGCTAACTTCAGCTCCACTGTCTCCATCTGACTTATTTTAATTCAAGAATCCTGTAAAATAAATTTTAAATCATTTTGAACATGGCAGGGTTCCATTTCTACCATTTCATTTCAATACTATTAATTTTGCAGCTTAAAATAATTCTCGCTTGGAGTTTTTATCAGCTAATTGAGCTACGTCCATTAGTAGGCTACAAAATTGTCTGTGGCTGACTTTTAAATGTTTCCAGCTGACTTATTTTAAAACAAGAATTCTGTATAATAAATCTTAAATAATTTTTGGTAGGCTTTTATTTATACGACCATTTAATTTCTATACTATTATTTTCACCACTTAAAATTATTGTCGCTTGGAGGTTTTATAAGCTATAGCTAACTAGCTAATTAAGTTAGGTCCATTAGTAGGCTAACTGTCTGTGGTTGACTTTCAAATGTTTCCAGCTGACTTGTTTTAAAACAAATATTTAAAAAAAAGTCGTTAATACACTTTTTAAATGCTGTGGTTTGGCAACACTGTGTGATTATGACAACTACCCACAACTGTTGTGTTTTTGGTTTTAGGGACTTTATTTCAGGGGAGGTTAGCGACCAATAAACTGATCTTTATTAGGGATTATATGAGAGGAGGAACAGGGCAAGAGTATCTTTACCATCCTCATCTTGGAGAAGTTAACCAGGCCCTCCTCCGTGAAGTTGGGTGTTCCCTCCTCGATGAAAGCCAGGTCAGTGAGGTACATGCCCAGGTACGGGACACATGGAGGGTTACAGCTGCACAAACACAGAGCACAAACATTAGGCTGTTATTAAGGAATGGATTCAAACATTTAACTCTGTTTTTCTACTATTTACTTTTTCAGTGTCTCTCTGAGATTCTTGAACCTCCCCTCTGAGGACACCGTCTTCTGCAGCCGGTCCATGAGCGCCTTCGTCTAAAACACACAAAGAAACCTTAAAGGTTTTGGGCAGGAAGTAGGTTTTTATTTCCAGCAACGCCTTTAATGAATCGATCCCAACCTGTTTGCAGACTTTTGCCCATGTCTTCTTCAGCCTGTAGATGGCGCTGCGGTTGAGAGCAGAGGTGATCTCCAGCACGCCGTTGTAGTTGTTGAGGCAGCGACAGATATCAGCCACCGCCAGCCACTTCTCTATGGAGCTGGCCCTGGAGCCCACGTCAGTGTGCGTCATGATCTGAGACGCCACCAGGTTACTCATCTGTGGAGGGAAGGTGAGAGAAAGACACTTAGATGTTTTCTGACAAAAATAAATTTTCACCTTGTTAGAAAATATTTACTTAGCTAGCATTTTATAAGGTAGAAGACAAATTATGGCTGGGCAGCGATGGACGCGACGCAAATGACGCAAAATATGCAAATTCATCGGTGAAAATGGAGCTGGTGCGATTTCTTGTCTCTAATCTGAATTTCAGCAACCAATTCACCATGATGTGACGCCACTGACGTACCAGCAGAACTTGATTGATTCAGCGATTTTAGGCACATAAGATGCGAGTCAGCACAAAATCTTCTAGCACTCACACTCGTGCGAGTAACACGGCGCAAAAATTGCATCATGTCTGGTGTGAAAAGAACATGACGACTGCTTTTATGTAACGCTATTATATTTAATCTGCCTTTATTTTAATTCGAGACACCTTTCAGTATAATGCACCACAAACTGCAACTTTTGAAAACAGTTTAAACCTCAAGTGAAAATTAGAAAGCGAGGAATTATTACAGGGATGCAACAAACAGTTATTTTCATTGTTGAATAATCTTATCATGATTATTTGATTTACTGATTAATCCTTTTCTATAACATGTCAGAAAAAAACTGCCCACCATTTTCCACACCCTTAATAACGAGGACCTGCATTAAAGAGTCTGTGTAGCCTTACGTCATTAAAATGTTGGCTGGTCTTCATGATGTACGGAGTCCTCTCCGTCTTGTCGACCTTCATCCAGCCCTGACCGAGGAACTCCCTGCAGGAACACAGTCACACACACTGTGTGAGTCTTCAGTCTAACTACAATGGTGAAAAGTGAGGTTCCAAACATTTGATGAACTTACAACATAAAATAAGTATTGTTAAATACTAAACCACCCATCGGTAAAGAAGTTAAATTAGCTTCATCACGACCAAGTACAACAACAAATAATGCTTTTAACACAGTTCGTATTCGGCTGAAAATATTTTATTTTTCATTCGATCAAATTCTGAATGCAGAGTTTTTTACTTGGAATAATTTTTAATGGAATATTTTTATATATTGCATTATTTACTCCTTTGTGGATCTGAATGCAGCGACAGACGATATTTATTCTGACCATCAGACTCATCTTGTAATAGAGAATGTCTTGTAGAGTTAATATTGTTTTGATAGTTGGTTAATAAGTAATACAAAAAATGTAATAATAAAAAATTTAGTATATTATACTACTGTACATATTTTTTAGTTTCTTCTTTATATAATTTTTATGTAGTGTTAAGTAAAACGCTCTGTAAATAAACTGTATCATCATCATCATCATCATCATCATTATTATTATTATTATTATTATTATAATTATAATTACATAATTTATGTAATTACATATCATTATATATTACATAATAATTATTATTAAAATAAATACAAATAATATTTCCCTTTCTTTCTGTGTATTTTGACACTACCTTTAGGGACAATTGGAGTAAGGAAAAAACATTCAAACTCAAGTAATTATTCATTTATTATTGGAAACTTTATTCTTCATAGAAATTTTATTCTGCTACAGACTCAACTTGAACATGTACTACTAATTGAACACAGTATTTATTTTCTCATAATTATTACTAAATTACAATAATTCTTTCTCAGAAACTTGTGAGTAAATTATTGGGTAAAAATTACAGACCTATAAAATAAAAAGTTACCGTGTGACTGCAGGTGTGTGAGGTGAACATTACCACATACAGTGATGTACTCACTCGTAGGGAATACTCCTGAACACGATGTGATCCAGCAGTGTGATCTGTTCTGCCAGCTCCATGGCCGACAGAGACTCGAAACACTCGGCCTTCGGACTCTCCGCCTGCAAACACACACAAACTATTTCTAGTAAAGAACTTTAAACCAGCTGTTGGAACAACTACAGCACCACACACATACCACAGTAAGTTAACTCCTCGTACTGGGAATCCACCTACGACTGGAACTCACTACTGTGCACAGTAACTACAGTGGAGCTGCTGGTTTTTAATCATGGGAGTGATATTATTCTTACCACGATGAAGTGAAGCAGAGGACAGCTTTTCTGGAGAAATTATTTCAACAACTGCTTAAATATGTGCTCAGGATACATCTGTCATAAATCCCTGATGTTAGGTACACTGGTTCTGACAGGTGGTGATACTGACCATCTGTAAGATGTCCTCTATCTTCAGCTGAGCATCGTCTTGTTCTTCTTGAGAAAGGGCACTGCAGAGCAAAACACACACTGTTACAAGTGACCTGGCCAAGACCGGCAGCAGCAGCAGAAATAACATGATAGCAGACAGCAGAACAGACATATAACATTTAAAACTGAAAACAAAGAACAACTTACAGAAATTCTAAGATATCAAAAACATTCTTTAATGAACTTTCCAGTTCAGCATCTGACAAATCAGATCTCAGTTTACTGATATTTGGTCAGGTGCTTCACAATCCAACAATGAGGAGTGATCAGATATTACCAGCTTTGTATGAGCAGCAGAGGAAAGAGGCCAAACCAGAGCCTCTGTCTTACCAGCACTGAGCTGTAGAAAGTTTTCTGCAGTCCAGACCCTATTAGCATTAAGGCAGGTTAAGGAGCCTAGATAGCTTAAAAGGCTCAGCAGGTTTGAACAAGAAATCTAGCTGGATCTTATCTGTATATAAATGATATGCAAAATCATATCTGATTATTATTTGTCTGCAGGGCAGCAAGTATAAAGAGAATGTCAGAGGCCCCAGAAACCAGCCCTGTGGGACACCACGTGACAGCGGAGAGGAATCGAACACATAGTCTTCAAACCCCTGCTATACATAAGACCGTACTGAAGTCAAGTCTACAGATGGACGAGGCAGATCATCCAAGCTGAGCATACGGAGAGCAATGGTGAGAAACTTTGTCATAGTCCAGCACAAGCATACAAGTGTCCTTTTAGCTTCAAAGGAAAAGTAGGACTTGTTTCTAAAATAAATATGTGCTATGTGTTTATAATAGCACTACTGTAGTAACACTTACACGGATAGTTCTTCAGCTTTAATGGGGACTGTTTTAATCTATAATGGTTGTCTTTTATTTTCAGATATATTTCATGTCTATATTTCTTTTTATTAATATTCATATGGAACAGAATAACACAATAAGGGGTCCCACATGTTTTAATGGACACAATGTTAAAACTTTTCCATGACTTTTCAAGGACCCATATTAGACAATTCTATGACAATTCTCAACATATGACACAAACAGAACTTTATCATATACTTTACTCCAAATGATAATTATTGTGTGAAATTAACAGCAACATTTTACAATCTAGCTGGTCATGTTTGTTATTAAGTGGAAGGTTATCCATGGAAGATTACTGTAATTATTAATTTCATTAAACACAACAAAATTCCATAAGTTTTCCAAAACCTCCAATTTTTTTTTCAGGTTTTACATGACTGTATCAACCCTGCGTAATTTCTTGGATTCAAATACAGTAAAACTTAACTTTAAGTCCCCACAATTTAGCATTTATAATCAGTATACCATCATTTAAGATTTTAATATGAAGCTGTAAACATTTTTTTAATGTTGAGAAATTTACAGTATTTGTTAACAATTAAAACAATTGTATATATGATGGCATAGTTTTTGACAAATACATTAATAAAACACTTACAACATGGTCCAAAGGTTACAGGTGTTAATATACTGTAGGTAAATATCAATATAAACTTCATTTGCAGATCATCTTTTGACATATTGAGCCACATTGGAGAAAAACATCCATCCTCTCTTTGCTTACGTTTATGTTCTTTTTTACAGAATATTCAGGAGTTTCATGATATGAAATTAATATTAAAAGAAATAATGTGAGTGCACAACTAATATTAAAAAAAGCTATACATTTAACGACAGATTAATCAGTTAATTATATGATGAATCTTTCTATTAACTTTACAGAGACAATAATCTATTATCACTTTAACAACAGAGGCTGCCACAGTTTCTGTCTTTATTTATTTATTTTCCTTAATGCAAATATGGATGGATGTGTGTGTGTGTGTGTGTGTGTGTGTGTGTGTGTGTGTGTGTGTGTGTGTGGACTTTGTACCTTAATATGTTGGATGTAGCTTTCCTCTCCTGTGGCAGCAGGTCTGGGTCTCGTAGCACCTCCTCCAGCAGACAGATCACCCCCGTCTTCAGCTCACTGTTCATCTCAAAGTCCTGATGGATCAACACATTTACACACATTTATGGCATGTCGCATGTTTGCAGAAAGACTGCAAGGTGTCACAGTGTCTGCTGTTGTCCTGTTAAAGTCTAAAATATTCTTCAAAGACACTGAGCATAATTTCATAAAGGAATTTTTTGTTTAATTCAAAATATTTGCTACATAACCACTTTATTATAATTAAATAATATTTACATCTAAAGTCCATTGCTCCAATCATTGCTCTCATGATGCCTGCAGCTTCAGACACTCCAACATGAGAAGGACGCCCTCTAGTGGACATTTACTGCACCATAAATCAGCTGGTGTGTTTTCTTTTTGTCCAACTTGTTTTACAGTCGAAGCCTCTGAGACATTAAACAGAAATAACGCATCCTTTTGTGAAACACTGCACTGGTTTATAAAACATTTGAATAAATAAGAGAAATATCAGGCTGATAAATTAATGTTTAATATGTTTGCTGAGCTGTTAGAGAGGACGACTCTGGTGCTCCAGTGATGAATGGCTTTACAGGATTATCTTAACTTAATGTTTTCAATTTTAATTAGCTCTGAAACATCAGGAATCCTTTGTAAAATCTTCTCCTGTAGTTTCTGCAGATTAAAGGTGCAACAAACCACCGTTATTGATCCTGGTTTAGAAGATGATGGTGGTGTGGTGACTGAGCTGGACTTAAATGATCACACTGCTGCAAAGGTAACGTTTACAGACCCCCATTTTTGTAGGATAATAGATTTTAAAGTTTTTCACTGCTTTTTACTGTAAAAGGAAAAAAGAAGCCACAGTTTTGTTTCACACAATCTGCTGTTGATATCAGTGTTTCCTTAATCACCAGCTGAAGGTCACAACCCACAGACTCTTATTATCGTCCACATGGACCCAGACCTGTGGTCATCAATAGGTCCAAATAATAAATAATAAATGTTCATTTTTCAGGGCGACAAACATCCAGGTACAAAAATAGCATCTTATATAATCTTAAATGAAAACGATAGTCCTTCCAGTGTCCCCGGGGAGGACGCTGACCTTTCTGCATGCTTCCTGGGTGGGAGAAAAGACACGCAGAGTAAAGAGCACCTCCGTCGGGGAAAAAGAGTGACAGAAGAGGACATACGCACAGCAGGGGGGGTGACGGCAATGAAAACAGACTCTGTCAGGTGGGCTCAAAATGTCCTCTCCAGGTTATGGACGCATCTAAAGACCTGTTGAGGAAACTGTGAGAAGGCTCTGAGGAGGTGGAAGATTTTACCCGTCGTGGACTCACCTGGGAGTGTTTGGACACCCAGTGACGCAGCACGTTGAGGACTCTGTTGGTGGCCGCTCGCCGGATGATGAATTCTTTGTCACAGACTTTCTCAGAGTTAGTAAAACCTGGAAGACATGAAGACATGATGAGGTCACTCTTGTTATTTAGCTCCATGTTAAAAGCCTTTAATCGTGATGTCTGGAGTTACAAGTGTCATAGTCTGAGTGGGCGGAAGTTCGCTGCAGAGATCAGCCTCTCATTGGGCGGAACAAGCCGCCCGCTGAAGTCCCGCCCTACCACCTCCGCTTGCAGTTTTCAACACGTCCTTTACTAACTTTTGCGGTGTTTGATCTTGCGGGGATGTAGCCATTTGTCTGCCATGGTTCGCGTCCTGTAGGCGATATTTTTGTGGGCGTGTTACACCAGAACCTGTTTCCCCCCGCACTGTTGCTGTGGCACCGCCAAGAACGATTATAATTGGTTGAAAGAAATAAAAAAAGACGGGGTGTTTGTTTTTTCTCCAATCTTAAAGTGAGAGTTGGTGCAGCCAGACCTTTCTTTTCTTGAGAAAGTTCTGGTGAGCGAGACTGCAAGTGTCAAAACAACAACAGTCACTGGTGGAAGAAAGACTCAGATCTTTCAGAGTAAAAGTAGAAATACACCTTAAAGTCGTGCATGGTACCCTGGGTGCGTTGGTTGTTGATCACTTCAGCCTGATTTCAAAGTACACTTCCATTTTCACAGGAAATGCAGTTTACATACAGTCTCTTTCAAATTAAACACACTACATTGGTACAACACTGCCACAACAACAAACGCACCTGGTTACGCACTGCCAACACACACGGTTGGTTGAGGAAGAAAAGAACAGGGTTTACAATCTTACAGGAAGCTTGAAAATACTCAAGTAAAGTACCTCAGAATTGTACTTAGGTACAGAACTCGAGTAAATGTCCTGAAACACTTTCCACCACAGACACCAGTCCCCTCCCTCAGCTGTGTGTCTTTTGACCTTCATGTCTTCCCGTACTCACCCTGGGAGCTGCTGTGCCCGGCAGCAGCAGTGGCGATGGCGAACGCTGAGGCCGGTGACATCGTGCAGCGAGAGTTGTCCCCCGACGTGACTGAAAGGAAACATACAAAAACAACATGAAATACTTGAACCATAACTGTGTATCTGTGTGTGTGTGTGTGTGTGTCTGTACGTGTTGTACCTCCTGACTGTCTGTAGCGGAGATGCCTCGGCGTTGAAGGTGAGCGGCAGGGAGACATGTCGCCTGGCTCACTGCTGGACGGTGACTCAGGAAGAAACTTGTCCAGAGAAACGGACTCCAGGACAGCTGTTAGGGACAGAAGAGGGACAGACAGCTGTTAGGGACAGAAGAGGGACAGACAGCTGTTAGGGACAGAAGAGGGACAGACAGCTGTTAGGGACAGAAAAGGGACAGACAGCTGTTAAAAGTCACACCTCACACGTCTGTAACACGATGTAACGAGACAGCGAACATAATGTGAGAACGTCTTCTGATCCCAAACGCCTTTGTTTTGTCTCGTGTGCTCGTAGTCACATTCACCAGGCGATGACGTATTCAGGTCTTTACTGCAGTAACAGTGTTAATGCCTCGCTGTAAAAACAGGCTGCTCTGTTACAAGTACAGCTCCTTCACTGACAAACTCAAACACAAAGTGCAAACAAGCATGAACTAGTATTACTAAAAACAAAACACAAGTACCTCTACTCTGTATTTCTGTACGGTACGTGAGTAAATGTATTTAGTGACAGACCCTACAAACATGTGCTAAGTAGCTCCATGGGCGGACATTGACACAGTGGGCCCCTGGGCCCAGACATACAAAGGACCCCACAGCCTCTCTACACAGGAGCAAGACACACACACTCTGGTGGTTTGGTGTCTCTTTGTAGTTATTTTGAGTTTCTTCTCGATTGTTTTTTTGCGTCTCGTTGTTTTTTGAGTCTCTTTGTGGTTGTTTTGTGTCTCATTATTTTTGAGTCTGTTTTTTGTCTCTTTTTGTTTTTTTAGTCTCTTTGTGGTTGTTTTGTATCTTATTGTTTTTTGAGTCTGTTTTTGTTTTTGTTTTTTGAGTCTTTGTTTTTTAGTCTCTGTTTTTTGAGTCTCTTTGTGGTTGTTTTGAGTCTCTTTTTTTGTTTTAGTCTCTTTTTGTTTTTATGAGTCTCCTTGTGGTTTTATGTCTACGTTTGGCTGTTTTGAGGGTTTTTTGTTGTCTTTTGTGTCTTTTTGATCATTTTGTCACTTTGTAGTCATGTTGTGTCTACTTGTAGTTGTTTTAAGGATTCTTTTGTTGACTTTCGGGTCTCTTTGAGGTAATTTTGTGTCACTTTGTGGTTGTTTTGTGTCTCATTGCAGTTCCTTTGCATTTATTTGTCTTTTTGTGCATCTTTGTGGTCATTTTGAGTCTTTTACTAGTCTGCACAAATCGGAGTAATACTTTGCAGGTGAAGACTTAAGGCCTGAGACACTTTGGGCCCCTGGGCCTTTGCCCGATAGGTCTGTTCAATAATCCATCTGTAATTGGCTCATATTGGCCTGATGAGTGACACCTGATCATGAAATATGATCATTTGTATTGCCAACGCCTCTAAATTCACCATATGAATCCACCTGTTCTGCTGTCTGTGTGTGGGAGTAAAATATAATGCACAACATGAATCTTTGTTTCAGAGGAGATTTATAAATACTGTGTCTGGATAAAAATAAATCAGCAGTGTAACCTCTGAATGAGCAAGAGCTGCTGTTCATGTGTATCTTTGGCCTGCAGGGTCATGAGCTGCAGCACTTCAGGCGTTACTGGAGAGCTCTCCATTTCACCCATTTAATAAGTCATTTTCTTTGGGGGGGGGGCACTCCAGCTGCCACGTAACAGCTCTGTTTTTATGTCTTCATTTTCTTCCTCTCCAATTTGTTGTCAGAGATTTTCTGACCTGGTGCTCTGCTGCTGTTTTTATAGTGAACAAGCTGTCGGCTGGAGCCAGATGGTGATCTAAGAGCACGATTATTCCTCCGTTGGGTAACGGTGACCCATTTATGTCTCCCGTTCCCGACTCTGTCTGGGTTGGCGGGCCACTATCAGTGATGTGTCAGATTCTAGTTTAATATCAGTTATAAATAAATCATGCACCATTTGAAGTCACTTTCAGGTCTCGCAGTCGATGACAGAGCTTTCTAAACTTTCCCTGTTTTTAAACCTCACTCCAGCGGTCGACTCTGAGGCGTGTGCCCACACATGTGCTGATGTTCACATGAGACTGACAGAGTGTGAATCATATGCTTTGTGCTCCAGCTACATACCCCTGCGGATGCTGCGCCTCAGCTTCCCACAGAAGGCGTCGATGCGAGGCAGCTCTCCGCTGACGTCCTCCCCTGCAGCTGGGCTCAGCTCTGGGGAGCTGGGGCCGCGGCTGAGGTCCAGAGGGGCCTTGGTGGAGAAGGGGGGCGGCGAGGACATCCCGGAGGCCTGGGGGAGGCTGGGAGAGCGCGTGGCGGTGGGCGGAGGGGAGGAAAAGCCAGAGGGGGGCCTGGTTGAGTTGGGAGGAGGAGAGGAGATGGAGGGGCTGTGACTGGAGGTGGGGGAGTTGGCTGCGGAGGAGGTGGGGGTGGTGGACAGATCCAAGGCTCCAGCTTTCCCACTGACGGGGGAACTGAGGGAGAGCTTGCGGCTGTGGACGGGCGAGGAGGTGCGAGAGGGGATGGTGAGAGGCGGAGGAGAGGAGAACTTGCGGCACAGCCTCGGAGACTTGTTGTTCAGGGGGTCCGTCCCCCACGAGCCCTGGTTGGTGGCGAAGAAGAGCTCCAGAGACCTGAGAGGGACAGAAGAAGCTGATCTGTAGATGTGACTCTGACAGACACTGAGGCTAAAACTCTACTGATGGTATTTACTTGGACTGGTCCAGAGCGAGCTGTGTGATCTTCAGACTGTAGTCAGGACAGAGGGACATGATGGACAAACGATCACATGAGTGTTGCTCGATCCTGGGACAGTGACAGGAAGAGGAGGAAGAGGAGGAAGAGGAGGTGTACGGCAGGGTGACAGATGAAGAGAGGGGTGAATGAGGAGAGCAGGATGAAATGAACAACAGAGAATGTGGAGATGGAGTCAGTGTCCTGCAGCATGAGAGGAGAGGGAAGGACCATCAGGGAGAATGAATGTGGAAACAAATGAACACAATCAGGAAAACAGTGGTGAAGGAAGTTTTCCAGCTCGGGCTCCTGATCCGATCTCAAGGATCAGAGCTGATCAAGGCATCCTTTAACTGATCAGGACTGGTTATATTCATCTATACAGAGCTCCATCTGATCCTTTGCTTTACGCCACACAGCTGTTTTTACTCATGAAGCTTTCATGCATTTATGTTGTTTGCCAAAGTTACAAGCTCTCATTTCATTTCAGCTCAGTGTGAGAGTGTCTTTCATCACCACGCCACTGCAAGCTCAACAACAACAACAAAAAAAAACTGCGCATGACACTGACAATTAGTCAATAGGAATTTATCAATGTCGCCTTATCCGTGCAAAACATGTAAAGACAACAAAAATGAATGCTAAACAGAACACAGTTCGTCCATGTAACAAAAACAAACACTTTTATTGGCTGTATGATGGTGCAAACATGCCCTGTTTTTGTCACTGACAGGCTCAGATTGTTGTTCTAAGTGTCTGACAACATTGATGATAAAATGACTGTTTATTTAAATGGAGTCTGGTGGGTTTGGTGATGGTGAGTTCAGGGCTGTTTCTGGTTAAACAAAAAGGATCTTACTCTTTAACACAAAGCTCTATCTCTGTAGGGATCCTTTCCAAAATGTTGCCAGACACTCAGAATAATAATCTGGTGGCAATCATAATTTTGGGGCTGTTTCCAAACAAAAAGGACCTTTCTTATTAACAAAAACATCTTTCTCTGTAAGGACCTTTTCCCTGATGTTGTCAAACATGTCTAACAACCTGAGCCTGTCAGTGGTAACAAGAAGCACTATTTAAAATGGAGGCTGGTGGGTTTTGGCTTTAGCAATTTTGGGGCTGTTTCCTGTAGCTGAAAAGGATCTTGTCTTTAAAAAAAAGTCTATCTCTGTGGGGACCTTTTCCTTGATGTTGTCAGACACCTATAACAATCTGAGCCTGTCAGTGACAAAAACAAGCACAATTTAAATGGAGTCTGGTGGGTTTGGTGACAATGATTTCAGGGCTGTTTCTGGTTAAACAAAAAGGATCTTACTCTTTAACACAAAGCTCTATCTCTGTAGGGATCCTTTCATAATGTTGTCACAGAGTTAGAATAACAATCTGAGCCTGTCAGTGACAAAAACAAACACTGTTAGTGGTCGTAGCATGATGATGCACAAATGCCCCATGAGGTTACATTGCAGCCTGTTTCTCAGCTGCCGTCTGCAGACGTCTTGTTCAATAATGAACCAGTTTCAAATGTTGAAGTTACCCTCTAACTAAAGTAGTTGAATCAATGCACTTAGTAAGGCTCCATCACTGCAGCGATGCTCCACACCCACAGAAGGTGGAGCACTTTAAAGCAGTGACATGTACCTGACAGGTATGGAGGTAAACGGCTTCTTGTAGATGTCGGCCAGCTTGTCGATGACCACGGCCGCTGTGGTGAAGATCCTGTACGTGTGGAGGAAGGTGTTGAGGAAGTCTATGGAGAGGAACCGCAGGTCCGTCAGTCGCTCCAGGAGCCGCTCCACGCTGGCGTATCGGATCTGAGGGACCTTGCAGGAGTTGAGCGTCTTGCTGAAGCAGATGTCGACGTCATCTTTGTGCAGTCGGGCGTCAGATCTTAAACAAATAAATTGAACTGTGTTAAGTTAAAGGTTGAGGTGACAGATCTTCCTTTTCTAGAAGTCGTCTCTTCTTACTTGATCATGTGCGGCACTGAAACTTTGGAGTTCTCCTCAAACACGCTGGTCATCAGGCCGTTACATCGGATGTTATCGATGCACTGAAACAGAGATTTGGTGACACTTTCAGTCGCCTTTAATCCCACATTAAAAGAGATCTTCCTCAGCTTTAAACAGTCAGCGTCTACCTGGCTGATGTCACTGGTCCAGGCGGCCTTTTCTTGACGAGACGGCGCCAAGAGGACGACAGAGAAGGACTGACCGTCCGGAGGCTCCACCACAATCTTGAACTCCAGGTGGCTGAAGCCTTGACCTGCTGCGTTATCTGTAACGTTAAACACACCATCAGCGCCTCGTTCAACAGCAAACATTGACATGAAGAAATGAGAAATGATTTGGTATGACAGATACTCACAGTCCTCATCGCTGGTGTCTAGTTCTTCGATGAGAGTGCACTCAATCAGAGACAACGTGCCTCCTTGCTGTTGGGGAAGAAAAGTTCAGCGTCTGATTGGTGCTGAAAAACTACGTCACTAGGAAGGTGTTAAACTTTACTTTTAGGGATTTCAATGACGTGTAACCTGCGTTCAGTGATCACCAGGAGTGAAGTAACAGATTACTTTTTGTTATGTTGTACATCCCTAAGTATCACCAGCCCTGATTCACTGTGTGAGAATGGCCTGAATGAGGATTATGTCCGAGTACATTGTCTTTCCATCCCTGGTGATCAGTAACTTTAAAACTGTGCGTGACACTAAAGCGTCTAGTTTGAGAAAGGCAGCGTGAGGTGTATCTTAGATTTAAGGCAGTAATTTAAGTTCTGTTGTAGCTACAATAATAAAAGGAATACTGTTCCACCAAATCATCAGTCGTCTATCAGTTACTGACCCTGTGTTAAACTGAATTCAGGGATGTAACCGATATACAAATGGTCATTTGGGTGAAGTATTCCTTTAAGTGAGTGAATGAATTTATGATGGTTTCCTTTGACATCAGCCACAGTATGATGTTACAGGGACTGTGTGTCCTGTCCTGAAGCTCAGCACATAACAGGATTGACACTCAGCCACACATTTGCAAAGCCTGGTAAGACCATCCTCATGACGTGAGCTTAAGGGCCTGCCCCATTTCTACCCCTTAAATCTTCCACTTGGTATTGAGTGTCCTCGTTTGTGAGATAACCCTTGACGAGGGAAGTGAGAGATATTAGGGTGGAGATATTTCCCTAAGAAATGGGACACCACTTCATGCCAATCGGCGTGGGCGACGTGCAGGCATACGTCACGCGTAGTAGCGACGCAAGATACCGGTAGTCATTCAGGTTTGAGAATGCCGGCTCCAGCGCTTGTGTTGTGGCGTGTGCTGTGTTTATTCTTCTCTGTCTGATGAATCAACGGAGAAGAAATGCTGAAAACAGGACGCGCCTACGACGTCTTCTAGTTCTGATCGATTCTGTTCGGTTAAGTCGATTTGTTTAAATATTTTGACGCTGTGTTCAACCGAGTTGCTGATGAGTTTACTAGGGCTTGTAGTCAACCAAAGAAAATCTTGGTCGACTAAAGTTGCACATAAAAAAATCTGCACGTTATTTTTACTTCTGCGGTGGTGTCTGTGTCACTCTGCAGTTACACCTCCAAAAAACACTAGTTGGCGGTGGAGGACTGTTTAAGTGCTGTAAAGTTTAGTTCAAATCAAACTTTATTTATATAGTTGAGTCAAAACACACATTAAACACACATTAAACACACATTAAACACACATTAAACATGGCTTAATAGAGACAATATCAAACACAAGTACGCAAACTGGCTTCACTATAACTTGCAGCATTCACAGACAAACACTTGTCTTTATCTGGACACATTTTCCCCACAAATACAACATGCTAATGTTATTAGCACAAGCCTATGGCATTTTGCATTGTATAAAGTAGCCTAGCGCCAATGATCTTTTCCTCTACTCATATAAAATCAGGGACAACAGCGACCAAATAATTGACTAGTAGACGAGGAGACTACAGCCCTGGAGTTTACGCTAGTCCAACCATCTGTTGTTTGTACAGCCCACACTCTGATCGTACAGTAACAAACTGTTTTCCAAAACTTGCCAAAGTTGCTGACTTCACAAGGTGTTCTGGGAAATTTCATCTTTCACTTGGCTGAGAGTGTGGGTCGGGGCTCCCTTGGAATCTAGGGCGGGTTTTAAGTGTTGGAAACCACTTCCACTACCTCAGTTCTGTTTTGGGACACCACAAGTCTAAACGTGAACGCGCACAACCAAGTGCAAGTGGGTATTTCTAGGGGAAGTGTGGGTATTGGGACAGGCCCTAACATTCAGTTTGGACTCTGTGTCCTCCCCAAACACTTTACAGAAATTAAAATGATCCAATCATAAGCAGCCAATCAGGGGCTGCTACAGGCTGCAGTCTGTAGAACAGTAATGGCGGCTTCCAAAGCAACAAGCACGAACTCTAACAGCAAAAATACTTAGGACACAGATGTGGCACGACCTGTCAGCCACCATCATTATAATTAACTCAAGCTGCTACACTGAACATAGACGCCGTGTTTGCCCGTGCAAACTCTATCTCTGGTCTATTTTATCTCGTCACGTCGTGGCTCCGCAGCCCTCCACCAGGTAAAAACCTGCTCTGCTCAGTGTCGATGACACGCCATGTCCATGCCCCATTTACTTTGGCCTTAACGTTAGTAGAGTCAACTTCTCTCTGAGGTAAAAATGTTTTTGGCTTTCTTCTGACTGGATTTGGCAAAAGTTTGATTTATCAACTGTCTCCGTAAGTGAAGAAGAAAATGTTCCTCATGTTTTGTTTTGCTGATTAGCTGAAGGAGTCTGCTGGAAGTGTTTGTGGCGGCACGGAGAGAAACACAACATTGAGCTCACAGCATCAGGACGGTCTTACCCGACATTTGCATCACTACAACTTCTCCACAGTACTTGTCAGGATGGTCAGTAATTCCACTGTGTTTGGATGAATGTGTCTGTGGACAGGTGAGTCTGACCTTCAGCAGGTGAAGCTTTCCTCCAGATGTTCGTGTGCAGATCAGGAAGTGTTTGGTGAACAGGAAACACTGTCGCTCTCCTTCCTTCCTCAGCGAGAGGGAGCCCAGCCGGACCTTACTGAGCATCCCGCGCTCGCTGCTGGACGGCAGCTGGATGAGGGAGCCTGTTCACAGAGACGCAGTCAGCAGTGAGTGAAAGCTGGTGGAATGAAGCGATGTGGTGACGGCGGGTGTCACAGAGGAAGCTCACCCTGTCTGACGAAGGTCTGACTGGTGTCTAACAGGATGTCACAGCCCTCTACGATCATCCTCTCTATGGCCAGGTTCTTCCTGATGTTCTCCGTGTCACTCACTTCGTCGTGCATCATCCTGACAACACCAACAATCATCATCATCATCATCATCATCATCACCACCTCTTCTGTTGTTACATTTATCTGTGAGATGTGCACACACTCACTTCGACAGCTCCTCCAGTTTGGATTTGGCAAACTCCAAACTCTTCCGCTCCACGTGTTCATGAGGCGTGTGAGCCAGCAGCTCGTGGAGGGTGATGATGTATCGAGGAATCTGAAACACAGAGGTTATTAGTGGATGTTTGAAACGTGCATGTTGGAAATCCTGCGTCCAGTATGAGTATGAAAAGTAAAAGTACTCATGGAGCAGCAAAATGTTCCCTGTCAGTGTTTGACTACATGATGTCTTTGGATGACTCCATGAACACAGATGTACTTTACCTGGAACATGGGGTAAGTGAGGAACGTCTCCAGCATCCGTCCCTCACATGCAGCGTTGGACTCGTACTGTTTGAGCAGCTTGTCAAAGTCTCTGTTCTGCTTACAGTTGGCCAGGACCTGCAGACTGTACTGGTGGTTACGCACAAACTCCTGGTAGATGTTGAGCATCGGCAGCAGGATGTCAAACAGGTCCGCTGGGTGTTGAAAGGAGAAACACAACACATAAACTAATGTTGAAGATAGACGAGCCTGAATCGGCAGTGGCTGCGAGCTCTGCGGCACTCACCCAGAACCAGAGTGGGCCAGTTGGCGATCCGAGCTTTCAGACCTTGATGGAAGATCTCGTGCAGAAACATGATCGTCTCACTAGAGAGAAACAGATTCTTACTGTAACTCTAAAGTAGAAGATGAAATGTTTGCTGGTATTTCACCGTGACACAAAATAAAAACCTGTTGAGGAAGATGCTGCTGACGTCATCGTGGCTGATGGGAGGCTTCTTGGAGCTGGCGGCCATGCGCAGCGGCCGCAGGAAGCAGTTGACGAGGATGGAGAGCTGGTGGACGTACTCCGTCTCGGCCTCCACCATGTTGAAGACGATCTGGTTCCTCTTCCTCATGCTCTCGGCGTGAGGGGAACAGATGTAGTCCTGGACGATGATCTTCCACTTCCTGCGGCACAGCCAGCCGCGCATGAAGCTCTGCACCTGCACAGACACACAACACCAGGTGATGCTCTGCGTTCTTTTATTACGTGAAACCAACAGAGGCGGAAGAAGTATTCAGATACTTTACTTTGGTAAAAGTGCCAAGTCTGCCATCTGATGTTTTTGGATAAATATTCCAGCTGCATAAAATGTGTCATTTCCCTGCTGTAGATGTTTCACGTTATGTTCATTTTAACTCCTTCATCATATTGCACTGCATCATATTCTACACTGCTCAAAAAATTAAGGGAACTTTTAATGGTCACAGTCTAACAGGAAGTCAGTTAAAACTCCTGCTCTCTTCTTATCCTTCCTCCTGGTGCAGTGGGCCCTGGGTTCCTCCTGCTGCAGAGGGCCCTGGGTTCCTCCTGCTGCAGAGGGCCCTGGGTTCCTCCTGGTGCAGTGGGCCCTGGGTTCCTCCTGGTGCAGAGGGCCCTGGGTTCCTCCTGGTGCAGTGGGCCCTGGGTTCCTCCTTGTGCAGTGGGCCCTGGGTTCCTCCTGGTGCAGAGGGCCCTGGGTTCCTCCTGGTGCAGAGGGCCCTGGGTTCCTCCTGGTGCAGAGGGTCCTGGGTTCCTCCTGGTGCAGAGGGCCCTGGGTTCCTCCTGGTGCAGAGGGCTCTGGGTTCCTCCTGGTGCAGAGGGCCCTGGGTTCCTCCTGGTGCAGAGGACCCTGGGTTCCTCCTGGTGCAGAGGGCTCTGGGTTCCTCCTGGTGCAGAGGGCCCTGGGTTCCTCCTGGTGCAGAGGGCCCTGGGTTCCTCCTGGTGCAGAGGGCCCTGGGTTCCTCCTGGTGCAGTTGGCCCTGGGTTCCTCCTGGTGCAGAGGGCTCTGGGTTCCTCCTGGTGCAGAGGGCCCTGGGTTCCTCCTGGTGCAGTTGGCCCTGGGTTCCTCCTGGTGCAGAGGGTCCTGGGTTCCTCCTGGTGCAGAGGGCCCTGGGTTCCTCCTTGTGCAGTGGGCCCTGGGTTCCTCCTGGTGCAGAGGGCCCTGGGTACCTCCTGGTGCAGAGGGCCCTGGGTTCCTCCTGGTGCAGAGGGTCCTGGGTTCCTCCTGGTGCAGAGGGCCCTGGTTCCTCCTGGTGCAGTTGGCCCTGGGTTCCTCCTGGTGCAGAGGGCTCTGGGTTCCTCCTGGTGCAGAGGGCCCTGGGTTCCTCCTGGTGCAGAGGGCCCTGGGTTCCTCCTGGTGCAGAGGGCCCTGGGTTCCTCCCGGTGCAGAGGGCTCTGGGTTCCTCCTGGTGCAGAGGGCCCTGGGTTCCTCCTGGTGCAGAGGGTCCTGGGTTCCTCCTGGTGCAGAGGGCCCTGGGTTCCTCCTGGTGCAGAGGGCTCTGGGTTCCTCCTGGTGCAGAGGGCCCTGGGTTCCTCCTGGTGCAGAGGGCTCTGGGTTCCTCCTGGTGCAGAGGGCCCTGGGTTCCTCCTGGTTCCTCCTGGTGCAGGACAATGCCCAGCCTCATGTGTCCAGAGTGTAGGCAGTTCCTGGATGACGACCTAAATCCAACTGAGCACCTATGGGATGTTATGTATTGGTGCATCTGACGCCGCCAAGTACCATCAAGATCTGATGTGTGATTTAAGTGTTCCCTTAATTTTTTTGAGCACTGGTTGGGTGAACTGTCCCTTTAAAGTGAAGTACTTCAGTAACTGTACTTAGTTACATTTCAGCACCGGAAACCAGCAGTTTACCTTTTTGATCTTCTTAATATCTGGGTCCTCCTCCTCCTGGTTGTTCTGGTACGGCAGCATCCTCTCCTTGGTTTTATTCAACACAACAATCTGAAACAACAACAGTCTCCATGTGGACGCACACTGGGCACAGGGAGGGTAAAATATTCATGAACCCACTTCAGAGGCTGAAAACAACAAATATCTAGTTGCATGATGAGGAAGTAATGGTCCTGGAAATCACTGGAGCCCTGCTGAGCTTTCATTTCATACACACACACACACACACGAGCTCCAGAACTCAAGTGCTTCCCCATCATGCCAGATGCATTTGCATGCTTTGATCTGCATCTGAGCACCGTTCATGTGTGTGTGTGTGTGTGTGTGTGTGTGTGTGTGTGTGTGTGTGTGTTTATGTATGCATGCACACGCAGATGTGGATGCACTCATGCATACTTCGGCTTTAAGCCTCTCGATCTCGGTGTCCTGGTCCTCCAGCTGGGTGCGGAGCTGATTGGCTGCGATCTTCTCCGTCTCCATGATCTGGACCAGGTGGATGTACTTCTGCATCAGGATCTCACGCTCGATGATGATGTCAGAGTAACTAAAGGGAGACGAGAGGGTGAGGTCTGTAACTCAACACAAACAGAGAGCTTCATCTCACAAGCTCGTACTTTAACTGAGCATTTCCATTTTTCCTTGTTTTATAATTTTAGTCCAATAAATCTCTGATCACTACACAATAAAACAGACGATTATAACACTGTGCATATCAACACCTTTCCTTTGCATACTTCAAGAACACTTTGCTTTAAGTTCAGGTCCTTCACTTGTAAAGGGCTATTTTTAGACGATAGTATTTCTACTTTTACTGCATTAAAAGTTGCAAGCGTCAGTAAGCAACAACATTATCACACAGAGCCACGTCGTCATGCACGATTAAATGAAGGTGGTTTGATGTGCATCGTATTTTCTCCTGAATGTTCAGATAGACACAAACAGAGAGGCAGAGAGGTCGAGATCAAGTCTGTGATGTAACCAGTGTAGCAATACAGCACCAGTGTGACCTAAATGTGAACCGCTGCGAGCAGAACACGTCCGTGTTAGTGCACAAACACACACACACACACACACACAAACACACACACACACACACACACACACACACACACACACAAACATACAAACATACTCTCAGATGTTAAACAAATATGGGATAACACGTGGTGGTTCAGTCAAACATGCATCAGCACTAAAACACAGCAGAAAGTAGATAAACAGTTTGACTTATTAACACCTTACTGATAAAACCGTAAAGAGTTACTGACACTGCATGAAGCATTTCACTGCTCATAAAACTGGGTATAGAAAACCGTACTAATGAACCTTCATTAATATAGGCCTATATTTTATCTCCAAGTGCACGTCACACACTGAGCGAGCCGCCTGTTAATGACGCTGTGGGCTAATGGGCATGTAGCTACTTCCATGTTTCACATGATACGTCATGTTTGTAGTCGACCAATGAAGATGAGTTTACATATCACCTTGGGTTCGTCCTTCACCTTCTCAAAATGATCCCACACTTTGGATTTCCTGCCCGACACGTTATTAACTAGCCTGTGGAATAACCGCAGGTACCAGCCCTGGAGATTAACCTGACGAGGACACTTCCTGTGTCTGTCCTTTCAAAGTAAAGTCACACATGCTCCAGTCATATAGGTTTGGATTTATTCTGACAAGGCGTAGGTCCCTCTCTTGATCCACTTTTATCCTCTTTGTGTCTGTGGTGAGCTTTGAGTGAGACCAAAGGCCTAAAATAGACACTGAAAACAATCAGGAGCCACTGGTATAACCTTTAACAATGTGTTGTATTTTAAAATCTTATCATGTTTTTAATCTCACGAGCTGTCAGACGAATGTAGTGCAATAAAAAGTACAACATTACCCTCCTAAATGCAGCAGAGCAAAAGTATAGAGCAGCATAAGAGATGAATAATAAAGCAAAGCACCTCAAACTTAAACTTCTACAGACAACAGCAGTGAATGTTGCTGTTAGTCTGTTCTTACCTGGCCTGTTGGATGCACTCCACCCACTCGTTACAGTCGGACTCTTCCTCCGTCCGCAGCTCCAGAGGTTTCTGTCCATCGTGGCCAAAAATCACCAGGAAGTAGTGCTGCAGAGGAGAAAAGACAAATTTTATTTCACTTCAGTGCTGTAATTTGCAGGAAACAGCTTCTCTTGTGTTCCCTGTGTGACACAATGTGACATGAATTAGAATGAGCATCAGTGCCGGTGATTTAAGCTGTTTCCTTTGAGCAGCTCAGTTCAGTTCAGCTCAGTTTGCATTTTTTCTGTCTCCACAGTGAAAGTTGTGGATGTACCAACAGAAGCGTTCCTTAGCGTCCCCATGTTTGGTCCCCCCTCTATGTTGGAGTCTGTGACGACGTGACAACACACAATAAACTAAATAAACTTTTGTAAGTAACGTGTTACATTACCCCCAATACTGTCTTTCAATACAGTCAGAAAGCTGTGGGAATATTCCTCTCTACATCCCATGTCTTATTAAACGGTCACGTTTTAAAAACACTGCTCCACCTGATGTGAACGATGAGACGAGGACGAGCTCCAGCCTGATTTATTGACGGCAGAGTGTGGGTGAGAGTAAGTTATTGGACTTTGAGTGTCTTCCATCCATCATCTCTTTAACTTCTCCTCCATCACTCAGTCATTTTACACTCAGCTAAACCACATCCATCATTTAACTCCACAACAGGAGCTTAAACATCTGCATCACCAACATAAAGACCAGTTTCAGCCCCAGCACTGACTCACAGGGCACGTCAGCACACACGAATGTTAACTTAAACAGCACTTATAAAGTGTGGAGTCACGGCGCTCTGACAGTGCAAACTGCTAAATATACCAGGGCTGATGCAACGTCACATTTCAGTCTTGTTGTTGTGAGCACAGTGAGATCGATGCTTCCTGCTGCAGCTGTACTATCCACTGCATTAATGATACATGGAACTAGATCCTGTGCACAGATCGACACATCCACAACTCTGCTGCACTGATATGATAAAACAAGCCATGATGTTCAGCAGCAGGATGTTCTCATGCACCGCTCGTACGTTACCCTATGAAAAGTATCAAAACTCGTATATATCACGCGTAATGATGAGCCAGTGATTTGTGCATAACCCACGGATTCTGGAAGGCTGCCATCATGTGACCGATGTGCTGGCAGGAGTAAAGAAGGAAGCGGTAGCGAGCAGTCGAGTTAGGAGGCAGGTTGGGGTGGTGGTGGATCACAAAACACAGGACTTTCCCCGGGACTTTGTCAGGAGAAGCATGTTCAGAAGCAAAAAGTGTCATAAAAAGTGGTTGTTTTTACTGGAGCACTGCTGCGTTTTCTGCCTGGATAGTGGCACAAAACGTAGTAGCTTTTTGCTGAGACACTCCTGCATCTTGTGCAATTATAGCATCACGAAAAGTGGATGTTTTTACTGGAACTCATCCATTTCGTGCCATTATGGTGCCACAAAAAGCAGTTGTTTTTTTGCTGGGGTATTCCTGCGTCTTGTGCCATGAAAAGTGCTTGATTCTTACCCAAATATCACTGCACCTTCTACCAAACAGTGCCACAGAGAAGTGGTTATTTTGTACAGAGACATCACTGCCCTTCCTGACGCTACTGTGCCCCCAAAGCTGGATATTTTGAGCCAAAACATGATTTTTTTCCTAACTATAACCAAGCTGTTTTGGTGCCTAAACCTAACCACACAATAACCACAGCATCGTAGAAACATTAAGTTACAACATATCTGCTGTATATAAAAATGCAATATAAACAATGTACAATGCCAACGTTCATTCTGGCCATGAGGGAGCAACAAGAACAACATATCTGCATCACATTCGACACACATAGATTTTAATGAAAGATTAAAGCCTTTTTGTTCACAGTGAGGGTAGGATGGAGCAGGAGACTGACAGGTGGATTGGAGCGGCGTCAGCAGTGATGCAGGCGCTTAACCGGTCCGTTGTGGTGAAGAGGGAGCTTAGCCAGAAAGCAAAGCTCTAGATTTACCAGTTGACGAGCTCTGAGTGGTGACTGAAAGAACGAGATCGCAAGTACAAGCAGCCGAAATGAGTTTCCTCCGCAGGGTGGCTGGGCTCAGCCTTAGAGATAGGGTGAGGAGCTCGGACATCAGGGAGGGACGCCTAAGGACGCCTCCCTTGGGAGGTGTTTCGGGCACGTCCAACCGGGAGGAGACCTCGGGGCCGCCCCAGGACACGCTGGAGGGATTACATCGCCCGGCTGGCCTGGGAACGCCTCGGGGTTCAGTGTTAAAGCCAAATATGTGATGAGGACGACAACATCAGCGATTTGGAATTTTTCTCATGATAAAATTTACTGTTCTGTTTTGATAAATGAAGAAAACATTTGTCAGCTGTGACTGTTAAACCTTTGTGACTTTTTACTCTTAAGAAAAGGAAAAAAGGATTAAAATTCACCTGCTGCAAATTTCAGCCTCAGCAGGGACTCGATTCAGTCGTTTTAATCATTCATCCATTCATTGACACACCCTCTCATTCTGTTCAGGGTCACTGTGACCAGGGCGTAAAATTAAAACCCGCCAAGCGCCAATGGTGAGTAAAAAATGAGTTTGCCGTGTAAAAACACACGCCCGCCAGTGGCTGATTAATTTTGAATTGCATGTGGGTTTTTTATGTGCTTCGACCATTTCTGCCAGCTGTGTATTTTGACCCTCGCGGCTTATTGTACGTGTGCTGGGAATGCATGACGTCAGCTACTGGAAACTTGGGCATTCTATGGTAACTTGGCCGTGAAGTCACCACCAGAAAAGAGGAAAAATGAAGATGAACATGTTGGACTCGGATGAGAAGAACAGACAGTTCAACGGAGTACAAATGTCGCATGGCGTTTTATTGAAAAATGGAAACTAGACGAGGCTGGCCAGCTGCGGTCATGGCTGACCTACGATCTGCACACCAACACGATGAGCTGCAGCCTTTGCCACAAGCACGTCAAAGACACACAGAGGACAGGGTTGGATTTTCCTTAAGTTGGATTTTCATACTAAAAATGTAAGGTAATTATTTTTAGTCGAACAAGGCATGATTTTTTTATTTGACTGGTGAAAAATATGTTTGGCTGGTACATTTTTGGAGGTCACCAGCCAATGGCAGATGAGGTGAAAAGTTAATTTTACGCCCTGACTGGGAGGTTTAAATCAGGATATACATTATTTACAAAGTGCCTGTATGGAAATGTAAATCCTCTCAACATGCTGACTTTTGTTTATGCATGAGTACGATCATAAGACCTGCACATCGCTGTGACAACACAGATACTGCTTTATATAAACCTGGGTTTTTAACCAGTTTCAAGAGTTTTGTTTTATCTTTACAATTTAAACATCGACCCAGAGAACACTTTGGGGACTTGTTAAACTATCTACAGCCTGGTCTAAGTTCAGTTTAGTGGCCACACGCACACTTAAACACTTGGTTATTTAGAGTTATTACTGCCCATAATGATAATAATGCATTTTATTTATGGGCGCCTTTCAAAGCGCTCACAGGCACCTTACAAGACACAGTTTAAAAAACAAGCAGCAATGAAAAGATCATAAAAATTCAGTAATATGCAATATTAAACTAAGAAAATAGACAAAAATCATAATTATAAAAAATTGGGTAAAAATCATCATCATAGAGCCATAACTGTAGGATCAGAGAGGAGCTGAGAATATTTATATCTTTTTCATTGACTAAAAACTCATCATTTCGTCTGACTTTTATCATTTTTTATTATTTACACTATTTTATTACCATTGTTATATATTTTACTCTTTTGTTTTTAATCTGTTGTGAGGGTCTAAAGGACAGAGGGATGTCGTGTGCTGTAAAGCCCTGTGAGGAAAATTGTATTTGTGATATTGGGCTTTATAAATAAAATTGATTGAATTGATTGATTGATCAGGACTTTGTTGATCATCTAATTTATTCAGTTTTTTAAATTAATATTTTAGTAATGTTAATGCTTGTTCCATGTTAAGCACTCTGAAGTGCATTGATTTGACTGATGAGGCTGTCCGCACAGATTTTTTTGTATGTCTTCCTACAGACAGCAGTGCACCAAAATTCGTACATATCCCACATATTTTAAAAAAAAAAGCTGTGATCATGTGACCAATGCGCTGACAGCAGTTAACAAGAAGCAGTCCTGAGTGCTTGTAAGGAGGTGCGTTGGGGTGGTGGGTGGGTCGCAAAGAAAACTGACCCTTCACCCGGAGTCACGTGTTCAGATCTGTGTGACCTTTGAGTGGTTTTAAGGTACGTCTTCACCATGTTTCTCTTTCTATGAGAATATTTTGGATTGATTGAGGAGCACGGCTTCAAATGTGTTTAATTTGGACAGATACGTGTCAGGAAGTTCAGTTAGCCACACTTTCATTTTCAGAAAAACAGACTTTTATTCAGGAGTCTCCTCTGAAGTCACGTGTGTCATTTTAAGGTACGTCCTCACCATGTTTCTCTTCCTAAACATAACTGCAGCACCTTGTATTGCCTGAACCTAATCTCCATAACTTTACATTAATTATGTAACTGCAGGGTATCTACGGGAATATGTCGGATTAATTGAGGAGAAGGAGTGCTGCTGTAAATGTGTTTAATTTGGAGAGGTACATGTCAGGAAGTTCAGATAGCCAAGGTTTCATTTTCCTTTACTTTTGTTTAGGACAGGGGTCGGAAACCTTTACCATTAACAGCCATTATTTGCCAAAGAAAAGAAAACAAAATCTGTCTGGAGCTGCAAAACATATTTGAATAAAAGGTAACAGCCTATCAAGTGTAAATTAGCCCATCGACATTATGAATAAGTCTTAATGAGCATATATGATTTACTGTAAGGTGGCTTGTTGGTGTCAGTTCTGCAACAAATAACTTCCTTTTACCAAAATCCATCTGGTTGTTCGTTGCTTCTCGTCTCTCCCACAGAGCTGATTACAACATCACGTATCTACATCTCACACTGTTTGACATCTTAACACAGAATCAAAACACACACAGACATTATGACTTCATTAATATATAAACACAATGTGTTCATCAGCAGAATCTGAGGAGACAACAGCTGAGATACTGTGAGCACAACAAAGGGCCACAAACATATTACATAATGTTTGTTCCTAATAAACTGCAGAGCATGAAAGGAAACAGCAGCAGACTTCAAATGTTGGGTCTGAGGTGAGAAATTAAAACTGCACAGGAATATGAAGGTTACATATATTTTTAATAATTTTAATTTCAAATGTTGATGGAAAGTAATTAAAAAATATCTTAATTATCTAATAATATATCATTTTCTTCTGTGATTTGTAGTTTGTGCTTGTTAAAACAAAAGTAGTGCACACACTGATGTTAGTAACTTGCTGCATATTTCCTTTTACACTGTGTTATTCCATCTGACAATATAGTTTCCTCCGAGGCAGCCACAGGGAGAAAGTAGGCCTGTATAGTAATGATGTAACGATGAGCGGGTGAGAGACACTTGCTAGTGTGTGCCGGCTACGGACCAGAGAGAGGCTTAAGGGCTTGTTTGTGTGTGTGTTGGGGGTGGGGGAGGGTTTACATAACCACCAGGGCTTGTACAGCTCCTCGCATTGCTAATGCGGCTTCCCCGGCCACAAGCCTGCTTTAAGCTGGAGGATAACAATGAGAAAGGGAGACAGACAGACAGACAGACAGACAGACAGGCAGACAGACACACAGACAGACAGACAGACAGACAGACAGACAGAGGGAGCTTTAAGCCCTGCACTCAGCATCACTCCGTCCAGTCACAAAAATCATCAGCTCATCTGCCTGGCATGCAGCGAGACAGATGTGAGAGCTCCTCCTCGTCTGCGGCGCTCAGAGTTTGAGACTCAGCGTCACTTTACAACAAACAGCGACCTGCAGGGCAACAGTTTGCGTTTGTATCGTTCACTTCATCTCTACAAAAATCTAATAAGGTATTATGGTTTTTCACGACAAAGACGAGACATTGACGAGCTGAAATCAGATCTTTCATAATAAAAACTATGACAAAATATGTTTTGTTTTTGCTGATGAGACGAGACTAAAACGTTAGTGATGGACCGACAGACGCTGAAAATGACAGAGGAGGAGAATGGCACATGAAACATAAGAAAAATGTTTTAAACACGGAGGCAGAGAGAAAAGCTGAGCTCACAAATATTTTCTCATGCCACATGAGCTTGAGTTTGAAGTCGGTGTGCCGAAGGGTTAGTAAACACCAGGAAATAGTTGGTGTCAAGATGTTTTGCGAGCCTGCAACACTCCTCATTAAACCAGAGCAGCATCAGCAGTTGGTGCGAGTTGTGAGCTGTAATTAATAATCAGCCGTGTGTGTCTGACTGTGGATGGTGGAGCTGCTGAATGGATTTGTGGAGTTTGTTGGTTGCAGCGATGACTGTTAGCAGCTAGCTCCGCTCATTAGCTGCTGAATGGCAGCAGAGCAAGCAGCCACCCGACAAAGTCCAGTTTTAGGGCGTATACAGATATTTTTATAAACGGATATTTTTCCCCCCTTTGTTTAAAAAAATAACAAAATATCTCAGTCTACACTAGAACTTTAAAACGACTCAAAACACTCACGTGTGCAGTGTTCACACAGACAGTGTTGCTGCTGCGGCGCAGGGGTTAGTTTTCAAAACGCCTACTGGAGATCACATCACCGCTGATTCCCGCTGATTAGGACGGAGAAGCTCACTGAAACATATGAGTGATGCTCTGGACTTTAAAGCCGTGAACGCTGAGGTGGGTGAGTTTGAGATGTTGAGCTTTTCAAACAATCAGTACGTGTGTGCTCACCCCTCAAACCTGTCAAAAACTCTTCTGGACAAAATGCATGTTTGTAAATGTGAGGAAATTATTTGTAGAAAAAATGATGTCTAAATAAAATGTCAACACTTGATGCAACCTGTCACCTCTACTCCAATCTCTGATACCTGTACCTGTATATTTGAACTAGTTTAAATAAGAACGAACGTTGTGACTAAGGCTGAAAGTTGACTAAAAATTTATGTCTATTTGTCGACTAAAACTATGGAAGATAGAAATACTAAAACGTGATTATAACTAGTGAACACAAAATCAAAAACAGCTGCCAACACTGCTGTGGTATCAAAGTCCCACCATCCAGTCCAGCCCGACCAGCTGCAGTAAATATCAAAGAATGAGCTCAGCTGCTGCTTTCATGGCCGTTAACACAAGAGGTCTCTTCATGTGAGGAGGCTCTGGACGTCTGGAGGTTAAGATGAGACCTTGATGTTCTCGACTCTCATGGTAAACAGTCTGGACCAAGAGTTACACAACACTGATTCACCTCTTCCCTGGTAGCATGATTATACCGGATTCTGTATAACGTCGGAAACACTGTACACAGCTGAGCAGATAGTTACTTAAATTATTTGGTATATCTGTGTCCATGTCTTAAGAGCTTCTGCAACATCAGATAAACTTCAAGTAACGACACTGAGGCTCACTGAGTTATTCCTTTGATTCCTCTGTGTGCGGTGTTTGAATTTTTGAAACAGTGAAAGAGACGTCTCCTCCACTGGATTTCTAATTCAAGAACAGAGAACCCAGCATAATGTGAGGGGTTTTCAAAAACTGACCCATATAGGACATATAGGATCTCGCTGCCCAGCAGCGTATTGTACTGGTGCAAAAGGTGACTTTTGGTGTCGGTGTCTGATGCAGAAATTTGGAAACTCTGGAGTGAGAACGTGTTGGCTGTTTACACGTCCAAATAATGCTCCTAACACCTGAATAATATCTGCATATCCCACGTGTGTTAACCAGAAAATACCAGAGGTGGAAAAAGAACTGAAAAATTCTACTCAAGTAAAAGTACCTTTACTTTGATGAAGTTCTACTTAAGTACAAGTAAAACTACCCATCTAAAAATCTACTCAAGTAAAAGTAAAAAGTAGTTGGTTTAAAATGTACTTAATATTCACCATAATATTAGTCAAAGGCAATATGCCATATTATTTTGCTGGTTAATACTTTAATTCTCAGTTTCCAGGACAGTTTGATTGTAAAATGTATATTTTATGCAAATAAAGCCTTTCAAATCCCAAATGATGACTTCTGTCCACATAGAGCTGTTCAACTTACTGCAACACACTGTATATTGCAGCACATATCACAGTGCACAAAATCGTCGTGGCATTGTCAGTTGTGTCTAATACTGAGCAGCCCTCATTCATTTTGACTCACAACTGTTAGACTGATGATACACAGAGCAACTTTTTGAGCAATGTTGTTGGGTGTTATTTTCAGGGATGCAAACAGGTGTATGATCAGAGCTTGTCGAAGTGAAATTCTAAATATTAAAACACACTAACTCTAATCTGGAAGAATACTGTGTATCCAAAACAGAACAAATCCACTGAGCAACAGTGTTTCCTCTATATGCAACTAGCAGGTTTATTCTTAGTCTTTTTTTGCTCTTTAGAAACTACGGTTATATTATTTGGCGCTGCAGACGCTTCATATCCAGGTCAATTCACACACTTGAGAATAAAGTATATAAGAGGAGAGGAGAGGGCTCCGTCTGATCTCTTCAAAAACTAAAAGGTATATTATTTTGTGTGACGGACGCTTCATATAATAACATAACGACTATTTATCATGTTATACGGTCAAACGTTTCACTTTATAATGTGATGACTTATATTGTTTACACAATGGCATGTAATTTCTGTCTCTACATGGTCGCACCTTTAAAATCGGAGTTTGGCAGCACACAAGAGTGCAGCTCGGGTCACGTTTGTCTGACTGACAATTATAAACGGCACTGTGCACACGGTGTTTTCTTTCGTTTCGTTCGTTTCTTTGTTGACTTCAACTGCTGCGTCTGCTTGTGTTTCCTCCATCTCTCTCTCCAGTAACTCGCCAGCACCGGCTGCTTGTTCTGGGTCAATTCCACGCAAGATCTCGAGATTCACCGTTTTGGTTTCCATTTAGCAGAAAACTTTTTTTTTTTTTGGTTGTACTCAGTAACGGATGTGATTTCAAATGTAGCAAAGTACAATACTTCAGTCAAAATTTACTTCAGTAAAAGTAAAATTACAGATTTCAAATATTGCTGAAAAAAATACAAATTACACAAAAAAACTACTCAATTACAGTAACGTGAGTAAATGCAATTAGTTACTTTCCACCTCTGGAAAATACTACATTCGGAATAAGGCTCAATTCGGAACATCCACACAGAACATGCTGTTAACACGACCCGTATCAAATCCAGAATATTGTGGAACATTACTGCACATGTAAACTTAGTCACTGATGCATGAACACACACACACACACACACACACAACACACACACACACACACACACACACACACACACACAGGTCAACTACAGTTTACACAGGACTTAAAATATCCAGCAGGCTTCAGGACATGTCCACACCTCAACCTCCTGACACACAGAAGTCAATTTGGCTCGTTGTTTCAAAGACTTCACACATGTGTTACACCCAGAGAGAGAGCGACAGATCTGCTCACGGTACAGTTAAAGGTAGGCCACAAATAGCACAGGTACCAGCAGTGTGTAGTAGTGTGTGTGTGTGTGTGTGTGTGTGTGTGTGTGTGTGTAGTTGTGTTGACTTGGTATTCAGACAGTGACTGCAGGCTAAAGGACCAGCAAGGATGCTATTCTTAGTCGAGCACAGCAGCCTCCCAGAGCTCCGCCACATGTTCACTACAAACTCACAAACACAGACAGATACATGTTCAGTCAGGATCCTGCTGTGATCTTTATTCTAATGTTTAAACCCTGGTTTTAAATTCAGATATATTTCTATATCTGTAAGGGTGAAGCAGTGAAAACATCGTACACACGTGTCACCCAGCACACATCTTAAAATCTCATTCCCGTCTTTCAGCATCCGTCACTGTTCGTCTCTCCTGTTTCAGTTTCTCCTCTCGTCACACTCTCTCCATCATGTTCAACTTGCTGTATGAGCTACAGTACATTAGCCACTTCAACTTATCAACCCTCGTCTCCATGGAAACACATCAGTCAGGTGGTGCAATGGGTGAGCAGCCTATAGTGGGCAGCAGCATTAGCATAAAGCTAAAACGGTGGGCAGGGGGAAAAAAGGAAAAGTAAAACAAAGTCACCACAGATTCCACATGTGGCCCGACCCTTCAAAATAAAAGCAGGAGTTTAGTTTAATTCACTTTAAATCAGCTGACCTTTCAAAGTTCTTTACTCCGAGCTGATCATGCTGAGAGATGTGGATAATGTTTTAACCTAAAGCTGCTCGTCCCTGCTCTTCGTCTTTCAGCTCAGTGTTTTGGCTTCTGCAACCTGCAACTTTATTGTTTTGGTTTATTCTCACCTCTCTCATCATGAAGTTGACGTACACTCACCAGCCACTTTATTAGGTACACCTGTTCAACTGCCCCTTAACACAAACAGCTAATCAGCCAATCACATGTTAGCCGCTCAATGCATTTAGTCATGTAGACATGGTGAAGACGAGGTGATTGAAGTGACTTTGAACGTGGTTAACATGGTTGTTGGTGCCAGACGGGCCGGTCTGAGTATTTACTGGGATTTTCAGCACAACCATCTCTAGGGTTTACAGAGGATGGTCCCAAAAAGAGCAAATATCCAGTGAGCCAAAATGCCTTGTTGATGCCAGAGGTCAGAGGAGAATGGCCAGACTGGTTCAAGATGATAGAAAGGCAACAGGAAGTCAAATAAGCACTGGTTCCAACCAAGGTCTGCAGAAGACCATCTCTGAAGCAACAACCTCAAACCTCCGGTCTGAAACACCATGGCTACTAAGACCAACAGCAAAACAACATGAAGCTCCAGGAAATACACCCCACCAAAGGTGAGTCCTTCATGGCAACAGAGGTCGGTTGTAGCTCTCACTCGCTAATGACCAAAACTGGATTTTACTCGTGGGCAAACTGAAGCGTGGTGGATGAAATGCTGCTCCACGACTTACTCCGTCTCTTTTAGGCAGAGTTTAGGGAAAACACTGGTCACAGGCAACATCACTTGCACGCTGTCACGCTATCTATGGAGGGAGTAAACAGTGGTGGCTGAATGGGTCAAACACAGTTTTTATGATGTGTAAAGCTGCCGTATGAACACTGTGCACATAAACTGTAGCAGAATATCTGAAGAGACCCGTGTGTGTTAACGTCATGTTTCGACGTTGCTAGGACGCACAGGAATATATACACCTGAGTGTAAATAGACAAAGTGGCTATTTACACTGCAAATAGCATCGTTGGCTGCAGACACCTGGGTGCTAACAGCATCTGTCTGAGTGTAATGTAACCTCGATTCAACAGCAGCAGGAAGTTGTTTTCAGCCGTAAAAAGCCGCCGTATTGTGCCTGCTCAGCTGAGAGACACAGTTAGAGAGCAGCTGGTGAACACAGCGGAGCATTTAGCTGCTACAGAGACAGACATTTCCTTCAGGAGGTGGTGGAGACCAAAAACAGAGGTAAAAGAGAGACTCTTGGATGAATATTCATCAGAAACAAACACTCCTGGTGAATTATCATGCTGCTCCATGTCTGCTTTAAGGCTCGTTTATGCTCAACTTTAAATACGGACCCGGATACAGACGGAGCCTTCTGTCTGTGCTCCACATTCATTTCGTCCGTATTTATACGGGCCAAACGGAGCAGTACCACCAGGAACCGTGGGGGTAGTGTTGCTGTCACTACCCGATACGTAGTTCTAGCGAGACATAAAGAAGAAATAACAATTCAATTTCTCTCATCGGCAGTACTAGAGAAAAGAATTCTCCGTCCGCAAGTCGCGATGTATTTAACGGCCTCACCGACCACCATCTCCTACAATGCTGCCTCTGTTTTTGTCTTTTATGCAAGAGGTACATTATCAGTATCTCCTCCACAGTCGCCATGTTTGTTTTTGAGTTTGTTGTTGTCATAAACTTTTGACTCTGGGTTGCCTCCTGGTGGATATATTGGTTAACATTCATGCCAACGTAAAGGACATATGTAAGTATGTGGGCAGTGACGGGAACATCGTTTGAAACGGACGTGTACATTTTTGTCCGTGCTTGTTGTTGCCGTGGGTAACAGTATGACGTCACTATGTCAACTAGTTGGAGTATCATGATATGAATGATATTAAAGATTATACTGGTATAAACAAGATGACATTGCACACATTTTTTCATGACAAAGATTGATCAAAGATCTTTGTTTCCCTGGCGAAAAAATGGCTTTGACTATCAGTCAAATTGTTATTTTAAACATCAGCATCGGTCCAGATTTTTACAATCAGTTCATCCCTACTGTTCCCCTCATTGTGCTTCTGAAGTTGTTCCCAGCAGTGTTACGTTCTCTAAATGTCTTAAATCACCAGGGTTGGACTCAATCTGAGCAGATTTACACAACAAAAGTTAGAACTTTACTCTCACTGTCACCAACACACCAACACACTGATCATGTGTGAAGGTGACAACATAAACAAGTGTAGATCAATTCCTCCTGTAGCTGCAGATCAAGTTGTTGCTCTCTGAAGGAGCCGACTCAGCCTGATGCAACCAAACGCACAGAAACAATCACGGCTGTCCTCAGCGAGTCACACGAGCTTTTATCTGCTAATGTTTCCAGTTCATTAGGCAGTAAATCAGAGCGGTGCATTGTATTGTCTCACTGTTTTTAACAGTGATTTAACAGCCTGTTTAACTCATCTTAGCCTAATCCAATTACAGGGGGACGTCCCAAACACTGTGTTCAGTGGGTAAACACTGGCTGTCCAGGTGCAGCCTGTCCACAACAACACAGACACTAACACAACGTTATGACATCTACGTGTGTATATTATCATTTCTATGTCATTTCTGTGTGTTTAAATTAATGACTGCATCAAGTGCCCAGCCTTAATTAACCAATAAGAGACCAGACATACAGCTACCGAGGTTAAACATGTCAGACAAGAACAATATACTTCTTACATGTAATTCTGTATTGCAAACAATGGTCGTCGTCTCCTCTTCTGTACCCTAAAAAAACTAAAGCCGTCAACAATTATCCAGCCAAAACAACCCTGTATGAGCAGCGATGGAAAAGGAGCAGAGATATAACAGACGCTGTGTCGTATGTTGTAGCCAAAGACATGACCCCATGAGCTTCGTGGAGAAAGGCAGGTTCAAGAAATTAATTAAAGTGCGAGACTGCAGGTACGAGCTCCCAGACAGGAAGTATTTTTCTCAAACTGCTCTGCCCCACATTAACGACAAGTTCTGTGGGAAGCTGGAAAATCATTTGGTTTCTTCAGGTGTCAGACATCAGGATACTTTTCAAACTTGCAGCATTATCAGATAAATATCGATATCGATATCTCATCAGGTGTCATGTCATCGTACAGCCTTCATGAAGTGTCTGCGCCAAGCAAAACTACATTCTGCCAAAACACTGAAACTAATACAAAAGCAAATAATATAGATGCTACATTAGAAGTATTTCACTGCTGGAAAGATTAGCTTTAAAAAAAACTATGATGTCTCTGCCGCAGTAAGACACAAATAATTTTGAAATTGGTGTCACAGACCCAGAGGAAACAGAAACAGGACGCCTTTGCTCAGAAGGTAGAAAACCTACAACTACCAGAATGCATTGCACCGCACTGAACCAATAAACACTTCTGCTGGTAACAAACAATCTTGCATCACAGTTCAACAGTAAACTAAAACATGTTTCTGAAAACATCTAAGGTGAGAAAAGACGACTCAGTGACAGAATCTTGGTTTAAATTTCTGCCTTTATTTTCCCTGTGCAGGAAACAGTATAGTGCTCACTTCCTGTTCGCAAACTAACTATTACAGCTAAACACAGCAATAAAATTTCTAAAAACGCTGTGGCCAAGAAATAGGCAATACAGCACCAACTCGGCCGACAGAACAGGAACAGACAAAAGACCTTTGCTGCCCGAGGACCTCAAAGCACGTCCTGGCGTCTAGGTGCTAGGAGGTCGCAGATATATCTATATCCACCGAACCCAACCCGAGTCCGGGACAATTAAAATCGAGCCTGGTCCGAGCCCACAGCACGGCACTGTGCACACAGTCAATGGAGCGGAGCCTGTGCTGCGTTCAGGCGTTGTCACATAAATAACAAATTGCAGCACTTGAATAGGCCATAGCACAAACACAGAAGCATGTCAAGTTGGCCGAACCCGAGCATAATTTCATACTCTAATCTAATTTGTTAACACTAAAAAACGTTTTTTAATTTACACTGTGGAAGTTGAACAATATAAATGAACACAGATGAAAGTAAAATATTTAAATTCTGGCATTAAGTATTAAGTAATGGTTAACTATGTTAGCTTGTTATTAGATTCATTTTTTTTGCTATTATTTACTTGAGTAACGAACACTTGCTCTCACTCACTAAAGTGGTTAAATTACATGTAAATAAAACGATGAAAGCAGCTTTAAGAGGCTGAGATCTTGACTCGTGCTCACCACACCGAAGCAGCACATTGAGATGAATGTACAGATCACAGTTACATTATAATGAACAAGGGTATTATGACCAGGCACAGAAACAGACGACTGAATAATTAATGTTGTATCTGTGCAGACAGCCGACATCAAATGAGTCCAGTTATCAATGCCACAGAGTGCTTTGATGCTCTGATGTTTTGTTCTGACTCCATTAGGAAGCCGCTTCACATTTAGACCACTGTCTAAATCACAGGGTGGCCTTCGTCAGGAGGAGATCAAACAATGACTGTTTGTGTCATCCATCCATCCATCATCATCCGCCTTTCCACCAGACGTCCCTCTCCCCAGCGACGCTTCCCAGCTCCTCCTGGAGGACCCCGAGGTGTTCCCAGACCAGATGAGATATATAATCCCTCCAGTGTGTTCTGGGTCTGACTCCTCCCTCTATCTCTAAGGCTGAGCCCAGACACCCTACAGAGGAAACTCATTTCGGCCGCTTGTATCCGCAATCTCATTCAGTCAGTCAGCTCGTGACCACAGGTGAGAGTTGGGACGTATAGATGGACCAGTAAATAGAAAGCTTTGCCTTCCTCCTCAGCTCCCTCTTCACCACAACAGTCTAGTGCAGCAACCATATCACTGAAGACGCCGCACCGAACTGCTGATCCATCTTACGCTACACTCTACTCTCACTCTTGACCAAAACCCAGAGACACTTGGAACTCCCTTACAGTCTGGATGTTCGATGAGCTTCTTGTGACACAAACTGCTGCATCTGTCCGTACACGAAGAGCTACATCACAATGTCACTGCAACAACTTTAATTTTCTGTAGCTGTGATAAAATGTGTCACATTGAGCTGCAAAAGTTAGTGAACTGACAAAAAAAATTATCTGTAGCTATTTCCATAATCAATTAATCGTAAAAATGCTAAAATATTTGACAGCTCCATCTTTCCTTGCATCACAGCCGACCAAAGTTTTTTGAGTTTCTGCCTGTCTGTCAGAAAAATCAAGACATTAGATGAAGTCTCTTTGAGCTCAACAATGACTCAACTATCAATTATCAACTAAACTAATTAAGCTGCAGATTAAATCGATAAAGAAAATAACAGTAAGTTGCAACGCTCGATCGATCCAGACTGAAATATCTCAACAATTATTGGATGGATTGCGTGACATTTTCTGCAGACTTTCATGTTCCCCAGAGGATGAACCCTGCTGACTGTGGATGTTTCATCTCATGTCATCGTCAGGTCAATGAGGAGATCTGCAGAACTAATGAGCCTCAGCTGCACTGCAAGTACCTGCATGTTAGCATTTAGCTCAAAGCACCACTGTGTCTATAAATACAGCTTCACAGAGCAGTTAGCATGACAGTGGACTTGTAAGCTGCTTGTATGTTTCCAGAGGAGGGTAATTGGCCACTTCAGTCTTCACATCTGTGAAGACACCATGAATGCTGACTGGTACATACAGGTTTTGGAGCAACATATGCTGCCATCCAGATGTTTAACCAACGATTACAGGCTCCACTCCGAAATATCACCATCCCGACAGTCCGCCATCCCGAATTCTGGTCCCCGAGTCCTAAAAGTAAGCTGGTAAGTAAGTAAGGACACGGATATTTGATGTGCGGAAGATGTAGCCAGATGTATTACCTGTTTTTAAGCAGCACTGAGATACGTGGCTCGTCCGTCTGTCCACCCATAGCACGAGTCATGTGCGCCACTTCACCACCGACCCATGTGTAAAAGCTCAAACAATTCCGTGTCCTCTCACCGCGGATGCTGTGATTGACGGCCCGGTGCTCATTGTAGCCCACTGGTGAACGACCCGCCATTTTAACAGAACAGAGCACGTAGGCTACTGACCTGTTGCCAAACTCGGTCTCACACCATTTCTTGGCATATTCACAGTCTATCACAGTTAGTCAACAATTAGTATCACCCCCCTTCCCCCTTAAAAAAAATTTTTTGTGTACAATTTTTCATAACTGTTGATGATCTCAAACACATGTAAACATGTACAAGACTCACCCCTGCCCTCTACACCTTCTCCATATCCACTTCCACTCTGTCTCTGTTCACGTGGAGTGTCCACCTCATTAAGCACCATTCCAAACCAACTAGTGAGGAGTGGAAGTGGGTTACCCTCCAACAGCGAGCCTGCACCGATCCCGACTTACTGAGCATGTGCAACACAGAACTGTGTTCGTCCTGGAAGACACGCCCTACAAATAAAGTCCCACGCGACTGCCCTGAGGAATGTAAACTGTTCAAACTAAGATAGACATTTAATACTATCATACAGATGTTACATCTTAAATGATATATTTTATTCTGGATCAAATCTACACCTCTCTGGTCTCTATAAAACAGTGGTTGTGTTTATTTTAAAGTCTAACAGGACCCGTTGCAGCTTATGAACATCTGAGTGAAAAATAGACTTGCACTGATTTTCAAGCACTGCCCATTGATTCAATTATTTATCTAATGGCAAAGGGATAATACACACAACCAAAATTCCAGTAACGGCAGTATGAATCAAATAAAAGCGATACAACTACATATGAAAAACACAACATGGGAGTTATTCTACTTATCTCAATGGTTACCAAATACAACGACAGCTCCTTTTTTCGCTGCAGACAGAAGTTTGTCCTTTGTGTTCACACTCTACAGCTTGATGTGTGGCGCTTCATTCAGCTGTGAAGGTGACTACAATCAGTGACACTCTGAGACGGAGGGGAGCAGGTAGGGTCCGATTTTGGAAAGGTGCAAGGAGACAGCGTGGCTTCATAGTAACAGAGTGCAGGTACTAGACTGACCTACCTGCAGGCCACACCTGTCTCCCACTGAACATGTGTGGAACATTATGAAGCACAAAGAACGACAAAGAAGCCTCTGGTGCATTGAGCAACTGCAGTCATATATCAAGCAAGAAAAACAAACATTTAATGAGTGTTGTTAAAGGAAAGGTGATGTCACACAGTGCTTAACATGCTCCTGTCTCAACTTTATCATCACGTGTTGCACCATTAAGTTCAGAATGAGTGTTTGTGTACAAAAAACAGGGAGCTGTTGGACGCAGCTCGTCTGTAGTGTCCACTCTGCTTTCCTGCTGGCAGTGAACGCCCAGCAGTGAGGAGTAAACAGCGGCTACAGACAGACAGACATTCAGACAGACAGCCTCCTGTGGCTCTAATGCCAAGCTGTCACACTGCAGCTTAACTCTCCTCTGTTGCTGTCTTCATCTTTAGTTTGTGTGTGAGACAGAAACACCAACACAGAGACAGAGAGACAGTTTGGTAGTAAAGAAGAAGAGATGACTGACTGAGCTGAGACCTTCTCTGCATCCTGAGTACAAAACCTTTCTGTCTGACAGCAGGAGACAAACGTCCAACGACACAACCCAGCTAGCAGTGAAGATCTTACATGAGAACCTGAAAGGCGACTTTGTTCTTTAAAACTACAGATGTTATGAAGTGTGTGTTGTTGTTTTAGAGTGAAAACTGGTTGCTAATTTTTTCCTCATTCAATCATAAATAACAAAAAACTCTTTCCTCTACAAACAAGCAGCCATGTTGAGTGTTTCTCTGCAGCAGAGAGTGTGGCTGAAGGGAAACTGCAGAAGGAATACAAATACTGACGCTGCAGATAATACTGTGTTTGCTCTCAACTGGGAGTACTGGGAGTACTGGGAGTGCTGGGAGTGCACAGACGTACAGAAGAGAGACGGATGTTAGAAGTCAAAAACAACCAGGACACAACTAACACCTGCAGGTGTACAAAGAATCCAAACACATTTAATAAAGCTTCCACAGAGTTTGCATCTTATACAAACTAAAACATGAAGTTTCACAAAGTGCAGCAATAAAAACGTCAGCTTTATAGAGAACTACTCACGTTTGCAGAGACTTGTAGCAGCTCAGCTTTCTGATGTGATAGTATAGTGAAGATGTGGGACATTTAAATAAACAACGCGCTCTTTGCTACGACACTGTTGCATCTCTAACAGTAACCCATGTACTGTGTTTAAAACACATTGACAGATTTAGTCCTATCAACTACTTGTTTGATTGCGAGGAGGAAAACGAAGCTCTGACACAGAGACAGGATCATTGTAGCTGCACATTTATGACCCGTGTTGCTCACCAAAAATATTTCATTTCTTTTTTATATAACAGACCTCACAGGGGAAGCCTGATATTAAATATAACTATAAATAAGGGCCTCCCCTGTCAGACTACCATCTCTTCAACAACAATAAAATGGGATGTTGTTTAAAGCCATATTATGTAATATATTACATTACATAATATATTATCAGAAATTATGAATAATATTTATTTTGTGGACTAAGTGTTGCTTTTATGGTCTGGACGATCCTGGATGTCTGAGGCTGATATCAATGATATTCCAAAATGGATACACATAGATAGACGCAAATGCTTTTTACACAAACATATATGGTAAGTGAACATTTAAACAAGTTTTTTTTTTAAAGATTTGTGACACAGATATCTATCAAAGAATACATTTGTCTGGAGGACAAACTGTGTATTAGTGGCAATACTGTTTCCTGACACCCCTCCTCCCTAATAATTTTCATACAGCCCATTCTTTTGCAATAGAAATGCCCAAAACATGAGAAATAAACTTACAATAATTAAAGAAATCTAAGCCCGTATGTAAACATGTGATGTGTGTGAGTGATCCCGACAGCCGGAGCTTATAAATTCAACTACAGCAGTCGCCAGAATAAATGTTGGCATTGTACATTTCTGCAAAATTACCTGGTTTTGAAAATGTCCTGATCTCTTGTTGAAAAATACTTGTTCTTGTCACTACAAACATGACTGTTAAAGTCTTAATATCATGTTAAGAATATACAATTCAGTCACATCAAACACAACTTTTGTCACCAAAAACACGGCTGGAAACATCCCGATGTCTTGTTAAAAAAAATCTTGCTCTTGCTGCCACTAACACGACTGTAAATGCCCCAACCTCTTGCCAAAAAGTACCTGCTTGTGTTGCCACAAAACACAGCTGGAAATGTAGTAACCTCTTGTAAAAAATATCTGGTCTGATCCCACAAACAGCCGACTTCTTGTAAAAAGAAAAATATCTGCTTTTGTCGCCACAAACACAGCTGTAAAAGTCCAGACCTCTTCTTAAAAATACACAATTCAGTCCCCACAGACACAGCTGGAAATGTCCCAACATTTCCTTAAAAATACCAGGTTGTGTTGTGTGTTGGTCTTGAGCAGTGGTGTGTTAGCGGCCATGTCGCCTGGGAGTCACCTCACACACCATCCCGTCCTCCTCGTGATGAGAAAGCTCATCTGATCGACATCACTTTAGAAACATTAATATGATGCATATGAACGTACAAACATATTCTCACCCTACTGAAGCGTGTGAGCACATTAATTGTTGCCACATTACAGCTGTTAATTCAACATGTCTGCTTTTTATCTGCCTGTTTGTGAAGTCATGACTGAGTCAGGGTGTCACAGGCAGCGTGTGTCTGACGAGGCGTGACAGATTACCTGCGTATTGATGAGATTAAACTGATATAATCCAGCTTCCATAAAACCTGAAATAAACTATAAAGGATCTGCTGAACATGTTTATAAACGAACCACTACGCTACATGACTCCAGCTGCTGATGGGACGAAACACATCTTCAGACCCTGCAGCACCAAAAACAGGAATATGGGTCATTTAAAATTAGCTTCCACACAACAAATATTCTCATAAGGGCCAATGCTGTTTACAATGAAGTCTCGTTATACGGGACGATCTCGATAAAGGTCGGGCTATTTTCAACCCATTACAGAGTCAAGAGAGAAGCAGCAGGCGATGTGTGCAGCAAAGTTTCCTTTTAATATATCCTGCAGCAAAACACTGACAATGTCCGTCAGACGTTTCTCCAACAGTCTAAACAAAATTAAAGTCTGCAGGAGGGTGAACGATGAAGACCGTGAGATAAAAGACGAGTAATCAACAGACGGAAAATTTAAAAAGGCATTCATTTAAAGACACTTCTCCAATGTAATGATTCTTCTATTTTCTTGATCTTCTAGGATAGTAAACTTAATATTTTGGGTTTCAATTTTATGTTTTAACAACACTGGGGTTAGACTGTGGTTAGGTTTAGGCACAAACACCGTTACACACAGATTAGGAGAACTTCATGTTCTTGCGTAAAATACCTGGTCTGTTTGACAAGAATGGCTGGAAATGCCCTGAAAAATACCTGATTTTGTCACCAAAAACACAGCTGGAAATGTCCGAATGTCTTCTTAAAAAATACCCGATTTGATCCACACAAACATAGCTGTACGTGTCCCAGTATCTCGTTAAAAAAATATACAGTTTGGTCACCACACACAGTTGGAAATGTCTCAACGTCTTTGTACGCAAATCGATGGCCACAAAACAGCTAAAAATGTCCTGACGTCTTGTTACAAATGACCTGGTTTTGTCACCACAAACATCTCAACGTCTCGTAGAATTTCAAATTTACCAGAATCTCGTTAAAAAAAAATCCTCTCGTTGCCACAGACATGGCTGGAAATGTCCCAACATCTTTTTAAAAATACTTGCTCTTCTTAAAATGTAAAGATTTTTCAATTTTCTTGATCTTTTATGATCATAAACTTAATATTTTGGGGTTTTGAAGGCGTCACTGTGGGCTGTGGGAACTTGGGATGAGCCTTTCTCACTACTGTTTTCTGACTTTTTATATAAAGACTAAAATGGAAAACCTTCAAGCATCTTGCATCTATCAAGATTCTACTCAATATGACGACAAAACTTTTTTTTCTCCCTCACATAGATCAGAAATCCAACCTATAAATATGGCACATTACAATTGGCTGAGAAATGTAAAAGCTCTTTTAATCCAGAAAACCACAGCTCCCACGTTCACATGAATTGGTCTACAGGCAAGTCTTTCCTTCTCCAATATGGCAACGATGATCCAGCAGCCAATGAGGCATCTACGTTTCTACATCTATGCCGATAGCTACCAGGGAAAACAACATCACCACCCTCTGTCTGTTTTGGTTGCTTAGTGGTTGGCGCACTTCCTTTGGGCCGTAAATTGAACCATCATTTTCCCTTGAGATCGTAACCGTTGACAAACACAAAGTCATAGCTAAAGTGAGACCTACACGCAGGTGCTGTCAACATTTACTTCATAATAAGTTAAAGCAAAAAACATGTCTAAAGAAAATAATCTGCAAAATGTTTGTGGGAAGTTGCGTTTAAAGTATAATTTCACTCATGGAGAGGTTTTACTTTAATAAATCCGGCTGTTTCAGCAGCAGAAAGATGCAAATACTTTGATATTGGTGCACGAGAGGAGAGAAAACAGAGTGAAAGGGCTGCAGAAGAGGGAGAAACCTACAACTACCAGATGTTTACGTATGATCCAGCAGCCAATGAGGCACCTATGTTTCTATATCTATGCTGACAGCAGAAGGTAGGACTGTAATGTAACTGTGTTCAGGCAAACGCCTCAAGTGAAAAGCAATTCTGATTTTCAGTGTAATATATCTGACAATAAACTGTGAGCCTTTCACATGCTAAGTGGGGTCATCCCTATGTTTCCCGGGTTCTATCAATCAATCAATCAAACTTTATTGCAGACTCTAACGTCCAAATAGACATACAATCACATACAGTACATAAAACAAAAATACAGTAAAAAGGCGTAATATCACATAATATGTTTCCTGCTTACACAAAAAAAGGTTCTGTGTTCCCCACTTGGTTGAGCTGGAAACATAGAACCTTTTTTGCAGGGTTAAGTGGGGAAGACAAAACCCAGGAAACATAGATACGCTAAGTTACCTGTGAAAATGGGGTTGTGTTTAAAACACCCCCGTTGTTGACAGACCCTCACGCTCAGCGTCACGGTGACGCTGAGCGTGAGTGTCTGTCTCTGTGAGCTGAAACCATTTCCCTCAGTGGAAACAAAGCTTTGTATTTCACAGATAACAAACAATAAATTGTGAAGACAATAAAGCCTCCACTAAAATAGCATTTTAAGTCTTGTGTGTGATTTATCCTGACTGAAATATGAGCAGAGGAAATCTCCGCTCATCGCTGGGCTAATGTATACTAGGGTTGTCAGCGAATATTCTCAATTCGAATTTGAAAAAAAAAAAATAAATAAAAAAAATGGACCTTCGAATGTGAAAATTGATATTCGGTTGTGGAGAAAAAAATAGACCAGAAAATACACCAGACCCCGAAACGATCGCTGCAGGGCGCGAGCTGGTCACGGAGCTGCGCGGCGCAGCCGGCGTGGACGACACAATCGGTTAACATGGGCGCCGAAAGGAAACTGGCTTCGCTTCGAGGGGCTTCGAGGCTATTCGCAGCACTTCCGCGGGCGGTGTGGCCTGACAGGTCAGAGAGGGGGCGAGCGAGAGGTCCGCGGTCGTTTATAACGTAACGTTATAGATAATTGTTTTATGTGTTTTAATGTGTAGTTATGTAAATGTTTTCAAAGACGTTTATGTTGAAATAAAAATACCTACAAGTAGTTATGTTTTCTTGTATTAGTTTGCCCTCTTGTGGACATAATGCAAAAAAAAAAAAAATTCGAATGGTTCGAACCTATGAGTTATTTTTAGAAGGAATATTTAAACTTCATTTTGTAGCAATTTTGACAGGCCTAATATATACCATGTAAAATGCCACAGGCTGGTGCTAATAACGTTAGCATGTTGTATTTGGGGAAAATGAGTTTAGTATAAGACAGTTGTTTTGTCAGTGAATGTTGTGAGTTGTAATGGAGCCAAATTATAAAACGTTGTCTTTGTTAAGTGTTGCTGTTGTCCCTGGCTTTATATGAGTACAGGAAAAGTCTGCTAGCTGCTAGGCTAATTGATACAATGTAAAATGCCATAGGCTTGTGCTTATAACATTAGCTGATTTGTGTACTTGTGTTTGAAGTTGTCTCTATTAAGCCATGTTTAATGTGTGTTTAATGTGTGTTTTGAATCAACTATACAAATAAAGTTTGATTTGAACTGAACTTTACAGCACTTAACGCAGCCTCCACCACCAACTAGTGCTCTGGAGGTGTAACTGCAGAGCGACACAGACACACCACCGCAGAAGTAAAAATAACGTGCAGATGTTTTTTCCCCACAACTAATTGATTGGTTGAAGATAATGCAACTTTCTTTGGTGACTACAGTCCTATTTTGAGCAGAGCTGTTGAAAACAATCTGACATACTGGACACAATGTAAAGTAACTCTGGGGTTAATGATGTCATTCACAACATAACGTTACTAACGTTAAATAGTTCTGTAATGCTGCATTACTATTTGAAGCTTGTGCTGCTCCAACAAGGGCTCCACAGTGTGATGTCAGTCCTTTCACAAGTTTTTTAATCCAGCGTTGAACTGCAGCATCTTTTTGGAGACTTGATAAAATGAATCCATGATGATAAAACTCATGTCATTATTCATCCGTGTTTCCAATTGAAAATGAGATTTTGGAAAATATTTAACTTAAAACGCTGCGCTCGTCACTCTCACAGCCGTCCAGTCACAGTGAGGTGCAGGACAAACACCACAGAGACCAACAGTCACAGAGGACAAAGCTGAACAACTGCTGTTTGAAAGGCTTTGCTGGACACACGGCCTTATTAAAGCAACACCAGCGATTGAATGAGAATTTGGTCGGACGAGAGCAGATCAGCCGACTGACCAGAACTTTGCAGCCCTACCACAACCAGAAGAATAAACACTCCCACTTGAGGGTGACGTAATGTGAGCGTCCCATCTGAAAATCCACCACATGAAGACGCAGATCTGAGCGAGGAGATGGATTACTGAGCAGGCCAGAGACCCTCACCTGCAAAATGTTTCTCATATTAGGAAGAGACTCAAAATGCAAAACGACCACCAAGAGACATTTAACCACTAAAACAGACACCGTTACCTCAGAGACACAAAATGACCACACAGAGACTGAAAGTCACTAAAACATGCAAAACCACCACAATGTCTGTGTCTCGCTCGATGTTGGACAGTCAGCATGTGAGGCTGGTACAGCAGCTCCAATCTGAATATTTCAGAGGCAAATAAGGTCAAAATTCACCTGTGAATACTCTGAGCATGTTTTACCTCCAGCAATATAACTGTACACATCACACAGTATCATCTACATCTGGAAACAATTAAATGTTTTTAAAACTGTGAATTATTAATATCAGTGATTTATGATGTCATACTGTGACTGTGGTGAAAACAAAAATAACACACAAACAGACATGACAGTTTTATTTCTTCCTTATTCTGCTGGATTTGTGTGTATAAATAGTAAAACTGTATTTTTTACATTTTCTAACTGCTCTATAAAAATATCTTCAGAGATTATCGCGTCAGTTTTTGCGTCATGTTGCAGGTGTTTCAGGTTCTTTGCAGCTGTATGTTTTCTTAAACTGTCAAAATGAGAAATGCGACACACAGCTGGGTCTGTGCTGAAACATGACACCATGCATGTGGCGCAGAGAGTCTAACAGGTGAAACAATAAGTCTGCAGAAACGAGACAAACTGAAGCTCAGAGGAAACATCGCGTTCACCAGCAGCCTCTGAACTGTGTGTGAGCTTGTAACTGGTGAGACTGGGATGTGCGCGCCTCTCCCAGTCCAGCTGAGCGGGACCCACCTGCTGTTTCTCCATGGGCTCCTTGCTGATGGCGGAGACTTTGGGCGCAGGTGCGCGCTCGCACGTGCATCCCTCCAGCAGGTAGATCCCGGAGGGCCTCGTGCTCTGGTCGTTCTCGAAGTAGAAGAGCACGTTCTGGTAGAGCGCGAAGTACTTCTCGGTCCAGCGGCTGTTCTCCGTGGTCTTCTTGCTCAGGAAGCCGCGCCTGGAGCCCTCTTTACGCGCCACCACCGACAGATAGAGCGCGTGGCCCTCGTTGTACCGCACGCCCTTCTGCATTTTCTGCTTTTAATCTGGTGCCAACTGAGAACAGTCACCGGGCGTCACATCACACCTCCCGGGAGTGTGTCACGGCCGTTATGAGCGCAGAGACGCGGTGAAGATGTCCGTTAGCAGAGGAGAGTAATCCAGGCTTTACCATGGCAGGAAAAGTTGGAGAGTCCGCGGCGCAGCGCGCATCACTCACCGACACACCGGAGCTTCACCGCGGGCTTCACACCGAGCAGCACCGCGGGAGACACTTCACGAAGCTGCCATGCTCCAAACTTTGGAGCAGGAGTTACCGGAGCCCGTTCCTCCGTGAGCCCGAGCACAGCTTACCGTCCCGGCGGAACAGAAATAGACGGAGGGAACAGACGGTGAAAACCGAATCACGACGGAGATCAGCAATAATCCGCTTTGACACCAACTTAAAGAGACAGGTCGCTGCTGCCGCGCCGCGCGCTGCCGTCTGCGCCTCACAGGAGCGCACGAGCCCAGGAACGCCCACTGAGCGCAGGTGCGCAGCGGCGCGTGGAGGGGCCACAAGTTTAACGGGGGCATCACGGCTGGACAGGTGTGTCCGAGTCACCTGACCCCTCCATCTTAGATTTAACCCTTGAGACCTGAGCACTTTGGAAAGACATGAGAGGAAGGTGAAGAAGAAGAAGTGACCCCAAAAAATGATTACAAGTTAGTAAAAAGAGAAAAATAAAAATAAGAAAATCAGTTTAAAAAAAAGTTTAAAACAATGAAATGACCCCCCCCCCCAACAAAAAAACAAAACAAGAAATTAGTTAAAAAGATAAATGTTAAAACAAAAATATCAGTAAAAAAAGACCCAAAAATTAGAAAAAAGGACCAAATTAAAAACAGGAAAATTAGTTTAAAAAAGGTTTAAAACAATGAAATGACCCAAAATATTAGCAAGAAATTAGTAAAAAGGCAAAATTAAAAAAAATACTTAAAAAGTTAACAGAGAAATGACCAAAAAAGGAAGAAGTTATTAAAAAGAGAAAATTAAAAACAAGAAAATTACTGAAAAAGAGTGCTTAAAAATTAGAATGAAAAATGATTCTTAAATGGTTAAAAGTTATTATAAATATCTTTCCCTACATTTTTTAATCTAAATCTATTGATCTTTTTTATTATTATTTTTCCAATTTGTGGTGTTTTACCAAGTTGTTCTTTTTCCCATGTTTTGAAAGAAACTGTTCCAATGTGTTCAGGGTTCAAAGGTTAAAGCGACAATTCACTCAGGCGGCTCCTGCTGATGTGCTGATGTGCTGATGTGAGGCTGGTGAAGATCTGCAGTTCACAAAACACATTTTCACCATTATATCTTTTGTATTTTGGGTTTCATGCAGCAGATACATCTCCAGTTTAAGCTCTTGTTTAATTTGGCACATATATCACACTTTGCCCTTTGAACTGATGAACTGATCCTTTAACGTCTGTTCAACAGTCAGTTTTAACCAGCTGATGTTGAGGTGAGACAAACCATCTGCACAACATGTGAGAACCCTGCTGACACATTAACACCCTTATTATGAGGCTGAGCAAAGAGTTGTACATTATTTGGCTGAGTTTAGTTTCTGTACCATCGACCGGCCTCCTCAGGAGCTGATCTATCAATCAGTCTTTTCTTCGAACTTCCTAAACTTCACATGTGAACAACATAACTGGTGCAACCAGCTTGTCAGAAAGATCATGTGTGATATCTGCAGGTTAATCACATTTTCTACATTCACAGAGAAACACTGAACAGGAAGCTCCTCTGTGTCTCTGGTACTGACCTACTGAAAATAGTTTAAAAATAATTAGTATTTTTGAATAATAATCAGATTTGAGACTCATTCTCTCCACACACACACACACACACACACACACACACACACACACACACACACACACTAACACTTAAGGGTGGACAAAAGCAGAAGTTTCTATTTCTGTAAAGTGGTGATTCGCTTCAGAAGACGCGTGTTTGTTTTGAAACTGTCATCCAACCTGAACGCACAGACAGATGTGTGTGTGTGATGTGGTGACTGATTTGAGGAAACTACAAGGTGTTAAACTCTAAAAAGACTCCCTGTGAACTCCACCTTTCCTCCTCCTCTCTGCCTCCTCTCTGCCTCCTCTCCTCCACCTCTCCACCCTGCAGCCACAGAGTCGGGTGGAGGTCAGTCTGTGGTCAGGGTCAGAAACATGCAACACTTGTAGACATCATGTAACTGATAACATGTTTCACACCATCAAGAGACACAATGTGACACAGACGACGTCGGTTTGAACTGTGAAGCAGCTCAGAGTCAGTTTACTGAAGTCAAACTGACTCTGAGCTGCCAGTGAATAGTTGAAAACGAGCTCCACCTCAAATAGCTACAAGAGTTAAATCCTGATTTCACACTAATGCATGAGGAATGGTGATCTCATGATATCCAACATGGCTGCCAGAACAAATGTTGGCACTGTATTTTTCTGCAAACCACTGATACGTTTCATTCGCACATTATTGTGTGATGGGTACATTGAAACTTTACAACAACACTGTTGTTAACATGTCGTCAGCTTTAGGCACAAAATTCACCTGGTTATGGTTAAAAAAAAGTTCATGGTTTGGCTTGAAGTACCCAGATCTGAAGGCACAGCCCCTGCTGGAGGAGCAGCGACGTCTCAGTGATAAAACAACCACTTTTCATGCCACTGTCTTCCCCAGAAATGCAGCAACGTCTCTGTAGAAATCAACTGCTTTGCATGGCACCTTCTTTTAAAAAACAACAACTACAAATCAACTTTCTGTGGCACGACTCTGACAGGACACACAGCGATGTCTCCATTAAAGCTAAACTGCAGTTTCTTGGTTAACAAAAACAAAATCATGCTTTTTGTGGCACTAACGTGGCAGGAAACGTGGCAGTTTTTCAGGAAAAAGACAATCACATTTCATGCCACTATGCCAGCGGGAAACACATCAGTGTCTCTATAAGTAAACAGCCGCTTTTTATGGCACCATCACAGCAGGAATCGTTTTTTGTATTATAAAACAAAAGAACAACAAGAAAAACCCGTTCTGTGGCAATATCCTGGCAGGAAACACAGTAATGTCTTGGTAAATAAAAAGAAGAAACTGCTTTTGACTGCACTATCGCAGCAGGAAATGCAACCTGGTTTCTATTAAAAACAAACAACGACAAAAACTATTTTCTGTGGCACCATGTTGGCAGGAAACACAACAATGTCTCAGTAATAAAACAACTGTTTTTCATGCCACTGTCCGGCTGGAAATGCAGCCATGTCTCTGTAGAAATCAACTGCTTTTTGGGTCACTATCCTGGCAAGATATGTGGCGATTTCTCTATTGGAGCGGGTTAAAAAAAATAAATAAATAAAAATGCTTCTTGTAGCACTATCCTGGCAGGAAACGCTGCGGCATCTTGGTAAGAAATGCTGCTTTTTTGCCACTATTCCAGCAGGAAATGCAGCGATGTCTCTGTAAGAATCAGCTGCTTTTTGTGCCACTATCCGAGCAGGAAACACAGTGACATCTTTCTTGGTTAACAAAAACAAAATCATGCTTTTTGGGGTCACTAACCTGGCAGGAAATGTGGCAGTTTTTCAGGAAAAAGACATTTCATGCCACTATGCCAGCGGGAAACACATCAGTGTCTCTATAAATTAACAGCTGCTTTTTATGGCACCATCACAGCAGGAAATGCAATGATTCTTCTATTAAAAAAACAAAAGAAGAAGAAGAACACGTTCTGTGGCATTATTGAGGCAGGAAACACTGCAGCATCTTGGTAAGAAATGCATGCCTTTTTTTAACCACTATCTCAGCAGGAAATGCAGCGATGTCTCTGTAAAAATCAGCTGTTTTTTGTGGCACTATCCGAGCAGGAAACACAGTAACATCTTGGTAAAAAAAACAAAAAAAAAAAAAAAAAAAAAACTGCTTCTTTTGCCACTAACCCGGCGGAAATGTAGCAATTTTTCCAGAAAAAACAATTGTATTTTGTGTCACTACTCCAGCAGGAAATACAGTAATGTCGTGGTAAATTAAAAAAAGAAACTGCTTTTCACTGCACTATCGCAGCAGGAAATGCAACCATGTTTCTATTAAAAACAAACAACATCAAAAACTACTTCCTGTGGCACTATCCTGGCAGGAAACACGCTGACAGGTCTCTACAAATCACCCATGATTTGAGCTTATAAAACAGCCACGACTAAATCCCAGCTGGTTTTGTGGTTTGTTGGCCGTGAGCAGTGCTCTGCAGCCTGGCAGGTGCAGGGGCCCCTCAGACTCCAGACGACAACACGACACAGTCAGCTCATTTGATACGTCGCTTTAGAGATGTTGATATGATACGTATAAAACATGAAAGCGTCATCGTGGTTTGCAGAAATGTATAATTCCAACATTTTCCTCTGTGTCTGAGCTGTGAGATCAAATATAATACAAGAACATTTTTCTACTTTTAATACTTAAACTACCTTTCCTGATGACATACTTTCACTGAAGGGACATTTTCAATGCAGGGTTGTTCATGTAACAGAGTATTTTTAGTACTTTAGGATCTGAATACTTCCTCTGAGATTCCATTTGATAGCCTGATAATGTCACAAAGTCACACTTTGAGTTGGAGAGTGCATCCCTCCAACAGTTCAGCAGATTCTCCGCCGCCCACATCAGCCGGGCTGACAGAGAATAATCAAACCCACGCTGGTGCAGACCTGTTCCCACCGGGTGAAGCTAAAACAGGACTCCCAGGTAAGGGACCGCACGCCAACTCCTGTAACCCACCTTGATCCTCAAATTCTTCTGCACATGCTCAGATGCAAATGAAGCTTGTTGGCACGACAGCAGATAATCTCTGTTCAGATGTATGAAGACGCTTTGGCAGGTTTCTAATGTCCAGTGACATCATGATGATAAACTTAATTTACACAGCAGCTTCAGAACAAAGTGACAAAGTGGTTGGACCAGGATTAAAACATGTCAAGAGGCAAATAAGATCAGACAATTAAATAATAAGAATTAAATTCCCGACAATAATGATGATAAAACAGATGAGACATTTAGATTTTGAATAAAATTAGAGCTGCAACCAACAATTATTTAAATTATTGTTTAATCTGTCTGTTAAATTTTCACTGAATCAGTTTTACCTACAAAATGTAAAAAAAAAAAATAGTGAAAAATGCACATCTACCTTTGTCAAACAGCTGATAAATAACCTAACCTATGAATATTTCATTATAAAAAGTGTTTATGATTAATTTTCTGAGCTTCATTGATTAATAATCTCATTTACTGTGCAGTTACTACAGAAAGCATTTTTAAAACCTGACATTAAAGTAAAAAAGGTTTTGGCCGATATTAAGCCTCTGAGAGCAGACTGAGGTCGATGAACCTCATCCTGCTGCGTTTCATCAGTCCCACAGCTTTGCAGGCCACATGTGATGTCCGCAGACAAACAGTGGGAATGTGGACAAATGAAAACGTCTCATTGCAGCTTAATATCACGAGCGGAGCTGCACGGGGAGGAGCGCCCACAGAAACAATCCCTCCGAGGTTAAAGGAGAGGGCAAGGACACGTTGCATCACAGCCAGCCCGGCACCAGACTGCTGCTACATTTCAACTGTGCTTCAGTCTGGTAACCTGAACAGAGCAACAGCAGCAGTGAAACTAGATGTACTCAGATCTTTTACTAGCAGCGTGTAAAAGTTGTTTAAAATCCCTGGTAAAAGTATTACAGTCCAAATGTATCTTATGATGACGTATTGCTGCACAGTCACAGTCAGGGTTGGGTGGTTGGGTTGAGGAAAAATAAGAGGGTTTGGCTTTAGAATCCTACAGGAAGTGAACACTTTCTCAGGTGAAAGTTGGTTTGTTGGGCCCCTCAACCACCTCTCTCGACCGCCTTACTCAGACTTCACGCTTTAACTTTTATTCTTGTCCAGCGGCAGTTCCCACTGACGCCGCTGAGAGCCATTAAACTATAACAGCATATCATGCATCTTCTTTCGTAGGTGTCTGACACTGTACGTCACTGCCCAAGCACCAGATTTCAATGACTTCAGAATGAGACGGAGTTGGGTCACCACTTGATCATTGGTTTGACCCTGAAGCGTTATACACTGCAGCATGATGATAATGCTCCTTTACGTGGGTGTCGCCAACAGCAGGAAACCATTGCAATGTAATGGGGCACAGAGAAGAAGCAGAAGTGTTGTGTTCAAAGGCATCGTATTGCAAAGGTTGTTTACAAGCGAGTAATCCATTGTGCAGCTGTTTAAACTATTACAAAACTCTTTCGTTCCAGGAGCGCACACAGCACCGTCGAGCCGACACTTTCGCTGAGCTAAAAGACTACAATGACCACAACCCCTACTGTTTCCGCTGGTGGATTACTACCAACGGACAACGAGGATTCTATAGAAAATAAATGAGGAAGACAAAATGTCAAATAAATCATCACAGATTTTTACGTCAGAACATCAACAACACCTTTGAAAAACCTTTGAAGCTTTGAAAACCAGCGTGCAGGTTTGAGGACAGGTTCACACATGGCCACAGGCAGCAGTGTTAAGCCAGGCAGGGGAAAGACAAACTCTCCGAAAACTTTGGTTTTAACCAGTCTGTTTCATCATAAATCAACCAGACATGGGGCTCAAAGTGCAAAATACCGGACTGCTCCTTTAATGGCAGAGAAGAAGAAACTCTGATACAAACATTTTTATTAAAGGGAAATTTCAGTTTATTTCAACCTGTCTCCTATCATCCTAAATATGTTTCAAGTGACTAGTGACATAAAAATAATAATTAGCATGTTAGCCGTTAGCCTAGATACAGCCGGGGCGCATAGTAGCGTCAGACCTGTTGAAACGTAAGTGAACGTTCATACTTCAAATGCAAAGTTAGTCCACTAAACAAGCTTTTTTTCCACAAAGACCGCCTCATATCGTTAGGATAAATGTCAGAGAACATACAGTATAACAGCAGTAGGACTTTTAACTCTGCGCGCATCACTCCACTTCCATTTCTGAGCCATTAATTACATTAACTGTTGATTAGCTGACATGAAGGGTTGTCGTTTCAAACTTTGCACCACAACAAGGAACATATTTCCACCAATAACAGAGTCAAAGATTCAGATCTTTCACTCAGGTAAAAGTCCTAACACCAAGCTGTCAGAGTTAAAGTCCTGCACTGAAAATGTTCCTCAGTAAAAGTACGTCATCAGGAAAATGTCATGAAAGTGTTAGAAGTAGAAAAACGTCCCCAGTGACTGTTCTACTGTCACACATGATATCATTACATGCATGTAGTATGTGTGTTTATGTGTATTTGATCATGAGCGGGAGACATGTCAGCGGGTGGTCCTGGGTGGGGACATAAGGGGCTTTAATAACAGCGCTCTCATCTGTAGATATAGCCAGCAAAGGATTATAGAGGATTACTATGAGTGTGTGTCTGCTGCTGTGACCCCTGCACACACACACACACACACACACACACACACACACACACACACACACACACACACTGAACATCTCTGATCAGCAGCTGCATTGTTTCTGTGTGTATTTATTTTACTATGTAAATCAGCTGTGTTGCGTGCTCTCTACAGGCTGCTGCAGCTTTTACTGTGGTTACTTCTTTAACACTTTAAGCTCTCAGCTGCTTCTGATGTGTTATTTATGGAGAGCAGCTCAGCGGAGCAACACAGGAGACCACCGGCTCCTCCACATCACCGCAGTCCTTCAGTCTGCATCTATACCTTTATGATGAATCTGGGCCAAACGCAAATACACCTCTGAGCGACGCTCTCTCTTTCTGCCTTTGTCAAAAATAGAATTTCTGTCGAAGCAGCAGCAGCTTTAGGGAGAAGACTTGGTAGTAGCACCCACCTCAGGATGTTTCCAGGTGAGTGGGTGCTGACAGCGCAGGTGACGTCCTGTCCACAGGTGTCTGATGTCGGTGACAAGATGGCAGCAGGCTGAGGTTCACCTACAGACAATAAGACCATACTACATGCAGGATATATGTCCAGATACAGACACACATTTAGAACAAATAATGAAACGTTGATGGTAAATAATTATGTCAATTTTATCTCTTTTGAAGACGAAACTTTTGTTGTTTTGGAGGAGCTCGGGTCTTTTTTAAGGGGAGTTAGGCCTCTTGTGGCTCCCTGGTAACTCCAACACGTGTCGGATCATTCAAAGGAGACGTATGTGACATTTAAAGCAGATCTGTGATGCAGAGTCTGAGTCAGGTTGTCTGCAAACGGCTCTCAACATGGAGGCGGCTGCTCTGGCAGCTAGCAGCTAGCATTAAACAGTGCTAACAACGGCAACAGTGCTGACAGAACTTACAGTGTTAATGATGATAATACTTTTCAAAACACCTGAGGTCACCTTATAGTGCATAAAATAACACACAGAACAAGAGACGTGAATTGTGCAGACGCATATTGTTGCTGGGATGAAACCAGTAACACTGTTTAAAGCAGACAGTCAGTGTTAGAGTGCAGAAACCAGTGTGAACAGGTGGGTTTAGAGACGGGATTTGAAGGATGTCACACTGTCGGACTGTCAGATGTTTGGAGGTAGGAAATAGTGATGTGATGTTCGTGAACGAGCCGAGTCTTTGAACCGGCTCTTTAGCGTGAACGAGCCACTTCCTGATTTCTTTGTTTTTTGCTTTAATTTACTCTGTATCCATTAATTTCAGATGATCTGATCCGGAACAAGTTGAGAGAAACTAGTTTGTTTGTATTGACAGGCAGGTTGTTTATAAAGGGCGTTGCTATGGTTACACCAAACTTTATATCTGCAGAGTCTGTTCTGGGTCCACGTCACAATATCCAGATCAAATGATGCGATAAATCAGCAATGCAATTCATCGTTGAACCCACTACCGCCCCCCCCCCACACACACACACACACACACACACACACACACACACACACACACACACACACACACACACACACACACACACAGCAAAAAAACCCCAAAAAAACAATAACGAACGAACAGCATCTTTGAACCGGCTCTTCAAAGTGAACGAGAGTCAAAGAACCGGCTCTCACCAGAGTGCCTCAACTTGCACCCACGTTTCCTTCACTCGCATCTCTTTCTCGCGTCTTAGCTCCGCCCTCGTAAGACATGGTGGAGAGAAGAAATGAAGAAACTCCACTTCACCTTTACAGAGCAAATAGTGGTTTGCTGCTGTATTAACACCCTGAATGTCACATACAGCTCCTTTAATCCACGTATCTGTGTCTGAGAGAGCTGCAGACTGGCATCACTCTCGTACCTGGATGTTTGCCTGCGCTCGTCACCAGGGTGAACTCAGGCATCAGCGGACGGAGGACTCAGGTAGGTTCAAGGTAACAGGATTACTGGAGAACAGGGTAAAGGGATCAGAAGCTCAGAGGCAAACGTAAGGAGCAACAAACCAACACAGCAATTCTGACAAACTGATCAGGAATGAGTGGAAGAGGAGGTTAAATATCTGCAGGGCTGATTAGAGAAGTGGGAACAGGTGTGCAGTCTGAGGGCATCTGGTGGACGGATGGAAAACTGCAGTTATGAAGGAGCCTGAGGAGGGAGAACTGAGAACTGAGAACTGAGAACTGAGAACTGAGAACAGTGTTGTTAGTGTAAAATGTAACTTATATGGTGGTGTACCTTAAAGGAACAGTTCACCCCAAAACCCAAAATACATATTTTTCCTCTTACCTGTATTGCTTTAATCAGTTTGGATTGTTATGATGTGGCTGCCAACACGTTCTCATCCCAACTCTTCAAATGCCGCCCCTTGTCTACATCAGTTCTGGACGTTCAGGCCTGACGTGTCAATTTATACTCATCACACACTCTAAAAAATAACACATGCAGTTAGTGGATAGTGCGTAAATAAAGACAGTTTTTAGCATAAGGAATTATGTTAGTTACATTAATGTGTTTTAGTGAGTTGACAACTTAGGCCCCGATCACACGAGCCCAGCCTCACTCTGAAGTTGTCGATATTCGGCGCTTGGGCAGTGACTTGCAGCGTGAAACACTGGCGAAAAAAGCCGTCCTTTAACGTCAGCATGATACGTGGCTGGTCACTGTTCAATGGTGCTTGGTAGCGTCAGGGGGAAACGCAGTGGGACAAGAATGAAAAGTTAAGGCGTCGAAAGTCTGAGTAGGGTAAGAAGAAGTGGTGGTGGACGGGTCCCACAAACACAGACTTTCACTCAGGAGAGAGTGGTGTTTGTGTCCCCTGTTCTTTTTCCCCTAAACCCAAACACATGCATTAATTGTTTGAGGACAAAGAAAAAGTCAGTTTGTGTTACTGTACTGACGTAGTGCTTTTATTTTGAAAGAGACTATATGCAAACTGTACATTTCCTGTGAAAACAGAAGTGTATTGTGAAAACAGTCAATGCATGTAACAGGCTGAAGTTGACACGGCATCCCAGAACGTCAACAACCAACACACCCAGGGTACCTTGGACGCCACATGTGGACGTGGAAAGTCCATGAGCAAACGTGGACATGTGACGAGGTCACAGTGAGAATATAATATCTATATATCTATATATAAATGAAATAATTTGACCTCTACATATCGCACCTTTTGGATAAATATTAAGTTGTGTCAACTTGATTCAGCTTTATATATACTTTTGATTTTGTTGTGAATTGTCCCTTTAATTCTATGACACCAACGTTAATTTGCATAAAAATGTTATTTTAAATTTACAATTTGTGTCTGGACAAACATGTAAATAAATAAATAAACACATGTCAGATTTTAACACCAAGTCGTGCTCACATTAAAAGACAAACAGCGACAGTTAATGTCACGAGAAAACTCTTTTCTCTGTCGGCCCTCGACCTGCAGTTTCAGCGTTCTGCAGGTTGGTTCATCCATAAAAAAAAAATCTCCAAATAAAAAGTGTGTTCTCTCCCTAAGAGGGCAATCAAGCAGGTGCCTGGTTAGTCATGATGGCTAAACATACAGTCCCGTGGGTGTCTCCTGTTTCCAGCTGAGAGTACTTGTTCTCTGCGCTGATTTCCATCAGAACAGAGAACAGGGCAGAGGAGGTGTGCTGCAGGTAATGGCTGCTTGTTTTGCTGGTGTACTCTCAGAAACCTCTCCTGAAACCAAGACCAAATATTCACATGATTATCTGCATTTGTTACTTGTTTAATAAAGTTACAGAGCAAGTCAGTTTCTCCCAAGAGGCCTTGAATATGAAACAAAATAGAAAGTATGATAAGAGAGTAGAACGAACGCCAAACTGTCTCCTTTAATTTCACTTCACCTGCAGACCTTGAGACTCTCACCCAGACTAACCTCTCCAAAGCTGGACACCAGGTGATGGCTGCTGTGAGCGTTTGTGTGGTGATGTGTCTGCTGCAGGTACATCTCTAAACACTGGTAGGCAGCAAGGTTTCTGTGAAGTGTTGTAAAGTTAAGTTGATTCAAAACACACATGAAACTCACATTAAACACTCATTAAACACACATTAAACACACATTAAACATGGCTTAATAGAGACAGTTTCAAACACAAATCAGCTTCACTATAACTGGCAGCATTCACAGACAAACACTTGTCTTTATCTGGACACATTTTCCCCACAAATACAACATGCTCACGTTATTAGCACAAGCCTATGGCATTTTACATTGTATAAATTAGCCTAGCAGCTAGCAGACTTTTCCTCTACTCAAATGAAGCCAGGGACAACAGCAACATTTAACAAACAAATACAACATGCTAACATACATACAACACGCCCGCTGTCAGAAATGATAGATGCTTGTCAGCATTTGTCACAACGATTGGTCAGCAGCAGCAGCGTGACCTGGAAATGAAAACTTTTTATCATTATCACTGTGCCAGCAGAAAGGAGTGACTTGTTTTCTCTGCACTTTAAGTATGACTGAAGACAAATGAATTGCTTCCATTGCAGTAAATACTGGTGTGTGTGTGTGTGTGTGTGTGTGTGTGTGTGTGTGTGTGTGTGTGTGTGTGTGTGTAGTAACCATGGTGTCTGTGACCATGGTAACAGTAACTACGGTGTGTGTGTGACCATGGCAACAGTAACTGTGGTTTATGTGACCATGGCAACAGTAACCATGGTGTGTGTGACCATAGCAACAGTAACTACGGTGTGTGTGTGTGTGACCATGGCAACAGTAACCATGGTGTGTGTGACCATGGCAACAGTAACCATGGTGTCTGTGACCATGGCAACAGTAACTACGGTGTGTGTGTGACCATGGCAACAGTAACCATGGTTTATGTGACCATGGCAACAGTAACCATGGTGTGTGTGACCATGGCAACAGTAACCATGGTGTCTGTGACCATAGCAACAGTAACCGTGGTTTATGTGACCATGGCAACAGTAACTATGGTTTGTGTGACCATGGCAACAGTAACCGTGGTTTATGTGACCATGGCAACAGTAACCGTGGTTTATGTGACCATGGCAACAGTAACTATGGTGTGTGTGACCATGGCAACAGTAACCATGGTGTGTGTGACCATGGCAACAGTAACCATGGTGTCTGTGACCATGGCAACAGTAACCATGGTGTCTGTGACCATGGCAACAGTAACTACGGTGTGTGTGTGACCATGGCAACAGTAACCGTGGTTTATGTGACCATGGCAACAGTAACTACGGTGTGTGTGTGACCATGGCAACAGTAACCGTGGTGTGTGTGTGACCATGGCAACAGTAACCATGGTGTGTGTGTGACCATGGCAACAGTAACCATGGTGTGTGTGACCATGGCAACAGTAACTATGGTGTGTGTGACCATGGCAACAGTAACCATGGTGTGTGTGACCATGGCAACAGTAACCATGGTGTGTGTGTGACCATGGCAACAGTAACCGTGGTGTGTGTGACCATGGCAACAGTAACTATGGTGTGTGTGACCATGGCAACAGTAACCATGGTGTGTGTGACCATGGCAACAGTAACCGTGGTTTATGTGACCATGGCAACAGTAACCATGGTGTGTGTGACCATGGCAACAGTAACCATGGTGTGTGTGTGACCATAGCAACAGTAACTACGGTGTGTGTGTGACCATGGCAACAGTAACAATGGTGTGTGACCATGGCAACAGTAACCATGGTGTGTGTGACCATGGCAACAGTAACAATGGTGTGTGTGTGACCATGGCAACAGTAACTATGGTGTGTGTGACCATGGCAACAGTAACCATGGTGTGTGTGACCATGGCAACAGTAACCATGGTGTGTGTGTGACCATGGCAACAGTAACTACGGTGTGTGACCATGGCAACAGTAACCAGGTGTGTGTGTGTGTGTGTGTGTGTGTATGTGTGTGTGTGTGTGTGTGTGTGTGTGTGTGTGTGTCTGGCTCTCTTTAAGGTTGTGTTTGGTTAAAGGTTCAGTGTGTAAAACTGGGAAGCAGTCAGGTGTATGAACGTATGAATAAAAGCAAAGGCTTGTTCTAAGTAGTTAAAAGCAAAACGATTTTAATAGTTAAATTATTATATTCTTATTTTAACACATTCATAAATATTAGGTTCAGTTTTTCTCTAGGTTTGTTGTGCCACAAACGTTCAGTTATTTTATTTTATTTCACACAGTGAGAACAGTCACAACACTATTTTCTGTATTTTCGTTTGCATGTAGGGTCACAGCTGAGATGCTCAACCTGCTGACCGAAGGCAGTGATGTTTTGGGGTCCAGCCCATGAGTGGATAACAGCAGAGGTCCAGGCGCCACACTGAACACTTTTTATGGAGAAAAGATACATGCATACTTGATACTTGGTGCTATTTTAAGCCTATATTTAGCTAAAGCTATGTTTATTTTATTTTAAATAAAAAGTCACAGCACTTTATTTTCTATATTATAATGTGCATGTAGATTACAGCTGTAACTTTGAAACACAAACTGAAACAGAATTGTGTGATTGTTTTATTGTTTAAATTAAAATTTTGACCTGCCTTTGTCTTTCAGTTGATCACTGCAGTATCTCTGAAGACTGAAAAAGGGAATATTATATTGATGACTACTGACCGATACATAGAAACATTTTAATTATTTCACCTTTTTTTACATGGTAGTGAGAACATTGCTACATTGCTTTATTTTACTGCACAAAATATTTGGTCGGTCTTCCTGGGTCAAAAATACGTCCACAGGTGGCTGCAGCGCAGGCTGGAACAGTTTGGGGACACAGTTAAGGACAGGCTCGGGGTTGTTGGACCCATCCACCAAAATCCAGCTTCAAAATCTGTGCTAATAATGGCCAGTGTGAAATTGCATCCTCGTGTCCTTTGAAGATTTGATACAGAAGTTTGACATTCAACCAAAACATATTTTAAACATCTGCAGATTAAGAGCTACAGATACAACCCCCCCTCCAAATCTTTACCTACTCTCACCTCTGTGGAAGAAGGAGCCGTAAAACACCACTCGACTCCGAGAGGGGCCTGATTTCACACTTTTATAAAACAGTCATGGACGGCTCCCAGATCTCCTCAGAAATGAAAAGACTTGCCTGGTGTGAGGACTTCAACAGTGAGATCTCAGTCGAGACGTTGGCAGACGATCTGCTTGAGAACTCAAACACAGTCCATTAATACTCATTTTAACCCTTTTGGTTTCTTTTAAAAACATGGGAAGGAGACAACGAGCAACAAAAGGAAAAATGACTCAAAACATTAGCAAGAAAAGAGAAAATTAAAGACAAGAAAATTAGTTTTTTAAAAAAAGAAAGAAAATCTAAAAAACAAAAAGTCCTGGAAAAAGTGCTAATTAAGCAATAGTTATTTTTATTTTTTAGTATTATATATTAGAGATATAATATTATATTTATAATGGGTCCTTGCTTTCTGCTTTTTTTTTTTACCTGTTTTTTTTTTCCAGTAATTTTCTAAAGCTATTATTTTTCTATTTTCCTATCTATTTATTTTCTTGTTTCCACTTTTTAAATTTTATTTCTGTTCATATGCCCCAAACTGTGTATCCCTAGAATTTTTCCTGTACGTTGTGTATGAAGCTTATTGCTTATTACAAGCAAAACACACCATAGCTATTGTTGAGAAATCGACTATCAGATCAAGATGTTTAGGACATTTCTGGAGGAGGAGAAGGCTACAGAGGTCTATTTGCCTGAATTTCTTGATTTTCTCCTCCCTTTCTTTTCTTTAGACTGTCAGTCTGTAGAAGTAGTATTTCTGTTTATTTATCTTGAACCTTGGAAAAGTATTTAATGTGTTTGCCTGTCAAAATGATGCCTTACTGTGATTTATTTTGTACCTTACCTTATTTTTGTTGCTGTGTTTGATGTAAATATGGAAGTTGCACTCACTGGCCACTTTATTAGGTACACGTGTTCAACTGCTCCTTAACGCAAATATATAATCAGCAGCTCAATGCATTTAGTCATGTAGACATGATGAAGACGAGCTGCTGAAGTTCAAACTGAGCATCAGAATGATGAAGAAAGGTGATTGAAGTGACTTTGAACGTGGTTAACATGGTTGTTGGTGCCAGACGGGCTGCTCTGAGTATTTACTGGGATTTTCAGCACAACCATCTCTAGGGTTTACAGAGGATGGTCCCAAAAAGAGCAAATATCCAGTGAGCCAAAATGCCTTGTTGATGCCAGAGGTCAGAGGAGAATGGCCTGGTTTAAACACCACAGCCTACCTGAGTGTTGTTGCTGAGTGTGTCCATCCCTTTATGACCACAGTGTACCATCTTCTGATGGCTACTTCCAGCAGGATAACGCACCATGTCACAAAGCTCACATCATCTCAAACATGACAGTGAGTTCACTGTACTCCAATGAATGTTTCAGCACCTTGTTGAATCTGTGACACCAAGAATTAAAAAGGGGTCCAACCTGGTACCAGCAAGGTGTCCCTAATAAAGTGGCCAGTGAGTGCACATTAAATATCCAATGAACACGCTTGTTTGAAGAAGTACGTGTGATTAAATAACAACACATTGTCAGATGGTGACATCTTGTGGTTGATTCATGAACCGCACCGTGAAGTCACAGTGTTTCTATGGCTACAGGTCTGGACAATTAACAGCTGGGTTAGTAATAGTCTGGGCAGAAGGATACAAAGAACAGTGTTTTGGTTTTTTTGAAATCAGATTCTGCAGCACAGATTTTTGTGTTTCACAGTGCCAGCACAGTTTTGTTTCTGCTCCTGCAGAGTAATGAGTCTTTAGAAATCATCTCAATGTTCTGTACATTGCTGTTTCCTCTCCTCTTGTTCTTACTTGTGTCAATATGTCAAGTTATGTTTACAATCAATCAATCAATCAATCAATCAATTAAAGAATCGTCCTCACATAATTGTTGATATCACAATAAAACAATGAAATTAAATGCATGCAAAGTATATGCACAGGATCTTGTTCACACACAGGTGCGTACACACTCCCACACACACAGACACAAAGAACAGTTCCTTTAGCACAATTACAACATGTGCCGTCATTCATCCGGCCTCCTTGATGGTTGTCATGGAGATGTCATTGATAAGGTGGACAAAACAATTTTTTTTTCCTTTTCTGTGTGTAACTAAAGAAAAACAAAGTCCTGTGAGGCAGCGTCACAATTAACAGGCCTGTGCTGAATCAGACCTTCGTTTAATGAAAAGACAAATCAGACGCACTGTGGCGCCGCTGGTTGCTATAGTGCTTCACCTTCAATGCGCTCGTCTGTGTCAACCTTTCCTGCTCTGCCTCTCTGTGAGTCTCCAGAGCTGCTGCTGCTGCTGCTGCTGCTGCTGCTGCTGCTGCGGTGATGGATTAACCATTGCTTAGACCTGCCTGACGACAAGCACTTTGTCTGAGGAGCAAACACAAGCTGAAAAACCTTGACTGCTGCAGCTCCCGTCTCCTCTGACTAACTGTCACACACACACACACACACACACACACACACACACACACACACACACACACACACACACACACACACACACACACACACATCAACTCTGCCTGGTCACAGTCAGTCGCAGCTCTGCAACAGGGGAGTAAATGTCTGCAAGAGAGGACTGATCCTGACTGAAGGTTGGTGAGTAGTGCACACACACACACACGCACACACACACACACACACACACACACACACACACACACACACACACACGCACACACACGCACACACGCACACACACACACACACGCACACACACGCACACACACATACACACACGCACAGCAGCAACTTCATTTTGTCTTTCTGTGACCTCTGGACTGAATCTGGTCGCTAACTCAGAGAGAAACTGCATGTATGTGTGTTTAACATGTTGTGTGATCCACATTTGGTCTGTTTGAGAGTGTGTTACAGCTCAAACACACACACACACACCCACACACACACACAGGCAGTGGACATTCATGCACACACACACAGCGATGTTGGGGGCTCTTGTAGAGAATGAGTGTTCAGGTGAAGTGGAGTTTTCTGTCCTCAGTGTGCAGGCAGGGTGGAAACAAAACGCTGTGAATATACAGTACAGTGTGAGCATGTTGTGTGTGTGTGTGTGTGCGTGTGTGTGTGTGTGTGCAGTGAGTGAGTATGAAGCCATGAGAGACCACAGTATGAGGATAAAGTGCCGACTTTCAGCTTCAATTTGAGAGTGTTCACATCCCCATGAGATGATCAGTGCAGGACGGAGCCTGATCCGAGGGGACCCTGACTCCAGCACAGTCGGCTGTGTTCGTGTCATTGTTCCTTCAGGCGCTGAGGAGCTGAGACACAAAAGGTCTGGAGCTGATTCAACGTGTCACATCTGCATCAGAGTCTGTCGTCAACCACAGAAATACCAATAACAGTCTGAATAAATCAATCAGAGCCTAAATGTCAAAGCTGGAAACTTAACTTGAGTATTTCCATTCTGTGCGACCGACATGCTGCGTTTAGGAAAAGTACTGTGCGTTACACTGCACTGCTGTGTGTTTATCTCACAGCTGCATCTGCTCTTAAGATGATTTTAAATCCTGCGTCAGCATATTTAATATGATGTATTGTCATACAGTGAATTAAACCATCCAGCACTAATGTAAAACAGTTTAATCAGCTCTGCCTCGTCCAGCTGCAACACTGAATGTTGCTCAAGTGTTAATGCAGCACTGATGATGAATCATTAGTTTAATATCTAAGAGTGATCAGGTGCAATTATTCAACTGAGCAATATTTTTTATTATAGGACTTTATCATGCACATAACTGTACATATTTCCTTTGTCTACTTTGTACTAATAATGATATAAATCATGTGTATAATGTGCATTCTACTTTTTATTCTTATCTTAATGTACATTTTTATTTATATTTTATTTTATTTCATTTTTATTTTATTTTATTAAATCTACTTTTATTTTATTTCTTTTCACTTCATTTTATTTTATTTCTTTTCATTTCATTTCATTTTATTTTTATCTAAATTTATGTGATTTTATTTCTTTTTTATTTCATTTTATATTATAAAATTTTATTTTATTTCTTTTCATTTCATTACATTTCATTTCATCTAATTTTATTATTATTTTTATTTCATTTCATTATATTTTATTTTATCTATTTTTTATTTCTTTTCTTTTCATTTCATTTTATTTTTATCTAACTTTATTTTATTTTATTTCTATTCATTTTATTTTATTTTGTTTTTTATCTAACTTTATTTTATTTTATTACTTTTCCATTTAATTTTATTTTATCTTCTTTAAATCTAATTTTATTTTATTTTATTTTTTCATTTCATTTTAGTTTAGTTTATCTTGTGTCATTTTATTTCTTTATACTGACATACTTCTAGACTTATTTCTTTAATTCTCTATACATACCATAATATTCCCGTAACATCAGAGCAACATAACAAATCACAATTTCCCCTCAGGCATCAATCAATTATTTCTGATTCTGATATTAATATATTTCTGACAGAGACCATTTTGTCTGAATAATAGGGACGTTTCTTTCATACTTTGCTGATAAACTTTATTTATTTTCACTAAAATATATTTTTAAATTACTGATACCTGTATTTGAATATTTGTGATTTGTTTTTTCTTTTTTAAATAAACATTTTATTGGTATTTTAGGAATCATCACAAATCATAATGACAATAAGAAAAATAAGCAATTAACAATAAGAATGATACATGGAGTAAGTTAGTGTAAACGGAGGGGAAAATCTGCTGGGAGATTTTCAATGTTGTGCCAAAATGTAGAATTCAGCTCTGACAGCGTATTAATCATGTCGCTCAGTGAGGTCAGACTCCAGTAGTGTTTATAGGCCTGGACGTTTGAGGCTCCCGAATGTTTTATAAATGTAACGGCTTCATGTATATTTTGAATATAAAAAGGCCTCATGATAAAAACAAAAAGCCTCTGATCTAATAATCTGTCTTTTCATTTATGCATTAAAGACCCTGAAAATTATACAATATAGCTGATCGTGGGTTGTTTGTATTTTTATGTCTACAAGCTACTAAAGCAGACAAAAATAAACAAAGCTGGTCTCACTACCAAGTTGTCGAAATCCGGCACATGTGCAGCGACTTCCAGAATTAGACACTGTCGATAAAGGCTGTTCCTTAATGTCGGCTGATTGGCCCAGAGGGGAACGCACCAAGCTGCTCTCCGTTCTTAATTAGGGGTTCGTACCCTCATCCTGCACAACAGGTGACCTGAATACCCTCCAGTCAGCTTAGTAGTATAGTGTGTGTGCTTATGTGTGTGTGTACAAGAAAAATAATCTGAATCTGTGTTAAATAGCTAACATGTCAGAGCCCCGTTTACTGTACGTGTCACTTCTGATTCAAGATTAGTGCTGGATGTCAGTTGCTACCTCAGACGAAGCAAGTCCCGCTGTCCCCACAGAGGACATGGCTCAACATGTGTATTCTCAAATGCTTAAAATGAACATAGACCTTTAAAATCTTAATACAATATCGTTTAAACTCAAACAACAACATCCATCTGAGGAACAGAGACGATTACAAATGTAATCACTGATCTCTCTTTCTGCCATAAAACATGTTTGCTCCATGTGTGTGACATTTCTGGAAAGATCAGGGTGTCCTTTGCACAGTCGATCAGGAGTCACATAGACTGCATGCACGGTTTACTATAAAGGCCTCAGTGTCACGTGCCCACAGAGGATGAATATGAGAGGCTGGATCTCACTGAGAACTATTTAGAGGATTGTTTTATGGGAAAATGTACCTTAGTGAAAGGCTTCATTCTTACTATAGAATGACAAAAACTCTGTGTGTGTGTGTGTGTGTGTGTGTGTGTGTGTGTGTGTGTGTGTGTGTGTGTGTGTGTGTGTGTGTGTTCCATGTTTCTCTCCTCACTGACTTGGTCAATCCATGTGAAATTTGGCACAGTGGTAGAGGCTCATGGCAGGATGCCAATGAAGCAATATTACATCAATTGGCCAAAGGGGGGCGCTATAGCAACCCATTGAAATGTCAGACTTTGAATGGGCATATCTCATGCCCCGTATGTGGTAGAGACATGAAACTTTGCACAGAGATGTCTCTCCTCATGAGGAACACATTTGCCTCAAGAACCCATAACTTCCGCTTATACAGATTTTCCACCATTTTGAATGTTTTGAAAAACACAAATGGATCTCTTGCTAGGAAGTTTGAGCAATCTGCATGAAACTGGGTGAACATAATCTAGGGACCAATATCTAAAGTTCCCTCTTGACAAAAGTTGGAAAACTTACTAAAACTGAGCTTCTATAAGGCAATGAATATTGCGGAGGGCGTGGCTCATCACATAAAGGTGTATAACATCTCAAGGGTTTCACCCATCACCACGCAACTTTGTAGGCATATGACCACACATAATCTGAGGGGACCCCTCCATTATTGACCCCATCAAACAAAATGGGGGCGCTAGAGAGCTCATTTCTTATCTAGGCCTAACCGCCATATGGATTTTTACTAAACTTGGTAGATATGTAGAACAGGACGCCTCAAGGTGACTGGAGAAATTTAACTCTAATTGGCAACTGGGTGGCGCTATAACAACAGAAACATGCTTCAAAATGGCTAAAATGCGACCGATGGCTGTGGCTCCCCCTGTGGACCAATGTTGGTGGAATGACTCAGTCATGGTGTGGTATGCTGTACTCAATGGGTATGGACTAGTAGGTAGTCTATAGTTGACTTTATGTACTGTACTTCTGTGATGCTCAAACAATCAAGTGCAAAAGCTAAATAAATGTATGTAAACAAAATAATTGCATTGTCTAATTAAAAACAAACAAACAAAAAAAAACCATTTTGTTATTGAAATGCACCCTGAACCCACCCATCTGCTGGGATCAGGATAATCCAGATTGTTTTTGGATCAAATGTATCCCAGTCCTACTAAAAAGTTTTCAACAACACAAACTGAAGGTTTGATCCAGATCAAAATCAAATTACTTGATCTAATCAGATTTCAGAGTCCTGTTTCTCTTTTGAACAACCCATTGTTAAGATTTAATCTAATCCGATATCTGAAATCTGATCAGATTACTTCTGAAGAGCTGGGCCCTGAGAACATGAACGTCTCCACCAAGTCTTGTGCTGATCTCGTAAATGTTGAGATAGACTTCGACAAGAATACACAAGTGAGATCAGCGGTGGAGGAAGTACTCAGATCCCTAACTTCAGCAAAGATACCAAACTGAAATACTCCACTACAAGTTAAAGTCCTGCATTCAAATCCCCACTTCAGTAAAAGTACATGTATCATCAGCAAAATGCACTCACAGTACGAGCACGGCAGAAGAAGTTGGCTTACAAGTATTTAAATGTTGTACATGAGCGCAGTGTGAGGGAGGTGACGATGAGAAACCTGTAGAGTTCAGTAACAAAGTGCTTTAATGACGGAGTGATTGATCCGTGCAGCAGTGATGGAGAGGACGAAAGCGTCGACCAAAAAAAGGAACAGTGTGATTAAAAGCACACCACCTCCGCCTCATCTGTCAGACGTGGTGCACGCAGGTGGTGTTTTGTCTTAGAGGTGTGTGGCTGCCAGCTGAAAGAGCTCGGGTTGTTTTAGTGATGATGTCATCGCTGACGGCAGCAGATGAAGCAGAGGAAGAAGACAGAAAACACGTCGCCTGCTTGTACTGAAGCCAGTGCACATGGGCTGGGATGCAGTCGAGAAGTGAAGATGAGCAGAGGTGGAGGAACAAGCGCTGGAAGTAGATTAATCCATAATAACACATCAGCATTTATTAGAGGTGCTGAGGTGCAGTGAGTACTGAGCAACAGACACACCTGTTCAAACTGTTCCTGTGGAATCTGAATGTCAGGGCAGGGAGGGTCTAATTGAAGATGGGAGCTGTAGTATTCCAGCCTTTTCTTACCCCTGGGTGGTCAAATGGTGGAGCTACAGCTACAGCTGGACGAGGACATTAAACTGGACTACTGTCCTTGTCCCAGTATACAAGCACAGGAGGGGAATCCATTTAGTGAGCCAGTTTGGGTCTGACTGACTGTATACATGCAGGACGAACTCAACTCCCAGTCAAATTATCTGGGTAAAAGTACGGTTTTAGTCAGACTAACACAATAAAACAATTTTCTCTAATGTCATGAAAACATACTGACTGACGCTTTGACTAACTTGTCATGTGATACTGACACCAAAAGTGTCCTTTAGCGTCCTTATGAGACACAGCAGGCCTTCAGCAGGTCCCCCTAAACCCTTCACACTGGAGCTTTAAAAGACTTAATGTTACATAATTTACGTACAGTTCTTGCGCACTGACGTCACTCAAAACCAACACATACTTCCTGACTTCCTGTCTGTGGCAGTGTGTTTATCAAACAGGAGGAAATAGTGTATTTGCTGGGGACTATTTTCAGCAGCGGATTAATCCACATTTGTCCTCTTGTGTTAGGAGTGATAGGGGGATTATAGTTTCTCTTTTCTTTTCCTTTCCTTTTCCTTTCATTTATGTTTTGGACTGGTTTCCGCGGAGAAATAAAGGTATGGTTGAGCTGTGTGTTTGTTTACGTCACATCATTGAGGTGCGCACGCACCCTCTGGAGTTAGTTAATGAGGTGACAAGATTCAGGTGTGTGAGGGCGGCAGAGACAAATGTTTGCTCCCGTGTCATGAGGAGCCGCTCCATTTTTGAAAGTGCCACTGAAGAGGACAACAGCTACACCCACCCAACCAGGCCACAGACTTTGTGAGAGCGAAACCAGTTATGTTTATTTTTCGGATTCATTCTTAACTACACAAAAAACTGAACTATTGGGGAGAGCCAGGACGGAGCTCGCCGCTCACCGGGAGCCGCGGCCGGAGCTGGCGGTGCCTGGACTGACTGACCAGCCTCTGAATGCCCCTAGCCTGCGGACCTGGTAAGCTGGCCTACCTGCATTATTTCTCCTGCCTGGCAAACCAGTCCGCTGTTCCGTTCTTTCCTCTATTTGTTCCTTCAATCACACTCCAGGTTAGGGCTAGCCTCACATTTGAGCCATTGACATCTTTAGACGTGACTAGTCCGTAACATAATGTGGGGGCTCGTCCGGGATCCTATTCGAAGATTAATGTCTTAATGTTCGATAAAGCCTGTTTAGCGATTATACTGTAGTCAGTGAGTTACATCCAAGCATTCTGTTTGCGAGAAGAAGCACGACGGAGTTGTATTCAGCTCGTTAAAAGCCATATGTTGCAAGGTTTAGCTGTAGGCCACGGACATACGGCTACGGGCAGATAAGCTGCACGGTGTTAACTTCTCGCTTAAAACAGATGGTTGTGTATGTAAGCAATACTTAGTTAGCTAAAAGGAAAAATATTGTGTTGTGTGTGTCGAGGTTAAAACGGGAATATGTCCTTACAGGACGATAATAGCATGTCGGTTGGCTGGTTAGCTGAAATTTCTGTGTTAAATTGTGGTTGGTGTTTTCTGGTGTGCTGTAAACAGTATCGGTTTGTGGCTGGTTTGTGAGTTACGTAAACCTTGTCATGAGCGCTCTATTTGTGGCTTATGTTTGCATCTACCTCTGGTAAAAGTTACTTCTTATTTGCAGGTTATACGTTTTTTTTTTCGTTAAGGCTATTTTGGTAATAGTTACCTTAGAGGTAATTTTGTGAGAGGTTTGCCTCTTGATTAGTCTGTTTGGTGAGTAGTTAACGGTAACCATGGCAACGTTCTCGGTAGAGGAGTTTTGCGGAAGTGATTTTGGGCGCAATGAGTTGCGCAAGCTTAAGAAGGAAGATTTGATTGCAGTAGCTCAGTATTGTGAGGTGGATATCATCCCAGAGACAAAAAAGCCAGAGATTGTGGAAACCCTCATTTCGGTGTTACATCTGCACGATCCTGCACAGGAGAGGGAGCGAGCAGAAAGGGAGAGAGAGAGAGAGGAGCGAGAGAAAGGGAGAGTAGCACGCGAAAGAGAGGGGGAACGGGTGTTTCAACTTGAGTTGGCAAAGGTGGCAGCAAGAGAGCAGGAGCATAAGCTAGAGCTAGCGAGATTGGCACTTGAGCAGGAGAAGCTTAAAGCGACCAATAATGCATTACAACGTAAGCACGAAGCTCGTTTTGATGTTTCCAGTTGTTTAAGACTCATGCCAAAATTTAATAATGATGATGTGGGTTCTTTTTTTGATTCTTTTGAGAAAATTGCCAAAGAGCTAGAATGGCCTGAGGATAAGTGGGCACTGCTCATTCAGAGTGTACTTGTGGGTAGAGCCCAGGAAGCGTATGCAGCATTAGGTGTTTGCGATAGTAGAGACTATGAAGCTGTGAGGAAAGTGGTTCTGGCAGCTTATGAGGTGGTGCCTGAAGCCTACCGACAGAAGTTTCGGTCGCTGCAACGACAAACAAGTGAGACATTTCTTGATCTGGCTAGGCAACAGGAGGTTGTGTTTGATAGGTGGCTAACTAGTACAGACACCCACACCTTTCAAGAGTTGCGACAGCTGATGCTGGTGGAACAGTTTAAAACTAGTTTACCCCGGCATATGGAAATACATGTAAATGAGTTGGGTGTGACTGAGTTAAGAAAAGCCGCTATGGCAGCGGATTCCTATGAGTTAACTCACAGAGAAGCGCCTTTAAAAGGAAAGTTACACAGACAGGACAGGAGGCAGGCAGTAACTGATAGGCCCACAGAAGCTGTCATAATGAAGTCTCCTTCCCCCGTTCAGTCTCAAGGGCCAGGGAAAAGATATGAGAAGCCTTATTTCCCTCGAAATGATGTCATCTGCCACTATTGCAGAAAGCCTGGCCATATAAAGTCTAGTTGTCCCAGTCTTAAGAGGAAGAATGGAGATGGGAAAGTAGTGGGGTTGATTAATACGCAGACTCAGGTTGGTTCCTGTGAAGTAGATAGTTTGAATGTGTCCTCCTGCCCAGTAGCAAAGGGATTTGAAGGTTTTGTATCCCAAGGGGCAGTGGCTGGTGCACCGGATGGTGAAATGGTCCCGATATCAATCTTGAGGGACACAGGGGCCAACCAGTCCCTACTGGCTCGAGGTGTCATAGATTTACCATCTGCCACCTATTTAAAAGCCTCTACCCCAGTGAAGGGTGTGGGAGGTGGTTTTATTAGTGCTCCTTTACACAGGGTGTTCCTGGCATCTAATATTGTAAATGGGCCGGTAGTTGTGGCCGTTGTCCCCTCTTTGCCGATTGATGGAGTCGCTTTTGTGCTGGGAAATGACTTGGCTGGTAGGCGTGTTTGTGTGACACCGGTAGTGAGTGAAGAACCTTGTGAGGTCTCTGAGACCATGGTCCTGGAGAGGGAACACCCTGAAGTGTTTACTGCATGTGGTGACACGGGCTCAGACCCTTGCAGCGGAAAAGGGAAATTCCAGCGAGCAGGAGGGACTGTCTGTTGACTTGGCTGATACCTTTTTTGCTAGGCTAGCTGAGGTGTCTCCCTGCTCCCAGTTTTCTCGGGAAGCCCTTATATCAGAGCAAGAAAAGGATCCGTCTGTTGCTCCGTTAAGACAGGCAGCTGCTAGTGCTGAGGACCTGAAAGACGTAGCTGAAGGTTTCTTTCTCCAAGATGGAGTCTTGTTGCGAAAATGGCGGCCTCGGGATCGCCCTGCGGATGAGTCGTGGACTGTTATGACTCAAATTGTGTTGCCTGAAAGTTTCAGAAGGGAAGTGCTGCATTTAGCACATGAAGTGTCCATGGCTGGTCATTTGGGCATCCGGAAAACCCAAGAGAAAATCAGTAGACATTTCTACTGGCCTAAGATGCACAAGGATGTGGTTTCGTACTGCCGTAGCTGTCATGCTTGTCAGGTTGTGGGCAAGCCCAACCAGACAATTCCAGTTGCTCCTCTCTGCCCTTTACCTGTAATGGAGGAACCCTTTTCTAGAGTATTGATTGATTGTGTTGGCCCTCTGCCAAAAACCAAGAAAGGGAATGAGTATCTCCTAACCATTATGGATGTTTCCACCAGATTTCCGGAGGCTGTGCCATTGAGATCTATTAAGACCAAGGTCATAGTGGAGGCTCTGCTCCATTTCTTTTCTAGGGTGGGTTTACCACTAGAGGTCCAACATGATCGTGGGTCTAACTTCACCTCTGGAGTCTTCCAGGAAGTGATGCATGAGCTTGGGTTAAGCAAATTATGTCATCTGCCTATCATCCCCAGTCCCAAGGCGCAATCGAGAGGTACCATCAGACTTTGAAGTCTATGATTAAGACTTATTGTGTTGGTTACTCTAATGACTGGGATGTGGCTATGCCATTTCTATTGTTTGCTATCAGAGACTCTGTGAATGAGGCTACAGGTTTTAGCCCCTTTGAGTTGGTTTACGGACATCAGGTGAGAGGGCCATTGAAGATGGTGAAAGAACAGCTGTTGCAGTCAGCTTTGCAGACAGAAGCGCCAAGTGGGGTTCTGCAGTATGTGGCATCCTTTAAGGACCGGCTGCATACGGCATGTGACTTGGCCAGGAGTAATTTGGAAGCAGCTAAGGGAAAGATGAAGGCTCAGTATGACAGGAAGGCGGTGAAGCGTACCTTTAAGGCAGGAGACCAGGTTTTAGTTCTGTTGCCCATGGGTGGAGACAAGCTGGGGTGAAATTTTATGGACCCTATAAGGTGGCCAAGAAAGTGGGTGATTGCAACTATGTCATTGAGACACCCGATCGGAGACAGAAGTCCCGACTATGTCACATCAATCTTGTGAAGCCGTATTTTGCTCGTGATGCTTCATCTATTGTGTGTGTAACATCTCAGGTTACTGTGGAAGGGGAGGAGAGTGAAGATGATGAGGTTGGGTCAGTTGAGCCAGTTACCGCTAGGCTTAAAAACTCCAGCGCCCTAGCCAATCTCAGAGATTCACTGAGTCATCTCACCACAGAGCAAAGAGAGGATGTATTGCATCTTGTGGACCAGTTTAGTCCTTTGTTTAAAGATACCCCTGGCTTGACAAATTTAATAACCCATGATGTAGACACCGGCGAGGCAACCCCCATTAAACAACATCCGTACCGGATTAACCCCCAAAAATGGGCTCAGGTGAAACCAGAGTTGCTTTATATGGAAGAAATCGGTGTGATTGAACAAGGCTTAAGTGAATGGAGTTCTCCCTTAGTTCCTGTTCCCAAGCCCGATTTAACTGTGCGGCCTTGCATCGATTACCGAAAGGTAAATAACATGACTAAAACGGATGCATATCCTATACCCAGGCTGGAGGACTGTATTGATAAGATCGGAAATGCACAGTATGTGTCGAAATTTGACCTGTTAAAGGGCTACTGGCAGGTGCCGCTAACAGAGAGAGCAAAAGATGTGTCTGCATTTGTGACGCCAGAGTGTTTGTATCGCTGTCAGGTTCTTCCTTTTGGCATGAAGAATGCGCCTGCAACCTTTCAGAGATTAATGAATTTGGTAACCGCTGGTTTGCAGAACACAGTAACATATTTGGATGATGTGGTTTGCTATAGTTCTTCGTGGTCTGATCACATGACACATATGAAACAGCTATTTGAGCGTCTGAGGCAAGCAGGGTTGGTGATCAACTTGCCCAAATGCGAGATTGGAAAGGGCAGGTTACATACTTGGGGCACCAGGTAGGCCAAGGTTCTGTGAGACCAAGGACTGCCAAGGTACAGGCCATTTTAGACCTGCCTGTTCCAAAAACAAAACGCCAACTAATGCGCCTGTTGGGCATGTGCGGCTTCTACAGGCGGTTTGTTCCCAATTTTGCAGCTGTGACCACACCATTAACAAATCTGCTGAAAAAGGGAGTAAAGTTTAGCTGGTCCGCAGATTGTCAGACAGCTCTGGAAATGGTTAAAGCCATCCTAGCTAGTGAACCAGTGCTAGTTGCTCCGGACTTCACACTCCCATTCAAGCTTGCAGTGGACGCGTGTGATGTGGGAGTGGGGGCGGTGTTATTACAGACTGATGTGTCAGGAGTAGATCGGCCTGTTGCATACTTCTCAAAGAAACTGAACCGCCATCAGAAGCGATATTCTACTATTGAAAAGGAGGCCCTGGCTCTGGTCCTGGCAGTCCAACACTTTGAGGTTTATGTTTCTAGTGCTGGAGGTGATCTGGTGGTCCTCACTGATCACAACCCACTTACATTTCTGTCAAAGTTTAAAACATCCAGTCAGAGAGTGTTCCGGTGGAGTCTTATTTTGCAGCCCTATAACCTGACGGTTGTGCATTTGCCAGGCAAAGAAAATGTTATTGCCGACACCCTGTCAAGGGGATGAACCTAGATTGTGCTTGGGGACAAGTTGGAGTGCATTGTTGATGTACAGAAATAAATACAGTCAAAAGACTGATTAGATTATATTTGCATAATCGTTCAAATTGTCAGTCATGATTCATGACATGTTATTAAGGGGATGTCTATATTGTTGTTTTTAAGAAAGGAGAAAAAATGTAAAAATGATAAAAACAAAAAAGAAAAAAAACAAATAGGTTGGATCCAGATGTGTTTTTTTTTTGTTGGAAGGGGGGAGGAATGTTAGGAGTGATAGGGGGATTATAGTTTCTCTTTTCTTTTCCTTTCCTTTTCCTTTCATTTATGTTTTGGACTGGTTTCCGCGGAGAAATAAAGGTATGGTTGAGCTGTGTGTTTGTTTACGTCACATCATTGAGGTGCGCACGCACCCTCTGGAGTTAGTTAATGAGGTGACAAGATTCAGGTGTGTGAGGGCGGCAGAGACAAATGTTTGCTCCCGTGTCATGAGGAGCCGCTCCATTTTTGAAAGTGCCACTGAAGAGGACAACAGCTACACCCACCCAACCAGGCCACAGACTTTGTGAGAGCGAAACCAGGTTATGTTTATTTTTCGGATTCATTCTTAACTACACAAAAAACTGAACTATTGGGGAGAGCCAGGACGGAGCTCGCCGCTCACCGGGAGCCGCGGCCGGAGCTGGCGGTGCCTGGACTGACTGACCAGCCTCTGAATGCCCCTAGCCTGCGGACCTGGTAAGCTGGCCTACCTGCATTATTTCTCCTGCCTGGCAAACCAGTCCGCTGTTCCGTTCTTTCCTCTATTTGTTCCTTCAATCACACTCCAGGTTAGGGCTAGCCTCACATTTGAGCCATTGACATCTTTAGACGTGACTAGTCCGTAACATCTTGTGAGTGTTTGTGTCAGCAGTGTGTGTGTTCATGGTAATGAGGGAACATGTGACACAGTGTGTGATGTGTATTTAAGAACGATGGAGCTCTGTGGCAGGAACGCAGCGTATTGATTTATTATCGTGTGGAAAGCGGAGCATTGCTAATAACAACACATGCTATAAATACATGCTGAATGATGCAGGACGCTGATCGTCATGTGATATCAGTTGCACAGGGCAGAATGAGGGTCGTACATATGACTAACATATTGACATACAGTATGTGAAGCTTTAAACATCAAACATATTACAGATATTTTAATGAGGTGCAGCTCATCTGGTGTCTTTGTGTCAATGTTTAGCATCAACTCGACACTGAATATTATGATTATTATTAGTGTTATTGTATTGTTATGTTGTATTTTTACACCATGTTCCCCTCACTATGAGACTTCTTTTAAAAACCCTCTTAAAATCTGTGTCTTTCAGACTTGAATTGAGACAGAGATGATTTTAACTCTCCTCATGATACTTGTTGCTTTTCAGCGTGTCATGCATCGTCATTACAGCTTCACTATGGCTGGTGCAGTCGACACAAACACACAGCGAGTGACTGTCGTTCCTTTATGGATGTAAATCCGCGCTGTGTTTCATTTTCATGGTCTGTGACTCATTCGGGAAAATGTTACAGTCTGAGACATTGGTAACTGCCACCCTATTTGGTCTAATAGAGGGAAGCAAGGACAAACAGTACAAAGGCTGATAGAAAGTGGCTGCCTCTGCTGGTGCTGCGGAGGACGAGCGCATGAAAAGGAACCGCTGAATGGATTCTATATGCACAAAGAAAAGACAAGAACTGTGTATGTGTCCAAAGCCAAAACTGCTGGTGTCATGTACAAGTAAAAAAGACAGACGCTGAGAGAAAACAGGAACAAAATGATAAATGAAATAAGAGTGGGGTGTGCTGGTGTGTGATGTGTTTGACCTGAGAATGAGTGTGTGTGTTTGTTTCAGAAATTTTAAAGCTTTTGAATCAAAATTGAATTCAGGCCCTGTCTGGTGCCACGTTTCCATTGCACGGTACGACTCAACTCGGCTTGCTCTTTTTTGGTTTTCCTCTCATAAAAGTTGTGGATAGTACCTTGTTCATCTTTGGTATCACCTCAGACGAGGTTCTAAGCGAACTGAGCCGATTCTAGAAGGTGGAGTCAAAGATATAATATGCAACTTTGCCGCATATGAAGATTCAGTGTGTAAGATACAGGTGGATTTAGTGGCATCTAGTGGTGAGGACTGCAGATTGCAATGAGCTAAAACTTCTCCTGGTTAGTTTTTACCAGGAGCCGAATTATCCACAGAGGTCTCTCCCTCTCCGAAACAAACAGACCAGGTGAATTAAACCAGTAAAAACAAAGACCAGGGGTCCATAAGATCCATAATAAAAAATGTACGTACGGACAAAAGCCAAAAATCAGGCTGTATCTGCATCTGCATCGCCAATTTCCCATCTCCAAAATGTTCATAAGCCTGGGTCAAAGTTTCTCACATCAAGGCTGTTTTTATAGTTCACAACTTTTGCTGATGAAGTGACGAACGCCTCTGTCAGGCCTCGTTTTGTGCATACAAAAGGTTTATAAATGAGACCCCTGGTGATTTAAACAGGTAAAAACACTGAATAAAGTGGTTTCATGTTTTTTTTAAAAATGCACAAATTTTCTGACACACTTGTCGCAGATAGGCTTCTAATTATGAGAGCAAAGTGTGAGTGTCTGGTTTGTCTCTTCTGGGCTACTGTAGAAACAAAGCTAAGATTCCCGCCTACATTGCGAGGGTACTATCAGTCTTGGAAAACAAAGTAGAGAAAAGTACCAAAAGTGAGTCGAGTTGAATCAAATCAAGCTGAACTACACTGTGGAAGTGAGGTATACTGCTTTACTTCTGCTTTATCCTCTTAACGAGTTCTGTTATTTGTCCACAGACACCTGTCCGACTACATCTCCAAAACCGTCAGCAGGGACCACGAGGGATGGAGGGAGAAGGCAGTAACCCTGGGGTAGCTATGGATTCAGGTAACCCCTTGCTAAGAGCAGTCTTCCTCCGCCGCCTGCGGCTGACGCGGCTTCTCCTGGAGGGAGGCGCTTACATCAACGAGAGCGACAGCCAAGGCCAGACGCCCCTGATGGTGGCCTGCAGGACCCAGCACATCGACGCCCAGAGTGCCAGCCGAGTCAAGCTGGTCCAGTTTCTTCTAGAGAAAGGAGCAGACCCCAACATCCAGGACAAGGAGGGTCGCTCTGCGCTGATGCACGCCTGCCAGGAGCAGGCCGGCCCTGAGGTGGTGTCTCTGCTACTGGCCAACGGAGCTGACATCAGCCTGGAGGATCAGTCTGGGACCTCAGCGCTGGTCTACGCAGTCATGGCTGGAGACTGGAAGGTTCTAAAGCTGATGCTCGACACATGCAAGGCCAAGGGGAAAGAGGTGATTATCATAGCCACCGACAAATTCCCATGTGGCCAACTGCAAGCCACGCAGTACCTCAGCATGCCTCCCCTCGGTCCTCTTGATCAGACGGACAAAACGGCATCTGCAGCTCCTGCTTCTCCCTCTGAAATCCAGCTCATCACCTCCCCCCACTGCACCTCCTCTTCCTTGTGTCCCCCAAAGACTGTTTTCTCCTTTAAAGATGCCCAGACCTGCGGCGTAAGCTCCCATCCATGTTCTCCATCACGATTTCAAAGGCTCGGCCAAGCGGTGCCAAATGGCCTGCAGCAGCCTCTCCTGAGGTTGAACTCTGAGCCGTGGCTGAAGATCCCGGCGTCTCTGCTCAGCCGGCAGCCTCTTGCAACCTTGCCTTCAGAAAATGGCGAAGAACTCAACCAAAGTGAAGACCTCTCTCTGAGAATTCCCAAACTAGACGGCATGAATTCGACAACCGACAACTTCAAATGGTATGAAGGAAGTTTGGCAAAGGACAAAGGAGTAGAAGAAGAAAATGAATGTGCCAACCACATGGGACAAAAGATATCCTTACCAGGTCTCCTATCATCCCACTCCCACCCCAACCTCCACTCTGCAAACCTTGGAACAGATTCACTCGCCTCCTCTTCCTCCTTTTCTGGGGGCCAGAACCTCAGCACTCCACTTCACAGCATGGCCTCATCAAGCCTTCACAGCATAATCCAGAGGCGCAAGTTCGGGGCCGACATCTACAGCTCTGACCCCCAGCTAGCTAGAGACATCCACAATCTGCCCGAGGAGTCCCAGCAGAGAGCAAGAGACCTAACAGAGGGCAAGAGACTGGCCCCCTTACGCTGCTCCAGCACGCTGGGCTCCAGGGAGTCACTGTCAACCGGCCCCAACAGGAGAGTGCTGTCTGGGTACGAGCGCAGAGGGTCTGGAGCCTTCTTGTTGGACCTCAACTCCCAGGCCAGGCCTAGATCTCTGCCGCCTCTGGCCCTCAACTCCACCAACACCCCCATCCATAATGCTTATAACCTTAGCTCCAGTGCTGGAGGTCGTTTCTGTGACAAAGAGTCTGGCCTCAAAAGTTTCCATCCCTGCGCTCCTCCTGGACACCCCAAAGAGATGACCAGGAGGATGCTGCTGCGGAGACACTCAATGCAGACCGAACAGCTAAAAACAACAGCCTGAGGTTTACTCAGGAGGGAAGGTCATCAATGTGTTTTAATGTGAAATGTTTTGTCATGTGATGTGGTGTCTGTGTGGTGAAATCCAGTGAGGGAACCCAAAAAGTTAAAGAAAAACAAAGCATCCTAATTGATGTAACATATAAACTGTAGGTACCTTCCTCTGCTTCAGTGTGCTGTGAGTTGTCTCTGTGCATGTGGCTTCAGTGAGCAGTTTTAACATGAACACTTCCTTAAGGCTGCATTTAAAAAATTTGACCACTTGGGGGCAGCAGAGCAAGCAGAAAAGGCAACATTCGAAAGGTCTTTTAGCTGATGTGTTAGCTAACAGTTTAAACACCCAGTAGACTCAGAGCAACATTCATTTGAGGTTGTGTGTTTGTGACAAATCCAGTTCTCCAATTCCTCAGTGTGGTGACTGTCTCTTTAGCTGCTAAGTGCTCCACTACGTTCACCAGCTAGTCGCTAACTGTCTGTCTGCAGGGTTTATATGAATTTTTTTCCCCGACAAGAAGGATTGATGCAGCAGAGTGTGAAGAGGTTGAGAGTCAGCACCTACAAATCTGAGGCCATGGTTCCCTGCTAGAAACCAGTGGATTGTTCTCTCCAAGTTGAGAGATAGTTCAAGTATCTTGGGGTCTTGTTGTCGGGTGAGGGTAGAATGGAGCGCAAAATGGATCAATATTGTCTGCAGTGATGTGGGCACTGTGCCAGACCATCATGGTGAAGAGGGAGCTGAGCTGGTAGGCAAAGTATTTGATTTATTGGTCCATCTACGTCCCAACCCTCACCTATGGGTAGTGACCAGAAGAATGAGATCGCAGATACAAGCGGCTGAAATGAGTTTCCTCCGTGGGGTGTCTGGGCTCAGCCTTAGAGAGAGGGGGAGGAGTCAGACATCTGGAGGGAGCTCGGAGTAGAGCCGGGAACGCCTTGCTAGGGAGAGGGACGTCTGGGGTGCTTTGCTTGGCCTGCTGCCCCGAAAACTGGCCCCAGATAAGTGGATGAAAAAGGATGGATGAATGGATGGATGATACAAACAGGAAATCTTGGGTTCAAAATCAAAACAAAAGAGCATTGCAGGGATGACTTTGTTTAGGCCACCCTGGACGTTAGCATTGCCCTTGTGCACTTGACAAAAGGCCAGTGGGATTTTTAAATTAATCCAATTTAAAAATCCTGCAGAAAATCTCTGTGGCAAACAAAAGTTTATGATACTAACAGTTTTTGTTCAGCAAGTTTATCTTCACAAACTAACACCACTTTTATGATTTCTGAAGCGTAAATGCAATCACCAGAAGTAAAAAGCTAACACTAGGCTATAAACGAACGACTCCACAGTTGGAGTTGGGCTGGAGTCTATCCCAGCTGACACTGGGTGAGAGGCAGGGTTCACCCTGGACAGGTCACCAGACTATCACAGGGCTGACACATAGAGACAGACAACCATTCACACTCACATTCACACCTACGGACAATTTAGAGTCACCAGTTAACCTGCATGTCTTTGGACTGTGGGAGGAAGCTGGAGCACCTGGAGGAAACCCACGCTGACACAGGGAGAACATGCAAACTCTGCACAGAAGGACTTTGAACCAAGAACCCTCTTGCTGTGAGATGACAATCCAAACCACTGCACCACTGTGCCATCAGGTGGAACAAACTGTGAAGAACTTGTGTAAACTACAGACCTTATTTTAGACTTCAAACCAAATGATGAGGGCACTGGGAGCGCAAAAATGCTAACTCATTAGCTAATAAAGGCCAAAAAAGCATCAGGTGAAAGTTCTCTGTGGGTTTGACAGTACAAGCCATACATTTCATTTTGCACACAGTCATTTGATCCATTGTTAATGTAAAAAAAAGTGAGTGTAGCTCTTAACTGGAATTAACTGTTTTTGGGTTTTGTTTTCTTGTTTTGTTTTTTGGCCACTTGGGGGCAGTAGAGCAGGCTAACAAACACAAGTCCAATATTAAGTTGTCTTTCAGCTCTGTTTTGGTCTCCACCAACTCCTGAGGAAAAAAAAAAGATTTGTCTTTTTTGTGACACGTTAGTTTCTGTGTTTTTCTTTTTAATGTTGTGCCCGGCGAGTACTTAGAATACATTTATTTGAGCTTTTTTAAAATGTAAAACAGGGTTGATTTGATTGACATTTGCAGGTTCAGAACCAAAACAACAAGCTAAAAAAGGCTAAAATGCAGCGTAGACTTAAAAGCAACAACATGGGTGATAATTATCTGTGGATTTGTTACTTCAAATGACACCTTTCACATTATCTGTGGTCATTTTATACATTAATATGTGAGAAATATTGATTAGTGCAGCTTTAAAGTCAGTATGTGAAGAATATCCACACACCGCTTAATTTTCTACAATGTCATCAGAATGATTTGATAAGTGAGATACACTCTTAAAACATCTACACACAGTGTCTATAAATCAAGAGGAGCAGAGTGTTGATTGTTTTCACACCTACTATTTGTTCAAGAAGTCTCAGATACATGTTTGTCACATGCTTACTGTGTAAGAACAGCAAGAAAATTGCTCAATAAATGACTTTATTATAATAAAAAGGTCTGACAAATCATTGCAAAAGTACATCACACAATGCATCAAACATGCATTTAAAAGTGTCTGTCATTTCTACCATTCATAAAAGAAAAACACACCACAACACACACATGAACTTAATTCAATAAACTGCTAAAAACTTAAAAAACATCCGTGTTGCCCACATATTTACATGCTGGAAGGATTAAAAATGAGAATTAAAAAGATCTTAGAAAATGAGCATCTCATTTTGAGTCATTGTAACAAGAGCTATTAAAAACAAATTTATGGGGATTATGTTTCATTTGTGTTCACTCTCAAGAAACTCCTCTAAGAGACTGTTTCAGATTAAAATGAGGCATAATAAATACCTATAACAGTATCTATGGCAGGTGATACTCATAAAACAAACAACGGCATAACACAAGACAGAATCTCTGTTTCCTCTGCCTCTAAATTATTAAACAACCTTTTCAGTGTTTCACCAGCTCAGACAGACTGTGGAAACCTCTGGGTTGGATCAGCGTAGCTTCGTCCTCTCACGGCCTCCAAACGTCCCCCCTAAACCAGATTTAGTCCCTTCTGTCCCGTCATGGACAGGCCTAACATCCTCGGAGTTGTTCAGGCCCTGCGGTCGTAATCGCTGACCATCTTCTTGATGTGGTTCAGTTTGGACTTCAGGTATTTGCACCTGCGCTTCTTCATCTGATAGTCTGGAGACTGCGGAGACGAGAGAAGGTAAAAGTTGCAGAACAAAGAAGGAAAAAGTGCGAATATATAATATGCAAATAAATTATCAATAAAGTGCAAAAACCAAATGTACACAATGACGGCTACCAGTAAGGTCCAAATCCAAAATATAAGCAATTTAAAAAATATAGGACCTCAGATACAGCAAACAGCTGTCAATGTACAACATCAAGTCTATCAAGGTTCATGAACAAAACATAAGACATAATATGTATGAGTTATAAACAGCTTATAAATATTTAAAAGTAGCAAGAAGATGTAGATGAATGAGAATCTCACGTACCCGTTTAATGTTCTTTATCCTGTTGTACTCATCCAGAGCATCCTGTTAAAGAGCGCATCAACAATTTATCACATTTCAAAATGAAATTACAGTCGGTAAAACATGTTTTATTTTCACTTTGTCTGTCATAAAGTGAAACATTTTGGCCACTTGGGGGCAGAAGAACGAGCTGTAAAGCAGTGTTAATATTATTAATGGAAACTATGACAAAAAATGTTCGTCAACGTGCTTAAAATAGATGTTTTATAATACAAACTATGACGAAATGAATGTCCTGTTTTCACTGTCAAGACTGAAATGTTAGTGGTGGGTTATTGTACATCAGCCCGTCTCCAGAAAAATGTTAGTATTGCTAGTTTCTGCAAACCACAGATACATTATATTCGTACGTTACTCTGTAGCTAATACCTTCAAACTTTACATTTTGTTGGTTAATGTGGTTAAGGTTAGGCACAAAAAACACTTGGTAATGATCAGGAAAAGGTTGTGTTTTTGCTAAAAGTATCCGCTTAGAGGGGCAAAGCCCCGGCAGGGATAATAGCACTGTTTGGTAAAAAACATCTGCTGTAGCTGGCAATATCCTGGGAGGAAGACAGCGATGTCTCAGTGAAAAACAAACTCTTTTCAGGCCTAAAAAGCTGCTGGAAAAGTACCAATGGGTTGCTATAAATCGTTTATGTTTGGCACCTAAAAAGCTGCTGCAGCTTGGCGGGCGTTTCTTGTAGGTATCACATCGTCCACCTCGCAGTGACAAAGTCAACTCATAGACACTCTAGATTCATATGAAAAATTCATTCTTTCATTCATTATTTTATCCTCTTAGACATTTGTGTGAAGTTTTGTCACGATTATTGTATGAATTCTTGAGTTATGGCCAAAAACATATTTTGTGAGGTCACACTGACCTTGACCTTTGACCACCAAGTTCTAGTGAGTTCATTCTTGAGTCCAAGTGGACATTTGAGTCAAATTTGAGAAAATTCCCTTTAGTTGTTCTGGAGATATCCCGTTCATGAGAAAAAGGCAGATGCAAGGTCACATTGATCTTGACCCTTTGACTACTGAAATCTAATCAGTTCATTATTTATTCGTGCCAAATTTCCCCCCAAAGCGTTCTTGAGGTATCGCTTTCACAAGAAAGAGACAGAAGCAAGGTCACAATGACATTGACCTTTGACCACTGAAATTTAAATCAGTACATCACTGAGTCCAAGTGGACGTTTGTGTCACATTTGATTAAATTCCCTTGAGACGTTCTTGAGATTTCGTGTTCACAAGAATGGGACGGACGGAGGGACAACCTGAAAACATGTTGGGGCGCAGAGGCATTAAAATAAATTTGAGAGGCTAAAGCAGTAAAGTTTGGGAGTCTTTGCACAAGCAACTCAATCCATATCACAAAAGTTTAAAATAAATAAATAAATAAATAAGAGATTAATGCTTCAAATGAAACCAAACTATTGGTCCTAGTCACATGAACGAATATAAACGAGAGAGCAAAATAATATCGAACAGTGAATAACAACACGGTACTCACCAGGTACGCTGGGCTGCCCTCCTGCAGGTCGTCCAGCTCTCTGTCCACATCTGACAGGCTCTTATTCAGGGCGTCCAGCTCTGCCTGCAGGTCCTTGTACTCCTGGTGGTCGCGGTCAAACTCATGCTTGTACTCGTTGCGCTGCGTCTCGTCCACTATCGGTGGATACTCTCTGAGGTGGAAAACAAGGGCAAAGAGAAGAAGATTCAAATTACAGAAAATACAGGTGTCAAAGTGATCAAGCACAGCTTCAGTTTGGGTAACTGCTGTATCTTTAAACCTGGAATCTATTGTCCCATGTTTTTGTGTCTAAATCCGGTGATGAGTGAGAGCGCAGCAGCAAAACAGGCTGCAGTGTAAAAACGTCTCATTCTAAGGTAACAAAAACACAATGATTCTTATTTTCAGGTGATTATACACAAAAAGATTATGATTATATCACATTCCAGTTCTGCCAACATATATCAGTCCTGAATCCTGCACACTGGACCTTTAAAGCAGGACTTTTACTTGTAATAGAGTATTTTCAGAGTGTGTTGTGAGTACTTTTACTTCTAAAAGATCTTTAATTTCTTCCTACCTGTCAAAGTCGTCGTCGTCCAGCTCGTCTCCTGAGGAGTTGTAGTCGGTGTCGTAGTCCTGTCCATCGGCGCGGCGCGGTCGGCCTGCACGTCTCTTTTTGGGCCTTCCAGCCGAGCTGGGCATGTCTGAGTTGGTGCTGTAGGGGGCGCCGTTCTGCAAAGGCTGATTCTCTTCCACTGCAGGACTGTGGGACAAAGGACAGAGAGTTTGTAATTATACAGAACAAATGAACAATGGAACGGTAATCTGTTTTCCAGCTGACGACCCTTCACCCATTAAACTGCCGTGTGTCTGTCTGTCTCTGATTTAATCCTTCAACCCTTCAGTATGTTGATGACTTGATTTATGACCCATCAGTTCATCTGTAATGAGTAAACAAATCCAACAATGATTTCCTGTTTCCCTCACACATACTTTCCATACTTCAACACAAAACTATTTCACTCAGTTTCAGTGTCGCAAGAAAATGTGATTCATGAAATTCTTTGCTGAAACTGGAAACGTCACTGTCACCATCTACACAGAGAAGGTCATCCTGCTGAAACACTCCTGTTTTTTGTTTGTATATATATTTTTTCTGTAAGGAGAGTCAGCAGACATACGACACACACTCTGTCTCAGGGAGGAGGAGGAGGAGGAGGAGGAGGAGGAGGAGGGCAACATGACAGTGTGAAAGGCTGTTCCCTCCCTCGTCCCCAAACCAGGCAGCTCTCAGCAGAAACTGCAGTTCAAAATGTTCAACGTGAAGTGAAAGTAACTCAGAGTGAACCAAGGCCCAAACAACAAACAAAACAACATTGTAAGCCCCGAACACACCAGCGACACCTTTGTGAATAAAATGGCCGCCAACCCCACAGCTTCAAACTTAAGTTAGAAATAATGAGGCACATTGTTGAAACAAATACAGAGTTAAATCCTCTTTGTGTGTTTCTACAAACACACATTTGAAAACTGACTAAGACGACCTGCAGGAGGCACAAACAGCCACAACAGAAAGCAAATCTTCAGTTTTAACTCAAACAACACTAAAGGTTTGGAGGCCGAGGACAGAAACACTGCTGACTGTTGGGAAGCGGAGTATTTTTGGAGAAGAACAAGTTCCAGCATGTTTTTTTTTTTGACAGCAGCAATCTGAAGAAAACCAGTTTAACTACACGTCACATTACGTGTACACAACATGTACATCACAGCACAACTGTTAAAATACTACATGTTTGTAGTTGGTGACATTCTGTAACAGTAACAGGAAATGACCCAAGACGTGAAACAATGGATTTAAATCTGAAATAGCTTCGCCTAGTCAAAATAAATATGATCTATATGTTTAGAATGACAGTGCGTCAAATGAAAGTGTTTCAGGTGTGTGTGTTAGTGGTGAACGTGCAGAGAATCATCAGCTCAGGCCCTGTTCAGACGACAACGGCTTTTTCTGAAAATGGAAAAGTCTGTGGACCCAGGACCGTGACCCACCAGTTGGGGGCTGTCTCATACTGTGTTTTGCTGTTGTTTATGGCGTGTGGTGTTTGGCTGCAGGTGGGGTGCGCAGTGGAGGACAGAAGGAGAGCCGCTGCCCTCTGAGTTGTTGTGCAGAAAGCGTCACGAGTAAAAACCCCTTTGTGACATCAAACAAAGGGTCAGATCTGGCTCTGTAGCTCAGTACTGCTGAACTTTGAGATCGGATCAGGACGAGCCATGTTTTGTCAGGTCTCAACGCAGCTCAGGACTCTTTCACATAAAGCGTAAAAACTTTATGGTGCAGTTGAGGAAGTTTTATCAAGTGTTGCCGTTTCTATACAACTTTCTGACCGCTACACTTCAAATGCACATAAAAAACACTGAGGGCAACATGTCTGAGGTTTGCTCACCACTTGTTTCTGCTGGAAAACATGAACAAGGACATCAGTTATTTCAGATTATACAAGGAGAAATTAAAGGTTCATGCAAATATGAAAATGTAATTTTCTGTGTTGCATTCAGGGACAGTTCCCATCATCAGCACACTCAGAATTGTGGATATTCAGTGATGTTTAAAGTCTGCAGCGAGAGTAAACATGCTGCAAACAAACACAAACCCTGGACGTGTCTGTGTCTGTGTGGTGAGACACTTTCTATGTAACTGCGTCTCCAGTTTGATCACAGCTGCGTGTGTTTGTTTCTCTCTGCTGTCAAATAAAGGCTAAAAACCTGTGAACTGTGTGTGTGTGTGTGTGTGTGTGTGTGTGTGTGTGTGTTGAATTAGGACACAGAGTGTGTCTCTCTGTGCTGCCATCTGCAGGGCACTGGGGTACACCACATACAACACACACACAAATGTGACAGTAGGTGTTGACGACAGTGTGAACTGACTGTGGGGGGTAGCCGTAGGGAGGTTTGTCATAGTTGGTGCTTTCATCGTCCAGGTGACTCCTGGAGCCTCTCAGCTTCTCGGGATAGTCCGACACCGGCAGCGGTTCAGGTGTGGCCGACACGTTGTTCACCTGCGGGAGAGAAAAACCCAAATATTAGCAAAATACACTCATAAAATAAAAATGGGAACATGGGACTGCCATGTTTCTCTCTCATACACAACATGTCAGAAGACAGAGAGAACATACTGCAAATAAATAAATAACTAATAATAAATAGGACTAAACTAAATGTGTTTGTTAGAAGTATTTTTTGTTGTGAAACATAATTTTCAAAGATAACAAGAAAATGATATTGAATGTTTCTTTTCCACAAAAACAAACATAATGTAAAAAGATGCAAGGACTTAAATAATAAATAAATGAATAAATAAAATAAAAAAGTGATATATAGATAAAAAAAAGCAATAATTTCTATAACAAAAAAATTAAACATAATGATAATATAAATAATAATCATTCAGAAGTTGTTTTTTTGTTGCTGTTGTGAAACATTATTTTCATAATAAGAAAATATGGTATTGCCTTTCTTCTGTTCCATATAAACAAACTTATTTTTTTTAAACAAAATTTTAATAAAATAACAAATTAAATAAATAACAAATAAAAATGAATAAATAACGGAAAACAATCATTGTTATACATAAAATATACATAATAATAATAATTTCAGGTGTGTTTTTTTTAATGTGAAACGAAATTAGATTAGATAAGAAAATATGGTGTTACTAGTAAATAAATAAATAACATTATATTATAATAATAAATAATACAATAATAATAATAATAATAATAATTGAATTTCCCCTCAGGAATTAATAAAGTATATAAAATTAAATTTAAAAAATAAAAAATATTTTAAATAATACTAATTCGGGGGAGCTTAGCTTGTCTTAATAACCCATGAGCAATTTCTGCAATTTTGAGGGTGTCAAAAATATTGACAATAATGTTTGCCATGCACTTCTATTTTTCTGTATCTTCATCATCATGGATCGTGTTATAATTAAGCTGTTATTGACGTCAGTGTGGCTCATGTTCAGGTCTCAAGTCTGAATAATAATCTAAAATTTAAAAATAACAATTTCATTTAGTTTTCTTCACAGAAATGAATGAAGTGCTTCAAGTTTTCTTACACCCCTTTAAAATCAAGATGGCTTCACGACCTCACTGTAAAGCTTTGGCTACACATAGTCGGGGTTGAAGCCTCCAGGCTGGGAACCAGTGCTCTCACCCATTATGAACCGCACCCCATCCCAGACCGCAGTTAGGATTCTCTTCCCTCTGCGAGAGCGTCTGTGCAACTATTCTGATGATCAAACAATCATTCAAATACTCTTTAGATCAGATTTGATGTTTTTCTTTGTCAGACATTATAATAAACTGAATATCTGAATGACAGAACGCTGAGGCTTATGCACAACTTTAAAAACTCGGCGTAGGAGAAAACTGTCCGTAGATGAAGAAAAGGGAACTCCTGCACTCTGTCCTGTTCCCTGCAATAAACATCATAAACTATTTTCTGACATTTAACAGCTGAAACAATAAATCATGTATAAAAATAATTGTTATTTGCAAAACTGAAATGTATGATTTCTTTAAACAAGACAAAGCTGCACCCAAACTAACCCATGAGTATCTGACAGGCGGCGTCTCAAACAAACACTTTGGATCTGCACCAGCTCTGGTATGAGACGCCTGCATGGACTTGTTCTCTGAATGCACGGGACACAGTGAGCGCTACACCCTCCTGCACCTCCAAAACAACATGTATGTGCTGCAGGTCGCTGCAGTCTCACTGCCTCAGCACTTTGCAGACGCGTTCCCACAAGCTACAGTCACATAAATGCCTCTGCTTCCCAGTATCATGTTACTGGTGTTGTGTGTCTGCTAACTGGTGGGCTGTGGAGCACCAGTCCGACCTGTTCTTCCTCCTCGTCGCTCTGCAGTGAACTCTGCCGCGCTGAAATGTCATCATGACTTCCAAACTATTACTAACAAAGTGACTCACCTACTCATCGCTACACTACAGCATGTCGAGGTGTTGAGCTGTTGCACAACTGAAAATAGCTTCAGAGATGATTCATGGTGAAATGTAAATACTGAGTGTTTTACAGCATCTGAGTCTTTATTGCTGCAGTTCAGCATATCACTGTAAGATTGAAACTGTCGTCTGTGTGCGCGCCACACCTTGAAACCAAGTGCTCCACACTTCCCCTCCCCCGCTGATAAACAGGTGACTGCCACCAAACTGGTTGTTCCACTTCTGCTGGTACACATTTAACTGCTGCTTCATCAGAGACGCTTCACCTGAGACAAGATCTGAAACGTCAGCTGTGACCTCGTCTTTCCATTCAACCTCCAGAAACACTTTACACCCTGAAGGATTAGTCGGTTTATCAATGGGTCAATAAGTTAACTATTTTTATTATTGATTCACCGTTTAGGGCTGCAACTCTTGATTATATGCTGATTATTTATTTTAAACAATTTGTCTATAAAATGCCTGAAAATAGTGAAAATATGACGTTATAATTTACTAGCGAACTAGCAGCAAAGAAGGCCGACTGTTGTGTCGCCTTACATTGCTTGTGTCTTGGCCAAAAGTTGAACATATCGCAAACACCACAGCCGACAGCCAGCTAGCACGTCCATTCTGCGCCTTTGTGAAAGGAATAACTCTCCACAGCAGCAGACGGTGCTCGTCTGTATTCGTCATTCAAAAAGCGAAACCAGAAGACCGACAAGATGGAGTCAGGGCGCTGGGCGACTGGTCACAGTAAGACAACACCCGGAAAATGAATGTGTCTCTTTGCACCGTGCATTATCAACATGATCAGCCGAAAACATGACCAATCAGTTAATTCTATAGTCTGAGTGGACGTTTGTGCCGACAAGGTCACAGTGACATTGACCATTGACTCCAAAAATCTTCTCAGTTTATCCTTGACTCAAAGTGGACATTTGTGCCAAATTTGAAGACATTGCCTCACTGTGTTCTCGAGACATCGTTCACGAGAAAAGACCAGACGGACATCCCATAATGCCTCTGACCACGACTGTCACGAGAATGGAGGCACAAAAACAGCAAATCCTCACGTTTCAGAATCTGGAACCAGACAATGTTCGTCACATTTTATGATGTTTGCTTTAAATATGGCTAAAACGGTTATTACAATAGCTGCAGATTGTTTTTCTGTCGCTCGACTCATCCATTAAACGACTTCTTGTTTCAGCTCAAGTCAGGCTGAATAATTCACTCACCCACGCCTCCACATCTTGAGGTGGCTGCACGTCCTCGACAAGCTTCACCCTCTTCCACAGGATGTTGCTCTTCCCGAAGTGTCTGATTTTCTGGCGCGTCTTCAGAGCAAAGACGAGCATGATGATGAGAGCGGCGGCGACCAGGAAGCCGAACACAACCGCGATGGCCTGAGAGGAGACAGTTAGAAGTTATAACAAATCCTCCAGAACAGATACCGACATGAGGAAATGGAAACGTGTATTCACCTCTTGAGGCTCCACGACGCAGTGGTAAAGGTACTGATTGACGAACACTCCTGAAGGCTGTGGTTGTTGGTACTGAGCGCACAGACCTGCGATCTGACCGCTGTACGCCGACCCGGCCGACTGAGCCATGGGGTTCACTGCCATCAAGTACACACTATGGCGGCTATCAGCATTAGCAGCGCGAGGATGGCGCAGATGATTATCACTGCCAGGTAGAACTTCCTGCTCTCCGACAGGCTCTGATGAGACACGATGATGATGAAGATGGCCAGGCAGGCGATGAAGGTGATGGCTGCCATAGCAATGATAAACCCTTTGCCCTTTCTGGGGTCATTGTAGTTCCCTCCGATTCCACCGTAGCCGTAGCCGTTTCCAGGTCCATATGCACCACTGCCAATGCCACCATAGCCGCCACCATAGCCGCCACCATATGCGCCACCGTAGCTACCGCCATAGGTTCCTCCATAACCCCCCCCGAGGCCCCCGAAGCCACCAAGGGCGCCCTGATTGTCCCAAGCCAGTGTGGAGGCAACACAAGCGAATATGGCCACACACATCACGATGACGATGATGGACATGATTTTGAGGATGCCTGGCGGAGACGACCAGCGGTAGAAATGCTGGAACTCATCGTCTGGGTAGTAGGAATAGGCCGGCTGGGGAGGAACGTTACTGTGAAGAGAGGAACAGAAAACATACCTGCGTGAATATCGTAAAAGCATCAAAGAAACAGTCCTCACCTCCGTTTGGAAGCAGAACAAGTTTTCTATTTAAGGGTGTTTAAGAGAGATGAACCTTTAAATCAGCAGGAGTGCAGCATGGAAACAACCATTTCCCATTTCCCATTTCCATTTCTCACTTCTCACAACTCATCACCAACCGTAAAAACAACCCTCGGTTCCTCTTCTCCACTTTTAATATTTTAACAGGCACTGATTTTAATTAAGTTCTTAAGACACCAACAGATGATCTTTGTGAAGACTTTGCAGACCACTTCAGAACTAAAATCAAGGACATCAGATCCAGTCTGTTATCCAAGAAAGTTCTGTCTGTTACCACACCTGGACTGTTGTCCTTGCCTGAGGAAACACTGGAGAGTTTTGCCCTGGTTGATGCAAGGACACTTGGTCGAGTCTTCTCCCAAGTAAACCCAACAACCTGCCTTTTAGATCCAATTCCCACATCACTTTTAAAGACGTTTTATGGTTTCTTTGAGGAGCAGTTTTTAAACATCATGAATTGCTCTCTTCAGACGGGTGTCTTCCCCACCGCCTTTAAAACGGCAGTGGTGAAGACCCTTCAGAAGAAGAGCAACTTAGACCCCAACGTTCTTAATAATTACCGACCTGTATCCAACTTACCGTTTTTAAGTAAAATTTTAGAAAAACTGGTTTTTAACCAAGTTAATGACTTTTTAAACAGAAATACCATTTTAGAGAGGCATCAGTCTGGTTTTAGGAGGAACCACAGTACCGAGACAGCCCTTCTAAAGATTTTAAACGACATCAGGTGGAATTTAGATAACAAAAAGCTCACAGTGTTGGTTCTACTGGATCTAAGCGCCGCTTTTGATACGGTAGACCATCACATTTTATTAAAAAGACTCAGACACCTGGTTGGCCTCTCTGGTACTGTCCTTAACTGGTTTTGTTCTCATCTCACAGACCGATGCTTTTATGTAAGTATGGATACATGTTCCTCAGGAACTCATGAAATTGGATGTGGGGTTCCTCAAGGCTCAATTTTAGGTCCACTTCTCTTTAATCTTTACATGCTTCCCCTTGGGGACGTCATCAGGAGACACGGCATCAGCTTCCATAGTTATGCCGATGATACACAGCTATACATCGCCGTGTCTCCTGATGACACAGGGCCAATTGATGCCCTTTTTAACTGCATTGTAGACATCAAGTCATGGATGGCAGAGAATTTCCTACAGCTCAACCAGGACAAAACTGAGGTTTTAGTTATAGGTCCTGAAGGCCAGAGAGAGAAACTTTACCAAAACTACAGGATCTTAAACCAACCCAATCAGTAAAAAATTTGGGCGTGACTTTTGATTCTGAGCTGAATTTTATCCCACATATCAAAAATATAACGAAAATAGGTTTTTATCACCTTAAGAACATAGCCAGAGTCCGCCCGTTTCTCTCTCAGGCCAGTACGGAGGTGCTAATGCATGCTTTATCTCCTGTCGCTTAGATTACTGTAATGCCCTGCTCTCTGGTCTTCCCAAAGAGTATTTTAAATCTCCAATTATTACAAAACTCAGCCGCACGTGTGCTGACGAGGAGAGGGCGGGAGCACATTACACCGGTTTTAGAGTCGCTGCATTGGCTCCCCGTCCGCTTCAGGATCGATTTTAAGGTTCTCTTACTGGTTTTTAAATGTCTTAATGGCCTTGCGCCCTCTTATTTATCTGATCTGCTTTTACCATATCAACCCTCGCGGACCCTGAGGTCCTCCGGCACTGGCCTTTTAACCATACCAAAACCCAGAACAAAAAGCCATGGTGAGGCAGCATTTAGCCACTATGGCCCCCACCTGTGGAACAGCCTGCCGGAGAGCCTCAGGACTGCAGAGACTGTTGATATTTTAAAAGAAGATTAAAGACACACCTTTTTAATCAGGCTTTTAACTAATATTTTAAATTCTTCTTATGTTCTTATCTGGTTCTATCGTATTTATGTTGCTGCTTTTATCTTGCTTTTTAAGATGATATTAATCTTAATAATTTTCTGTTTTTATTTATCACTGGTACTTTATTTATTCTATTTTATTTATAATCTTACGTATTTTATTTTTGGTACTGTATTTATTTTATTTTGTTTATTCTTTAGTCCTATTTTATGCTTTTAGTCTTTAGCTTTTAACTCCAGTGTTTCCTCAGGGGGGTCCTCCACACTGGGAGCTGTGTCGGGTCTGCTAGTGGGGTGCTGTCCTTGGGTCCCTTCGGCCCGGTCGGCTGGTGGTTCCTCCCTTTGATGTGGGGGTCCACCTGTCTGTCGGAGTCGGGGGGCCTGGGTGCTGGTCCCCCCGATGGCACGGCCTGCTGCTCCTCCCAGTGTGGACGACCCCAAAGGTGGCGTTTCCTTGATCCTCAGTGCCATGCCATGTCTCCCTATTGTGTGAGATTGTGTGTGTGTGTGTGTGTGTGTGTCTAGTATGGAGGGTGGGAGGGAGGGGCTTTCTTTGTAACTGTTTTTCTTTCTTGTGTTAATTGTTTTTAATTCTGCAAAGCACTTTGTGTTGCATGTCCATGCAGGAAAAGCGCTCTACAAATAAAGTTGATTGATTGATTGATTGAACTACCTGAATAACTGTGGCATTACATCACCCCTGAAATATGTTATTTTGAAAACCATTTGTCTGAATGTATAAAAGTGTGAGTTGTTTACATATTGTGCAATTTCAAAAACTAGAAAATTCAAGTTGCTCAAACTCAGATATCCCAAGACTATAACATTTTAGATGAATCACTGAAAATCCGAAACACTTGAATTTTCCTCTCTGACTATGACAACCTGCAGAAATAAACATTTTTTAAACAGCAAAACTACAAATTGTTTCCTGGAAACACTTAAATTCATGATGGTTTTCAAAGTAAGATAAATTCAGCGCTATTTTTTGTGTTACAACATTTAAAACAAAACCAAAATAACTACATAAATACAGGGGCTTAATGTTAATACTACTTTGAGCTCAGCAATATTTAAAACTAACAAAACAAATTAACAACATGAATTATCACTGAAAGACACTCACTATCCAGTATCTGACTCGTAGGGAGGTGGACTCCCGTTGGGCCTGGAGGACATGACTGCTGGGTCCACTGGGTGCTGCAAAAACAATCTGCAGAAACATCACTGATTAGGATGATTATCATTTTCATTATTGATTAATATGCTGATTTTCTGTGGGCTATAACAAGAAAATAAATGTGAAAAATAGCCATTTGTTCCAGTGAGACCACAGGGTTTTGCAAAATCAGCACTCCAAAACTTAAAATATTGAGTAAAAGATAAATAAAATAAAGTCTATCATGACACAAGAACAAAAAGGGAGCAATTTCTCACATTTAAGACGCAGGAACTGGGAGCATTGTTTTGATTGAAAACTCCCTTAAATCAATTAATCCAGTATCAAAACAGTTGCCGATTATTTTTCTGTCGGTAAATAAACAAATTTATCGTTTCAGCTTTATTATAAACTCACACTACCACCATTAAACACGCTGTGTGTCTTTAAACGTCCATTTTCACTCTGAGGTTTGGCGCGGCTGAATCAGCTCAAACTGAAACGTCTCCTCGCCTCATGTTTGGTTTTTAAACAACAAAACTTTGTGTTTGATGCAAATAAATCAACAGTCAGCACATGAACACACCTGTGACGGTTTAACTCAGTATAACTCGGCACTTTAACACAATCTGACTCAGTATTGTGGCGACACACACACACACACACACACATGCTGATGAGCAGATAACAACACACCTGTTTGTTGTCGCCACAGGTAACAAACAAGTAAACAAGGATTTAAAGCTACAAATACAAAGCAGCCTGTGGTGCTGATTTAACAACCTGAAGTGAAGACACTCACCTGTCTGTCCCTCTGTGTCTCTGTGTGTGTCTCTGTGTGTGTCTCTGTCTCTGTGTGTGTGTGTGTGTGTCTCTGCTCCACCTGAAATGTCTCAACTGAAACTGCAGCAGCTGATAAAAACAAAGGAGGCCACACCTAGCTGAGCCCCGCCCCCCTGTCACCTTAGCCCCGCCCCCCGCACAGGTGTCACGTTCCCGAACAACACCGGAAGTCCTCTGTCGAGTCTTTATGGAAATACCTCAAGCTTCAGTGACACACAACAATGAGTAATGACGTCATCTACACAGGAAACAGTGTGGAAACTCAAGGCAGAGAAATAATCAGTAAATACTAAATCATTTAATATCACACTGATAATCTATAATTATTATAATGATTTTAAATCTCTGACATACTTCTCATTATATCAGTTATGGAGTCCCAAAACTGCCAAGATGACGAGTCACAAATAGGTAAATATACAATCATTATATTATTGTCATTAAGTTATTATATGGAACCAAGGAAAAATAAAATATTTATGAGTTTATCAGTTGACAAATTAATTTTATTTTATTCTATTTTATTTTATGTTTTGGTCCTGGGAGCAAAAAGACAACTTATAATGTGTGCCAACTTCAAAATAAAGACAAACAACAAACAATCAATAAATAAAAATGTCACTGATTTTACATCTTTATACTAGCTGGTTCTATTCTTATTTAATTTAATTTAATTTAATTTAGTTTTAAAATAGCCTTCTTTTCTTTTTTTCCCCTTGATTGTAGATTACAGGAAAAGTGTTAAGATTTATTTTATTGTTAGTATTGTTATTATTTATTCATCATTATTTTTTTAAATAATCTTTTTATCTTTGCACCTCGTCTGCACTTTTGCCATTTTTAATGATTTCTTTTATTGTAAACCATTTAGTAATTAATTTTACCCTTTATATCTTTTTTTCTATTCTTTCCTGTGTCCTTTATTATGTTTTATATTTTATTGCTCTATAAAGCTCTCTGAATTGCCCTTGTGTATGAAATATTCTATATAAATAACACTGCCCTCATAATTATAGTATTTCTAGTAAAATTTATAGACAGTTCTGACTGTTTGTATTTTACAATTTCTGTCTTCTGGATTTTCATAAAATAAGATTTTTTTTTTTTTTTTTTTTTTTTTTACATTTTTTATCCCCTTTTGTTTTGTATTTATGTGTGTGAAACAAATGCATTAAATAAAATAAAAAAAATCAAATAATTCAACAATATATTTCATATAAAAAAAACCATATTTTTAAACGTACTACATTTTATTAGTTTTGCGCTCCATAAGAGATAAAAATAAAGTGAAAAGTAAAACGCCTCTCACAGTTATTTTAATGTCAAACACAGCTACAAATGTCACAGAAGTTAAATGTTATTTTTTTTTATTACTAATTTAATGAGACAGTTATTTTCTTGATTAAACTCTTCATGGTTTGGTCTAAAAATGTTGGCAAAAAACAGAAAAATTCTGATTACAAGCACTCAGGACTAAAGTGAGGCCAGAACACTAATCAGACTAAATAATGTTGCAGCCATGAGTAACTTTGTGCCCAGTTTTTTGCTGAATTTTACAAAAAGAACCTGGTGATTTTTATTCCATTTTCCAGTAAAAGAAACGGTCTGTCTGCTGAATCAACTAAATAAAGGAAAAGAAAAATCGGTGCTGAAAAATTCACCTGAGAACAGGAAATGAAGTGTTTGGTGCTTAAATTTCATTATGTGTCCCTCAGTGTTGACAGAGCTACACCCTTGATGTGTACGGTGGTATAAAGAAGATTAAACAGAGATATTTCGGCACTTAAGTGACGATAAAGTACAAAAAGTTTAATGTGAAATGGTAGAACAGTGTTACAACATTTAAACTCTACATTAAGACATGCACGATTCCAGATGGAGACAGTTACATATTAAAAAGACAGTGTGCAATTAAAAACAATCCAAACGATCGTCACAGCAGTTCGTTAAACCAGCGAGATGAAGATTCGTCCGCACGAGCAGTCGATTGCATTTGTGAAATTTACGCAGATGGCTGACAAACAGGAATTCTGGCAGAAGGCTGATCAGATGCACAAACAGCGGAGGTAAACTTGACAGAAATAATGCAGCATCTTTCATTTTTACGTTTCTAAGCTTCGTCCATCTCCCACTGATTACATCATGCAAACATTCATAACGGATACCAGTGTCATGTCATGAGATGAAGTGGCGAGCGTCAGCTACGATCACAGTGTCACACAGTGTATACAGAATATATATATATGTACAGCTCTTTGCATATTAAGACCATTTAGAAAGGAATAGTTTGATGTTTTTGGGTCGTTTGTTTATTTGCTTTCTGGCAGAGAGTGAGATGGGAAGGTGTACGGAGGCCTGTAAGTGCCAGTGTGATGACAAAAAGATCCTGCAAGTCATTATAATGAGAAACTTTCTCAAATTAATGACTTAGAATTTAAAATGATGAGAAACTGACAATGACATATGACTTAGTATGAAAATAATGACACAGCTTCTTTTTTTTCTTTAAATTATGACTGTATCATTCCTTGTTATTCAGGAGACACTAAGTCATTGTTTCGAGGAAGTTTCTCATCATAATTACTCACAGGATTTATTTTTTTAATCACAGTGGCAGAAACGGGCCTCCATAAATATCGATACCACTTCTATTTAATATTAAATGAAGCTAAATGCAGAAGACTGTTAGCTTTGCATACGGATTGGAAACATCAGGAAGTGTACAGTAGGAAAACATAAATTCCCTTTTTATATTAAAGTTTATGTGCCATAGTGTTTCTGTTTCCAAGAAAGAATGAGACATAATGTGCAAATAACTGAAATGCAGCAGTGTTCGTAGGCTGACTTTGTCTTCATTGAGTCAGGCTCGCTGTTTCTCCCGCTTCTAGTATTAGTGCTAAGCTAAGCTAACCGGCTCCTGGATGTAGCTTTATAGTCGTCTCCCAAACATGAGAGCAGTATCAGTTTTATCATCTCACTCTCCACCACAAAGCAAACTAGTGTTATTTCCCAAACTGTGGAATTATTCCTGTAGTGAAAAACATTTTACCACTTTGGTTCTTGTCGTTAAAACAACACAGATACACAACACAGCTGATAAACAACAACAACAGCTGTTGAACAGATTTCAAAGACTCTCCAGTTAAATGTCACGTTCACCAGCAGCACTGCTCAGCCAGCAGCTTTAGTCCTGTGTTAGTGTTTAGTTCCAGAGCAGAAGACGTCTCGGAGGTTTAGCCGAACCCGTCGTTCCACTCCATCACTTTATTGTATTCTTGGATCTTCTGTTTGATGTGCGACAGTTTGTTTTTCAGGTACTCACAGCGCTCCTTCTTCTCCAGGAAAGTCGGGTCCTGGTGAAACAGAAACACACAGAGGAATTTCATTAATGTTTTCTTTTCGGACAAAACCAGTAAATTATTATTTACTGGATTATTTGAGCTGTTCAGGAGCAGTTACTTATACGACAACTGTTTTACTTCAGGTATGCAGCACAGAAGATCTATACAATCAGCACAGCTTCAAGATTAGAGTCACCAATTCAGTATCTGACCAAATGTCTCCCCTTCTGTTCCTGAGATATGATGTTACAACATGATGATGTCACAGTCAAGCTGACCTTTGACCTTCATTATTTTATCCTGTTAGACATTTGCATCAAGTTTTGTCAGAATTAGTGAATGAAATCTGAGTTATGGCCAAAAACATGTTGTGATCTTTGACCACAAAATTCTAATCAGTTTATTTTGCAGTTCAAGTGGACGTTTGTGTCAAACTTAAAGAAATTCTCTCAAGGTGTTCTTGAGAGTTCATGTTCACAAGAATGAGACATGTCACACAGGCCTTGACCGTTGACCTATTACAATCAAAAACAAATCAGGTCATCGTTGAGTTTTGTCATAATTAGCATGTGAATTTCTGAGTCAAAAACATATTTTCTGAGGTCACACTGACCTTGACCTTTGACCTTCGACTGCAAAATTCTTTTCAGTTTATTCTTCCATCCAGGTGGATGTTTGTGCCAAATTTAAAGCAATTCTCTCAAAGCATTGTTGAGATATTTTGGCCACAAGAATGGGAAGGACGGATAACCCGAAAACATAATGTCTCTGGCCACAGCTGTCGCCGGCGCAGGAGCATGAGAACACATTGGCACTGGAGGCCATTTTGAGTCAATCCCACACACACTGTCCTGCTGACACAAACATTCACAAGAGCGCCAAATGTGGATTAATCCGCCGCTGAAAATAGTCCCCAACAAAGTCACTAGTTCCTCCTCTTCCTAAAAACTACAGTGACCAGCTGTTGTAGGAAATTTTCTGGGCCTTGTTTTGAGAATGAAACTACAGTAGGAGCCAATGGGCTTCGAGCTGAGAGCCACAGACAAAGAAGGGAAATTAAAAACTAAACGTCGCCAGAAAGAGCCTCTGCTATAGAGTGTAAACAAAACATCAACAGGACAATAGGCTCACATTTTTCTTCCTCTGGTACTCCTGAAGGATCCTGTTGATGCGATCAACCTCCTGTAAGAAGACAGAGAGACTGTGTTAAACTTCTGCTGATGTGTTACAGAGTCAAATGCAGGACAAACCTCTGACAAGTATCAAAATCAGGTGCAATGATCCTGTAAAATCTGGATGGAACGGGAGGAATTTGAGGGTGGAGGGGAAGTACAGCAGGAACAGGAAGTGCAAACAGAGGAAGTTATGAGACGGGGAAATGAGCCACATTTTAGCAAGAGAAACACTGGGTGCAATATTCCAGACACACACAATCAGTCACTGACCAAAATGTTTCCACAGCGCTGTCATAACATGTAAATGACATGAAGCACAGTCAGACTGAAACCACGATAACAGTCCAGTGTGCTGGTGCTGCCCTGCAAGTGTCTGTGGTTGGTGAGGGTGTAGCTCCGTCCTGAAAACCTTGGCTGCTTCCAAAATTCCACAGCAGGATGTGAGATTTTCTAATATATCTGAAGCCCATAGACCAGTGGTTCAAACTGGTGGCGCACAGACGCAGCTGAATGGACTGCAAGTGACTCGTGAACGTGTCAAGTTTGTAAAAACCACAGTGACTTTCCAGCACAGAGCTTTTATTTTGAAGCACCATTTCCTGCTGTAGAGGGACTAACACACAGCAGTCTAGCTCAACGACATGGCTGAACGCAAGTATGATGCTGAATATGAGCAGAAATCTGGACCCTACGTCTGGACTGTTTGACATGATGGGCGCAGCCACGTGACGTCACCCGCTGGTTCGCTGACTCCTGTTTTGAAGCCTTGAGTTCGGCATTGTGGTCGTCACCATCTTGGATTTTTGTGCTGTTTTGTGTGTGTTAGTGAGTTTAAAGTAAACTTCACTGCACTTATTATTTATGTGTTGTTTCTATCTTTTATGGCCAAAAGTAACAAATAAAGTGGCGGCAGCTCCTTCTGTAACAGACTGTGTTAAATGGGCAGATAATAATGTCTCATATCGATCATACCTAATTGTATCGACAGTGTAATATTGGCAGGTATCGTATTGTTGTCCAAAGAACCAGTTTAATATTGTATTGTGATGAAACTGGTGATTTACACCCCTCGCTATCAGGTACTGCAGGTGTCAGTGGAGCTGAGGTTGGCGCAAACTGCCATGGTGACACGTCTCCAACCTGCAAGGAGGCTATCAGGAAGTGACGTGGTAATTAAAGCTCAATGGGTCCAAGATTACCAGGCTGTGGACGGTATCTCCTTTCATACCTTCACACCAGGGGAAGCTCACTTTAAGTTTACATCATAAAATATCATATTGTAGCGAGGCAGTAACTTATAAAAGGAACATTTAATTGAAGCTGTTTTTCAACCACACTCGTGCCGTAGAACCACAGCAACACACACCTCAAAGGTTTTCACATGGGGTTAATGGTGAAAATGACGCATCCTAGCGCACGTAAATTCTTTTTTTAATGTAAATTCAATGGTGCATATTTGACCATTTCTTCTACGAAATTTCAGGGGAAGTTCAGCCTCTCTTGTCTCAGAGCAATCGCCCCCATAGATATATATACACATAGATGCTGCACCCTGGCTTGTGGGCTGCGTCAATACTGCCGCCATGTTGCCCAGGCGCTCTGACCGGTTCAGACCCGTGTCAGACTCGGCAAAAATGCCACATTTTTGCTCTGCATTTGGGTTTACTAACGAAAGAAGTGTTAAAACCGAGCAGAAGGGAATAACATTCCACAGGTAAGAAGTTGTTTTACAATATTTTACTGTTACAAACGTGTTTAATGAGATATATATCTCAAAAAGTCAAAAAGTGATCCTTCTTTTAAGCTAATCAAGTAAAGTAACTGTCCTGATCTGGTCCTAATGCCAAATTAAGCTAATGCTATGTCACACAACTTAAAGAAAAAAGGTTAACATTTATATAATATTACTTATAAAATCATGATGCTTTGTCAAACAGCTATGTCGATGTATGTGTTATTCCAAATTGTCAACTATCTGTTTCGTGGCACCAACGTGACATAACGCAGTATAACGTTAGTAGTATATGTCGACATCATGGTGAGCATTGTACATCTAGTAAGAAAAAAGAATATTTATTACATTAGTTTAAATGTGTTTTAGAAGTATTACTGTTACTTTATCTACATAAGATCAAATATTTTGGTATGAAAAGCTGCATTTTTTATTTAACCACGTATCCTGTATCATAACTACATGTCTGATGCTTTATATCTTTTTACTGGTCCTGTAACTTTATCCCACCACTTCCATCTTTTTCAGCTCACCTGCCTGTTCCACCAGTACAGACTGACCTCTGGTGGCGCATGCTGTGCATTACAATACATCGCCTCAACACAGCATCTCCGTATCAGTTTAATAGAAAGATGAGCGTCTATATTTTTGACATGATTTAAAACCGTACCTTCAGGATTTCTAAATATCCCAGTAATCAGTGACACCGTAATCCTGCCCAAGCCTAATAACTACAACTGTTTATTTACACAAAAGAATATTGGACGATGGTACATGGTGGGTATGCAGCATCAGTTTCTCAATAAGCTTCTTATTTTTTAATTTTTCTCTTTTACGTACTGGAAAAAACAGCGTTAGAAATAGACTAAATTGTGAGCACTCAATGTTTGGCCGTGCTGTTTGTTGGAAACTGTCTGCAACATGTTAAATATTCAAAAATAAATCTATGGGATGAGAACTGGTTATTTAGGAAGACAGTGTAAAGATGCTGTGTGTGACCAATCACCATCTGGCTGGTGGGGTGCTGGGGCAGAGTGCGCATCATGGCGTCCATCTCATCAAACTTCTTGAGGGTGGCCTGCACCTCCGAGTGGAGCTCTTTGTACTCTGCGTACTGGTCGTTAAACACGGCTCGGTACTGGTCCCGCTCCTCGTCGGACCGGATCGTTGGGTATTTCCTGCAGGACGGAGGGAGAGGATAACACTTCATGAACATCACAGGAGGTAACTACTACATGTGCACACTTGTTAGAGCAACCTAGACACACAGTGAAGGTCTTTGGCTGCCTTGTTTCGTCCGAACAACAGTCAGAAACACAGAGCTTGGAGAGTTTTCACATTGAAGCCCAGTACACACTGTGTGACTTTGAGCTGTCCCTGCTGAAAGATGAAAGAAACCTGGCGGCTCTAAAATGGTGGTTCTGCATCGCACGGTCAGAGACGCTCAAGGATGGTCTTCCTATCAAAGACAGCCTGGGATAAACCTCGCACAGTGTCAGAAATTTGGGATGATCATCTCACTGCTGTTACCACCACTGATCAGTGCTAAACCCAAACAGACCAACAGCAGCTCGCCATGGAGGCAGAACACGCTCAAAGAAACGTGTGTGATTCCAGCACAGAGGAAAATCTTGTGGAGTTATAATGAGCCCTGCTGTGGACTGTATCTACTTCTGCTGGCACACATAGGTCACTGAACAGTATGAGGTAATTTTAAGCAGCACTTACGCGATGTAGTCAGGCACAATAACAGGTTTGGGAATGTGTCCTGACGGTATGGATCCCTGCAGTATGTGTGGTGGAGCTGCTTTAGGTGGTGCAGCCTGGATGGGAACCACTGAGGAGCCCTGGACCTGCTCTGGAGCTTTGGGTGCAGGAGCTGAAACTGGAGCCATCTGCAGACACACACGAGGGAAGAGCGGCAACGTTACAGCTTTCATCAACTTAATTGTGAGCGTGTTTCTACCTGCAGTATGGGTTTCAAATTGAACAGTGTTAGAGGATGCTCACCAAAGACTGTGCAGCACGCTGGTCGGGTGGATGCATCTGTGCAAAGATAGAAAAATAGAATCCAGTTAATTATGTGGTTTGCTATTGCATTGCAGTGTGTGTGTGTATGTGTGTGTGTGTGTGTGTGTGTGTGTGTGTGTGTGTGTGTGTGTGTGTGTGGACATGTCTGCAGCCTGTTTTTCAGCCATCTACCTGACGGACGGAGTTGGACTAAGTTTCAGAACTAGCTGATCTTGAGCAATGCCAGGGCCCAACCCCTGAAACACTACATCAGTGTGAGCTCTCACCTCCTGGCCGTACTTCTCTCGGTATCTGCGTGCAGCTTCATGTCTCCACAGCTTCAGACACACGATGGCTCCGATCAGATACACCACCATAGTGACAAACAGGAAGATAATGGCAGCCGTCTGGCCCGCCTCTGTTCTGCAGAACGCCCCGTTGATGCCGTTGTTGAACATCGGGTAGGAGCAGAGCCCTCCGCGGGTCGTGTCTCGCACATAGACAATGCCTGGTAAACAAAAAGCAAACATGTCCAAACAGAGGCAGCTACAGTGGGAAAAACAGTTTCTCACTTTCCTCTGGGGTTATCTTGCTACACATTTTTCAAGATTTTCAGATGTGAGGTCACAGTGACCTTTGACCACAAAATTCTAATTAAGAGATTCCATTAAGGTGAGTCCACGTAAACATTTATGCCAAATTTTAAGTAATACCCTGAATGTGTTCTTGAGATATTACATTCATGAGTACGAGAAAGACAAGGTCACAGTGACTTTGACCTTTGACAACCAAAAGCTAATTAGTATATGGCTGCGTCCAAGTGGACATTTGTGCCACATTCGAAGAAATTCCTTCATGCTGTTCTTGAGATATTGCATTCAAGAGAACGAGATGGATGCAGGGTCACGGCAACCTTGACCTTTGACTTTTGACCACCAAACACTTCACACACACACACATCAGTTCATCGTTAAGTCCAAGTAGACATTTGTGCTAAATTTGAAGAAATTCTCTTGTGCATATGGATGGACAACCTGAAAACATAATGCCTCCGGCCATAGCTATCGCCGGCGTGGAGGCATTTAAGTCGTGTCATGATAAACATATGATTTTCTTGAGTCAAGAACATATTTTGCAAGGTCACACTGACTATGACCTTTGACCACAAAATTCGAATTAATTTATTCTTCAGTCCAAGTGGCTGTCAAATTTAAAGTAATTCCCTCAAGGTGTTCATGAGAGATTGCGTTCACAAGAATGAGACAGATGCAAGGTCAAAGTGACCTTGACCTTTGATTATCGAAATCCAAACAGTTCATCGTTGAGTCCAAGTGGACATTTGTGCCAAATTTGAGAAAAATCCCCCCTGGCTTACTTAATAACATCATGTTCACAAGGATGGGACAGATGGACAACCTGAGAACACAATGCGTCCGGCCACAGCTATCGCCGGCGAGAGACATAATAAATCCCAAACTATCTGTGTGGATCCATCCGGAGTAGAAGAGTGAATGTGAGAGAAGCCAGGTTACCTACCTGCTGCCATGTACAGCACTGCCAGCGCCAGGTTGATAGTAAACTCCGTCAGAGGCCACCAGTTGGAGTCCAGCAGGATGGTGCGGTAGTACATGGTCATCCCCAGCACCAACACGATCACAGTCACTATCCAGGCCAGTCCCGCCACCACCAACACAAACGGCGTCTTGGGGCCGGAGTAGTAGTACCCGCCTGTACCGCCACCGTATAATCCTCCATACGCTCCTCCAGGAGACGAGTATCCAAACATGTTGAACCACTCGTTGTCTTTGTGGATGTAAGCACAGACGCAGGCGAACACGGCTGCTCCCAGCAGGAGCTCCACACATCCCAGAATCCTCAGCAGCCCCGCCCAGGACTTCATGTAGGCGTAGCGCTGATGGTACTCCTCCACTCGCTCGCTGTAGGTCAGACCTGTGTGGTGGGTGCGCCCTGACACGGACTCATGGGCGTCGTGTAGCTCCAGAAGCTCCTTGCGTGAGTTGTAGCTGCTGCCTGAGCCGCCATACGGATCTCGGTATGATCCCGGGACAGAGGGGGAATGTGGGGGAGAGCAGCGCACCCCCTCAGTGGTGCTGTTGTTGTTGTTACATGAGGAGGCCGGCATCGACCACGACGGCTTACTGCTGCGGTTACTTCCCCTGAAGAAGTTCTTCACAGAGTCTGGGATGAAGCGGTGGACCGGTTTAATGTCGAGGGCCGGGTCGTGGTCCAGGTCTTCGTTGTCTTCGCTGCCGCTGGGATCAAACTCGGGGCCCACGGGAGGCAGGTCAGGCAGCGGGGGCGGAGGGAGGGGGTCGGCGCTCTGGGCGAGGCGAGGCGCTCTCTGCTCCCTCAGCGGCTGCAGATCGTAGGAGTCTGATCGGGGTAAAGTGTCTTGTGGTACCTGGTCATAGTAGGGCGACTGGCGGACACGCTCAGTGCGTCCGTAAAAGCCTCCTCCATTGGACATGAGGATGGTGATGGTCCCTGACAGAGCACAAACACACATGTATTCAGTCAGTGATGTCATGTTACTTACAATATAAGGTTCACAGCAGAGCAGTGAAGCTTAGTTTGCTTAAAGATTAAAGAATTTTATCCTTGAGATTATTTATCAACTGTTCTGATAATTTATTAAGTCATGTATTTAGCAGAAATAAAACATCTGCCGGTTTTAGCTTCTCAAATATGAGGAATTGTTGATTTTCTTTGTTTCTAAACTTTGTAAATTCAGTATCTTTGGGTTCTGGACCAATGTCCATGTTTAATGGACCAAAAGAAAAACTGATTAAAGGATATGGTCACATTTTGACATCTTAAAATATCTTGTTTCATCCAACCAACAGTCCAAAACCCAAAGATCCTAAATTTACTATCATATAAGACAAGCAACTTGTCTGAAAAATGATTCATTTAAAGGTAAACTTTGATTTTTCCCCAATATGGGCTCCACTTTCTCATGCTTTTGTGTCTAAGTCATGGGAACAACAATTTCTGAACTATAATCCCTGCGGGTGATTGTGCACCGTCAACTTGCACCAACTAAAAGTGCTTGTTTTTGCTCCTGACCGGCTCTGATTGTTATTATACGTTTCTGAAAACATCATAGAAAGGATCCCTGCAGAGAAATGAAACACTTTTCCTCTCCCAGTCTTACTCGATCTTGCGTGAGGTTACATGCAGGAAAAACATTCCCAGCACATTCTGTATAAACAAAAGTAGGCAGGCGGCATTTTGCTTCACTCCCCGATTTTGTTTTTATACTGACCAATGCTGAAAAAACACTGATTGATCTTTCCTGCAAATTTGCACAACTCCTATCTAAAAAGGGCTCATGTGTCACATGATGGAGGCAGATGAGACGACGCTGCTCAGCTCCATGAATGGAACATTTACATTTAAAAACACCCAGATGGAGCTGTTATTAGGAGCGCTGTTCTCTGCAGGTTCTGTAGTGGGGACTTTTTGCACCATTGGAGAACTTCAGCCTGAAATATCACCTCAACACAAAGCATTTAGCAGCGAACCCAGAGGTCTCACTTTCGCAGCAAAACTTGACGATTAACTTTTTTTAAATTGCCTGACAGCCCTAGAAGGGATCCTTTCCATAATGTTGTCAGACACTTAAAATAACAATCTGAGCCTGTCAGTGCAAAAATTGCCCATTTCACTGCTGTGGCTGCAGAGCTCTTTCTCTCTGTACAGGACTTATTTCAGAAACTGTTGCTCCAGTGAGTCACTCAGACACAAAAACGTGAAAATAGGGTTCAGGTAAAGAAAACACTGAAGCTTCCCTTTAGACGTGATTATTCTTTTCTCAAAATTGTTGCCAATTACATTTCTTTCAGTCATTTAGTCATTTAAGCTCTAATTATTTCATCAAGTCAAATCATTAACAGAACCAAGTCAGCAAAGACAGAGGAAGTATGAAAAGGAAGAAGCCAAAGGATTGACAAAACACAGTCCAGTGCTCCAGGAATGAGTCCTCCAACCTGAAAATGAGTTAGCACTTTCCACTCACAGTTCCCTCGTCTCAGAGTCAGTGGGCTTTTGGTTAGTTGCCTTAAATAAGGTCTGTGGTTCACACAAGCTGAGGAGACTGTCATGTTTTGCTCTGCGACATAAAATACATAAGTAAATATCCCACTAGGGCTGCAACGGTACGAGACTGTCACTGTACGATAACTGTCTCTCGGTGAAATCTCGGTTACACAGTATTAAAGAATCTACAACTTTTACATCATGATATATTTCGAGACTAGTATATCGCTGCAACTCTTTACCCCACTGTGCATTCTGAAGCTTTTATGTGTCTTGAAAAAGGTGGTTGTTAACAAGTGGCTGAATGAGACGACAGAACGTCATCACGCCGACACTTAAAGCCTCGTTGTGGCGGCGACGTTAAGTCATGCACCTGTAGTGTTGTTTGTTTATAGTGTATAACGCTACGTTTTTGTTTTTTTTTTACTTCTAGCGATTTTATTTAAGCTTCAAAAATTATAAAAGTGGTTCATTTGTAAAGATTATTTTGCTGATGAACTGCCAATTGTTCATTTGCTAATGGGAACATGCCACAGGCTTTCTGACGAGGGAACCATGACAACGCTAACTTCCATGTTGGTCTACCGCAAAACGTCATCCCTGGAGCACTCTATTCAAATGCAACATTCAAGATTATCCTTCATGCAAAGTCTGTTTCCTCCACATACCCAGCAGATACCACTAACCCCCAGTACCTGAGGTCACCAGAGAGAAAGATGTTATCCCACCATCCTCCATGCAAGCTGAGTCAAGAATGCATTTTTGTGCTGTAACCAAACCCCGAGTGAAACCAACTCTGCTGCTGATGTAATAACTGCTCGTGTTTTGTATCCAGTGACGCTCAACTTACCCGTACTTGTTGCAGACAGCACAAAAATACATTGTTGACGACCAGTCAGCCCTTTAAAAGCCCCTTCATTTCTTTAATAATCTGGAGAGGTTAGAAAATAATATGAACTGAGCTTGAATACCTCTTTCACACGCAGTCACTCAACACGACTTACATTGGCCTGCAGGTCAGAATGCAAACCTGGTATGAACATGCAGAGTGCAGAGAAATCTCCTGTAGAGACACACACAGATATGAAGGTGTGAGACGTGAACATGAGGTGTTTGTGTGTGTGTGTCAGATAAATACAGTTAAATACAGTAAATTTACAGCGATATAAAACTGAGAAAAGCCGCAAATCCTCACCTGTGAGAAGCTGGACACAAAGAATATTTCACATAATCAGATATCAAAATAACTGCTGACGTGTGGGCGCTGCAACTTACAATTATGTCATTGTCGAATAATCTGTTTATTATTTTTCTCAATTAATCAATTCGTTGTTTGGCTGATAAAATATCAGAAAATGATGAAAATTGTCAATCAGTGTTTCCCTGAAGACCAAAATGACATAATTAATTATCTTGTTTTGTCTACAACCTAAAGATATTCAGTTTACTCTCAGAGGAGCAACGACAGCAGAAGTATTCACATTTAAGAGGCTGGAATCAGAGAATTTTAACTTTTTTTGCCCTTAAAAAATTACTCAAAGCAATTATTTGATTATCAAATTAGTTGGCGTGAATTTACAATTAATTGTTCACGCTCTAGTGCTGCTGTAAAAGAGTATGTAAGTTCAGTAAACCTACTCTGAATAAAAAAGTAAATAAAGGTTAAAAAAAGTGATCTATTAATTTTATTTTAAATTAATTGGTTAATCTTTCCGTCTGTAAAACGACAAAAAATATTAAAAAGAACACCCATCACAAGACAGAGCCCAATGTGACATCTTACATTCAGCCACCAGTTTATTAGGTACAGCTACCTTTCATTAAAGGTCCAGTGTGTAGGATTAGAATATATTGTCAGAAATATATATGATCAGTCTGTTTTCTTTAGTGTATGTTTTTATATCTACACAGGAAGCAGGTCCTTGTCTATAGAAATCACCATGTTACACCGCCATGTTTCTACAGCAGCCCAGAATGGACAAACCAAACACTGGACTGATGAAGTCTAGTACAACAACCCTACAATAAATCCTCCTTCATGATGTTATAATTATTTTATCCGCCCTGATTATGTCAGTCACTACATTAACATAACATTAGTGAAAATGTATTTATTGTGTTAGTCCGAACCAAAATCAGACTTTTAAAATACACGTAAGTTTGACTGAAATCATAAATCAAGAGCTCTGAAACAGCTTCAACACAAACTGAACTTTATCACCTTCATGACAGAGGATTTATTGCAGGACTGCTGTATTCGCTTTGGCTGGGTGTGGCGTACCTAATAAACTGGACACAAGTGTATATTCCTCGTTTTATAATCATTGACAGAGAAAACAGAAGCACAAAAGCAAAAACAGTTGCAGGTAGTGTCGTCACCATACTGGGATTTACAACTTTGATACGATACCTTGAAAAATACCAACATATCATGTTGACACCACGAGGAAAAAAAACCTGGCATGTAGGGCACACGTTTAAAATTGCTATTAAAGGATAAATATAACAAGACAATGACATGACAACAACTTAACTTGTCTTGGTTCGTATCAGAGCACAGCACAGTGACTGCAGTAAACATTTACAGCAAGAGACAGCGAGAAAGCACAGCTGGTGACTGACTGATACTGCAGACAGTGAGCGCTGAAACCGTTTCAGATATTTAGAATAAATATGTATTGATAAATCAATATATATATTTTTTTCTAACAGAAGTATTGTCACACATGATGTGCCCAAGAGCCATCGTGAATATGAAAATCTAAAGATATTTTTTTGTGATTTTTTTAAAGAAAACATGCCCTCCAGACTCATGTTTTGTATAATAAATACAAACTACATCCATTTAAATGTGTATTGCTCCCTCCCTTAAGCCAAAGTAGAAAAAAAACACGATTCCTTCCCCAGTGCTTAAAACTTATTTTACATGCCTCCCCCTGTGTGCACCTCCTCCCCATCAAAAGTAATGAGCACTCCCTCAGTTGACTGAATTAATACTTTTAGTTTTTACTGCTACATTTCAATTTAATTAAATAAAACGTTATTTATTCAGAGGGAAATTCTTGTGCAAGAAATGGGTGGTTCGCAGTGGATGCTTTGGGCCCAGTTTTAAAACAACAGCATTAAATATCAGTGAAAATAACAAAAATATACAAGATATAAAGTGTTTCAGGAGCAAAAAGCAAAAAGCAGCGCCTGATGGAGGAAGAACAGAAGTTAGATACATGCATGAGTTACTGAAATGAACTAATATAGTGGACACTGCAGGCTGAACCTGATACTCAGATATATTGTACATGAAATAATAAAGAAGTTGTTTTGCACGTTTTGGATTTGGTGAAAATAACGTCACACTACACAGATGTGTCACTGTGACACTGATAAGTAAACTGAAATGATCGCTGATTATGCTTTTACCAAAGCAGCATATTTGCACTTATATTTGTAATGGAGTACTTTTACAGCCCTGCAGTAAAGTATCCGGATACTTGTTCTTGTGGGATAACGGCTCGCATGAAGGCGGAGAGTTGGTGTAACAGTTAGTGATGCATCACCAGCTTCACAGGAAACACTTTAATAATAATATGAGTCTGTATTAATGTGTCACAACACATGAACAGTACGTGTGTGTGTGTGTAATATTTAAGTAATAATAGTGTGTGTAATATTTAGTTTATAGTCCTGAGCGCAGCAGGGTGAGTCAGTGAAGGAGGCCTGATCACGGCAGCTGGCTCGGAGCCGGAGCGTCGCTCACTGGAGTCACTGTAACGCGTCAAAGTGACTCCATGTTAACGCCTCATCGTGTTTAAGGTGTTTTAATAAAACTAAACTAACTGTAACTGTGTGAAAAGTCGCGTTAAGTGACTTTAAATAACAGCTTTCGGTCAAACTTCCCTCGAAGTTCCCGTTAAGCTAACGTTATGCTGCGTTCACTGACTTCTCGACTTTCAAAAGTTCAGTTTCAAACCACGATCGGCTCCTGATCGATATTTACCTCTCAGCGCTGATCGATACGTGTGATTGCGGCATGTTAGTTCAGTCTGGGGTCTGCTGGCTTACCTTGGTCGCGTCCCTTCTCCTCCTCTTCCTCCTCTTCCTCCTTTCTCTCATTTCAGTAACATTAAACCAACAGGTTTCCCTCTGACGGGACCACGTGACCCGCCCATCCCCATGACGTCACCCTGTCTGCGGGGGAAATTTACCTGCGTGGAAAACAACACCTGAGACACTGAGACACCGCAAGGCAACTTTATTTATACAGCACAGCTCAACACAAGGTAGTTCAAACTGCTTTACAGAGACATTAAAAGCAACAAGACACAAAACAATAAAAACAGTCGATTAAAAAGAGAAATAGAAATTGAGAATGACAGTGATAATAATAAAATACAGTAACATAAAATAAAAACAGGCTCAGTACATTTAACAGTCAGGATAAGAAAAGAAGTAGAATAATAAAAGGCATAAATCAGCAGTGTGTAGTTAAAAAGTACAGGCAGCAGAATACAGCAGGTAAGTATTTAATCTAAGAGTACGCTTCAGTAAACAATAGTGTTTTTAGCCCTGATTTAAAGGAGCTGACAGTTTGAACAGATCTACGGGAAGTGTGTTCCACAGCTGAGGAGCATAATAACTTGCTTGGTTCTTGTTCTTGGAACACACAACAAACCTGTTCCAGATGATCTGAGGGGTCTGGATGCTTTGTAGGGAACCAGTAGATCAAGCATGTATTTGGGTCCGAGACCATTTAGGGCTTTTGTAGACCAGCAGTAAGATTTTAAAATCTATTCTCTGACTCACAGGAAGCCAGTGTAGCCGGTGTAATATGCTCCAGTTTCCTGGTGTCGGCAGCGTTCTGAATCAGCTGCAGCTGTCTGATTGATTTTTGTTAAGGCCTGTAAATAAGCCATTGCAATAATCCAACCTACTAAAAATGAACGCATGAATAAGTTTTTCCATGTCTTGTTTAGACAGAAACCCCTTAATTCTAGCCATATTTTTCAGGTGGTAATAGGCAGATTTAGTAATAAACTTTAAACGGCTGTTGAAGTTCAGGTCTGAGTCAATAATAACACCAAGATTTCTGGCTTGATTTGTAGCTGTCAGTGACATAGAGCCAAGGTGGGCGCTGATCTTTGCCCTTTCATTTCTAGGGCCAAAAATTAATACCTCTGTCTTTTCTGGATTTAGCTGGAGAAAATTCTGGCACATCCAGTCATTGATTTGATGAATACAGTTACTCAGTGAGAGTAAGGGACTATAGTCGTGTGATGACACTGAGATATAGAGTTGTGTCGTCGGCATACGTATGATAGGAGATGTTGTGATGTTCCATAATCTGGGCGAGGAGTAGCATATAGATGTTGAATACAAGTGGTCCGAGAATGGACCCTTGAGGAACCCCACGTGATCGTAGTTCGCTCAGATTCATGGTTACCAATTGACACAAAAAAGTCCCTGTCTTGTAAGTAAGATTTGATAATGGTAATAATCCGATTTGACGCGTTTACGTGCACGTCAATAATCTGATAATCAGAAAAACCTGGTTTACACTATTCAGTCCTTCAGTTGGATTTCTCTCCAAGTACATGACATAAAACTCAAACTTCCTGTTACAGTAAGTGCTCATATCCTTGAAAAACCTCGAAAAGTACGCAAGTCATATATTTACAAAAGAAAGCACTCATCATGCTGACAGCTTATATTCTTACAGTAGTTTGTTTTTATCATTAACAAATACATGTGAGAGCATTCTAATGTGTAGTTTATCAATGTGGAGCCAATTTTACATACTTTGAGTAGATTCGGAGTAAAAGTACTGCAAAGTGCAATATACAAGTGTATTGTATATAAACTTGTCACACAAAGTGCATAACATAAGTAATATAAAATAAAAGTGACAATTTAAAATATAAAAATATATTATTTTATGTAAAATCTTTATCTGAAAGGAAACAAAAGCTGTCAGGTTAACGTAGTGGAGTAGAAAGTACAATATTTCCCTCTAAAATGTAGTAGAGTGGGAGTTTAAAATAGCAAAACCCGAAAGAAACCAGATTAAAGGATATACATGCGCCGAATAATCTGACTACTGGGGAAAAGCTAGGTGTGTGTATCTGATAAAGCCTATCAGATTATGCTGTTTACATGACCACTTGAATAGTCAGGTAACTCCAGAAATCAGATAATGATCGGTTTATTAGTGTGTATGTAAACACGCTCAGTGAGACAGTCTGAGGAGAGACGGGACCAGGTACTTATATCACAGTGTTGTGTTAAAGTCCTTGTTCTTTATATGAGCAGATTATTTCCATCTCATGCAGCTTCATATTTGAACTTGACTGTGTTTCAGAGAGAAATCAAAAACACAAACACAAAACAAAAGTCCAGAGACATCATTTAAAAACTGAAAAAGTTACAGGTTAAAAAAAAAAAAAAAAAAAAAAAAAAAAGTTTATTATGTTGTATTTTTTTTAACACTTTCAAAGCAAAGACACACACACACACACACACACACACACACACACATACACATATATATATTTGTATATCATATCAGAGCAGGACAAGTTAATGAAGATGTGTTTGTTATATTATTATTCATATTTAATTTATATCATATACTAAGATAAGTTATTTGTCTTACTGTTATTTTGGTGTGACAACGTTAAAAGGTAATAACTGGTATATTTAGAAGGTATATGTTTATATGAGCAAACTGTTTCATTATACTCAGTGACTGATGGAGAGGATTTAATACGTTTATACTTCCTCACACTCATTTTCAGATGCATAAATCAAACTAACTTTACACTTCATAACATAAAGCTTTTCATTATTTACTTCTGTCTGTCCGTCTGCTTGTTTCTATGTTCATGTCTCTTTTTTTAAACATGTTTAAAATAAATAATTTTGGACTGATGCTTTGACAACAAAAGAAATCTGAGTACGTCACTTTGGCCTGTGAGGAGCTACAGTGTAAATAAATAATGGGCAGATTCATTTCTAATAAAAAACAGCATTAGTTGCAGCTCTGTTGTATCTGTAACTGGTGCATCACTGCAGCCATGTTGTTGGCAGGTGTTTACTGTCAGCAGCAGGGAGAAATAATCCGGCCTGACTGGCAGATTTTTCACTGAGACTGTTCTGTGAATATGACGATCGTGTGAAGAAGTTAATGTCAGACCCACCTTGATCGGTTGATATTAAAATACTGCTCAGATCTTTATGTATCTTAAATATACATTTTAACACTGGCAACATGTGACTGATCTGCACATTTAAAACTCATCAACTTTAATTGTTGTGACCTTTTGTCCTGATTACACACAGGAATGTACATGAATGAGCCGAGGCCGAGCCTGAAGGCTGCGTGAAGTCATCTGCTGACGCAAAGTCTGACACTTCATTTATCTATATGCTGCTGTTCAGGATATTTATAATCTGTTTTTTTAAATTACCAATAAACGTATCTTTCCCTTGCTTCTCATAGCCACATTCAGACAGACTGAAAAGAAAACAGATACAGAAATGAGTTTAATTTGCATTTCAAAGCCTTTAACTGTTCAGTGAAAGCCTCTTGTTCCTCGTCTTGAAGGAGCAGCAGCTGATGCACACAACAAGTGGAGTCGAGTCGTTTTGACTGAAGCACAAAATAACGAGCAGCTGTTGAGTGCATGATGATGAGGACGATGGTAGGATGAAGTGTTCCTGTGCGTGTGGAGAACATTCTCCTACTCCTTAAGCTAAATAAACTCTTTAAACCCTCCAGGATCAGCTGCAGAGTGCGTCGTCACAAAGGTGGAAACAGGCTGTACTTATACTGAGGTAATGAATTTGAATACTTATCTGTAGTGATCAGAGCTGAGCAGCAGGTGGCGCTGAAGGAAGGGAAAGAGTTCTTACGTCTGTTACTGTACAATTTTCTTGTCTCAGTTTCAGTGTGTTAAAGTCTGAACATAAAACACCAGAGTATCACATGAGACACAAAATGAAAACATCTTTGAATGTTGTGCTAAATTTGAAGAAATTGAGATTTGAAGTTTTGTCATAATTAGTTAATTTTATTTATAAAGCCCTATATCACAAATCACAATTTGCCTCACGGGGCCGTCTGTCCTTTGGCCCCTCGCAGTGGCATGTATGAACTCTGGACTTATGTTTGACTAGGACTCTAATCAGTTTATTCTTCAGTCCAAGTGGACGTTGGTGCCAAATTTGAAGAAATTCCCTCAAGCTGATCTCGAGATATTGCTTTCATGAGAATGAGACGGATGCAAGACCATAATGACCTTGACCTGTAGCCACCAACATGTTATTAGTTCATCCTCGAGTTCAAGTCAACGTTTGTGCCAAATGTGATGTAATTCCCTTGACGTATCTTGAGATATTGTGTTTACAAGGACGGGATGGACAACCCAAACACATAATGCCTCCGGCCACAGACCTTAGACTTTGGACTATAATTTATCAACACACGAGTTTGTTTCTGGGGTGAAACTCTTTTTTAAAAGTATTTATATATATGATATGAAAATTATTTCTAAAATGTTTTGATCTGCTTTCATTTGTGCTGTGCCAGAAAACAGTCTCGTCCCAGACAAGAATTCACAACTTAAAACAATTAATCCTTCAAAATCTGAAACTAGCAGTAGGTACTGATGACACCAGTGTCAACATGTACTGCTACAATCATGTTTGTTTTAAAACACAGATTTCATGAAAAAGTGGCCCTTTGATTCTCGTCAACTAATCTTAACCCCATAAAAGTTGTTAACTATATCAGGACTTGTGTCACTTTCTGGTTTCCAAAAAAGGCAGGGATGTTGCTCAAGGTCTGATACCATTTCTATTTTTGGTAAATTAGTGAAATAATATTTCAGTTAGGTGGGTCTCACCCGCGACCCCTGACACAGTAAGTGGTTTAAGAAAATGACTGAACGAATGAATGAATGAATGGTGTGTCTCAACCACAAAAGGTCGACTCAAAGAATCGTGGTTTAATAATGACTGTTTTGATTTGGAAGTGTGCGCAGATTATTTGTCTAAATGAAATTTTTATACAACCTGCCACCTTGATTCTAATTTCTGACACATGAATTAGCCTCGCTGGGTTAGTTTAAAGATAAAAAACACACAGAAAACAAGGACTATAAAATGACTAAAATTTTCGTTGACTAAAACTATGAAGGATAAAAATGACTAAGATGTGACTAAATAAACATTTTTGTCACAAGACTGAGACTTAATCTAACACAGCTGTCGTAATTAATGCTGTTTAAATGTTTAATATTGTTGTATTTTTCCAAAATACAGACCTGATGAGGCTCAGTGTCTGCAGGAGCTTATTAGTTTTCACACCAAAAACTTTTACCTTGAAGAGTTTTTCCAAACTCAGCCAGTTCGGAGCTTTTGTGAATGTGTCCCCCAGGGGCCCCGGCCATGTGCAGCTCAGTAACAATAAAAGGAGACATGATGGGGGGGAGCTCCTTTGTGCACATGTCAGGGTTTCACTCCCACCATCATCTTGGTCTTTGTGTTACTGGCACAGATTTCTGTCTTTGATTGGAGTCTTGCTTAGTTCACAGAACCAGAAGTAAAAAGAACCTCCTATCAGCGATTGATTGTATGGAATATTAAACATATTTTTATCCTTATCGTTCACTTCTCTCTGTCAGATTCTTCCTCATTATCTCTGCCTCCTTCCATCAAACATGTGACGGCTCCCTTTGGTGCGAAGCCTTTCAGGGCCCTTGTGTGTCATGTCAGAGAGGTCAGAGGTCAGCACGACTGGCTGCTCTCTCCTCAAACCTTCCTTTCTTTGTTTGTTTCCTTTCACACGGCCACACAGCAGCTTCCAGGCGGAGACGACAGGGAGTGATCTGGAGAGCTTCAGCTGCTCAGATTTCTTTCAAAGGTACAAAAAACAGAGAAAGTGATTTTTGTAGACGGTGCTGGAAGGACTGGTGGAGGAGACCCTACTCAGGGACCGGACTTCACACCGAGGGCCCTAGATCACTTCACAAGCAACGTTCTTTGGGGCTTTTCCATGAAGCGGGTTGGCAGAGGAGCTCAGTACCTAATGCCAGGCTTTAGATACAGCAGGTGATCCTGTAACCACACAGGTCTGGTGTAGGTGATGCCATGCCGAACCAGGTTGTGCTGGTGAAAGCTGCATTTGTCTGGTGTAAGGCTGAGGTGGACCCCTCTGCTGTGGTCTTTGGGCCGGGGGAAGCCTTCAATTTTGAAAACCTGGTCTCCGCTGATTTTGGCTGTAGGTTAGGGGACCTCCAGTTTGAGGTGGTCTGGATTTCTCGTGGTATTGATTAAAGATGGCGGCTTCCTGGCTGTTGTTTATTTGTTGTTCCTATTTGGGGATTGAGATATCAACCTGAAAACATAATGCCTCCGACCACAGCTACTGCCGACGCATAAGCATAAAAACAACAAGAAACAATTAGAAACAAGAAAAGGGGGCAACTAGAAAAAGACGCAACATAAAAAAAAAATAAATAAATAAAAAATAAGGCAACAAGAAACAAACAAACAAACAAAATGAAACCCATCAGGAGCCTGGTAGTGATGAAATGTTCTCACATTTAATCTGGAAATAAGAAGTTTTCACACATCATCAGAACAACAGACGTGATGTCATCTGAACCGGCAATGATGTCGCCACGATCGGAGCAAATACAAACAGAAAAACCGCACACATATATATTTATACATCACATATCTGGTTGACAGATAACAGCCGACATCAGGAGTGACAAACCCATTTAAAATACAGCAACTCAATAAAATCCACTACATTAAAAATGGCTCTGTAAAGAGTTGATCACAGCAGCGTCACGTCTCTCTGTAGAAGCCATCACACAAATACTGCTGTAAATATACTCAAATATGTAACGGCCATGAGTCCGAGCTGCAACGTAAAACACTTCCCACACAAGGATCGGGATGGCAGGAGTTATAGCGAGTTCATTTGCTGAACACAACACACAAATACAGCATCAATATACATGAATATATTGCATAAGGTTAGGGTTTGTTTGTCAAGTATTACTACAGTTGTGTTTCTACCTAAGGGTAGGAGAAATGGCTTTTAGGTATAATCATCATCTGCATCAGTGCAAGCAAAGTCAACACACAAACCCAACAGGTTCCACAGATACTCAAAAAGGAATGTCTCCAAACAGGGGTACACTTATCGTAAAGGGTTAGCAAACATATTTTGGACATGTTTTAATAGACAAGACAAAAATAGATCTGATGTAGTGAGCTCCTGCTCCACCCTGTGTGCTGTGTCAACCCGTCCTAAAGGCCTTTTCCACTACAGGAACATAACGTGAAGCCGCTGACGATGGTTCTGCTTTTGTTTCCACAATTATACGAACTAAACAGAGGTGATGCTAAATTAAAGTATTCTGAAGCAAGATGCAAAAAATTGGCTGTAGCAAACCAAATATTGAAAAAAGTTTGAGTCTGTCTTTGGGATTACGTGTTCCTTTTTTAAACTTGTAAACAACTTCTCAACTAAGGCTAGCTTACTCTTGCTAACGCTGTCTGCTTATCACCTTCTTGGTCATAACACAAAATAGTAGTTTTGACCACTGCTCATTTTAGAAAGGCCACCATGTTCTGTTTTCCGTTCCGATTGGTTCCCGATAAGCTTCGCTTTACGCAGCTGTGTCTGCCAGCAAGCACAATCCTGGGGAAATGAAGGCTCGCTAATGTTAGCATGTTAGCTAATGTGCATTTTCTTGTCATGGCCTTTCTGAGGTGGGCAGTGCTTTAAGTTACTATATTCTGTTATGATCACAGTGTTGGCCTAGCGTAGCTCTAATTGGCCAAATTAAAAATGACGGACAGTTATCACACCCTTGTTCTGAATCAACTAAACTTTACAGCACTTCACAGAAACCCTGCCGCCAACTAGTGTTTTGAAGGTGTAACTGCAGAGTGACACAGACACACCACCGCATAAGTATAAATGCTCACGATGGCGCAGGCCACACGCGTAGGCTACGGCGTAGAAAAGAAACACATTTACAACTCGCTTGTTGTGAACTAGGGTACTAATTTTTCCCCGTCTCAGCTAGCGTTGAGAGTGAACGGTTAATTCGGCTGAACAAAAAAACTTAAGAGTGTTGACTACAGGCGATGCCAACTGACTGACGTCACAAAGGCGACACTGTTTGCATTTTTGTGAAGTGAGATCCAGAGACACACCTGCAATTATTGCTGATGGCCAGAGGTGGTGCCAACGGGAACAAAACACAGATCTTTGGGATCGTAACTTTAGGAACATTAGTGTTTTTATACATTTAAATAACATATTTTTTCAGAAAATCAGATGCTTAGGTCTGTGACTTAAACTTAACAGTAGTACATTAAAACCATGAACTGTGGCCATTTATTTCTACCAAACAGTACAAAAAAATTGTTTTTAAATAACATACACCCCCCAAAAAAACACCTGGTTTGTCAAACACAGTGGAAACAAAAGACAGAACCCTCTATCGAAGCTTCACAGGTTCTTAAAAGTTCTGCTTCTGGGTCGTTATGTTCCTGTAGTGGGAAAAAATACCTCTAAATAACGAATATAAAGTTAAAAGCTGACATGAAGAGGTTAAACGTGACGGCTTCGAGGATAAGCATCAAAGTAGCACAGTTATTAAAATCTTCCGATTAATATGTTCTTCACATGTAACTACGATTTTCACGTGAATCACAGTGAAATACCTGTGACTGATGTGGTCCTACAGTAAATATTCTACAGTAAATAATACAGCATAATTACGTTTGATTCTCTGAATACATTCCTAAAGACTACCGTTAGATTAAATGTTGATTGATTCCTGCATTGATCAGCTTGAATAAAAAATACTGCGGTTTTATTGATCAGGCGGTTTGTTTTAATCTCTGATTTCTGTCGTATAATCTCTGTTTAAGCTTGTGATCGTATAGGCAGGATGAGCCGATGAAATACTGTGATCTATAAAGTGCGTAAAAGTGGATAACAGCATAGTGACGAAATGATAACGATGATAACAGCTGCTTTGACAAACACTATAAATATGGCTCCCTTTATGGCCATCTTCCTCTCGTGTGACAGTTAGTGTCCATAACAAATAACAGCATCAAGACGAAAATACTTAAAGGGTGATTCAAATACCTCTTGTGGTAAAAGTCGTACATTGTATTTACTCCCAAGTTAAATCAAGAAGTTCTCTAAGACTCAGAGGTACGTTATAAAATCCGACAACTTACAGAATAAAAGTGGAGCATTAGAATCAAAGTGCCGTGTCGTTGTCTCAGAGAGGTGTACGCACATGGACACACGTGTAAAGTGCACCCACCGCTTTATTAAAACCATCCCAAAGACGGTTTGCATTGCTTGTGTCGAGACGCTTGTGTTGGACGTACAGTGGAGGTCCGGCAGAAGACTTTAGTAAGGAATTTGGTTCTGGTAATACTGCAGCATGTCGTACGTTTTGCTCCTGTTGAAACAAGGTGATGAAAATATGCAAATTACATCAATGTTATACAGGAAACTTCCAATTTAACTTCTTTTAATGTTGCCATGATGTCATGTGAGAGAGAGATGGGTGTGAACTTTCTTACCTGCTGCTGAGGAAACAGCTTTGGATGACTTTGATGATGAACGCCGCAGCTTCTTTCTCGCTCATTTGAGGATTAAACCTTCCTCTGATTAAAACAAAAACAAAACTAGAATTAGAAGTTTTTCTTTAACTCAAAGTGGACATTTTTTGCCAAATTTAAGACACTCCCTCAAGGCCCTCCCTCTATCATGTTCATGAGAATGAGATGGATACAAGGTCACAGTGACCTTTACCATTGACCACCAAATTCTACAATTTTTGAGTCCGCTGGATATTTGTGGCAAATTTTAAACAAATCCTTCGCGGCCTTCTTGAGATATCGCGTTCACAAGAATGAGATGGATACAAGGTCACAGCGACCTCTGACCTTCAACCACCAAATTCTAATCAATTATTCCTTGACTCAAAGTGGATGTTTGTGCCAAAAAAGAAACTCCCTCAAGACCTTTTTGAAATATCGTGTTCATGAAAATGAGACATACGCAAGGTCACAGTGGCCTTGATCTTTTACCATCTAATCAGTTCATTGATTAGATGGGTTTACACGGTGGTCTGGGACGTATATTGACCACATATCTTTTGTAGTGTAGACACTAATCTGTCCTCAAGTGTCCCTGACAAGGACTACATCAACAATTATATTAACAATAATAATTATTATTATAGTAGGAAGTAGGGTCTCTACATGTTTTACAGTCATGCTACTGTTGGACTTACTTGAGGAGTTTGATGGTTTGTCCTCTGAAACACGGCAGCCCTGTGTCCAGCATGAGGGTCACCAGAGAAACCACCGCGTCCATGTAGGGTCTTCATGTCCACATAAGAAGTGAATTACGACACAAAAAGGTCAAAGTCACAAAGTTAATCCTTCATATCAAAGTTCTGTGTAGAAGACAGACTTCAAACCCTCCCAGAACAAAGCGTGGAGGATAAATAATCTTTGCATGGATAGCTACTGCATTTACATGTACAGTTTCTTACCGTACGGCCAGATATCCTCTGACACACATCTCCATGAACCACTTGAAAGGTGTGGCCTCCATCTTTCCTCCCATGATCATCACCATCTCGTCTGTCAGCTTGATGTCCGGCTCCCAGCCCAGGTTACCTCCAGGAGAGCTCTCAAACATGAAGCCAAAGTCTACAGAAAACAAGGAAGAAGAGATCACGTTTAAAAAGAAAATGATGTGACCACAGCAAATTCGTCCAAACCACAGCTAAACAGCGTGTCCATGTCTTTCAAGCTTTATATTATATGTCATACCTATGTGGATGAGGTGGCCCTTGCTGTCCAGCATGATGTTGCCGTTGTGTCTGTCTTTGATCTGCAGCAGGAACAGCAGGAGGCTGTAGGCGGCCATGCTGCGGATGAAGTTATACCGAGCCTGCAGAAAGAAGAAGAGGACAACAGCGACACATCAGTAAAATTCTGCTTGTGTTTATTCACATGACGCTTAGGCCTGGTCCACACATACTCAGATAATTTTGAAAATGGGGTTTTTTCCCTTCTCCATTCATAAAAAAATTCCCATCCACACGAGCACTGTAATAAAAAAAATCTCCATCCAAATGAAGGAGAGAAAACACAACTTAAATCCTGTCAAAAGCATGTCAAACTAACAGGTGGCCATATAACTGTAACCCTTAAGCCACGCAAAAAAGAACATGAAGATGACATTAACCAATCAGAAACCTGAAAAAGAACTACTAATAGACGGCTACCTGTAGCAGTGACCTCTGTATCACATTCTGATGCATCTTTTACTCAGTCTAGTGAAGGAGAAACTGTACCTTCATGTGTAAACATATATGAGTCCTGTTAGAGGCTAGAGCTAGCACTTTTCTGGGTTAGGGTTAAAGTCTTCGCACCTTCTGGAAGGCGAGGGTGGATTCATCTCCGTACTGGTTACGGAAGTAATCGTACATCCCGAAATCCGTCTGTCTGCCGAGTTGGTCTCTGGACTTGCAGTCTGGGATGCACTCGATCACGCCACACTGAGGACAAAGAGGATGAGTTAATAGAGACACGATTATGAAATAAAAATAATAATTTCCATCAGTTGTGATTTAACCAGTGTAATTGTTGAAATATGGGGATGTGATGATGTGCAGCAAATAGACCGAACCCACAAGTGATCAACGGTTTTAAACATGTCTCTAGTTTGAGCCATTTATGAATCTAAACCACTTTTTGGGAACCCAGGATGAACACTTCATGGTTGTATGCCTCCACTAACCAGTCAGGTTACATTTCATTTAAGTATCTGACCAAATGTCTTTCTGATCCTGAGACATGACGTAATGGCCAGAAAAGTGCTTTGTGCAGAATATGATGATGTCACAATGAAGCTGACCTTTGAATGTCATCACTTCATTATTTCATCCTGTTAGACATCTGTGTCTAGTTTTGTGTTTTGTGAGGTCACAGTGACCTTGACCTTTGACCTGTTCTTCAGTCCAAGTGGATGTTTGTGTCAAATTTAAAGAAATTACCTTACGGTGTTCTTGAGATGTTGCGTTCATGGGAATGAGACAGATGCAAGGACGCACTGACCTTGACCTTTGACCACCAAAATCTAAACAGTTCATTCTTGAGTCCAAGTGAATGTTTGTACCAAATTTGAAGAAATTTCCTAGAAGCTGCTATTGAAACTGCAGTCACAAGAACAACATGGATGCAAGGTCATGATGATCTTGACCTTTGACCACCAAAATTTCTGAGCGAACCTTTCTTCATTTGTGCCAAATGTGAAAAAATTCCCTTGAAGTGTTCTTGAGATATCGCTCACAAGCATGGGACGGACAACTTGAGAACATTACGCCTACAGCCACAGCGGTCGCGGAGGCATAACAAACGCAAAAACTGACATCATTTTACAAACTGTTCACTGCTGACATTAACTAGATTGTAAAAATACTCTCTGGATTAATTTTAACCTGCAAAGAATGATTATGATGGACATGACAATAATAATGTTTAACTGGAGATGAGACATTTACAGGAGATACTGGATTCAGAGGGAGTGATGGGACATGAAGTCTTACCCCGGGTGCAGTGGCCACGACTCTGTAGGGGAAGACAAACAGGTCCAGACCCACCAGCTGGAATATGTTCTTAAAGAGCCCAATGATCTGCAGAGCGAGCATATCCTGGAGACGGAGGAACACAAGAGGGTCACAAGAAGAGAACTGATCCCAGTGAATGAGTTCAGTGAGCTGGAAAGAAAGCGAGGTACCTGTCTGCAGTCGTCTCCCACTTTAAAGATGGCAGCCTGCCAGCAGACCCTGCGTGATCCGTCTGGATTCTCCTCTCCGTCCTCCAGAGAGTCCGAGGGGCAGCGGAGACCCTCCCTCTCCAGTTCACTCACCCCGCAGCGCTTCACCTTGAACTTGGCCAGGTAGGGCGCCTTGGCAGCGCTGTGACGACAGAGAACACATGAGATTAATAGAGAGAAGGTAGCATCCTGTTTTGCTCCGATGCTTCAGAAACAAAATCTTGTGTTTTACCTCTGCATGGGCGTTCCAGACTTGTAGTCGATGTCCAGCACGATGGCTTCAGGGTTACTTGGTAGGTAACAGCCTAAAAAACAAGAAGAGACACACGACTAAAGTCTCATCTTCAATAACTTGTGTTTTTCACAGAGGAATATAATAAAACAGACAGTCGAAAACAGTTCCTTTTTTACAGCACAACGGTCACCGTATGTCCACTAACAGTGTTTTTGTCACTGTCGCTATTTTTAACTATCCATCCACACTGACTTTGGAAGAACATGTTACCTGGCTGGACTTTAATATCTGACAGAGCTTTGAGACAGGCCCGTTTCCTCTCCTCTCCTTTTGGAACCGGCCTGGAAAAACACAATAAATCAGGATTTACGTTACCACAGAAACATCCCCTTGTTTTATCATGATTCGTGGCGTAACGGTGAAGATTTACTTGAGAATGGCGGACACGTTGGTGATCTTGTTGAAGAAGTCAAACTCTCTCTGGTAGAAGTCTTTGGCCGGACCCAAGAGAGAACCCGTGATCTCCTCGACCATCTGCTCCAGCAGCTCCCCGATGTCCGCTGAACACATTAATGAGGCAGGAATTAATGTGATTACATCAACTTCATTGGATTTAATTGGGCCGAATACAGAATTTCCCACGAGGCAGATGATATAATTACACATTAGTGGGACAAGTTATCACAATAACCTCACACAGAGCAGCAGAAATGTGCCGATAGAAGGAAACATAAGGAGTACACTTAATGAAATGTGAATTTAAATGCTTTATGAACACACAATGATGTTGTTCCCTCTGTTAAGCTACATGTTTAACTGCCTCGAAGTTTTCATTACAGTTTTTGAACTCTTCTTCACACTTTAATCTAAAAAGTATTCAGCTGCACTGTAAGATGCCATTTTAGTATGAAAAACACCTGAAAGAAATCACAGCAGCTCAACAGTTCACCACGTCATGTGACATCACAGTAATAATGACATTAAAGGCCAAAACACACCGGCAGTGAACAGTACATGTAAAAAAATATGCCCCTATTATTTTCAATGGACACTCCTGCACTGGCGGTGGCTAGATGCCCTGTGACACTTCACACCACAGTCTTATCTCCAGCCTCGCCGGGCCCAGAATTAAATGCATTTTCCCCCACTCGCTCTCCTCTTGCACAGACCAGCTCCTGTCGCAGCTCTTTTTCTCTGCTCATGTGGCAGCTGGACTCCTCTCCTCACCAGTGATGTATAAAGAGATCTCTGTGGCTGTTGCTGTGTCTCGTGTGTGAAGACGTATGGATGAGGAGAGACTCGTTGAGGTCGAGAAATATCCTGCGCTAATCAACCCACAATCCCGTCATTTCGAAGACAATGGCCAAAAAGATACTGCCTGGCGAGTCGTCACTCTGGAGATCTTCCTCAGGTGAGAAATCAACTTTAATTATAGTGAGTGAGTGTCCACACGTGATTTTAAGCTAATGCAGAGGTGGAGGAAGTACAGATCTTTCAATAGAAGCAGTAATAACTCTGCATGGTCGTCCATTGATGAGCTGCAGGGCCACCCGTCCAGTGTGTGCCAGGGGCGCACTTGACGCGCATCACATGACGTAATGTGGTGGTGCCAGTGTGTTTTGAGCTTCAGAGGTCAGACTCCAGTGTTTAGCTTCAACAGTTGTGTGGTAGCGTTCATAAGGATTGGATAAGACGTCCTTGTTTGAGTACATATAAGGACGTAATCATGTAATGGGGGGACCAATTTACGAAAAAGGGAAAATAGAAACCCTCAAAAAGTTGTAACACCCAGGCAGGTGGAGACAGTATTCTCCAAAAGAAGAAGAAACGATAGAAGATAGTCCGTGTGTAACGTGTGTTCATTTTTGTGTGTATTTGTGCACGTACAAAGAGACCGACAGAAAGCAGACTGGTAAGACGCAGGTTCAAGGTGAGCACCAAGACACTGTATTCCTCAAACAGAACTTGCAGCCAACGTCGCTGTAACACAGAGTCTCTACTCACGGTCTTTCTGGTGTCCCTCCTCGTCCATGTAGATGTTGGTCTTCATGTTCCAGATGAACTGATGGGCGAGAAGCTGAGACTTCTGGGCCGCCCACAGGATGTACTCCCTCACATAACCCATCTGAGCAGGACAGAAGAGCAGAGTTTAGGATGAATGCTTCACAACTGACAGTCAAGCTGTTATCAGAACAGCTGCTGATTCATTTCTGTTGACTATTAAGTTCATGTTCACCTTATCGTAACGGAGAGCCTGCACAATCTGAGGAATGTAGAACAAGATGGCGTCCTAGAAAGAGACAAAAACAAATGTAATGTTAGAGAGCTGTGATGTATTTCTGCACTGCAATAACCTGTGAGTGTGTGACTTACTGGAGGAAAGGAGCGGAGCACTTTGACACCGTACTGAGCGGTGAGAGGATGAGGAGGGTACATGCTGCTGAAGTAGGACAGGCCGGTGGGCGGGTCGGCTGGAGCCCAACACAGGATGTGGCTCAGCTCAGGAGAGTCGGCGTCGATAGTGTGCCACGTCACCAGGAACTACAAGGTCACACAGTCAAAGAAAATATAAATTCACAAACATAGGAGACACATTTTAAAGCTAATCAGAAGAAGTGTTCTCACCTTGACGGCCTCAGGAACGTCACTGACAGCTCCAGGGTCCAGTCTCACCAGCCGTGTCACTTCAGCAACGATGGCGTCATTCTTAAACCTGGAAACCAAGGTGTTATTATTTATTTTGTCCGTAAAAGTGTATTTTAAAACAAGACCATGTAACGTTTGCTGAGCAGAAGTACTTGAGGTAACAGATGAAAAAACAATCCAGAGAACAACCATAACTTTGGGTTTCCACAGCCATGTCTGAGCCATGAGAGAGAGTGACAACCTTGTTGGTAGCTGCATAGCCAGGTAGGGTGCGATACCCCACGCCAGGTTGACGTTGTCCTTCCACTGTTTCTCGGTCAGACTGATGTATTTGGACCTCCAGTTGGCGATGCTGGTCTCCACTGACTGCTCCGTGGCGATGGCCAGCTCCTGAGTGGAGAGGGGGTTGTACCACGTCGTCAACCGTTCGATCTCACTGGCCTGGAGAGACAGAATGTGCAGGGAGAGAGATACAGCATGAAGATAACGAGCAGCAGGGTTTAAAAGCAGCGAATGATAATTCACTATCAGCACTCACCAGTAAGGCCAGCAACAGGGTCCTGCGTTTCATGTAGTATTTGTGCAGCTGCGTTCCTCTGTTGCTCTTCTTGGACGTGCCTTAGAAAAGATACAGAAAGTCAAACCATTGTGTCATTTAAAGTTCTTAAGCTGTTTTCTATCTGCATCTGTATGTGCGTTCATCAGTCAGAGCCCAGGCACTGCTCCAGTCTGAAGTCATGTACAAACACACACAGGCAGAATCCCAGACATACAGGTAAGAATGTTAAGAAGGTGAGGAAACAGAAAGAACTCCTCAGGATGGAGGTTCGTATAGCCGTACCTGACTTCTTGGATGCGGTGGACATGCCACTGGACAGCGGGTATGTGTTGATCCATCCCTGCCCACTCTGCTGGGAGCGAGCGCTGGAGTCCATGGTGCTCCTGAGGTCGGCAGCGTTCATCACCGACAGACTGTTCAGAGACGAGTCCTGATTATCTGTTCACATACAAACAGACTCAGCATGGCCAAGACACAAGCAGAGATAAACTTGTAGTGTATTTGAAGAAGAGAAATCACAGGTCGAAGCTTCTTCCACACGTGGCACTATCTTCAATATTACGACTTCTAAACAGCGGAAAAAAACCATCCACAGTATGATCGATGATGAGGGAGCTTCTACAGAGCGAGATGAGCTGCGTCAGTTAGTCCTCTGCTGTCGTGATGGTCATGCATTTGAAAGCAGGTAAAACTAGGGCTGTAACGGTTCATGGATTTGTGTCGAAGCATCACGATACAGGGTCACAGTTCGGTGTGTGTGTGTACACTTTATGTAGACTGATGCACATAATGCTGAAAGTTAATAAGCGCAAGGTCTGCCCTGAAAGTAGGCGTACAGCGTTAGCAACATGTGCTGATGTTAGCAAAACATGTTGATTAGCTGCAAGTGAGTGGCAAGCGCAAAATAACAAAAGGTAAAAAACACAGCAGGGCTGAGAGACCTGCCAACAACACCAGAGAGAGTTGTGTATGAGACAAGGCAAGTGTTTTGTTGTCGCTCCACCGTTGCAGGAGATGTGAATGAAAATCCAACATGCTAATGCAATTTCATGGCATCACCCAGATGTGCTGATAGCCAGGATCATACGTGTTTGGGTCCTTTAAACTTTTAAACACAGCCAAGGGGGAACTAAACTCTATCAAAAGATACTGTTAGGGGTCATGTGGAGGTGGAGGTCCGACACATACAGTCCCGAAGTCACGCCCCTTCTGGTGAAGCTCATGGGACCTTAGATCGGAAAAAATATGAATGGCAGTGAATGAGGAGAGAAATATTATCTTTTAGTCCCGTTTGAGTTGTGACATGAAATCCAAATATGTCGTCTCCAAGCTGCAGGAAGCGAGCGAAAGCTATGACGTCACATACACGACCTCCTCCTGCGTACTCTGAGTCTTTCTAATTAAAAAGCTTATATCTCAACAGATTTACCACAAAGTATGACTTTCTTGACCTTAAAATTGATGTTTTAAATTCATTAACAACATATTTAGATTTCATGTCACAACTCAAACAGGAAAAAAATATAATATTGCTCTCCCCATTCACTGCCATTCATATTTTTTCCGATCTAAGGTCACACGAGCTCTACCGGAAGGGGCGTGACTTCGGCACTCTATAGAGTCACCAATTAACCTGCATGTCTTTGGACTGTGGGAGGAAGCTGGAGCACCTGGAGGAAACCCACACTGACACAAGGAGAACATGCAAACTCCTGGATACAGCGTTGGAGGCAAGGCCACGTTCGTTTTTATCAAATTTGCTCAGCAGCACATGAAGCCAAAAAAGCACTATTTCAGTGGATAACAGCTGAGCGGCTATCCTTTGCCGGCTGAGCAAGCTACTTCCAATTTAGCTCTTCACTGACTTACATGGGGATAAAATAATTTAATCGTGTTTTCTAGATTTTCAAAATGTTATCAGACCAAACAGATCAAATCTTGATAGTAAAACAGGTCATTTTGCAGAGGTTGTGATGCACAAAAAGATGTATCCACTGATTTACGGACGTCTTTGAACATGTGTCAATGAGAAAAAGTGTTTTTGGGCCCCATGGCGTTGTTATTTTTTATTTTTCTATGTATTTTGGTATCTTTTTAATTATATAACTTATGTTTTAGAGCCTGCTGTGACCGGATGCCTTTTCGAAAAGAGTTCAGTGTTCGTATAGTGTCATACAGAAGTGTTTGAAATGTTCCTTTTTATTGTTAATGAAATTATTTTACTGAAGTTGCTTGTAGGCAGAATGTTGCCTCGTCCCCAGCAGGAGGATTTTGAAAAGAAACATCCTCATGCATTTGTTGATTTTGTTTTTTCACTGTACTGAACTCGCACCAAACCGTGACTCCTGTGTACCGTTACACCCCTAGGGAAAACCAGCAGCATCTACATGTAGGTAGAAGTTGCCTTGAACCACTGATACTGGGTCAGATATTACTGGTCCTGTTAATGTGCGGGGGGCTGGTGGTTAATCTGATCCAGGATCAGCAGTTAGAGGACTCGTCTACCTGAAGCGCTTCGATGTGTATGAGAATGAGATCATGTCTTTTCTCTGGGTCGTCAGGAATGAAGAGGAGAGGATTTTCTGGGATGGAAGAAAAAACATTTTTAACTTGTAGTTTCTTCTTTTGGAGTTGATCAATCGAGGAGAGGGGCAGACGGGTGGGGCTGACATGATGAATAATCATGCGTCTTGACGCAGCTGACAAATTTGCGCTTTTCCTCACTGCTGCTTAACGTAAAAGACAGAAAACAGATTGTAAAAGTAAAGGGTGTAAGATAGAATAAGGAGAAAAGGGAAAAGCTGTAACAGCAAGAAAATAAGAGGGACGCTGTTGAGAAAAAGAGCTATAAAAAGATGGTTTGTGTCACAGATAGATACCAGGATCTATCAGCAGCATCGTGAGGATACACAGCGTCAAATTTGACAGGCGTAAAAGCATGCCCCTGCTGCGGTGCAGTCCGAGCTCCACCGCTTTTGGCTTACTTAAGATAGAAATCGGAGAAGTGCTGGACACGATAAGCGATCCAAATATCCCGGCAGAGAGCGTGCTCGGGGCTGGGGTAGTACCAAGCTCACCAGGTGGGACCAAGTGGCACGCTGCCAGGTACTTCTTGTCAGACAGGATGCTGGCGTAGAAACGGATCATGATGCTGATGTCCTCACGCAGGTTCTTGTCACCTTGAGTGGGGAACTTTGGAGACACGCTGGAGGGACAGAGAACAGAGAGTGAGAGTATCAGTCGTTGAGTTAATCAATATAATCTCTTTTTAATCACATCTTATGTGCTTTCAGTGGTTTTACTAAAGCTTTGTGAAATTCAGATATTCTTTGTGAGTCAGCATACAATTAATACGGGCTGCGTGATTTTTATTAAAAAGAAAAATATTGCTATTATTCTGACAGATGTTACAATTGGGATATGAGTCGCCATTTTAGCTTGAATGGTCATTTTTGCATTATCACTGAAAAGCTATAAAAATGATGATGATGGGATTTCTGCTGGGGTCTGTCCCTGTGCCAGAATGTTCTCTTGTGTCTGAAATATAATCTATGGGCCAGGGGTTGTCTTAAGCACCGCAATGATTTATTTTTAATGTTATGTTATGACACAGTTTGCCAGAAAGAAATCGCAGCTCCTGCAAATTGGATATTGTACTCAGCCACACTGCAGTCTCAGTAACATTTTGATTTATTGTGTAGCCCTACATTTAATCTCTATCAGCAGATATCTGCACATGAAGGCAGAATCTGTAAGTAGTGGACATGATTTTGGTATTAGAAGCACTCTGGTTTCCTTTTGAAGCTCTGCAGGTAAACAGTCTGTGTAGAGAGTAAAAGACGTGAAATGCCTTGGCTGAAATGCAATCTCAGAACCAATCAGCTATATTCTGGCAACTATTTAGTTTTTTTTTATCAGCTTTTTGTCTGATTTATCTACATTTATTCGGGGATATCTGTTTGTAGAGATTAGCTAAAATGTCTCAAGTGGCTAATCCAATTGTAAACAATGAGCGCTGCACAGAAGAGAAAGTTCCAGCTTTGAAATCCACTGGCTACACCAGGACCTTGAAATACTGGCCGTCCCCCCCCCCCCCCCCCCCCGAGGCTAAATTAATGTCAAACCGATAGCCGATGGGTTCTGAGTTTTAAAAACAATTGGACGGAATCAAGTCTAAAAGTTGTCAGCCCTGCTCGGGGCTCGGACCCATAAAGATATTTCACTGATTAACTGACTGCATGAAAATGTTTGCTGCACCCTTACACCTGACAAAGAGTGTGTGCACAGAGTGTGTGTGAGCACCTGAAGTAATCAAAGGCTGTAGAGTAGATCTTCTCTCTGAGCACATTTCTCACAGTTGAATTGGTGAGGACGTCAGAGTGGAGCAGAGCCAGACCCAGAGTCAGCAGCCTGAAGCACAGGGAGACGTCATCGCTATAGACACATCTGCCTCAAAATGCTATTTGATTTTCAATCTGCATACTTAAACCAATTCCCTAAAGCTTATTGTGAAGAGTGAACAGACATTAAATGACAGCAGGCTGCCTACAGATTAAACATTGTGACCACAAAACATAACATGAATCATCTTTAAGCTTTGTGTGTGTGTGTGTTTATGTACCTGAAGCGAGGTCCAATGGCAGCTACGTGGCGGTTGAGGCTACTCTTAGCCCCGCCCACGTTCAGAGATAGTGAGCGTTGCAGCAAACTGCCAAAGATCTCCACTTGATCTGCACTGGAATACTTTGCTATCTCAAACCTCTGGACCAGAAACTACAGGCAGACATGAGACGGCGTTAAGTGGGAAGGGAGAAGACTGATAAGAGCATGAATTAATAACCTAAGCAGAATGTCTTTTGTCTGACCTCGATCCATATTTGGTGAGGGGTGACGTCTGGAGGGCAGGGGATAGGCTGGCTTTCCTCTGACGCAGCCAGGGGATCAGCCTCCACCTGAGCGTCGGAGAACAAGCCCATCTTGAGCTCCACGGTCATCTGCCACGCTCCAGCCATCTCCCGCATGAACTAGGTGGCAAAGAAAGGAGATCGTTAGTGTGTATTCAAATGTACCGACAAGACAAGGATAGAAAATGAAAAATAAACCATCTCCGTACCGGCACTTCCACTCCAACACGAGCTGCCAGCAGCCACTCCCAGCAAGCGATGGCTGTCTCCATGCCGTGTGCCGTGAACATCTTGAGAGGAGACCAGCAGAGGTGGTGCAGGAGCTGAGGATCGCAGTCTGGAGACAAGTCAAGAGGAAGTATCAGTCAGACAAGTCCAGAACATTTCAACACAGATCCGGACGTTTAATACAAAGCATAATGGTGTGAGTTAACAGCGCAGAGATGAAGCGTAACCTTTGGTGTTGATGAGCAGGGCGGCCAGTTTGAACATGGCCTCAGTGAAGGCCTCGGGCTGTGCAGAGTCTAAAGCCTCCCCCATCTGCTTGATCATCAGCCGGCTCAGATCCGACTGTCCTCGGACTGCCTGGGCGAAGTGGATCATACCCGACACCTACAGACAGGAGAGAAGAGATGTGAGCAGGAAGCAGAAGTATGAAAGTGTTTGTGTGAACAGGATCCAGCTGCATCTTGTTACGGTTGCACTAGGGCTCCATTACCACTCCAGCAAGGCTCCAATGTCCACCAGAAAAGTTACAGTCTCTTCCTAAGACGCTGCATTTCTAACTTCCAAGTGTTAAAGTAGTTTTGCTGACACTTTACGTGTCTTACAAACGTATAGAATATACATTTACAGCTAGATTTAAATGTGTTACAGATGCTTTAAGGCTGCACTTTGAGACATTAAGCATTTTGTTGCTTCTAACTAGGGCTAGGTGACGTATCAATATCCACTGATACTGTGATATGAGACTCTTAAATTATCATATATCATAAAAATCATATCTCTTTCATACATGCATGCTTGATGGTCCTTGTTTGCTTATCGATTGTTTTTAATGTCTTTGTTAATGCTCAGTATCACTGAAAATGAAGGTCTCCCTCTGTTGATTTCCGGAGTCTTAAATAAAGGTTTGAATGAATGAACAAATCTAATTTTGTGACAGCACCAGTAAGCAACACTAAACTATCTTCATATTGTGATATTTAATTTTGTCCATATTGTCCAACCCTAACTTTTTAAAATGGCAATATAGATAATCTCACAATACAGCTGTTTTTGTTAATCTGGATTTATGTTTATGTTGTCAAACAACGTTACAATCACTAACAGAAGGTCTCAGCCATGATTAAAATAAGTTTTTACCTCTCCAGCGTATCTGTTCCTGAGGTTGAGGGAGGCCATGAAGTTGGAGTAGTCCTTCTTCACACAGGCTGGTCTCTCTGTCAGCTGAGTGGACTACAGGTGGGAGCATATGGAGTTAAGTTGATTATGTAGCCATAATCCAAAATGTCAAAACTGTCATCACATTTATGAAACAAATGTATAGCTATAAATGAAGAAGCAGTGAAGTAAGCAGCTGTAGTATGTGGCGTCCCACAGGGCTCCATTCTTGAGCCACTTTTGTTCCAGACATAAATCAATGATATCACAGCATTAATAAACATAAACATATGAAAGTCAGTTTGTGGCCTACCCCCAGTGTGGTGCTCTGTCTGTTGTAACCAGCAAAGTGCAGGATGCTCTCTGTGGCCATGGCCAGGCCGGTGTGCTGGGAGAGACCGGACACCCAGTTCTGATGTTTGTTCAGATACTCCTGGAAAAGACCACATGAAGTACAGCAGTTGAAGACATGTGAAATGTATACATCATATGTGTTCTACATGTAGAGATGTGTAGATGCCAAACTATAAAATAGCATTGAGAATACCCACAAAATGACTTTTGTGTTGCTGTTGGGCCAAATACTAACGTAGAGATGACGATCAGTGCAAACAATATGTAATTTAAAAAAACATTAAACATCTGTTTTGATTTTATGACATCTTTAAGCAGCATAAAAAAGCTAATTTTTGGCTTTTTTGCTTTGAATTCGATGACCAAAATAGTTGCCAATTCATTTTCTGTCGACTAAGTGTTGCAGGTCGACTGTACAGACCTCAGTGTTTTGAATCAAATGTTACCTGGAGGTGTGATTTGGTCACAGATGGCGCCCACTTCATAGCCTCTTTAAGGATCTCTCCACAACGTGCGGCAAAATCCTTCACAATGCTCTGTGATATCAGACATATTACAACTTAGATCATTTTAAATTATACATACAGGTCAAGACAAACTGTAAAGACAGTACACAGTGATGAACACTGATGATGAATAAGACACATTACCTCTCTGGCTTCATATGTATCTGGGACAGTGATTCTGTGTGGCGTGTCTGGGATGTCATAATAAGGTTGGTCTTTATGAATGTCCTGCAATCGCAGCATAAATATCACCATTAATGCTGCGCTATACACATCCCTTAAGTATAAAGACAGACTGAAAGACAGACGCTACACTGATGAATAGTCCACTTTTTTTCCATGACTTACTGCACTGAGTGAGAGGGACAGTGTCTGCAGGATGTCCAACATGGTCCTCAGCACACGGCCACTCCACAACAAGTGGGGGAAACTGAGGAGAGAGACAAATACTGTTGACACTGCTGCATTTTAAACAGTTTATAACAGAGTCGCTGAAGTGTTCTTAGTAAAAGAGCATGTGTATCTTTGCACTCTCACGTTTCAGCCAGGCCAGACAAATATTTGTCCGCCACTCTGCGGATCCTCTTGTGGATGTGGTTGAAGTTGACCAAGAGGAATTGAGCGTGACGTTCCAGCTCCTCCTCATGGGCTTTGGTTTTAGGCTGGAAATATAACATTTTGTTAGGATTAGGTGAACAACTACAGTTCTAACAGTTAATCAATAAGTTGCCAACTATTAAATGAATCCCCAACTAATCAATTACCCTGTGTGAGTATTCGATTAAAAAGTCAAAATTCTCTGATTTCATCTTCTTAAACGTCAATATTTTCTGTTTTCTTTTCCCCTCTGTGACACTTGACATAATGTTTTTGGGTTGCAAACACGACATCTGAGGACATTATCTTGGGATTTGGGAAACACTGATCAACATTTTTCAGCATTTTGTAACACTTTGTGTATCAAACAAATAATTCATAATCAAGAAAATAATCAACAGATTAATCGACAATGAAAGTATTTGCCCTATTCACGACTGACCGCAGATTATTAACTCAAAAATCAATAGTTTGGTCTTTGAAATGTCAGAAACAGATGCAAAATGTCCATCTTTTATGTTCTAAAGCTCAAGGTAACATCATCAAATGTCATGTTTTGTTTTGGGCCAACAGTCCAGTGTTTGGTAAAGTTTGGTTTACATGATAATAAATATAGAAAAGCAGCAAATCTTCACATCTGACAAGCTACTAACTGAAAATGTTTGGTATAAATTTGCTGGAAAAAAATTGGTAAAAGGAAACTTTACTGATTTTCAACCAGCTCTGTGTGATCGGAGTGTGAGCAGATTAATGGCGTGTGGCTTTTCCTGTGCTGTTCTCGCCTATCTGTTGGCCAAAGTCACCCATGTGACACATTTTGCATCATGAGGTATCATCATTTATGCAAAACATGTCACTGTCCTCACTGCAATGACACAGAGCTGGTTCAAAACCTTTAAAGTTTCCCTTTAAATGACCAAAATTACCAAAAAAGCTGTCAATTTCTTTTCCTTCGAACAACCAATCAATTATTAGATTCATGGATTCAACTTCATCACTGTCAGAGGCACAAAATTACAGTTTTTCAATTTAGCAGTTCATCTCATCAACAAAAAGTCCTGGAAAATGATGAAGTGTAAATTAAGTGTTCTCTGTTGTTGAATATAAGTGAGGAGGCGAGGCTTTTTTAACTGCAAGAGTACAGTATATTTATCGCAGATGAAGGCTGGGCAAAGTGGAGAGCTGCTGTAAAGGAACTTTAAAAGGCATGTTTCAGGCAAAATTACTGTATTTGTCAAAGGAGTCTGGTGGCTTTAAAGAGAGCACAGATAACAGCTTCAGTAAAGCTGTCTGCTGCAGGGCAAAGCAGGGAAAATATTCTAAATAAAGACTATCCCTTTAAGATTTAAGCACTACTTCTCTCTCAGTGGTGAAAGAGAAGTGGTGCTTTAAATCTTAGACACAGTTTCCTCTGCTGCAGTGATAAATCAGGTGCAGAAGCTACTTGTATTAATTTTCATTCCTCCCTTGTATATTTTGTACGTCTACACAGGAACACCTCAATATATTTATTACATGAGCCACAATTTTCAATTTTTCTTTTAGGAAACTGGCACAAACCCTTGGTGCAATCATCTAGTGAACAAGGACAGATACACTTTGACTGTTTGGTGCCTTAAATCTGAGCCTAAGGTCCTCAGTAAATATCCCCCAGAGGGTCAGAATTAAAACACACACTCTCAACAGCATATGTGCTCTTCTTCAGTGAAAACATCTGCCTTACTTTTTCAGCCATCATGTGCAGGAAGACTTCAAAAACCTTGTCGCTAACAGCGATCACACACTGCATCATTCCTGCAAAGAATATATGACATATTAATGCTTATAATAAACACATGTGCACAAGTTTTATATTTTTTTTCCTTCTGCTTACCAGATTTATCCTTCTGTATCGCTCTGTCTTCAAAGTATCGAAACATGACCTGAAAACGATCCGAGTCCAGAGCACGCAGCATCCTAACAGATAAAGATTGAATAAAAATTAGAATTACTGGGGCGTTGGTGGCTTAGTGGTAGAGCATGTACAAGGCAATTGTCGCAGCGGCCCAGGTTCGACTCCAGCCTGTGGCCCTTTGCTGCATGTCACTCTCTCTCTCTCTCCCCCCTTCATGCTCGTCTGTCCTATCAATTAAAGGCTTAAAAATGCCAAAAAAAAGTCTTAAAAAAAATTAGAATTACTGCCACGCGTTTGTATGCCAGTCAAGTTTCTCTACAGTTTACAACCATGTCTGTGAATGCACATGATCTTTGACCCTCTAATTCTAATCAGTTTTGACCCTGAAGTCAATCCGTTAATCGTGAGTCTAAGTGAAAGTTTGTGCCAAATCTGAAGAAATTCTCTGAAAGTAGTCTTGAGAAATCGCATTCACATAAATGAGACGGACAAGGTCACAGTGACCTTTGACCAACAAAATGTTATCATTTAATCGTTGAGTCTAAGTGGACATTTGTGCCAAATTTAAAGAAATTCCCTCAAGGTGTTCTTGAGATATCGTATTAACAAGAATGAGAGAGATGCAAGGTCACAGTGACTTTTACCTTTAACCTATGACCTCTAAAAAAACAATGATTTCATTGTTGAGTCCAAATGACTGGGCCAAATTTTAAGAAAGTCCTTGAGGGTATTCTTGAGGTATCGCATTCACAATGATGGGACCGACAACCAGAAAACTTAATTCTATCGCCAGCAAGTAGGTATAATGATGTATAGAATTATAATCACAAAGCATAGTTAAGCACACAGGTTAATATGTACGATGTTGACACGTCAGCATACCTCATGTACTCCAATCTGTAAACAGACAGCAAATACGTGGACATGGCAAAGTCCAGCTTGTTGATGAGAGCAGCCACCTCAGGAGGAGGATCCAGCAGGTTGATGATGGTGCTACGCAGATCATTCAGCTCCGCCTGAAACGCGACAACAAACCGTAAACAAGGGCCTGTTTCATGTGAGCGTGTTTGAGCATGTGTGTGCATGTTCGTGAGTGCTCTCATACTGGAGTGACAGTGTCATTCTTCAGTGCAGAGTTGTACTGCAGCTCTGAGCGTAAAGGCTCCCCACTGGGAAATGTGAGCAGCGGCGATTTGGTCGCTATCTCACAAACTCCCTCATACCACTCCTCTGGCCACAGACCTGAGGATGTCAACAGAAACAGATCACGATGCTGAAGGCTGATACATTAGATCATTTTCAAATCAAATGCAAACACATGACCTCATTCAGTGTTATGTGTATTGTGAACAAAGTGTACCTGAGCCTTCTACAGCAAATCCCATGACGACAGAGTAGAGCCAGAAGTCCCTGAAGAGCTTCTGCAGACGTGGCTTTGCTTCCTTAATTGGTGGCAACCGTTTAGTCAGCTAACAGCAGCAGAGGAAGAGAGAGAAAGGATCTCTGTGGTTATCGAGGTATACAGTTGATATAACTCTAAAGAGCATTACAAACTATTTACTTGTAGGGTATCATCATGGAGTTTCAGATGCTTAAGAAGCATATTGACCTTGTATATCCCAACTTAAGTGTGTCAGGTTTCTACTGACCCACACCAACCATGTTGAAAGTATAAACAACACTTACCACTGCAATAACTGGAATCAGGACACCGAGGTTTCCAGCACTGCTCGATGCCTGGAGACACAAAGGAGGAGAGAAGGTCTCTGTAACCTTCCAAATCTAACAGTCCGACAATCATACAGTGATTGGACAGGTGGAGTTTGAGCCTCTTTCTCAAGCTCCCTTTTCTGCTACTTCCATCACTTACACAACCAAGTGCAGCACAATATGTGCCTTCAGGGAGAGACTGTCCTAGAGTATGAGCTATTGTTCCCATTTTTACAATTCACTGCGACTAGAATAAAAGACAAACACAGCTGGGCGCATGATTCTCTGACAGATATCAGGGAGACAATGGGATGCAGCCAACGCGGAGGCTATGATCAAAGATCCACCTGTTTTTTAACCATTTGTTCGCAAAGACATCCGACTGAGTTGTGAATGGAATTGTTCAAATACTTGCCATCCAGTAGAGGGCACAACCAGGAAGTCAGATCGTAGAGATCTTCCAGATTTGCATCATGTAAACAATAAACACGACATGCTTTGCTGCATCTATGGTGCTGACACCATTTTCTCCAGGCAGATATTGCATCTTAGGGGCCGCACACATGCCGCGTCTTTAACCACCTGGGAAACACGAGGTCGGGCTCTGGGTGCTACTCTTGTGCCTTTTCTCTGAGAGCTGTCAAGAGCGCAGCAGTAGGTTGTGTCTGAGGTTGCTAAGCAACCATAACAAGCATCATATAGCCTGTTTACCTGAAACCCTGAGTGCAGAGCTGAATCTTGGAAAATCTTGGAGTTTACATTTAATTTTTGTCATGTCTTCATATGTGCTGCACTGGAGCAGGAAATGTTGCTCTGTCTCCACCTGTCTTTGAGGACAGAGCTGACGCAGCCTGTCTTCTCTAGGCACCCAGATCTGCCTGTGTCTGCCAGTCTCTTTATCCAGGCTGTGATCAGTGAGTCTGTACATAGTTAATGTTTCTCAGTTTCAGATCTGTCACAGTGGTCAGTTAGTTTTTATCAAGTTGGGCAGGACTGTGTGACGGTTGTCCTGAGGCCTTGTGCTGTTGGAGGTGAGCCTCAGAGGACTCCTCTCTCCAAATGTCCTGTCTACATGTTTGATGTCGATATCAATATAAGGTCAGAAAAAAAGGGCATGAAACACTTCTATGAGGCAGTCGGGAAAATGTCACATCACCTAGCAGACAGCAGAGAGATGACAGAGGGAGACCTGCAACAATGGTCTCCACCTGGAGGCTAACTGGGGCCCTTGCTGTTCATGGTTGACACAGCTCCTTCATCCTTGCACTCTGAAGTACTATAATATCCTATATACTGTAACAGAAGACATTCTAGCTGGAGTGTACACCTGCATGCTTTCAATGACGACACTACGCTGCAGCAAAGCTTGAGACAAGATCAACATTTTCGCTGGCATACATTTTTAGAGCACCTCCCCCCCAGTGCCATCGCTGCAGCCTCCTCGCTACTGTGTTTGTAAATGTGTGTGTGTGTGTGTGTGTGTCGTACCTTAAGGGCTGGGCCTTTGTCTGAGGCCCTCTCGCTGGCTCTCTTCCCCTCCAAACCCAGCTGGACGAAAAGCTCCAGCAGGTTGACCAGCAGCTCGTCCACCATATGCTCCGCCTGGAGGTTCGCTGCGATGTTCCCCAGAGCATTTATCACCGCCAAGGAACAGTGTCTGCACGCAGGAGAGGGGACATCCATTCACTACACTGTCACAACACACTGCGAGTAATACACACAGGGAGCAGCACATTCTCTCTCTTTCTCGTGTGCTCAGCAGCTGCAAAGATCTGTAACTGTGTCACCTGTATCCGTGGTCCTTGTAGTCTTTGGTGGAGTAGACCATGGAGCTGGCTTTCACACTGATCTGCTGGAACAAATTCCACACTTCCTGGTAGATGTATTGCTGAGATGAAAGACAAATTTACAGTGTTAGATATGTTGAAAACAAGTATTCACATCAGCTGGATCTGACACAGCTTTTAAATAAACGACAGAGATATAAAACCTTACATTGCCTGTGATGACCATGCAGCCAAGCTGGTCTATGATGAGGACGTCGAGCTGGGACGGAGGCTGACAGAACTTCTGCTGCAGGATCTGGAGGATGGGCTCCATCACTCTGGGGGTGTCCCGCAAGGCCACAGCGATGTGACCCAGAGCTCTGATGGTGTGGTCTGGGATCAGGTGAGCATCCCTGTGGAAGACAGGTAAACACACAATCAAATATCCATCCATACATTTTCATCCGCTTATCCAGGGATGGGTCGCGGGGGCAGCAGGCGGAGCAAAGCGCCCCAGATGTCCCTCTTCCCAGCAACACTTTCCAGCTCCCAAGGCGTTCCCAGGCCAGACGAGATATAAAATCCCTCCAGTGTGCTCTGGGTCTGCCCCGGGGCCTCCTACCAGTTGGATCCCGATCAAATAACTCTCAAATAACTTGACATTCTCATCAAACTCAGTATAATATGACGCTTAGGACGTACTTATCGTTTTCCTGGTAGATGTAGAGACGGTTCGACAGACTGGCAAGAAAAGCTTCTACGATGACATTATCCATGGTCAGCCCAGCTTTCAGGCACCTGAGGACAGAAGGAGAGATTGAACCTCTTTTATCAATCTATCTTACAAACCAGCGCAGATCCAAGAGTGGAAATCATCCGACGATAGGGTTTGCGTGAGGCTCACAAAATGGTCTTACCTCGACAACCACAGTGTAGAATCAGGTGGTGATAAATGTGGCAGCTAGAAACAATCACCATTTACATGTCCCACCCCAAGATAATCTTGGTTTAGAGGCCTCACCCAGTGAGTTTGCAACATGGAAAGGTGTAATTCGGCCAAGAAGAGAAACTTTCGGTTGAGATTCGGTTGTTGCCTCCGCCAATATCCACGTTCATAAATGCCCACCTTAGCATGGAAATAACTGTGCTCCCAGTTTCTCCTGCCATATGTTCGCTTCCTAAATTAGGCCCACTGAGAGTAAAGGCTGCGTTCATATCAGAGTGGGTGCATGTTCTGTAAATGTGTGTTTGTGGGTGAACTCACCTGCAGATGTTGTCGATGGAGATGTCCCGCAGCTGCTCGTACATGGACGGCTGGCTCTTCTTGCTGGAGTGGGTACTGAGGGTTGACTGGGAGTGCTCGTTGGTCACATGGATCTTTATCTCTCACCACCGCTGAAAAAACCCCAAACAAATAATTAAGAGTTAGTGAGAGAGCATTGAGCTGGCGATAACTCTGTCAGCTGAGTGTTGTGTTGGTACCTGGAGTGTACTGGCTGTGGTACTTGTACAGCTTCACCAGGACGGGAGAGGGCACCACCAAGAAGTCTCGCAGCGACATGGTGACAGAGTGCGCCACCACAGGGAAGCGCTCGCACAGGCGACCCAGACCCTGAGGACACAGACACACGTGTGGATTTGTGTGTACAAATTTATACATTTTTACAACAACCATCTGTGTTTCATGCAGCACATTCACACGGGATACGCTGTGTTTGACTTGAATTTACTGACATTACACCCTGGATACAGAGGGAACATCAGCTTCTTCAATGACAAAGGCAATGCATGTCATCTCTACACAAAAAAACTGCAATATTACATCATTCGTTCCCAAATCAGCAAATCACAGCTGCTGTAAATGTTCTAGTATTAGCGTATTTAGCTACTATCAGGGATCCCTATCAAAACTGTTTATGTAACATCTTTTAAAGTCGATTAATGTTGATTTTTTTCTTGAGTGACTGATTCATTGTTTGGTCTACAAAATAGCAAAAAGAAAAATTCCATCAGTGTTTCCCAAAGCCCAAGACGACGTCCTCAAATGTCTTGGTTTGTCCAAAACTCTCAGATATTCAGTTTACTGTCACAGAGGAGAAAAGTCACTAGTTTAAGCTGCTTTCACACTGCCAGGTGGTAACTTGCCGCCTCCAGTCATTTCAGTGAGGGCAAGGCAGCAGAGGGAAAGCTGTTTCAAACAAGAAAAAGTCAGGGTATGAAGCGGTTGCCACCCACGTGCACAGATTTTGCTTTGCCACCACGTTGAAATTCTAGCCATTGCCGTCTGGGTTAAAATGATCAAATAGCAGCAGCGTGGAAGCATAAAGACGACAAGATGGAGGAGCTGATAATGTTGGAGTCTGAATACCCAGAGTTACAGCACCAGCAACTTATAAGGACGAACCAGAACAAAAACTGGGCCTGCGATAACATTTCCACCAAACTCTAAGACTGGTAAAGTGCCCAAACACGTCGAAATCTTTGGGAATTTCAGTGCTAACTTGCACTCCTTCCAGTGTTGATCGCAGCACATCACAGCTGCTTTTAAAAATGCTTTACTTTTAGGGGGAACACTTGTGGGTCGGCGGTTGTCAGGGTGGTTACCACGTGGCGGTGAGAAAGCAGCTATAAGAAGCTGGAATCACAGAATTTGGACTTTTTCGTAGTTAACAACTTCTCAATAAATTGATTAACTGTTGCAGCTCTACTGGAAATAGGAGGCGTGATCATGACACGTTCCTGGCAAAGATTATATGGTTAATGGAGAGTCTGCTCATTCTTATTTTTTCATTTTTGTTTTCATATCCAAGCAGTTACCTGTAAGCAGCAGATGAGGAGCGGCATGTGAGCGATGATGACTTTACTAGACGTCTTGGACTGCAGCTTCTCTGACAGTTTGGTGCAAAGGTTCTCAGCTCCTGATGAGACATTTAAAAAACAAAGCTTTAATAGAGGTGGAATCTGAGACAGGTGACTTCCTGTCTGTATGAGGTGATGTTTCCTCACCTTGCTCCTCAGTCACAGCCCACACCATGAGGTCCACACAGGCAGCGTTGGCCTGGCAGCGCAGTTTGAGCGGGCTCAGCTCACTCTGGAGGTACTCCACATCGTGCAGGATCCTCTGCAGCTCCGACTGGCTGCTGCTGAACTGCTCCAGCACAAAGTCATGAACCTCCTTCACGTAGTCTGTCTGAAGGTCTGGTGAACACAAAATACATCATCAATGCCACAGTCATGTTTTGGAAGAAAACTGAATAATTTGAAGACAGAGGTGATTCTTTACCTTTCAAATTGTACAGGGTGTCTCTCAGCATCTTAAATATGGCTACATACAGAGGATCACTGAAGGTTTTATAGTAGAGATGAAGACCAGGGTTCAACTGCCAAGACAATAGAAGACATGCATCAGTGAACCTGCGGTGTCAAATACAGAGTAGACAAACATCTGTTGTTATTAAGGAGTCATACCTCTAGAAGTTCTGCCAGGGACTCATCCAGTGATTTTAAAAATGTCTCAGAGACAAATTGTTCGACCTGTTCGAGAGAAATAAGTGAATGAATCTGCACGTGGTCATTGTGTCTGATCTGATTTATGCAGTCTGCCGCTGTGGCTGCTCACCATGTGAAGGAGCTGTCGGAGCATATCCAGAGGGACGTGAAACTCTCCGGTGCTGCTTCCAGTGAAAAGAGGGGAGACAGAGAAGCTGGAGCTGATGGTGGAGAAGTAGTAGTCAGGGTCCACTGCGCTGCCGTCAGGGAGGTATGAGCCTGGAGGGGAAAGCAGAAGTGTGTAAAGCAGGTTCCTCAGCGAGTCACGGATGTCTCCTGACAGGCCAACAGGCTCAGCTGCTCCTGCTCAGGTGCTTACCTTCAAAGTACTGTGCAGAGGGGTCAGCAGGTGAGATGGGGGTCAGACAGGCTCTCTCAGGACTGGCCTGAAAACACAGAAACATATAAAAAATATATCACTCTTTACAGGTTGGGTCTGTCAGCTTTTCTTTTAAACTTTTCCCAGATGATCTCTACCTGCTGACTGGACACAGAGGAGCCTTTACGCCTCAGAGTGTCTCCCTGACACACAGTGAGCAAAGAGCTCGGTAGGATGGAGCGGAAGTCATTGAAGGACCGTCGGTGTGCCGCATCGGTTTCCTCAGCCATAGGCGGCACGGGAGTGACAGGCCGAGGGAACAGCTTGGACAGTAACGGCTCGTCTGTGTTGCTGTAACGACCAAATGCTCGGGCGACACCGAGCAGGGTGGGCACAGTGTACCTGCACAGGTAGTCTGTACAGACAGCAGAGAAAACATTAATACACAAAGAAGTTAGGTAACTTACAAAGCAAGCAGGAGGTGTGTGGTGTTGCTACCTTTATCATGATCCTCGGGAGTCTTGCAGATATCTTGCAGCACCTGCATGATGTCCATGAGCGCCTCCAGGATCTGACAAACACACATCATCACATACTCAGACTCAACCATCCTTATCAACGGGAAAATATAAAGGACAGAATAACATTTTTCCACACTCTTTGGTCGCTGTAACTGTTTCTCAAATTGATACTACCACGTCCCAGTTTGTTAACTGATGTTTTGATGAAGTTTAGTTGATGAATGTTCTCCTTTTTTGGATTCTTCGTACACAGTGGAGGCGTGCACGAAAAAACAAGTTTTCTTCGCAAATTAAAGGTGACACACGGTGAGTAACTGATATACAAATGGTCATGCTGCAGGTGAAGTATTCTTAAAAATATGATCTTGAATGCAGGACATTTCCTGCTTTTACTGAAGTACCTGAGTAAGAGATCTGAGTACTTCCTCTACCAATATTTATTCCAGCTAAAGAGCTTTGTTGCATTTCATTTGACTGTCTTTTCGCATAGTTCCTGTCTATCTGCACACAAAAAAATGTAACTGTGATAGAAACCGACCTCATTAGACTGTTAAACAAATCTTTTTTGCACAAATTTGCAAAGAGACTGTGCCCCATCTCTGACACTGGATCCTGTCTGTAAGGAGTCTCATCACGGTTAGTATGAGGAGGAGAAACAATATCAGCAACTGAAAAACACACACACACACACCTGTCCTCGTAAAGTCTCATCACGCTGGGCAACATCTGACAGTAGTGTCACAAGAGAAAAGGTGAAGTTCTCAGCGACAGGAAGGTTCTCTGCAAGACAGGAAGTTCACCACATATTAAAAAACAGCACCCTACAGCCATTATCTACATCTATATTTAAAGGGAACTGAATAACATAAGTGAATATTAAGTGATGTTGTTAGTAAATCACAGGTGTGTAGTTACCCCTTCCTTTGCGTTCAGAGCTCTCTTCAATCCACTGAACTTTAGGAAGCCCTTTAAGCAACCCAAGAAGGTACGGGACAATGGTGTCTTTGTGCTGCAACACAAGTATCCACAGCATGTTATATGGAGTCACCACTGCTGTGTCGACATCCTGTGAATTCACACCAACAGATCATGAAGCACAGGTGTAAATATATACAATGTTCACCTGCAGGTTTGACTCAACCAGAAAGATCCCCAGTGCAATGACAGCATCTCTCCTCCTCTCATCCAGCTGGAAGACTCCTCTGAAGTCCACGGGACACATGCATTGTAGCTTCTGGACCTGTGAGAGGACGACACACGGAGATCATGGAGCTAATGCTGTTTCTATTGAGATGAAGTGTGAGCTATTTGGATCATACAATCTTTTAAAGTACTGAATTAACCTGCCCACGGGGCTCAACCAGACACATCGCTCATGTCTGCTTCCATTAGCCGTAATGATTTTGTTGGCCTAAATGTGCTGCAGGAATCGAGCCAAACCAGCCTCTGGCATTAATTAGCCTAATGCTAAAGGGCCAGACTTAACCTAAGAGAGGGATTTAAACACAGAGAGTGAGATCACTAGTTCCTACATGTTTTATCCATTACGAGATGCAGAGGAGCTTTTACACTGATGATACTGTTGCAGGATGAGGAGCCATAAAGGGAAATTTGTGGAGCATTAACATTGGATTTAAAAAGCTCGAGATCATCTCGACTCTGTTACATTCGTCCGTGCCAAAACAGTAATAAAATGTAAAAAAGGGATTTGCGCTTTAAGCTGCCAAAGCTCAACCTGTTGTGCTTCGACACCATCTGAGTCTCTATCTGAGCCAGGAAAAATCATTTTAATGAAATAGTTGGAGTTGAACCAATGTGGCACTTTTATCACACAAACTGAACACCAGTAAAATACAACAATATGTTCTTGAGTACCAAAAGCTGCTGTGACGCCCACTGAAAGGCAGTTACTGTACAAACAATGAGGCCGAAGTGATGAAGCAGACTCCTGGGGTTTGACGTGCAGAAACTACACTGTGCAAACTATCAAAGGTCTGAAACAACCGGTCCTGTTTGCAAGTCACCTACAGTCCAGACAGAATTAGCCTCTTTCGATTCCTAACCGGAATTATTTGATGTCACCTGACTTTCTGAAAACAGAACCATGCCACCGAAAAAGACTGAGGCTACAACAACAACGGACGACGACAGTAAGCAACCACCCCTGCCTAAAGCTAGCTGCAGTGGCGACAGACCTGATGGGCCTCCATGATGGTTCACAACTGTATGGCTCTGTAAGCCAGTCAAAGTCTGGGCAATCTATCACAAAGGCTATGAAATCTAAATCTGCTGCCACATATGCTCACACGCATGCTCCATACTCTGGGCACACAGGAAGTAGCAGACTGTCAGGCACAGCGAAAGTTAGGTGCTTTTCCCTGTTTGGTTCGGTTCAATCAAACTCAAGTTCATTTGCCCCCTCAGTGCGGTTCCTTTGCCTGTGCTGCATTCAGGGACCCACAAAAACCTTTGTATTTATCCAGACCAGACTATGCCTTTAAACTGTTCATGTGCAGACCTTCATAACCAGCACGTTTCTAAAGACCTTACATAGACATAAAGGAGCAGACACAAAGTCGACACAGTCCAGTTACACAACAGCTCAGTGGGCTGACTGCTCCCTGTATTATTGCCACCACAGCTCTTTCATCACAGAATACACTTCCTATTTGTCACAGCTAACAATCCCCCACTGCGAATGTCAGTGGGTGTGTTTTCTGATCACTTCTGTCTGCTCTGCTCTTATGAAGTATTTCAGAGGCTGCCTCGTGGCCCCACTTTAATCCCCGACCACAAATCCTAACCTCCTGAGTCAGATATGTTATGTAGTCACTCCTACTGCATTCTTCCAGTTACAGCAGTTCTTCAATGACATTAACACTGAATTCATTTCAATAAACACTTGATTGCATCATCTAACAAGTTTGAAGGTTAATCCCATTTCAAGGAGCGTTAAATTTACATTTTTTGGAGGGACTTACAGTTGGTGTCCTCCCTTTTACGTCCTTTAGAGAACCTAAATAATAAAACTTTCTCTTTTACTTTGAATTATGACGCCTCTATGAGGTTTACACTTCCTCCTTGTCAAGGCCTGATTAACCTGCAGTGTGCATTCTCAGACCAATAGTAATAAAATCACCAAAAAGCAGGAGACACAACAAATCATAGACTCGTGTGGCCCCGGAGCAGCTGATCATGTTGCCTCATTGATGATCCATCCTTGATGTAACTGTTCACATTTACTATTGATTGCTTGTGCCACACACATCAACTACACAACTCTGTCACTTGAAAATGCTGCAGTTAGTTCATAGATTTATTGATTCACCCCAAATCAATATGCTATGACTTTTTATTTTACTTTTTTTTCCCTGTTTTTTTTCCCCACTCAAGCTAACATTAGCTATCCATCAATAATAGCATCATTAAACATTTTACCACACTGTCACTGAATATTCACGTATATTTTATCAACCTTTTTTTGGACATTTTACTAAAAAAATAAAAAATTGGTCATTTACTAATATTTTTCTGACATTTTATAAATATTTTTTTCTGACATCAACTATTTTTTGGACATTTTATAAACATTCTTTTCTGACATTATAATAAATTTTTCGGACATTTTATCAACATTTTTTCGGACATTTTATCAATGTTTTATTTCAGACATATTATTAACATTTTTTCGGACATCTTAAAAATATTTTTGGGACATTTTACTAAGACAATTTCGGACATTTACTAATATTTTTCTGACATTTTATAAATATTTTTTTCTGACATCAATTTTTTTTTTTTTTGAGACATTTTATTAACATTTTTTTCAGACATTATAATAAAATTTTCAGACATTTTATCGAATATTTTTTGGACATTTTCTCAATATTTTTTCGGACATCTTAATAATACTTTTTAGACATGTTATTATTTTTTTCAGACATTTTACTAATATTTTTCTGTCATTTTATCAATATTTTTTTCTGACATATTATCAACATTTTTTGGGCATTTTCTCAATATTTTTTTGGACATTTTTATCAATGTTTTACTTCGAACATATTATTAACATTTTTCCGGACATCTTAAAAATATTTTTGGGACATTTTATTAACATTTTTTTCCTTTTATGAACACTTTTTCGGACATTTTAGTAGCATCAGCAGTAGCATCATTTAACAATTAACCACACTGTCACTGAATATTCATGTATCTCGGCTCAAATCTCAGTGTGAAAGCCACAACTGCTTTTCTGCATTTTCCTGTTTTCTCCTGATGTGACAGTGTTTCTTTTCCCCAAGAGGGACACCGCCTTGGCAACAACACAGTGCTAGTCTGGCCTCGGTGTAAATTAGTGATATAACGAACATATCTCATACAATGTCTAACATGATGGGGGTTTTTATGAGGATATTTTGAACAATAAACAAAGCAATGGAAATTCAAAACTTTTCCAAAACATTCTGTAAATTCCAAACCATTTCCTGGCCTGGAAAACAGTTATTCTAATTTCCTATCTTTTCCAGGAATGTCATGACTGTGAGAACGCTGTTTATTGTTCACTTTTCTGAGTAAGATTTACAAATTAAATAAAAGCAGCTCTTTGAAATCACAACTACTTAATAACTGTTTTTGTATGAAGAATATCATCAGGATACCAGACTGAGAGACAGTATGTGGGGGAGTCACTCTATTGAGTATTGGAACAGATAACCATGAAATAACACAAGCCCAGGGCCCAAAGTGAATTCAATAAATGTCTTGTTCTTTCCAAATAACATCCAAACCCTGAAATATTCAGTTTACTATTGCGTATGACCAAAAAGGAGCACTATGTTCAAACATCTGAAGACCTGTTTTTAAAGTTTCTGGCTACAATTTTAGGGATGCATTACATTATCAATCAGCATGTCATCGGTATCGGCAGATATTGGCTTTAAAATGAACTCTCACAATCGGCCAATATGCTTTTATTAATTTGCACCATGAATAAATATTTAATACACTGGGAAGTTTTGTATTTCATGTCTCCATCTCATGGTGCGGCGTCATGATAAGAGTATACATGTATAATATGATGTTAGTTCCACTACAGAGGAGACTTGATGATCGCTAAATTAGGTGGGACAAAGGTGGATCGATATCGGCCAAATGAGTTAAATTCCAATATCTTGCAGCCCTACTAAATAGTGTAATTGCCTTCCAACCCTGCATATTGTCTTTAAAGATCTGCAGTACAATAAATACAAACACAACAATTCACATGTATAAGTTACACCCTCCCCTGAGCCAAGATAAATAAATAAGCCTGTTGCCAGTGAATCACATGCCTCCCACTGTTTGCACCGCCCCTCCCCCCTTATAAATAACGAACACTCCCTGATGGATGTCCAGCTTAAATTAAATGATATAACATCGCTGCATTTCTTTGACATCTGACAGTTGCTTGTTCATTTCTGGGTCATTTTACAGAATAAAACAGTGTGAAGATCTGAGTTATCCAACTTGTTCCTGTGAAAACAGACAGAGGACATCACAGTTTCCTGTCCCTCCCTGTGTGAATGGCAGCGGCATTAGTATTAATAACTGAACATTAACGCCAAAGGGGAAACTGTACACATCTGGAACATTTAAACTTCGCTTCCTGTCACACATCAGGTCTTTAACCGAGGAGAAGATTAGCTACAGGTTCAAAACAGCTAACGTTAGCCGCCGTTAGCTCCCTCTGAAGTCAGTTACAAACGCCGCCGTGTCGCCATTACATCCCAAAATGACAGCGTGATTCAAGTGTCGGTAAAGTGTCAGACATGTTGTCTGTGTCTGTAGGAACATAAGACAGATCACACAGGTGAGGAGGCGAAGTTAAGGACGGGCCTTTAATGTCACACACTCTGACAGGTATTAGCTTGCTACCGTCGTTAGCTACAGTAACGGATAACGCTACCTTTTCTATGGGCGCCTGCCGGTGAGCTGCCAGGGAGCGAGCCAGAGACAAGACGGTGTTGAAGTAAAATCCTCTGCTTCCCCCTCCATTGAGAGACATGTTTAAAGGTGCCCTAATGCTGCCACACACACACACACACACACATCTTCTTTCATTCGCCCCGAGGAGTCCGCACTGACAACTACGGCAAGCGCGAGGTGGCGAGAAAACGCGAAGCAAGGTCACAGTGCAAAGATGCGAAGTCCTTTAGGTTACAGAGGTAACCCCGGCTCTCTGCTGCAGCTCACACAGGGTTTGTTTTTGTTTGTTTGTTTTTGAATCCTTTATTAATAGACTTCAGAGACCTGTCATGCAAAGCTGCACAACTTTACATGCATGCTGTGATTCTCTCCCATTTGTCATACTGTGTCCCGTCACGGTCACAAGCTTCTCAAGTCACTCTGAAACCCGTAGTAGCAATATATCAGCAAGCAATAAAAATTATGGATCAAAAACCCATGAGATGGCACCACTGTGGCATCCTGAGAAAACACAACCTTCTTGCATTTGAAAATTTCATAATTTACATTAATATCAGACTGGTTTTTAAATGTCTTCATAACTATGTATCACCCCTGTTTTCTGCACTGATAAAAAGACGTTTGAGCTCAAGCCAAATGAACACACGAGCCTCCTACAATGGTGACTGCATTGTTCCTCAGGTGTACAGCATCATTTGGACAGTCTGCCTTCTCAGTAAAAGGCGTTAACCTATGGAACACTCTACCCACTCACCTGAAATTGGAGACTGATACAAATGCTTTTAACAGAGGACTAAAAGCATGGTTAAAAGCAAAGCAACAATGTTCACATGTATAAATATGGACTTAGTTTAATATTGTTACTAATATCACGGTTGCGATCATGTATTTTGTTTGTTTTATCTCCTATTGCTGATCATATGCTCTGTGATCTTTGAATATTACTGTTTGCAATCATAACATCTGTTTGTTTTATCCCATTTGTTAATCATATGCTCTGTGTTTTTAGAAAAGCCGCCTATGGACTGGTGTTGAAAATTAGCACGTGTGCTACACACACCTAAGCAAAGGCATCTGGTCTGTCCACTGGGACAGTCTCAATGTATTTGTGATGTCCATATCAAATAAAATAAACTTAACTTAACTTAACATTGCATTACATTAAATGCAATTATAACAAGGTATTGCAGAACACTGGGTGTGTATTCATAACAACGCATTGTTGATTAACATGTTGCTGCTCTGCAACATCCTTCAAAAACACATTAATAACATGTAAAATGACATAACCAAGAGGAACATACAATGGACCAAAAGGAACAGAAAATAACTAATATGCTAAGAACATAAGAAGGAAAAGAAAACATGTACCTACTTGGAAAGCTACCAACATATTTAAACTCACTTTTGAAACTCCGCGCCACTGGACTCCAAACACGCTCACAATCCCATATCAATGGAAACATTCCCCATGTAAACACCAATCTTGGAAAGACAGCTTTCACCTTCTATGCTCCATACCGCTGGAATAATCTTCAGGAGTCACTGAAACTTAACAAACTCATTTCAATAGAGGCTTTCAAAGCTCTACTTAATGTCGCTGTCCCGAGCACTCAGTCATGTTCTTGTTATTCCTAGTCTGTCTAATTTATTCGGCATTTTAAATTACTGTACTTGTTTATTGCATTATGTGTTGTGATATGTATTCTGAACTTTTTAACTTCTTAATCGTAGACTAATTCTTAGTCTGGTTTACTATTATATTTGGCACTTTACACTTATGTACTCTTGTATTGCATTGACGTGTTGTGACCTGTATTTTGAACTGTGCTCAATGCAGGGCGTCCTTGAAAAAGAGAGCTTGCTCTCAATGGACCCCCCTGTTAAAATAAAGGCTAAAATAAAAAATAAGGTGTACGAGGGAAAAACTATACCATCTGCCGAACAGCCTCATCAGTTTTGTTACATATCACACATTTAGATCATTCAATACATAGGATTTTACCAATTATTTGAGAGGTCTTAAAAGCTTTCTTGTTTTTATTTATTTTGGAGACAGAAGCAAAGAGATATTGTAATTCGACACGAAATAAATTTATGTTAGGTTTAGTCTGGGTGATTCTAGATTTATGAATGTGAAACTTGCCAGTGAGCCAGATGGCTTTGAGAGCATAGTTAATAGGTTGTACGTCTGTATTACAGCTCAGAAACAAGACCATTTCTTCTGATATTGGTGTCATTGTATTAAACGCTGAGAAAATCAGTAGAGCAGCATCAGTCCAAAGTTCTCGAGAAAAGGAACAAATGTAGAATAGATGAGAAATCGATTCGCTTTCAGCTTTACAGAAAGAGCAAAGTGGAGAGACATCTGCTTTAAATTTATGCAATAGTTCATTACAAGGATAATGCCTATGTAAGATCTTCGGATGGACTTCTTTTATTTGTTTGGTAAAAGGAACTTATGATGGTCTGTCCAAACTTTTTCTGCTGAGATATCAGGAAAAGTTATTTTCCATAACAGAATAGATTTGGGAAAGCAACTCTGAAATGAAGTAAGTGTCTTTCTGATATGCAGATTGCTACATATACCACCTGAAATATCTTTTCCAACAATTAAAAGCTTGGGGCTTTCTGAATTCAAAGAACCATATATTACTGCATTTTTGATAAGGAACAGTAACTTAGGAGATATACTTTTAATAGCATTGTTATAATCTTTTTGAGAGATATTAATACCTTTGTTCTGAACAAAGTCTTCATATGTGTAGGGGTTACCTCTATTGCTAAGTACATCTAATACAAAGATTATGGGTATATTATGGGTATAAGTTACAGAGGTAACCCCGGGTCTCTTCTCATCGTGAGATACCGAGCGACTATTTGAGAGAGAAACAGGAGCACATTTTAAAGGGCCAGTGTGTAATATTTGGCATGGTTTATTATCAAATCTGAATCTGAATCTTCTGCCCATTAATATGTTTATATAAGTGTATAATCGCCATAAAATAAAATTTGTTTGGTTTTCGTAGTCTTATAATTATGCTATATATATATATATATATATATATAATTTTTGCACAAATGCCTTCTTTTGGGATATTTCCAGACAACGCAAAGCCGTCGGGACAAATTTGAGCACAACACTTTCGCACTTAAGACTTTTTGAAATTGGCTAGTTTGAAAAATTTGTTAGAAAAGTAATCTAAAAGTCTTCAAATGTAATAAGGTGAGGTACTTATAATAGTTATATTACATTTTACAATTTTAACAGTGTGATTAGTAACCTGTAACCTATTAAATTTCAAAAGTAACCCTCTGAGCACTGTATTATTATTATTATTATTATTACTATAGGTTGTATGATGAGAACTTACAGGCTCCACCTTTACCTGCTACAACATTTAAGAGATACATACAATAATGCATCAGTAACTACGATCTGATCACATAATATATATTATTCGGAAACAGGTCATTCTGCATTATGAGTACTTAAAGTATATCTTGCTGCTGATCCTTCTGTACTTCTACTTTAGATTTGAATGTAGGATTTTCTTTGTTAAAGAGTATTTCTACACTGTGGTATTACTACTCCCACCTCTGCTGTGAACAAAAAATCCTTATAAAATGATACCAGGCAGGATAACAGTTGAAATAAACACTACAACATTAACAGTCTGATCCAACGTTTATTTGTCAGCATCCATGTTAGCATTAATTAGACTGAAGGCACAATACTCGGTTTTACTACTGGAATATTTTCATGTCTCAACATTTAAGAAAAAGCTCTTTAAATAGCTATGACACAGAGTCCACATGTATGCAAACTGGAGCTAAAAAAGAAAACAGTTGTAAAAACAGTTAACTGCATTGTATGTGAATATGTCAGAGACACAAGCTACAAACTCCAGTCTAAAACATGGCATTATACATAAGTATATGAGCAGCAGTTGGCACATTCTGTCATACATTGGTGTAAAAAGTAAAAGGCAATTAACGTGGTTAAAAATTAAAAACGGAATCTGCAATAACAGTTATTCTAAACCATTCTGGAATGAGATGGAAGGCACTGTTAATGGCACTTCTCTAACAGTCTATGCAATAACGGAAATATGAATTTTAAAAGCAAAAAAATTCATCAATAATTACAGTGAATTTAGAAGATATGAACATCTCAGGAATACTTCAGAGACTGCCTGGAATTAAACATTTGGCACTGCTGCAGCGTGTGCACCGGAGCAAAACAATATGTAGTGACTGAGCACACACAACATTCATTCTTAATCTCAAAATGAATCTCACAATACGTAGGCACTTTTTCATAGCATCAATCTAGCTAATTGATCTAAAACATCTCTCTGCAACTTAGCACAGTTTTGTGGAAAATGTGCGTTTCTATAGAAGTCGTGTGACATAATTAAAAAGCTGCCTCTCTGGATCTACAAGGACCTACAATCTGGATTCATCTGGAAATTGTTGGAAATTGTAATTTAAGGCATTTAGTTGTGAATGTACCTGTAGCCCCTGCGGCATGTGACATGTTAATATAAATGATCTCGTCAGAAAATTAAAGAAATAATACTTTTAAAAGGCTAATAGAGAAACATCTAACATTTGCATATAAAGAGGGCTTTAAAATGTTCAATCTGTGGTATATTCTCTCATTTCAAGTATGATTTCCTTGCCTGCAGTGTCTTAATCACATTATGTTGGGTCGGGAATTGGTTTTTCTTTGATAACGTTCATAAAACATCAGTATAACTGAACTCAAAGCTCTGTGGTTGTCTGTGCTGTTGGCGTTCCCAAATCTCAAGCCAATCGAATCTAAATAAATGCCCCGTTCCTTCCCTGAGCTCGAAAGGAACTTCCCCCCTTCTGGAATTTAAGAAAAACAGCAAGCAGTGACTGCAGTCTGGAGCCTTTTTTCATGCAGATCATGCTTCCACTTGTCGTAGCGGTGTTATAAATAAAATCAAGAACATACCAATCCCTTTCTTTCTCTCTGAAAATCACTTAGAGGTAGATATTAGAACCTAGACGCAGGGTTTAAGGAGACTGGTTTGGGACTTGGCCTGGTTAGTAATGTGATTGGCCTGTCCTAACACTCCAGCTTGTTGAGTCGCACCGTTGGGGGGGGGGTCCTTTTCAGTCTGTCTTCCAAACAATGTTTAAGACCTTCACAACTTCGTCGTAGATTATGAAGACTAAGGCCACGTCCATACACACCCGACCCAGCCGGGGCACAGTACCTTTGTAGAACCTGAAGGACAAAGGAAAGAGTGAATATGCTACTTCAGGGCATTAAAAGATGCACCTAAAAGGTTTCAAATACATAAGTCACTTGCAAAGGTTCTTTAGAAATGGATTATCATGAAAACTTGTTCGTCTTTTTACACAAAACACCACTATACTAAAACTAATGATAACATTATCTTTAAAATTCAAAATGGTGGTTTAAACTACAGTCCCACTAAAAAACATGTATTACAGGCCTTAATATTTATACATCAGCATGGTGCTGAGAAAAACACTTCTTATGAACTACATGAATGAATGAATGAATGAAGGGACAACATAAGGTGTCCCAGGAAGGTGCCTTGAGGTATTCCACAACAGTGGTGCCCTGAGAACTAACTTCTTGTCAGAGTGGAGAAGAATGTAAAACAACTTCTATTCTAAGGATACTTAACTTTGGTCTGGCAGGGTACGTCTGCACCAACTTAAGAACTCTTTGTATAAAGAAATGAGATATTTCTTTTCCATATTTTTTTTCAATTTTGCACGTAACCAGCAGTGACTGTGTATTGAGTTCTGAGTGTTGCCACACTCAAGTGACCTACACTCCTTACTGTTTCTGAATCAGTTTGATAGTTGCTGATACTATTCTCTCTCCCGCCTTCAACTAAACCACCAAAATATATCATTTAGTCATTTCATTCATATCAGAAACATACTAGTCGACTAATGGACTTAAATGATTGGTCGCCGAGGAAAATTCTTAGTTGGGGGCAGCCCTAGGTTACACACGGATAAAATTATTGTTGAATTATTGTGTAAACAGGAGCATAGATCCTTTAAAGATATAAGATAAACCCCAAACCGTCCACAAAAACAGCTTAAAATATACAAACTCTTTGTATCGTCAGTCAACTCTGTCTATGAACTTACGCTTTTACTCCTTCATACTTCATGATCTTGACGGCACAGTCCACTGTGCCTTTGTACTTGTGAGCTTCCAGACCCTGTTGAGTATAACATTACGTGTTAGTCACTTTGCTCAGGGTTAAATTACGAGATTCAAACAGGTGAACGTGTGATTAAACCAACCTGCATTCTGGTCTTGATGACATCCAGGGGAGTGTTCCCAAACACACTGGCAGCACCAGCAACAGCTCCAAACATACCAGTCACCAGGGGGTTAATTTTTTTGTTGGGGTCATCACCTTAGTGTTTCAGAAACACAAGATGAAGGCTTTGGCTGCATTTGCATTTTATATGTGGTGATTGTAGAGACATGGAAGTTATTCGCTCACACACCTCTGTACCAGTTCCTCAGGGAAGTCATGACGTAGAAGCGGATGGCCTGGTTGGAGCCTTGTTTCAACACGGTGGCTGTGAGACCTTGGTACGTCCCCTTCAGTCCTGCAGACACATCAGCATTATTAGATCAAAGTCTCACAGCTCTCCAGTTCAGAAGCTAATGAGGCTAAGAATATAATCTTATTAATAATAGATGTGATGACTCAAGTACAGAAGAAGGGAATCATCATGTGGTGGAGCTGGAACAGTAGGGAGCAGTAAAACGCAACAGAGCCTGCAGAAAGGCAGAAACCGTCCTTTACCTTGGGATCTAATAATCTCCCTCACTCCGTGGAAAAAACCCTTGTACTTTGGGTTTGCTGATGTCTGATCATGGATGAATTTGACCTGAAATGATATCATAACAATGATTAATAAATTTGTCAAAGCAAAGAGACAAAGGATCAGAACATTAATGAGTCGGAGACAAATCGGAGACCTGCAGGGTTCTGCAAACAGTAATGCTGTAATGAGGGAAACAGCATTAAAGATGGATGACTGGATGAGTGAAAATGAGAGGAAACGGTTCAGGTAACAAATTTTGTCCAGGTGTCATGGAGGTTGATTCTTGATTGCCCATTTACAAAAATCACCAAGGACAGGTTGTTGAATTTCTCACTAAACACACAAAGAGCATCTTCTGTTATGCAAGAAACATTTTGTCATTCTGTTTTCAATAAAGTTGTTTAACTTGAGCTGAACTGAATCGTCCCATCTGATGGTGTTGATCATGGTGGTACCGTAAGAAGCTGTAGGAAGTCAGTGGTGCAAAGTACTTTCTTTACTGAAGTCAAAGTACCAGCAAACCTAATTCAAATTCAGGTTTCAAGTTCTTTAATGTCATGAACACAAGATCTCAGACAGCAGGTTGTCGAACTATATATACACAACGCTATACTATGTATACTACTGCATTAAATATCCTACCCAAGTATTATCAGTGAAATGTACTCATGTAAGAGTAAAAGTACTTGCCCTGCAGACAAATGTCTCCTGTAACTGACATATTCTTATATGCACTCACGGGCCACTTTATTAGGGACACCTGTTCAACTGCTTATTAATGCAAATAGCTAATCAGCCAATCAGGTGTCAGCAGCTCATTAACATTTAGTCATGCAGACATGGTGAAGACGAGCTGCTGAAGTTCAAACGGAGCATCAGAATGATGAAGAAAGGTGATTGAAGTGACTTTGAACGTGGTTAACATGGTTGTTGGTGCCAGACGGGCTGCTCTGAGTATTTACTGGGATTTTCAGCACAACCATCTCTAGGGTTTACAGAGGATGGTCCCAAAAAGAGCAAATATCCAGTGAGCCAAAATGCCTTGTTGATGCCAGAGGTCAGAGGAGAATGTCCAGACTGGTTCAAGATGATAGAAAGGCAACAGGAAGTCAAATAAGCACTGGTTCCATCCAAGGTCTGCAGAAGACCATCTCTGAAGCAACAACACCTTGTCCAACCTTGAAGCAGATGGGCTACAGCAGCAGAAGACCACACCAGGTGCCACTGCTGTCAGCTAACAACAGCAAACTGAGGCTACAGTTCACACGGGTTTTCTCACCAAAACTGGACAATGGAAGATTGGAAAAACGTTGGCAACGTCAGGCACAAGTCGGCACAGATTAATGGCCAACCTTGCGTTTTTGAGGCAGTGAAAGACACAGCATGTCTCCCTTATTGGTCACATCAGTGTTGTGTTTGCAGCTTGTTACGCTGTCTCCTAGTGGCCGATAATGAATCAATGCACGTTTAATAATGTAATTTTTTTTTACCTTTACTGTCTCCATAGGACACACTACGAACACAGCCTCTGCAACTCCAGCTCCGAGGCCGCAGAGGAATCCCGTCATGCCGTCTAGTTTTCCATTTTCATCACGCATCTTGTTACTGAGGAACTCAAACACCCCGAATCTGTGAAGTGAAATAAGTGAATGGGAATCAAAAAAAGATCAATGACTCCAAATGTAAAATAATGTGTCACACTCTCTAACAAAGCAGCTTTTATACAGGGTCAATAAATGTAGCGGTTTTAAAGAAAGAAGAAGAAGATGATGACAATATCATTTATTAATCCCAGACGGGAAATTAATTTTTAAAACATGTTCTTTGTTTAGATTAATAAACAGACAATAGATCATAGTTTGTTTCTAACTGTCAGCAATCAGCTAATGTTAACGAGCCTTTAACTTTCAGTTTTATAAAGTAAGCAACTCCCTCGCGTGTGATGTGTCTCTTAATGTGAAAGTCATTTGGCGAAGGGAAGAAACTGATGGTGAGAGATGGTCGAAAATTGTGTCAGGAAGTGGTAAATATGTAAAGAAGCGAGGGGGAAGCTCACAAAGTATAAAGTACTGCAGAGATCTTATCACACACTGTTATGTCTCTACACAATGAAGTCAAATAAGAGCAGCTGTTGGAGATGTAAAACTGAAACAGGAATTTTCCTGCACTGTCTATGGGAACGTAGTTTGGTCAGACCACTCAGATTCAAGTATTATGCTCTGTCTGAATTCACGTACTTCTGTACTCACATTTAATATTTTGAGTGCATAAGTGCGTTCACACTGAGAAGAATGGAAAAATGCAGTGCACTATGAGTAATTTCTGAGTAATTTATTTATTTTTCAGTTTTTTGGTGTAATTTTTTTCTATTTTTCTGGGTATTTTGTTCTGGGTTTTTTTGTGATTGTATTCTGTTTTTCGGGGGTGGGGGCACGTTAGTCTTCATGGATGTATTTTGCATCCATGCTCCTGCTCCTACACAATTTCAACTACGGGATAAAAACAAATAATCACGAAAAACAGAAAAAAAAATTCCACAAAAAAAAAAAAACCCCAGAAAAAATTGCCACGAAAAACAGAAAAAATTACTCAGATAAACAGGGCTTTTTTAATTTGTCAAGTGAATGCAATACGCCTCCATATATATGAGTTATTTTTGTGTGCCAACGTTATAGGTAGTAACAATGGTACATTTAGAAAAGTCTACGTGCAGGTTTATCTATATGAGGAAGTTGTCTGTTTCATTTCAGTCAGTGACTGATGCAGAGGAGGTGGGATCTAATACGTTAATACTTCCTCACACTCCTTATCAAACGTGTAAATCTTTACACTGACAACTGCTTTTCATTATTTGTGAATACTACTTTCATTCTGTCTGTTCATGTCTGTTTTTATATGTTCAAAATAAATATCAAATGATAAGATTTTAAAATCGCTTATTTTGTCCAACTGATGACCAAAACCCAAAGATATGTGAAGAATGTGTGTGTGTGTGTGTGTGTGTGTGTGTGTGTGTACGTGCACGCCCAGGTGTGTGAGGCTGCAGTACCTGACAGCTGCCTTAGGTATAGAGCCGTACAGCAGCGAGCTCAGCCCTCTGTAGAGACCCCGCACCCCATGACCGTTCACCGTCTGCTTCACACAGTCGACTGTAGGAGGGCGACACAGGGGACGTCACCACACTATCATTTATCACACCCGAATCTAAAAACTACAAAACTGCTGCCAAGAAAAACCTGCAGCTGCTTTGTTATGGAAATCTCACTGTAACAGTGAAGTTACAAAAGACGAGAACAGTGAATCTGTGGGCTCTGCGTGCGTGTGTGTGTGTGTGTGTGTGTGTGTGTGTTGCAGCCTGAATCAACAGCTCTTCATGCCGAGTTTCCACAGAAAAACACAGTGGGTGCCAAAGTTCACCAACTCCCATTGGAGAAGATAACAAACACTAACCTACTGCGCACACACACTCGTGTTCCTTCATGTCTGCAATCAACAACACAACAACACAACAACACAACAACACAACGTCTACACTGTTTCACACGCAGTGAGGGAGTTTGTGTTGATAAGATGGAGGTATTAATATAACGATATGTTTATTACTGAGGTGGTAGTTTGCAGTGGTAAAAAGCTACCACCTCAGTAATAAATACTGCTCAATTTTATCTTATTTTATTTTTATTACATTTTTCTATATCACTATAACCATCTATTTTATTTACATTTTTCTTTATAGTAATAATAATTATAATAAGTTAACATTATTATAATTATGATTATTATTTTTTTTAATTATAAATACACAGAGAGAAAATTAAATAAAATAGAGAGATGGTAACTGTGATAAAAAAACTAGGTAAAATCTAAGTAAAGTAACAAGTTAACAATAAGTAATAAAATAGTGTTATAACAGAAAAATAAAAACACATTTTTGCTTAAATTTTTGTATTGCTATCACCATCTTGATATTATAATAATAATAAAAATAATATTAATGATTTTATATTTACTTTTTTCACTTTTATAATACTACAATAATGATAATGAATATTATTATTATTATTATATTATAATTATATAATAGCTTAATAATAGTAAAAATAAATAAAAATAATAAAGTGAAAATAAAAAATAATACAAATAGTATCATAATAGTGGAAATAAATAAAGTAAATAAATAAAATAAAATAATTAAAATAAAAAAGTAAAAAGTATTTAATAGTAAAAAAAAGAAAAAGTTTGCATCACTATCACTATTTCTGTAATACAAATTATTATTATTACTACTATTATAGGTAGTAGTAGTAGCGATAGTAGTGCGTCGCTTACTGTTTTACGACTTATGTATATTTACTCGTCCAGAAATGGGCATTGAAATTTAGCCACTGAACTACTGATTTATGTGTGGCCTGAAAATCCTTGTAAACAAAACATGTATTAGAGGTAAATAAAAAATTATACTTTTCCAACAGCATCAACTGTAAAGGTGGAAGCTGTCTGAGCTGCTGCATGATTTGATTACATTAGATTTAACAGGTGTCCCTATAAAGTGACCACAGAGTGTAGCTGCATTATAATCACAAGTGATAACATCAGTCACAGGTTCACAGGTACGAACTCACGATGTCTGTACAGGATTCCTTTCACGTACTCAGCTGTGTTTTCATGCAGATCTCGATCTGCGATCCCGCCTGGAATATGCCTCCTGCGATCCCGCCTGGAATAACAGTCACAACACGCCGTTACACTCAGACTCAGAGTCAGGAAGCATTAACATTGTAAAGGTTTTACTGTCAACACCACACAAGTGCAATTCAGGGAGAAAGACGCATTCAGACAGACAGTGTAACGACAACAATTATTGATCATGAAAATGCAGTTTTTCTGTATCTGATCTACTTTACAACACAAATATGTGTTTCTTCGAATACTCTTAACTATCCACAATAATTCAGGATCTATTTGCTCCTACAGACTTCATGACAACACAGAATATTATAATTTTGGCCTGTTTTTTTTTTTGTTTTGTTTTTTTAAATATTTCATCAGTTTATTTCACTTTATGTATTTAATTTAATTTAATTTAATTTAGGGCTGTCAGGACAGCAGATTTTTTACAACACAATTATTGTGGACAAAAGATTTCACAATAATGATGTTATCGTATTATTCTTTTAAAAGCCATCAGTCAAATTTATCTAGTGTCTATACGTGTACAAAAGTGCACAAAAACAGCAAAAGGCCACCAGATTGTGTTGGAGGAGGGAGGGAAAGTAAGTGTGTTAAAAAAAATAAATAAATAAAAAACAAATTTAAGAGGTACTGGATTATTTAAATAAATAAACATTATTTTAATTTTAAATATATTTAGAATAGTCTTCAGTATAACATTTATAAAATTTTATAATATTTAATATTTAATAATATTTAACTTTTTAATATAACAGTTACTGTCAATACCAATGTATCGTGACACCCTTAATTTTTTAGAAATATTTGTTCATTTATTGTATTTTCTATTCTATTGTATTTTGTAAAGAGTAAAATGATGATTGTTATTTACCTTTTGTCTATACTGTGTTTAAAAAAAATGGGAAAAATAACAAAATATAAATCATTAAAAATATACTGTGTTTGCTCAAATATTTGTTTTACAAACTACAAATTTTGGTTGTAACTGGCAAACTTTATTACACCAACTTACATGTTGAGGCATTTCCACAGCGTTTTCCACAGTGAATAAATTTAATTATATTTATCCAGAATTTCAAACAAATACATGCAATAAAACATGCTTCCCAAAAAATAATAAATGAATAAAAAATAAAAACACAGATGCAACACAAGGATCATTAAAACAAAGTAGAATTTTTTAAAGAGGTAAAATAATAATAATAAATATAAACACAATTAATATTAAATAAATAACACTATAGGTGTGTAAAAAAAGTCTATAGGTTAAATTTTGAGGAGACGACTTTAAAGTTTCCCTTAATAGTTGTCAGCAGGGTGCACGTTAGTCTTCATCACAGGAAGTCTACAGTGTGTGTGTGTGTGTGTGTGTGTCATGCACAGTGTCTCATCTACAGCGTGAACCCGCTCCACCTTAAAATGATGTCACACATCTGCCGTTTAACAGCAAACACGCAGCCTGCAGCTGATTGGCTCGGCTGATCTCAGTACGATCCTGCCTGCAGATACTCCCCCTGGCCCGACTCCAGCTCGAGGGGGTGTGTGGCCTTCAGGGCACATACTGTGCATTACAGCCCCACAGCCTGCGAGTGGGGCGACTCCTCTGGTGAGCTGGAAACATTTGCATGAAGCAGCAGTAAAGGAGCAATGGAGTGTGAGAAGTTGATGACGTCCATACTTTCATCTCAAAATACTTCTACAGGCCTCAACTAACGAGTAGTTGCTAAAACAAAACATTTTCTATTTTATAAAAACTTTAAAGCTTTACAGTGAAGCGTGGAGGCTGTGTGGTTAACTTACGAGCTTAAATTCATCTTCGCTCTTTAAAAAAGGGCCTTTGTTGCTGCTTTAACATGCACACACACACACTCTCTCTCTTGCAAAATGCCATGCAGAGAGTTACAACACGCCAGTTGTGCTCGTGCAATCACACGATTACAGTGTTTGTTGTGCATGCTGGCTACACACCCAGGCATTCCTCTGGCTCTGCACAGCTGTGGCTGCACCTACTCGTTAGGCTTGCATCAAAAAACACAGTCCACATCATCATCATCATCATCATCTGAAACAAACCTACGTGTGGTACCTGCATCGTGTCCGTGTTTTCAAGCTGGAAAAAGATATAGAAGCAGTTTATCGAGTCCGACACGCACGGACAATAAACAGCTGTTTTTAAAGTTTCAGACTTTGTTTAAAGACACTTTAAACACAAAATCTGCCTTTAAATATTCAAGATCAAACACGTGACCACTGTGTGACACCTGTTGTTTCACGCTCTCATGATTAAGGCGTGTAAAGTGTGTGATTACTGTAATTACAGGAAGTTATGCTGGTAATTGTCACGGATTAGATCATGTTTATATAAACATTACTCATAATTACACTGCCAATAAATACTGTGATATTTTTGGACATGTTTGACAACAGTCAGATGAACCTTGACACCAGTTAGCTTAGCATAGAGACTGGAAACACCTGTAGGGAAACAACTAGCCTAGCTTTGTGCCAAGGTAACAAAATCCAGTTACAAGCAACAAAAGCGGACTAAAGAATACAATATATGTTGTCCATTTAAAAAGTTAAGTATAAACACTACAAATAGTGGTTTTAAGTGAAGAAATTTCCTGGGACGGAGCCAGGCTAGGCTAACCGTTTTCCCTGTTTCCAGTATGCTAAGCTAGGCTAACCATCTCCTAGCTTTATGGTGCGTTCATTTGCACTGGGAAGTCGGAATATCAGAGTTGCCGGTTAAAAACTTCAACTCTAACGCCCCCTGAAAGTAGATTTTTTTATTCGGAAAGTCAAAGGCACCTCACTAACCACGAACTCAAATCCAAGATGGCTACTCTGCATCAACAGTAGTGAAAGCTGCAGTAATATTCTGTTTATTAACACATCTGTCTTGTTTGTGTCTCATTAAATCAGTCGTACACAAAGTATTGTCCAACTTCTATCTCTGGTCATGTTGCGACAGTGTTCGTAGCACAAAATACAACGTAACGCATTGTTATCACCTGATAATGCTAACAATAGCTATAATAATAAAACAGTAGCTAACCTGGCTTGAACTGTATTGCTAACATCATATTGACTTTCCGACTTGTTGCGTACGTTCAACTCGAGCGTGATGTCATTTGATTTCCGATTTCCGACTCAATAGTTGGAATTTACTGACTGCAAAATCCAAGATGGCTACTCCACGCATCAACAATAATGACAATACAGAGGATGGAAATGACAGAAGTATAGATAAATAATTAATACATGGATTAAAATAGATACATAAATACATAAAAAGAAGAAATAAATGCTATAAAAAAATATATATAAATGTAGATGTACAAAAATGTAGAAATTTCTTGCCTTGTGTGCCTTGTTTAAATATTTACTTTTTAAATTGTATTTGTTTATGCATTTATGGATTTATTTCAACATTTTTTCAACATTTATTTAATTAATTTCATATTTCAGCAATACTTAATTTAATAATTTCTGTATTTACTTAATATATATTAAATGTGTATTTAATATTCATAACATTTATTACATATTTCTTTAATTATTCCTGTCAATATTTATTTATTTATTGATACTAAAGTCATTTTTAATCGTCCATATTAAAGCTGCAGAAAAGTACTTTTAAGCATTTCTGTCTTATTAGTGTCTCATTAAATCAGTCGTACACACCGTGCTGTCCAATTTTTTATCTGCGGTCATGTTGCGACAGTGTTAGTGATGCAAAATACAACGTAATGCTTTGTTATCAACTGATATTGCTGGCTTGAGCTGGTATTGCCAACAACATATTGGCGTTTTGATTTGCTGTGCGTGGTCAACTCAGCTGTGACGTCACTCCCAGCTTTGACTTTGGACTTCAGACGTAAATGTTACGCAGCATTAGCTTCATATTTCGCAAGAGATGGACGCAGGTGACGTTGATGTTTCCTTGCAACTCTGTGTATATTTACCAAGATGTCAAAACTGTACCTTTAAACTTGGGTTGTTGTTTTTTGCATTTTTGTGGTTTGAGGCAAAGATTTTTATGTGTGTGACAAAGACAAATTAAACATAATTACACATTAAGTTCAGCCCTCATTCCAGCCTCAGTGTAACAGGGGCAGCTGTCTGTTTCAGTGGGATTAGTGGTTTCATAAAGCCTCGGCGTGTGATGTAATTATTCTCTTGTGACTTGTTGATAGATGCTTTGTCATCCTGTATTCAGGGCCGACCTCACTGTGCTCTGTCTCATGGCTGCAGCGCACAACATCTGAAAGCTACTCTCCTCTCCAGCAGCTTTACTGTAGATCAAACAGCATGGATAGTCATCTCTGACCTTTCGTGGCCCTTTTGCCAAAGCTCCTGGACTCAGCTTGTGACAGGCCTGCTGTAACCCAGGTGAACGTGCACAGAGGCTGACGGAGCAATGTGCTTTGTCATCGTGACTCGTGGAGCTGAACATGGAGACCCGGCGGCCTCTGTGCACACAGTGTGAGGTCACCAGGTCACGGCAAAACACCCACTGAACTGCTGACGGCAGTGTGCAGAGAATTATACACACACATGAAGTTTCTCTCCTGAACTTTGGAGGTTCAAACACGACCAGATGCAACAGTTGCTCTGCCTTATAGTGTTGCAATGTTGCCAGTAATGATTGCCCTGCAGAGGTTTGGGCATCTGTCACTGATTGACTAATGAGGCAAGTGATCAGTTCATGTCAGGCAGGCTTCTCTGTGGGTAAAGTTTAAAGGTCCCAGCACACACACACTGTCCAACAAGCTGCTGTGTGCAGAGTTTAAGCATCAGTGTGGAGGTGCAGGACATCACAGTTACTTTTATTTGACTTTAAACCCAGTGTGTGGTGCCTGCAGAGCACAGTGCGGCTCCCTGTGTGTCTCCTGCACGCTCAGTAAACAGCTGTGCTCACCCTGCCTCACAGCTCTAACTTGTAAACAACTTCACCTTCCGCCTCTGAGAGTGTGTGTGTGTGTGTGTGTGTGTGTGCAGAAACTTTCTTACCTGCCAGGATCGCCTTCCCCGGGTGTGTGAACTTGCCTCCTCCCGCCGGAGCTGCAGCAGCCAAACACTGAGGTCTGTGAAACGGACCCACAAATCGAGGCTGCCCGGACATGACTGCGAGAGCTCGGCCCAACTTTGTGCTCTGTAGTGTGTCGGCAGGTCGTGCTCTGTGTTCACAGCCGGTCCTCTCCTGCAGTGTGTGCGCTGTGTGCAGGAAGCGGTGCAGACCCTGACCATTGGACTCTGGTGCAGATGTGGACTTGATAGTGTCTGTGGACTTTTCACAGTGAGGTTCCCTCCGTGGAGCCCAGCGGCTGATAGCAGCGTCGAGTGTGTGTTCAGTCAGGGCGGGGCAGGACACCATACTTTCCCCTGACACGGAAAAAAAAAACGCCCTGTTTGTCACAAACATTTAAGGTGGACTGGAGAGTTTCAGGCTGCACCTGAAATACCACGCATGGCCTCCAGAGGGAGCTGTCAGTCAGCTCACTGCTGCACAGACAGCAGCGACTGTCAATATGGACCAACATCTCTGAGGAATGTTTCAGCACCTTGTTGAATCTGTGACACCAAGAATTAAAAAGGGAGTCCCACCTGGTACTAGCAAGGTGTCCCTAATAAAGTGGCCGGTGAGTGTAAGTACAAAATACAATAATTTAAGGTTGTATGCCCCTCCCTCCCCTAAGCCAAAATAAATACTGCAAGTCCCTCCACAGTGTTTAAAAACTTCTTTGACATGTTTTCCTCTTATAAATAACAAACAGTCCCTTAAACATGTCCTCAGGTGTTGTGGTACAGTTTTCAGGTACTTCTACTTTACTCGACTGTTTCCAGTTTCCATTTCCAGGAGTTTTACTCTCTACTTCTATGATGATCTGAGTGGGCTTCTTCTTTCTCCTCTGACAATGAATAAAACAAATGAACCAGTTCAAAGTGCTGTTCTTCAGCACAGTTTTGAGGTATTTGTACCGTACGTGGCTATTTCCATTTTGCACTATATCATACTTCAACTCCACTATATGTCAGAGGGAAATATTGTGCTTTTTACTTCACTGCACTTATATGATAACCTTTGGTGCTTTGCATTATAAAACTGATAGAATAGAAAATATAAATCAGTATATCACAATGCATTATGACAGCTTCCTGTGGACAAGTCCATATCCACTGGTAGCTTTGTCACCTTCTACCTGTGCCAGTCCTCAATGTCTATGTGCAGGTTCACATAGATTGACCACGTCAGTGAGTAGAAAAACGTGGGACAGACAGAATGACTGACTGACAGAATGACACACTGACAGTTTCCGTGATTATGTGCAGCAGACCATACCATGACTTAGTCATACCAAACATTAGAAAACACCAACATTGGTCCACAGGGGGAGCCACAGCCATCGGTCGCATTTTAGCCATTTTGAAGCATTTTTCTGTTGTTATAGCACCACCCAGTTGCCAATTAGAGTTAAATTTCTCCAGTCACCTTGAGGCGTCCTGTTCTACATATCTACCAAGTTTAGTAAAAATCCATATGGCGGTTAGGCCTAGATAAGAAATGAGCTCTCTAGCGCCCCCATTTTGTTTGATGGGGTCAATAATGGAGGGGTCCCCTCAGATTATGTGTGGTCATATGCCTACAAAGTTGCGTGGTGATGGCTGAAACCCTTGAGATGTTATACACCTTTATGTGATGAGCCACGCCCTCCGCAATATTCATTGCCTTATAGAAGCTCAGTTTTAGGAAGTTTTCCAACTTTTGCCAAGAGGGAACTTTAGATATTGGTCCCTAGATTATGTTCACCCAGTTTCATGCAGATCGCTCAAACTTCCTAGGAAGAGATCCATTTGAAGTGTTTTTCAAAACATTCAAAATGGCGGAAAATCTATATAAGCGGAAGTTATGGGTTCTTGAGGCAAATGTGTTCCTCATGAGGAGAGACATCTCTGTGCAGAGTTTCATGTCTCTACGACATACGGGGCATGAGATGTGCCCATTCAAAGTTTGACATTTCTTTGGCCAATTGATGTAATATTGCTTCATTGGCATCCTGCCATGACCCTCTACCACTGTGCCAAATTTCACATGGATTGACCAAGTCAGTGAGGAGAAAAACGTGGAACATACACACACAAGCTGAGTGTCATCTAGTTCCATTATACTGGAGTGAAGGCAGACATCTCTACAGCTGATATCTCCAACACTCTGCAGCTCACACCAGAACTATCTAGACTGATAAACAGCTCTACAGGTAAGAGGAAAAATATCAGTTTCTGATTTTGGTGTGAACTGTCCTTTACAAGCAGAGTGTTAAGTAGCCCAATAAAAATGAGCTCCACTTGTAGCTGCAATCCTGAAACAGACCATTCTGCACAGTGAGTACTTTAACTATATTTTAGTCTCATTATTTTGTACTGTTACTGAATTCAGTTTTTACTTTTACTTGTTGCACATTATTTATACTCTGTGATGTTGCTATTTTTACTGAAGTATAAGATCTGAATATGTCTTCCATCACTTTATTTGGCACATTTACGGGATTGTTTCTCTTAATACCTTTCATGATCAGATTTATGATATCTGCCCCTGTGCCTCAGGCCATCCCCCACTGGGTCAGCCACAAAGGAGGGGCCACAGGGTCAGAGGCCCCTGCACTCGGCCCACTGACCAGGGGCTCCATCAATACAGAATCAGCTTTAATGGCCTAGTGTGCACATACTGACAGGGGCGTAGATATAGACACACTGGGGCCCCTGGGTGGGAGGGGCCCGTAGAGAGAGAGGGCCCTTGCAAGTGATCCAGGAGTGAAGGAGGAGTGTTTTTGTTGGTCCTTTTTTGTCTCCTTTTCTCTCCATCTTAGTTCTGTATTAAGGCGCAGTTTAATGTGACGTTATGCAAAATTACCTTTTAACTTTTGGTTCAGGAACTGAAGTGGTCTCGTCTTGTGTGGGCTCTGTGACATCAGCCACTCGCTTTGTGCCAGTAACATGTCGCCGTGTGGTCCTTATAATACTCCGTCAAAGTAAACGGACAAACCCTCCCATGCTAACGTTATTTGCCAACACTACTGTATTTGTGAATCTTCTTCTTCATCCTCTTTTACAGCAGTTGGTTGGTTTGTGACTGGTCGAGAAGACGCTGTGAGGACACACGGCACTACTTAAGCCCCTTTTACACTGCCAGATGTTCGCCGAATGTTCGATCGTTTTGCCAGCAAGCTGCGAGCGGATTGGCGAGTTGATCCAAGGTGCCCAATTTTCCGCCTCGTAGGGTAGACATATTGGCAGAACCCTCTCAGTTTAAATAGACCAAGTATTGTATGTTTGGTTTTCTTATACGGTACTGAATAGAATAACCCCAGTGGCTTGGCCTGTTCCAGGCGGCAGGAATGGACTGACCCAACTGGGCAAACAGATTGTTTTATAGTATACTACCTCATATTACGCACTTTAAATAGGCAACCATGCACTTTATAAACTGATACTGTAAATTGGCTCTGTGCATTTCATAGACCCACTAGCTGCTCTCTTTTTATTGTTATTATTTCCCACTTAATTGTGTATTTTTGTTACCTGCCAAGGGACTACGAATGTGAATTAGCGTTGCGCTAACTTCGGCACATTTACACTGTTTTTACTATTGTTCATTAATGTGCATTGTCCCTTTAAAATAAATAAAATAAAATAAAAATAAATCATTTGTTAAATTTTTTTACTTGACACCATGGCGCGTAGCTTCATAAAATCCACCTGCCACCAGCCAAATGCGGGTGAATTTGGTGCGTCATGGAGCGTGCACAGGGGCCCGTCATGATAGCGTGCACAGGGGCCCGTCATGATAGCGTGCACAGGGGCCTGTCATGATAGCGTGCACAGGGGCCCGTCATGATAGAGTGCACAGGGGCCCGTCATGATAGCGTGCACAGGGGCCCGTCTCGATAGCGTGCACAGGGGCCCGTCATGATAGCGTGCACAGGGGCCCGTCATGATAGAGTGCACAGGGGCCTGTCATGATAGTGTGCACAGGGGCCTGTCATGATAGCGTGCACAGGGGCCTGTCATGATAGCGTGCACAGGGGCCTGTCATGATAGCGTGCACAGGGGCCCGTCATGATAGAGTGCACAGGGGCCCGTCATGATAGCGTGCACAGGGGCCCGTCATGATAGCGTGCACAGGGGCCCGTCGTAACTTCCTTCCGCCACTGCACATGTGGAACATTCCTCTTGCTCTTGATGTACTTACACAGAAACAGACAAATAGCTGAAAACAAAGACAACAATGGTGAACATGGTTAACTATGTACAGAAATAAATATATGTATAAATAACACAGTTAAGTCTGTAAACAGTAAGACACAAAGGAGTGTAAAAGGTGGTGGGATAAATATGGAATAATTAGTGTAGCAGGTTGTTTATATACATGTAGATAATACTAATGCACTGTAAATAAATAAAAACATTTTAATTTATTAAATTCTGTCTCAAATCAAACGTCTGCTGTGTGGGATTGATCTCTCGCCTTGATATCGACTCTTTGTTCGCGTCGCTGGCTGGCACCGCGCATGCGCCATCTCCTTCATTGTGCCCTGTCCCCTCTGATGCTAAGCTAACGCAGCTGACAGTTCACTGAGCAGCATCACGACCAGGGACACTCCAGGCTCCGCAGGCTCCGCAGCTCCCCTCCAGACACCTCAGTCACGGTGAGCGCAACAAAAACACATTTATTACATTTGAACGCAGCGCTGAGCTTCGTGTCAGGCGAATAACGGTCTGCGTTATTATCGCTGCCGGATAACGGTCCGCTTGAGTCCAAGGTTAGCCTGCTAGCATGTGGAGAGGTTTAGCTAACAGTAGCTGCGTTATGTAATGATGTTTAGTCTTGTAATGCACAGTTTAATCCTCGGCTGACAGGTTTCCCTTGTGAGATTGTGCACACAGTCATGTTAGCTTCGCATTTAGCAACTTCATTAGCTTATATGTGCTCTGTAATAAGGTCTGAGTCCTGCTAACTTACATGCTAACTGTGGTGTGTGTTGGTGGAAGGATGCAGGCAGAGCACAATGCACGTTAATTAACCTGCTGTAACAGTAACAGTGTCTGTGTGTTGTGAGCTTTTATTACTAGTTAGTTACTTTGTTCCTGCAGCTCACAGAGAAGCTAACATGCTAGCTGTCGCCCCCCCCCTCACACACACACACACACACACACACACACACACACACACACCTCTGACTGGCCCATCTGCTGTCCTTTGTCCCCAATACTAGCTGCAGCACCGTGCAGTCATTAATGCAGGAGACACAGCTTTGTTCACCTGATCATTTAACTCATCCAGCTCCAGTTGTAATGTGCATGTGTTGCAGCAGCAGCAGCAGCATCAGGATCAGGCCCCTTTTGCAACCCTGAGAGCCTTTTGTTCTGATAACACCTGCTAGCCTGGCTGTGTCTTATATTTCTGCAGATATCTGTGCTCATGTTGAAGGTTAAAGTTCATTATTGGGGTGCGTGGCTCTGTAGGGGCCCCAGAGGCTCCTCTGCTGTGCCCAGTTGCTGTTAGCATCCCAGCTTCCTCTGAAGGAACAGCTTGTTCCCTCTGTGCTGGAGCTCACTGGGAGAACTGGTTCCTTAATTACTGTATTGTTTGGGTGAATGTGACAAAACCACATTTAGTTTCTGTTAACGGCTAATGGCCTGCAGTGAGGACAAGCTCTGAGATTAGTGCACCATCATGGAAGACTCATGTATGGAGGAAGATTTGTCTCAATGTTATTGGTAGAGGTGAGGGAAAAATCAATACAGCATTGTATCACAATATTTTTGTGCATTAATATTGTATCAATACACTGCCCCAAGTATTGATTGTTTATTATGTAAATTATTAATACTGCAAATACAAAGTAAAGTAGATTTATCAAATCAATAGCCTGCACAGTCCACTAGAAACAATCTGCTGCAATACAAATAATTTGCTGTGAAATGATCGGACTGAAAACTTTATCTCATTGGATACAAGACATGTTCATTATTTGCAACTGAAAAAAGGAAATGAATCTTGATATTGCACAGTAGGCTACATGTTTCCCTTTATTCAGCATATTGCAACACAATCAAAATTAGGAATGAGTCCTAAAACCCAGAAATTTGGTTAGTAGCCTGAATTCAGAGCTGAAGAGACGTTCACGTTTTGTTCTACCACATAAAATCCGTCAGTAAAGTCCCAGCAGTGAATTTTGAAGCTTTAATGTGTCTTAAAAAAGGCGATTGCTAACAAGAGGCTAAATGAGGCTACAGAACATCGTCATGCCGACATGGCTTTACTGCCACGCTGTGGTGGCAACGTTAAGACATGTAACCGTGGCGTAGATCGTTTGTACCAGAAAAACCCCCAAAAACAAACAACTTAGCAAATATAAAACACAGCTGCAAATACACAGACAGATTCAACAAATAGATAAAATTTAAGTCTGTGAATAGATTTGATTAATTTACAAATAAATGAAAAGTATTTGTCGACTAATCTGTCGATTATTTCTTCGATTAGTTGACTAATCATTTTATCAAAAAATGTGTTAAAATGTTGAAATGTCGGTCTGTCTCTCCCAAACCCCAAAATTATGTAATCTAATGTCTTGTTTCGTACTCAAGCCAAAGGGTTTCAGTTCACCGTCATGGCAGAGTGTGTAAAGCTGCCAATGTTTGAACGTAAGAAGCTGCAGTAAGAGTATTTGGGTTTGTACTTTTATAGTACTTTTCTATGAAAAATGACTCTAACTGATTAGTCGACTACTGAAATAGTCACCGATTATTTTAGTAGTCGATTAGTCATCGATTATTTGACTAATCATTGCAGCCCTAGTGCAAATTAATAAATACATATGGTGTAAAATATGCCAGAATTAGCCAAAAGGATAAAAAAAAAAACAAAAAAACCCCCAAAATGACACAAAAAGGAAAAAGCAAACAGGGCATACATTTCAAAATATTTCTTTGAACACATCAGCTCGAAATGATTTTAACATGATATTTTTTATATATTTATATATTTGTGTATCTGTTTTATATTTGCAACATATTTTTGTAAGTTTACAAATCTATTTTGTATTTGTGAAAGTTGTTTTATGCAGGTTACACAGTTACACACTCACACGGATTATTGGTCTGTTTTATATTTGAAAAGTTTTTTTTTTTTTTTTTAGTTTAACAATCTTTTCTTGTATTTGTGGATCGTGTTTTATATTTACAGATGACACAGTAATCTGTAAATCTGTTCACATAAATAATATTGACACAAATCTGCCTCCGTACCTCCCATACTGTGACTGGCTGTCTCCCTGATGATGATGATGATGATGATGATGATGATGATGATAATGGGATTAGGTTAGATTGTTGGTCATTGCATGGAGTACAGGTACTGAGGAACAAAATGCAGTTAAGCATCAAACCAGAAATATAAAACCAAATCAGTAAAGTGCAGAGTCATGTTAAAGAGTAACAGACAGTAAGCGGTGTTATTATTATAAGGGGTTTGATTATACTTTATAAATACAGTATGAACACAGCAGGTGGTGCAGGTGTAGTATCAAACATAAGGTGCAGTGTAATTAAAGGTGAAATGTGTTCTTTCTAACGTGTTAATTGAGATTTGGTTTAAACTAAGAGTGAGTGGCACTGATCACATTACTGACTTTATCTCCTGCAGCACAATGGCTGTCCCTCCGTCATACTCAGACCTGGGCAAGGCTGCCAAGGATATATTCAGCAAGGGCTACGGTAAGTAACGTTTCAGCTCAGTGAGTGAATTATTAACCTTTGTGACATTCCTGGAACACAGAGACTGATCCAATCTGGTCTTTCAGGGAGTCTGGCTGTTCAGGCTGCTCTGCAGTGAGCACATGATATGAACAGACTGAGGAGTATTGGAGGCAGTGGGGCAATCTGATGAGCAAACAGTCCACCAGAGATTAAATTAAGTGTCTAGCTTTAAGTAGGTCTGCGGTGTTGGAGCTGGAGTGGGCCTAATAAGACTGTCAAACAGTTATGTTTTAAATTATGATTAATCTCTGATTGTCAGTAGTTAATCGTGATTAATCGCATGTTTATAATTCCATTATTTTGCATTTCAAAACAGTTTTGAGGTCCGTATTAACGAGGTAAAGCAGTTCTTAACAGAGATTCTTGATTGGGAATCAAATGAATGCAAAGAAATTTACTTTGTGATCTTAAATTTTATCATGTCAGTGTCAATATGGTGTGCAGCTACTCCGAGATATTTTTGATGACTTACTGATCCTCAGTTAACGCGACTACATTTGTAAAAGCAACTGAACAGTTCTAGTTTAGTTGCTTTCAGGTCCTGTATGTGTGAAACTATTGTTCCCCACGACGATAAGGCGTCTAACTGGTCATGACTTGTCAACCTGAGGACGACCATTAGACCATGCCGCCCATTTAGCAAGCGCTCCAGTCAACTTCTTCGATTTAGTTTCATCCACAGATCTGAAGCGATTCGCTGATGACAAAATAGTGCCTTGCCAGCTTTGGCGATGTGGTAGCCCGCTGACATCTGTGTGTGGTCAGCTCGTAGGCGTGACCCCAAATTAGTGATTCTTTAATTCCGGTGCAAGGTGCAGATTAGTTTTGACTCATCAACTGAGCTGTCTGAGAGTTTTTTTAATATAGTTGAGTGATTCAGAAGCTCAGTGGGTCTTATTTTACAAGCAGGAAGCCACCGCAGCAGCTTGACGACATGCAAGGGTGCATCGAAGGGACAAAATGAAACGAACGAAATTTTTTCTTGTAATTCCGAGACAATTATCTTGCTAAAAATGTTTCAATTCTGAGAACAATCTTGTTAATTCAGAAAAACGAGTAAATACAAGATCATCTCGTCAATTAGATTTTTTTCCATTAAAAAAAATCTTGTAATTTCGAGACCATTATCTTTCTAATTCAGAAAAAAATGCAATTTTCTTCCCATAAAAACATTTCAAGTAATTCTGACATAATAATCTTGTTAATTCAGAAAAACAGAACAGATTTTTTAAAATGAAACCTCGACACAGTTATGAGAATAATTTTAGAATTAAAATGTCAAATGTGAAGCTGGAGCCAGGAGACAGTTATCTTAGCTTAGCATAAAGAATGGAAACAAAGGGAAACAGCTAGCCTGGCTCTCTCCAAAGAATAAAGGAAGATCAGCCTGCCAGCTCGTTAACATGATAACGTCTCCTGGCTCCTGCTTTACATGATATCCCTGTATTGATTATCTGGATGAACATATTTCCCCTAAAATGTTCAACTATTCCTTTTTGTATTTGATTTATTTGATTTATTTGCTTCATCTTGCGCTTGATTACCGCTAACACACACAACTCTGTCTCCTGAAACCCTCCAGGCTTTGGAGTTGTGAAGCTGGACCTAAAGACCAAATCACAAAGTGGAGTGGTGAGGACACTTTTGTTATTCTCATAATCTGAATGCTTTCTGCCCAGTCCATCTCTCTGCCCCCCCTCCCTTTGTCCTGCTGCCACCTCCTGCAGCCTCTAACCTCCAAATCATTCAAGACTCCAAACACCTTTAAACTAAACTCCCGCACCCTGCTGTAACCTGGAGCTGGAAGGTTCCCAGGTTGCCAAGCGGTGCCGATGCAGAGCTGCTTGGCTGAACCTGCCGTAGAGAAACATGACAAACCTCATGTTTTATTTGTGGCCTGTCTGTCTCTCTACCTGTCTCTCTCACCTAATCGCTGCTCTGTCTCCATGCTGCTGTACCGGACTGCTCGCGCTCTAATGTAGATGGTAAGATCAGCATCAGAGCTGACAGATGTTTATTCATATAATTAACCACCACCACCACCATCTTGTTTTAATATCGTTTCACGGTCCAGATGTTTTTTGTCTTTGTGGTAATCACTCATACAGCATGAATATCAATGTGCTTTGATTTCACATCACTCTCAGTAGAACTAACATTTTGTTTCACTACTTTATGGAGAATGTCTTTGAGTCACTGTGTCGTGTATTTTATAGTCATCTTTAAATTCAGGGCAACATTTTTATTATCAATTTAACCTGCTGATTATTGTCTTTATTGATCAGTTAATCGTTTGGTCTATAACATGTCAGAACATTGTGGAAATCAGATATTGCCTGAAGCACAAGGTCACGTCTTCAAACGTCTTGTTTTAGCTAGCCAACAGTCCAAAACCCAGATATTTTAAACTTAATATTGCATCATTAATGAGGCAAAAATGATCAGAGTTGCCGACTTCACACATCATAAACAAGCACGTACGTTCTGCGCCTGCGTGAGAGGAAATAACTCTCCACACGAGCAGACAGCTGTAGGCTATATTCGTCACAGAAAGAGGGAAACCAGAAGACCATCATGATGCTAGTTAGCCAGTTAGCACACTAACAACACAATCCGATGTTTAAAGAAGAGTGTATTTACCATGCGCCAGTGAACGATTACACAAACCATCAAAGAGCTCATCAAAGAGCGCACTCCTTCTTGACTTCAGATTTTTGTTTACTTTCCTCACTTGCGTTTCTCTTCTTGTGAGCTGAGCCGGTATGGGACAAGGGCCAATGGTATGGGACACCTCGCAGCTACAGGAGCCAGGATTGCTCACCAATAGCCCAACACTGACTGAAGGCTGACTGTCAGCTTGGTGTGTCAGGGCCTTTACGTGGCAGCAGGACAGCTACAGCAGCCTTCTGTAGTTTCAGCTGACACTGTAAGGCGTCATTGAAGTATGACATTAAAAAACCATGACTGTATGGGCAAACGCATGTGAACAGTTTTTACAGTGGTCGCATGGTCAGTGATCAGATATGTATCGGATTCAGACAACATATGGAATTGGCCCAGATCTGGTCGGAAAAAGTGGGATTTCTATATCCACGCTACTCAGATCTGTGTCACGTGATGCAAAAAAACAGATTTGGGCCACATGTTGGCTGGTGTGGAGTACAGCAAGAGAGCAAGACTACATCTCCCCTGTGGCTTGTTAGAAAATTACATATTTGCTATCAAAGAGTGGAAAAACGTACTATTGGGTACTGTTTACTGCTAATATGCTAATGTTACATGCTAGTCTCGCCACCAGACAATCAGAGATCTCTGCCTTATGATAGTCTGGGGACACTCCTTTCTAAAGTGTGTTTAACACACCAGAGAAAACGGCCGGCAACAAAGCAACACCTCTTGCATTTTTTAAAAGGAATGGCCTCCCAGAAATGTGCGCTCCCCCTTTTCTTGTCCGCAAGGACACAAACACACAGAGAGCTTGAAAATGGATGCCGAGAGATTTAACTCTGTTTTATCAAACGTGTGCTCAGTCCACAAGATTGTAAAGGACTTACAGCGACTTTGTTTAAAACTTTTAACGCAGTCAGACTGTGTTTACGAGCACAAGAGTTCAGCGAGCCACTGATGGACCGCCCTGCAGATTTACTATTGGTTCTGCAACTTAGGGAGTTTTTTAAACTCTGAAATTGTATCCGCCCATCTAAACACAAAAAAAGGGAGAAAGACATCAGTCTTTAGTTAAGCAAAGCGTCTAAAGACTGACTTGTGAGTCTAGCTACATGCTAACACACTGAAACAACACGTGAACATGGTAAACATTAAACCTGCTGAACATCAACATGCTAGTGTTATAAGCATGTTAGCCTGCTGATGTTAGCATTCAGCTCAGGTACAGCTTCACAGAGCCAATAGGACGGCTGCAAACTCGTAGTCACACTGACAGATGTTGAGTCATTCATCAGAAACTGGTCACAGAGTCAGTTCAGGAAATGTAGGTGTAAAAAGATGCTGAGAAACAGATCGGCTGAAAAGTTTTGTTCCACTTTTGCACTTTGTGACATCATTGGCTGCGATGACGTTCAGCTCACCCCACATTATAAATGTGTTAGTTACTCTCTATAACTGAACGAGCATGTCTTTAATTAGAGTCTCACTGAGCTGGATTTAATTTTCAGAGCTGCAGGTCAGACTGTCGTCACTTTGCTCTCAGTTCCTGTGTGATCTTTTTTTACATGGTGGGCTTTGACACGTTCCTTTACTAAGATGGAGGTGACAGCTAAGCTAAATATTATCAGCACTGTAAATCGTGTTATCTTCCTGTGTTCTTATATTACAGACATAATAATTATCAGTTCATCTGAATGTTGTCTCAGCTTCTTGGAAGAACAAGAGAGCACTCCAGTTAAAGGATTGATTTCAGTATGAATGACGAATGTATTAGGAGTGCTGCCCTCATCATGAATTTCAAAGTACTTTTTAAAGGCATTTTTTCAACTCAGTAGAGAGAATACAGGAAATGAGAGGGGAGACAGACAGGCAGCGATGTGCAGCATAGGTTTCTGGCCAGATGTGAACTGTAACCTCTGGGACACAAGGGAAGCAAGACTCTTTGCTTGTGAGGAATAAATTCCCTCCTACTCAAATCAGGGCTCGGCTTGTGTTGTTATTAAGAACTGTTGAAGAATTAGAGGTTCAGTGTAGTTTAAGAGTATTTAGACGTTCACAAGTTTCAGTTTTGACAAAGTGCTGCCTTTAAGTGTTACGTTGAGGCTGTTAATATCAGATGGGGTGAATTATTGTAGGAATTCTGAATCCTGCACTGTCCACAAACTCATTCACTCCTTCACTACTCCCTGCAGCAACAGGCAGTCACTAGTTTACTCAGCAGTGAGCAGCAGTAGATTAAGATTTTGACGCAACTGCCAAGCGTAGATTTACACAACGGTCATTTTCACAGTGTTATCAGAGAGCAGCATACACGCCACAGACTGTAGTCTCTTCATTACCTTGAGGGAAATCTTTGAGGCAACTTTACAGAGTGCAAATTTACACATTCAGACACTCAGTCAGTGTATAGTGAAAAGCAGAGGCCATGTTTGTGCATGAAAAGTGCTACAAGTTCGACACAAAGCTGAAAGTCTGCATTCAAACCTCACAGGTTTTAAGGTGCTTTCACACGTGTAGTTTTGTCGCACCAGAGGGAAGAAGGTGACACATGGTTGTATTTTAGTTTTGGTTCGGTTCCTGTTCACGCTGACTGTTTGCAAACGAACCAAGAGGAGTAAACAGGAAGTTCTTTCATCTGACAGGTAACTCTTTGATTGGACAGTTTTGGCGTCGTCCCGCGTCATCAGGACCCATGTGGGGAAATTAACTTCTGGTGACTGACAGAAGTTTCTGTAGCAGCAGCACTTAAATGCTTTGAAAATGTCACAAAGAGAGTTCATAGAGAAACTGAAAGCATTATTCTGAGGCTGTTATTAGACTGCAAATCACCTTGTTACTCAGGGAAATACCCAAACTAAAATGCATATGGGTTACCACAGTGACATGTATGCATCATCATAAATAGGTCATGGGATATACATGGCCTTTATCAAAGTCAATTACGAGATTACGTACAGATTCACGATCAGCAGATGGATTCATTTTTGGTTTAGCTGTTGCTAAAATCACATATCTGCATCATAAAATCCTGTGATTGGTTCGTTTTCTTTCACACCACAATCGAACCGCACCGGAGTCCATTTGGAAGCAGACGCAACTTTTCAAGCAGTCTCGGTTCGGTTGTTTGGTCCACGCCTGGGTTCGACTGACAGCTCTCACACCAGCCCAAACAAACCAAACTAGCTGCACAAACAGACTTGAGTTTGTTTCACCTGAACCAAAGAGGTTAAGTGTGAAAACATTCTTAGTTAAACACAAACATGATGAAGCACAGAGACGAAACAAAATACCTTCCATCCTGTATCACATCATGTTTAGTTTAACTAGTGTCCTGATCAGATGTAAACTAAAGCAAATAAAAGGACGACAGCAGTTAATGAAACAAAATTAATTTCTCTATTTTAATTCAGATACAGGTACCTTATTTATTTATCAAATGTATCTGTGTTTTTCTGTCCATCACGTGTTACTGGTGTCCTGCATGGAGTAATGTTTGGGGCTGTCTGGTTGTCTGTCAGCTGTATTGTCTCTGTGTCCAGTGTTGTATAATGTGATATTCTTTATTTTATTCCTGCACAGTCTATTAATTATTCAGTTTTCTGCACAGTTTTTATTCTCTGTTTTTTTCCCCTACTAGTCTGTAAAGGGATAGTTCGGACTTTTTAAAGTGGGGTTTTATGAGGTACTTATCTACAGTCAGTGTATTACCTACAGTAACTGGTAGTCGCCATTCATTTTAACGTTATCTCAGAGCCTTAAGGTGCAAAGCCTCTGTTCCTGCAGGCAGGAACAGGAAGAAGGCAGTAAGCAATGAAAGGAGAAATGACCCCAAAAATCTGCAAGAAATTAGTAGAAAAGAAAATTAAAAACAAGAATAAAAAGAAAGAACAAACAAAAAACAAGGAAATGGCCAGGAAAAAGAGCTTAAAATTCGAATAATCCTGCAGCATAATTCTGAATAAAAATACAGTTTTCCCCCTCGCTTAAAAACTGAAATAATTCTGTAACATAATTTTAAATATAGTTTTCAGTGTTTTTCTTTTTTACCTTAAAAAAAGAAAATGAAAAACAAGGAAATTAGTAAAAAGAAAGAAAGAAAGGAGAAAATAAACAAACAAGAAAATGACCTGAAAAGGGAGCTTAAAAATTCTAATTCTGTAAAATAATTTAAAATATAAATGCAGTTTTTCCCCTCAGTTTTTCTTTATTCCAACAAAATAGAAAATGAAAATAAAGAAAAGAAAATTTGTATTAGAAAAAAGGAGATAACGAACAAACAAGAAAATGACCTGAAAAAAAGAGCTTAGAAATTTAAATAATTATGTAACATAATTTTAAATATAAAGTTTATCTCCTCACTTTTTCTTTTTCCCTAAAAAAAGAAAAATAAAAAAACAAGAAAGTTAGTTAAAAAAAAAGAAAGAAGAAAACAAACAAACAAGAAAATGACCTGAAAGTTTTTCCCCTAACTTTTTTCTTTTTCCCTAAGAAAATTTGTAATAAAGATAAAAGAAAGGAGAAAACAAACAAACCCAGAAATAACCTGGAAAAAAGAGCTTAGAAATTATAATAATTCTGTAACATAATTTTGAATATAAATACAGTTTCTCTCCTAGCGTTTTTCTTTTTTCCTCTAGCTTTTTAACAATAATTTAAAATAAAATCGATTAATTTTTTTGGAATTTGTGGATTATTTCCTACCAAGTTGCTTGTTGCGTTTTTTTACCCCTTGTTTTGAAATGAATGGCACCAAGTTGAGTTTAAAGGTTTAAACACTCGGGAAAGGCATCTGAAAGCAGCACAAGAAAAGTGACGTCGTTCCAGGTTTCAAAGTGTTAAACTGATTTGTGTTAAGTTTTGCTGCTGCCCACTGACACACAATACATTGCTGTATCGTGTGTCAGTCCTGCAGCCTGCTTCTCCAAACTGTGGGTGTGTCCACTTCAATCTACTGTATATGAAACACTGAGTGTGGAGAAGTACCTCAGACAACCCCGCTTCAAAAGATCCGAACAATCCCCTTAAAGTCTCTTTATTGATTTATTTCTTTGCTAATGCTTTGAATATTCTCTGATGACATGTGTGTGATTGACTTCAGTGTGCTAATGGTTAATGTCCTCCTGTCAGGAGTTCAACACATCGGGCTCCAGTAACACAGACACAGGGAAGGCTGCAGGGAGCCTGGAGACCAAATACAAGATGAAGGAGCTGGGCCTGAGCTTCAACCAGAAGTGGAACACAGATAACACGCTGGCCACCGAGGTCACTGTGGAGGACCAGGTATGTGCTCACGTTACGTGTTCTCACTGGGTTTTGCAAACTGATACAACTGTTAAAGTCTCACAGTGGCATGTGGTTACTTCACCCGCAGCTGACTCAAGGACTGAAGGTTGCCTTGGACACGTCTTTTGTACCAAACACGGGGTGAGACTGCTTTTATTTGTGTGAATCACTGATATCATGACGTTAGAATGAACTGTGGGTCAGAGAACAGTGGAAAAAGCTGTGTTTTCTTTTTGTTAATAATTAGCTGCTATTCAAAACTACATTATAAAATTAGATTAATGGTTTACCTCATTTAAAAGCAGCTCATGTTAATATGTTGTTTAATGATTAAAAAAAGTCCCAGTAATTTCCTTAAACAGCCGCTAACTAGTTTTAATCCAGTGATGTAGTTTCTGGATGACAGTGGAGCTCTATGGCACAGAGGAAATGAGCTCCACTGGTTTTGTTCCTTAAATGTGATGTAAAACATACAAAGTAGACTATGAGAGATCACCTGAGATGTAACCCTCCATTTTTCAGTAAGAAGAGTGGAAAGCTGAAGACAGGCTACAAGCGCGACTACGTGAACCTGGGCTGCGACGTCGACTTCGAGGGTCCCATCATCCACGCTAACGCCGTGCTGGGCTACGAGGGCTGGCTGGCCGGCTACCAGATGGCCTTCGACACGGCCAAGTCCAAACTGGCCCAGAACAACTTTGCCCTCGGATACAGGGCCGGGACTTCCAGCTGCACACCAATGTGTGAGTGCTCCACTGATTTTCACATTCAGCCATGCAGGTCAAAGGTAACGTTACAAAATTCAGCTCCATTACAACTCACAAGGTTCACTGACAAAACAACTGTCTGATACTAAACACGTGCTGAGGTGCTGAGCGAAAACAAAAGTCCAGAAAGTTAATAACTCACAAATTATGGCGGTAGGATAGTTTCTTGAAACCCTAGAATTAAGATTCACAAACAAAAAAGCAATTCTGGTTGCTGATAAGTAGTGTTTAACTTTTGATTTACACTAAAAATTAAAACCCTCGGCGCACTGCAGCGCAAGCAGACTCAGAGCAGCACGTGTCACTGACACCAGACTCAGAGCGCAGCGGACCAGTAGAAAATGTCACCATCAGCATATTATCTTACATCAATAAAATCTATTTTATCATTATTTTGAGTCACATTGTTGAAAGAATTTAGTCGTCTGTGTTCAAGCAGGATAATATGTCCATTCACTGCATGTCGGGCTTTCTTCTGGAGATGGTGTTGCGTTCAAGGTCCCCCCCAAAAAAACAGGAGGAAAAAAAGGCTGAATATTAAAAAAAAAATGTCGTGCCATTGAACGAAGCTTTGAATTTTTTGGGTCAGCCCTAGGTAGTTCAGTCAGATATCAGTGCTCAGTTAATACTCTGTGTGATACTGATGCAGTTAAAGGCATTATTTATCTCGTTATGTACAATATTTACACAAGTAGAGTTGCCTAACGTTAAGATGTTTGTAATGAAACCCTCTGATGATCCAGGGGAGTGAAGGGTTGAAGACAGCTCAACTGTGCACCAACGTCTCTGCATCTTTTCTGTCTCAGTAATGACGGCACCGAGTTCGGCGGCTCCATCTACCAGAAGGTGAACGACGAGCTGGAGACGGCGGTCACTCTGGCCTGGACCGCCGGCAGCAACAACACTCGCTTCGGCATCGCCGCCAAATACAAGCTGGATAAAGACGCCTCGGTGTCTGTAAGTGCTCGCTCACAGCTCCACTGTAACGGCACATTCACACAAACAAATCTGCTCCTATGTTTCATGTCTTATCACGTCTCGCCCCGCAGGCCAAAGTGAACAATGCCAGTCTGATCGGAGTCGGCTACACCCAGAGCCTTCGGCCAGGTAGGTCCTCCTCCACCCAGATATTTCCCATCAATCACATCCTTGTAAATACTGCAAATTATCTGATCTTTCAGAGCAATGTTTATATTTGCTGTGAATGACTTCAGGTTTCATAAATTAATTCAGCCACCATGTTGACAGCGACTCATTAACAAGAGAGCTGTGTGTGAGTCAGTGAATGTGACCTCAGGTATTCATCAGTACTGGATAGAAGTCACAGAGTTTATACACGAGACAAAGTAAAACACTAATTTGTATTTGCCTTTAAACACCGTCTGCACCACTCAACACATTTTCATCCCTTAATGAGAACAATCCAACACAGGGAGCGAACTACACCAGAAACATCGGAGCTTGATAGGAGCTCAAACATCAGGAGGGAGCTCGGAGTAGAGCCGCTGCTCCTTGTGTTGAAAGGGTCAGTTGAGGTGGTTCAACTTCTTATCAGGATCCCCGAGGTGTTCTGGGCACGTGTCACTGGTAGGAGGCCTCGGGGCAGACCCTGAACACACTGGAGGGATTATATCTCATCTGGGTCTGGGAACACCTCGGGTCCTCCAGGAGGAGCTGGAGAGTGTTGCTGGGGAGAGGGATGGAAACTGTGGAGCATGCTCAGAGCACCTCGGCCAGTTTGGGTCTGACTGTATACACGCAGGAGTCACATAATCCGGTGGTTGGTCCGACTTTGAGAAATTCAATTTAATACAATTTCAGTTGGACTAACATGTCTACATTGATTTTAAAAGTCCAGTTTTAGTCGGACTAATGAGAAAGATAGATTTTCTCTGATGTCATCTAGTTGGGGCTGTTCACTTTGAGAAGTTTCAGTTAGTTGCAGTCTGCGCCGTCACCACTAGATGCCACCAAATCCTCCACACTGGACCTTCCAGGAAAAGATCTGATACTTTGCCTGCTGTGTGCTCGTAACGGTCCAACTGTCACACAGGTATCTTTGTGGCATTAAAAGGTCTTATCAAGTCTCACATGTACCTGTGCTGTGTCTCCTCAGGTGTGAAGGTGACCCTCTCAGCCCTGATCGACGGGAAGAACTTCAACGCCGGCGGACACAAAGTCGGGATGGGCTTCGAGCTGGAGGCATAAAGAGGAGAACAAAGAAAACACAAAGCCACACACTCCTCTGCCCCCCCGCCACCCTCCTCCACCCCCACACAGTCCACCACCATCATGTAGCTTCTCTCTGGACTCTCCCTCACACTCCCCCCCAATTCACACAATTCATGAGCATTTCTGACAGTAATAGTCGAGCCTCAGCATCATGCTTAAACACCCCTGAGAGGAGTTGTGAGGTTGTCAATCGTGAAAGTGACGGCGCATAGTTTTGGATTATTAGCGTTTTTATGGTCATTGAAGTGACACTATTTATTTCCCTGTAGGTTCTGGATGACGTAGTCGTAAATGTAAATGTAGCTCCTGTATTCAGCTGTTTCCTGCCTTCCTTAAAGCATGTAAGAATGAACACGTGGATGCAGAGCTGAAAGCGTCTTCGCTTGGTTTAAAAATAGAAAAAGGTGCCGAGTGTCTGTTTGCTCTTTTGTTTGTTTTTATTGGTTTGAGCTCTTTGGTCGTGTTGTTGGAATCTGTGGACAATTTAATCCATATAAATGTTTTGATACAACACGTCATGAACATGTGACTGGTTTAAGTTGAGAAGTAAAGACTGAATGAAGGATGTTTTAAACTGCTTTACAGGAACAATGAAAGTCAACGGGAGACCGTTTCTGCCAAACTCATGAAAGGAAAAAGATTGTGTGAATCATTATGCAGAAACTCTCTTGAAATAATCGATCCCAGTTCACTCTTGCCCAAACACTTTCTTCTTAGCGCTGTTTCCTGCGTTCAGGTCTAGTGGTAGAGTGTCTCAGGACGGATACATGCCCTCTAAACGCAGGGTATTCTAGAGGCACACTTCAAACCGAGTGCTACACGAAATCGTCAGTAAGATGCACAAGCGACGAAAGAAAGATTGAAAATTACACTAACCTTCGTCGTTTCAATATATTGTGATCCTTGTCTTTATAACAAGCATAGCAACAAAAAAACGCAAGCGGCATGCTGAGGTCTTGGTCGCTAACTAGCTAGCTAATTGTTGTTGCTGACGTGTGCGTGACAGTTTGGCATTTTCATTGTCATTGTCTATGTTGAGTTACCTCCAGCTGTCAGAGGCAAAGTTGCTGCACTTGTTACTGCTCTGCTAATGTCGGAGCACACTGGCAAGGTACGTAGACACACCGGTTGCTAACGTTAGCCTACAGAACACCACTAGACAGTATCTCCAGGATTTCACAGGCTGTTTTTCGTGATTGTTGCGGCCTGAAATTGCTGATTACACGGCAGCTGTTCTAGTAAGTTGCGATGCATGTTGCAATGTTTTTAAGCTTTTTTTAAAAAAAAAAAAATAAAAAAAATTGCAGAAACAAATAAAAATTGCAAAAATAGATTCAATGCTATTTCGGATTTGGTGCCTATTATTACGAGCATTCAGTGTTTCCCATAGAATTAGAGTCTTTTGTGACGTAGGCTGATCGATCGCCGACAAACAGCTGTGCTGCCATTCACTCAGCGCCAAAGGACCGTCTTGACGAGCTGCTGTCCTCCTGCTCTCCCTGCCCGGTTAGCACGAGCTAACACAGCAGCGGCAGCTAACATCCGACACCGAGCTGTTTAACAGTCCAGGGTTCCCACGGTCATGGAAAACCTGGAAAAGTCATGGAATTTTTACAGTCACATTTCCAGGCCTGGGAAAGTCATGGAATTAGAAAAAAATCATTGAACGTTTTGACAGAGTTGCGTGTGAAAAAACAAACAGTCTCAGTGTGCAAAGGCCTTAAGACTTGTGAACCAATCATCCGTGCTTTTTCTGTCTCCATCAGATAAATGGCAACTGTAACTGTGATAATACCATTATTGCTTCATGTTAACACCATCGATACTGGAGACACGTCAGGGTGTTGAAAGGCTGCTTCATCTCATAGACGAAGATTTCCACCACTTCCTCTTGTCACTCTGTTCCAACGGGCAGTGTGACTGGAGAACGAGGGTTAGGGGTAAAAATAAAATGGATTGAGCCAATGATGAGAAACTTTCTCGAAATTTGCACAGACCTATGTGTTGTCTATAATTTTGTCTCGGTAGGTCAAAATATTGAGAAAGTTTCTCATTATTTTGAAAAAGTTTTTTTTCTTCACATTGGCAGAAATGGTCTCCTGTACCAGATGCTCTGATATGATCTTTTATTCCTTTGTGACCTCTGGTAGGTGAACTCAGTGTAGTGAATCTTCTGGTAGCTTGTGTTGTAGTTTGCATTTCTACAATATTGTTTTCATCTATCCGTCATGGTCACAAAGAAAGAGAACACTTTGCATCTGCTCGTAGCGTCTCGTAGGTATCTGGGCTGCTCAGCCGCACCGGGGCGTCTCAACTGGACGGCCAGCTGTTTGCTCATGTTGCTCGGGGACTGCGCTCGTTGCTGTCAGTGCTCTCGTCTGGAAAACAACGTACACTCCTCAGATCTGTACAGAAACTACACTCGATTGTCCTCTGAGTGACTCCGGTTAAAACACTTCATAGGAAAAGGTCGTTGTGCTCCACGTCTTTCCAGTTTCTTTTTTTTTTTTGGTAAACATGCATCCAAATGTTATTGTTTCTCCATCTAATTGTGTCGTCATGATTATAAGGCTCATTTTTCTTTGTCACTTAGACACAGTACCTCATTTTTTTCCAATGTCAATGACGGGAATATAATAATAAAAAAAAATTACAAACAAGTCGTGAAGTCGATGGAATTCTTTTCTTCATCAAAGCACGGTGTAGCTCAGTGCTCACTCATGAGCCTTTTCTGGAGCTTAACCACGTCTCATGGTCTTCGTTTTGCTCCACTGTGGTGAACTTCTCCAACAGACTCCATCTGCTGAGACTGAGATCAAGTAGAAAGCAGTGGAAGAAACTAGGAACTGGATTCTGACTTAAAGTGAGCATTATGGGAAATACGCTTTGGCTTCCTTGCAGAGAGTTACAGATGAAAATTGATTCCACTGTGAAGCTACAGCAGCTGATCAGCTAACCTGTACAAAACAGAAGTATACTTCAAGTTCATTTTATTTAGTACAAATTTATTTCTCACGTATACTTTTATGTAGTAAGTATACAGATATCAATGTGCTAGTAGTGTACTTGTAAGTTAACTACTTTAATACTTCTTGGGACTAAACTAGCACACTTTTTACTTTATAAAAGTATACTTAAAGTTGTTTTTTAATTTTTGAAAGTATACTTATTCAGTTTAAAAATATACTTGTAAGTATACTTTTTTAGTTTATAAAAGTATACTTACAAGTGTACTTTTTAGTTTAAAAGTATAGCCGACTATATACTTGTCTCAAGTATATCTCGATCAAAGTATAAGCCAAATATACTTTTTTTATACTTGTCAGTATGTAAGTATTCATACTGTTGGTAAGTATATATCTGATAAGGACACAAAAAGTAATCTGGAAGTATACTCTAAGTTTTTAGTTTAAAAGAGTAAATAAACGTCTTCGTTGTGAGGGCAGCTCAGCGTAACGACTGGAAAAAGATAAAGTGTTTTTGGGGGGGATTATGTTTCCTGTCTCGATGCAAAGTCAGTGGTAGCGTATGCACCGTACAGACGTGTGTCTCGGCAATTTTTCCCAAATGTCAAATGACTCTTTAAAGATATTCCTTTTTTTTTGACAAACAAAACAACAGATGAAGTTTTGCAGCTGTGTTTAAACAGTGTCTTTAATTTCAAGACCCTCACAACACATTAAAGTTTATATTAAACATATTTAGACTGTAAAATACCTCCATACAGAACATTAGCATATTCACGACTTAATAAATCTCTTCAGCTCAAAGACAAATTGAATCTTAATGCTAGTCCAAGTCTTTCGGTTCACTTCTTTGTCATAAACTTGCAGTTTATCCATGCAAAGTTATTTTTCTTTAATGATAAATCAGCGTTTCAGGGACTGTGTGCTCTCAAACAAAGAAAAGAGAAGCTTTATGTGCAGGAAATATTCACCCTGACACTTTACATCAGCAGCTCCGAGGCAAAATCAGTTACTTAGATATTATTACAGGATATTTTTAAAGTGAAGCCACAGCTTTTACATCGCAGACACTTGCACTAGCATTAATAGAAGTCATGCTGCATCACAATCAACATTTCTGACACAATAAAATCATCTTAAAATAGCTGATGCATGATAAATATCTGAACTTCCCCATCAGTGAATATTGGTCTGACTTATTTCCTACTATGTCTGGCTGAGCTGCCTCATATAGAGTAGTTATGACATACAAAGGGGTTAAAGGGTCAGTTCACCAAAATCATAAAAATACACATATTCTCCATTAGCCTGCAGCGGTGTTAGCCACACAGATAGTTTTGTTTTTATTTGTTCAGGTGTTTAAATATTAATCTCTGAGATATGTGCCTTCATATTGATACAGTGGCGGTGCATGGAATTAGTGGCTTTGCAAGGCTGTACTCTGCTTTGAGCTAAATGCTAACATCTGCAAGCTAACATGCTGAAATAACAATGCTACATGTTCAGGTTTAGCCGGTTTAGCATGTACAACAGCTTAGTTCAGCATATCAACATGCTAACATTTGCTAATTAGCACTCAACATACAGTTGAGGATGACATCTTCCGGGAACATGAATTACTGCACAAAATTTCATGACAATCCATCCAATTGTTGCCTAGATATTTCACCCAAAACCACAACTGTCTACCTCATGGTCGCGTTAGATAAAAACTTTGATGATCATTAAAGTCATTAGGATATATCCCCTGATGAATAGTCAGGGGATGAGTGAAGTCACAAGGGTTCATCCTCTGAGGACCTTGAGTATTTGTACCAAATTTCATGGTAATTCATCCAATTGTTGCTGAGATATATTTCTCAAAACCACAACCATCAACCTCAAGGTAGAGCTAGAGAAAAAGTTGGATAAATACCAAAATCATTATGATTCATCCTCCGGGGACCGTGAATGTCTGCCAAATTTCATGGCAATACATTCTGTTGTTGCTGACGTACTGTGCTCAAAATGACAAGAGCAAATGTCATGGTGGCACCAGATGAAAAAGTCAGAGGATCACCAACATCAGTTGGATTCATCCTCTGAGGAACATGAATGACTGCACAAAATTTTGTAACAAGTCATCCAATTGTTACCGAGACTTTACACTTAAAACCACAACTGTCTACCTCAAGGTAGTGCTAGATAAAAACTTGGATGATCATCAGAAAATTAGGATTTATCCTCTGGGAGCCATGACTGTCTGATATATTTCAGTCTGAACTAAACTGACTAAATGACATCGCCATCCCGAGAGCCCTGCAGCTAGCATTGCTAACAATCAATCGCAGTGAGTCTTTTACAAAACAACGTCCCTGTAACGCTGGAAAATCAACATTTGAACAGTATTTTCTATTGAAGAAAATAATCCCTAGAAAAACTTCACACCATAAACAATCCACTTACCTCTGCTGTATTTTAATGAAGGCACACATCTCAACATCTAGTCACATAAAAGCTACCTGCAGGCTGGACACCACTGAGTTGTTTATCATTTGGGTGAACTGACCCTTTAAGGACTGTTTGTGTGACTGGGCGTTTCCAAACCTCTTCACAGGATTCAGATTTCTCACAGCAGAGCCAAACGTCGTCAGTGTCTTTTGTCTTTTTGTTTCCACTCTTTTAAAAACGGCTCTTGAAAGCTTTGGCTCCGAGTTTTGTCATTCAAGTTTCGTCACTTTGCCGACTTCTCCTTTCTGTCACATGTTACTTCTTCATGCTTTAAAGAATGTGAAACATCCAAACACTTCCTGTGGAGGACTTCACAGCAGGTTGACCTTTGCCACCACTTGCTTGCAGCCTGTCTGGGAGTACTCATGCCCCCCCACCTCAGGGTAATATGTTATCTCCCCCGCCAGGCGCTCTATGTTGGTATGATCCGGGTAGAACTCGAGTCATTTCGTCCAGGAAGCACTCCATCACGTGACCTTTCTCCAAAAGGCCCAGCGGTAAGAGGTCCGCCTCTGTCCACAGTGAGTGGAGCTTCTCCAGAGTGTTGCGTAATATCGGAGTCAGCTCTTTTACCAGGTTACTATGACGACCGGACGCAGTGGAGATACTCGAGGAGTTGTGCAGCATGTGTTTGGTGATGTGCGCGTGACCCAGGTTGCTCAGGAACAGGTAGATGGCGTTCAGGTACTCGTTGGACTGCTTGGTGGCCATGAGCTGCTGCAGCGCGTCCAGGATCTCGTCGTGCATGTGCTCGGCCTCGTCGAAGATGAAGAGCGGGATCTTCTCCTCTTCCTCGGCCCGCTCCACCATCTCCGAGATGAGAGCGGAGAGGTCGCGGGCGCACTGCAGGGCGTCGGCCTCCTGGGGGCAGTGGTGGAGAACGTAGTACTGCAGCACCAGCGTCTCCCCCACCACGGAGCGGAAGTGTCCGGCCAGGAGGCGTCCCAGGTGGCTCTTGCCCACACCGCTGGGGCCGTGCACGGACACCACCAGGGGTTTGTTGTGGACGTAGGTTGACAGGTAGTCCTTCAGGTGGGACAGGAGACCCTCCACCGCCCCCTGCTGTCCAAACACCTCTCTCCTCAGAGTCTTCTCCAGCCCCTCCAGGTCATACCTAGAGACGCACAGGGAGCAAAGTTTCTGGTAAATTTCAAAGGAAAGTTTGGCTCAGGAATTTTGTAACTTTACACAATGTCATTATAAAGCTGACACCCTTTAATACTGAACTTAACTGGGGGAAATATGCGTAAAAATCAATGCAAAATTAAATAAATGAATGAGCAAGAAATTAGTAAAAAGAAAAAATTAAAAACCAAATAACTCCTGTGCAAAGTCTACACATTGAATATCAACATTATTTTGTAACCCTGGTCGTACCTGAGAACGTGGTCGTCTAGGTTCTCTATGGCGTTGTACACCTGGAGAGAAACAAGAGACGGATATTAAGAATATGAGAGAACATATCTGTCTTCAATCAATCCTGCAAACTGTATACTGTATATACCAATCTTTATAGAGCACACAAATTCCCGCTGGGATGCACGATGGACGCGATGGACGTGACACAAATGATGATGCAAAACAGGCAAATTAAGCAGGGCAAATGAAGCGAGTAGCACAATTTTGCGTCACACGCTTATTCATGAATTGAAAAATCTGAACTTCAGCAACCACCTTGCGCCACGATAGCCAATCAGCATTGAGATCCTCCGGGGACGTATGACGCATCAGTGGAAGTTTATTCCTCAATTTAGCGATTGAGGAATAAACATTTTTTATCTTGCAGTCGTGACACGAGGTAATGTCAGGCCGCACATACCATCTCCGTTAGTGGCGGAGATGACGCCTTTTCCTCTGCAGAATTTTAAAAGACATAAAATTATAACCTCCTCTTCATCCAGAGTATCCATGTTTGTGTATAGCCTACTACATCTGGAAATACAGTGTCACTGCCTTCTTCGCTTTTCGTGAACTCTTTTTGGCTGCGTTGACGAACGACCGTGCCACAGAAAGTATACACACAGGCGCAGCACACCATGTACGTGTACGTTTGGCCACACAGCCAGTATACTTGTGCCCTAACGCAACGCATCGGAAACTTGGCTCACATGCACTAACATGCACGTGTGGCCGAACTGTCGACCACAACAAATGACAAAGAAGCTTGGATTACAACACACACAGAGGGAGCGTGACTTCGCCCTCCGCCATTACTCCACTATATCTGTTCATGGCAAGTAGGGCTGGGCCATGTAGCGACTATGTACGATACACTGAAATATTTTCAAGCAAAATATAAATTTAGAGACCATTTATATCAATATAGGGTCAAGTTGTGCCACGTAACACTTTTCTTTTAAAAAGCTATACCAGTGTGTAACTCTTCTCTCTCACGCTGCACAAAGTTCTCCATCAACACTCTGCTGCTCCTCTGTTTAATCTGTCTGCTCATTAGTCTACAGTGCGACACCAGTCTGTATGCTACGCTAAGCCAGCGCTAATAGCAAGGTGTTTACTGCTGTGTTATTGCTCTGAATGCTCCTTTAACTGTTATATAGTAAAAGAAAACTAAACAATAATAATTCTTAAGAAGGTCGCTGACAGTTAAGAGTTTTCTGAGATGTTTGTGGAGCTATTTCATCACCATCGTAAACTGTGTTTATCAACAGCATCAAAATCAATGGTTTTAAGTATGTGTTAGTCTCCCAGTGTGAACAGATTTTACACTCAAAACCTGCTTAGAATTCACAGGTAGTATTGATTTGGGACACAGCTCCGTTTATGAAAATTGAAAATATTAACATCCAAGAAATCTCAAGGTAGCGAGCAGCAGAGGGAACATTTTGGATCCTCTCCCAGTCATGCCGTGCCAGGCCGAATGTTTACTCCTGCAAGTTGGACCCTGTAATCTGCACAGATAATTTCTTTGAGAGAGGAAACAACTTGCGTCCTCGTTTGTCGCTGCTGCTCAGCTGCAGGACTGCAACAGGAAGCACAGTCTGACCCATCAGAAATATTTATGTTGGAAACTGCAAAATAAACTGCGTAATGCCGTGAGATACACGTGATAATGTCAGACACAGTCATGGCTGGGTGAGCTGGCTAAGAGGCCCCTGAAGCATGAGTGAAACTCTTGTGAAGAGTTCCTTGATATGAGGTGATGATGCATAACCCACTCTAGACCTGACAGCGAATGAACGCCGACATGACTTTACATGCAGACAAAGCGTTGAGTCTGTATTACACCCTGCGTCCTCATACGGGAGTTAATGGAGCGATAAAACTCGCTCTCACTGTTCATGAAGCAGCATTTAGTTTCTTTACCTGGATGAAGACGATGGCGAAGAGCAGGTAGAGGCAGTACTTGGCTCGGCTTTGCTCCTGCTTCGGAGGGGCCCGCCGCCCCCCTCTGTTGGGAAACATCACGCGCTTCCTCCTCCTCCTCTTCTTCCTCTGAGGGGCGGCGGACGACAGGGTGGAGTGGGTGGAGTAGTTGGAGAGGGGATCTCCGTCGAAGGTGAAGATTTTGGGGCTGGTTCTCAGCGGTGCTCCGGTGAGGGTCCCGGCTCCTCCCAGCCCCAGGGTCAACTCCTGACGCCTCTTCTTCATGGCCTGGTACTTCTGTTTGATGCGTATGACGGCGCGCAGAGACGAGGAGAAGTTGGACAGACTGGGGACCGGACCGTTTCTTTGTCCTTCACTCTCCATCTCTTCATCCATCTCTCCATCGACCTCTCCCTCTGTCTGAGAGGCCGAGGTGCTGCTTTCCTGGTCGCTCATCTGCAGAGAGAAAGAGGAGGATGTTAATGGAGCCTAATATTGCTTTTATCGATACACCAACTTTTCCATAAATGACTTCAGTAGTCGTGTTAAGCTTCACTCAACCTGGAAAACCGGTTATATAATGTCCTCTGTGGCTCTGCAGAGAGTTCTAAGGAAATTACTCAAATAACATCACCCTGGTATCTTTGCTTGGGCTCACGTAGGAAATGCAGGATTAAGTGTGTCTGAAATTTAACCCATGGATACCTCAGATATCTTTCGCTGTCTCTGCACCGGCGTCCAACCTGCACTGAGGAACGACTCTAAATTGCTGGAGTACTGTTATTAATGCTTTATATATATATATATATATATATATATATATATATATAATGACTAGTTTGAGCAAAAAGGCAAATAACTTCTGTTAAATGTCAGAGTTGATGAGTTGGATGAGAAGACTGATCCTCGAGTCCTCCCCCCCCATTTCACTCTCTGTCCTGTCATTAAAGGCAAATCTTAGGTTAATCTTTAAAAAAAGGAAAGGTTTTCAGTTTGGTGGGCTCACCTCTTACTGGCTCAACACATGTAATGGTGTTCCCCAGGGTTCTGTGTTAGGTCCCCTGTTATTTTCCATTATATTAATAGTCTTGGTCAAAATGAAGTTGGTGCCAATTTCTATTTCTATGCCGATGACACACTGATCTATTGTGCAGGCTGTCTGTGTGTTATCCAGATACAGCTTATACAACTAAAGCTGGTTTTAAATGCTGATAAAACGAGGGTAATGCATGTCTCACGTGCTGGGAAGAAGCCTGTGAACACTCCTGATGTTCTTACTGCTCAGGGAAAGAAGTTAAAGGCTGTCACATCTTACAGATGACTCCCTGTCTTTAAAGCTCAGGTTGATATTTTCTCCAAAAGCGAAGGCTGAATTTATATTTCAGAAACAAGTCCTGTTTCTTCTTTGACGCTAGGAAAAGTGGCTGTTGCTACGTTTTTACGGTGATTGTTGTACATGACTGCATCTGGACACTGTTTGCACGTGTCAGATACTGCACATCATAGTTCACTGAGACCTGTTACAGATTGTAAAGCCCCTCACTCATCACTGTACGCTTTATCACAGGGCTGATTGGCCTTCTTTGACTTTTCGTAGGCTGAGTCACTGATATTTGTTCATTTATAAAGCCAGACTGGGCAAAGAGAGAGAGAGAGAGAGATCTTACTGTACGCTGTAAAATATTTCACTGTACATTCACAATTGCATCATTTTTACAGTAAATTATTGTGGACTGACAGCTGTATAGTCTGATCCACAGTAGTTTTGTCTGCATAGTACTGTGATTTAGCAGTACTGCTGGGGCTGCCCCCTGATAGTTGATCAAACGTTAGTCGACCAGAAAGGTCATTAGTCGGCAAGGTTTCATTGGTTGCTTAGTCACAGGAAAAACAAAAAACAAATGTGAAACTCTTCTAGGAGCTGTGCCGCTCTGCTACTTCGCAGGTCAATATAAAATATAATCAGCTCACACGTGATGATGTATCATTATACCACTACTTTTACTTGTACAGGATTTCCACACTGTGATATTACTGATCTGAATATTTTCATTTGTCTCTGGTTATACTCAGCCATCCTTCCTTCTTCTGATTTTATCTAACTTTAGTTCCTCAACATGAGCTCACACCTCGAGGCCTGTGCGAACAACTGCAGACTGACGTTACATATCGAACTGCCAAGTCATGCTATCAGTCACAGAGAAAGTGCAACATATTGTGAATTTTTCCGAGCCACTTCCTTTTTTTCTGACGGGGATGCCAAAATTGCGGGGAACAAAAACTGGAAGCAAGAATTTGTTCCACATTTATGAGTTAAACACGGTGGTGATGAAAACATGACGACGTGTGCAGCTCGAGTGAATTCTGGGTGGTGTTGAAATATCTGCAGCAGAAGCCAAACTTCTACACAGAGAGCTGATAAGGTATCTTTACATATCGCAACTCACTCATCAGTCAGCTTATACTCTTTCTGATAGCATCTATTGCATTTCATTTCACAGAAGTTAAAGGACTAATTTTATAATTCATGCCTTCATGTGATCAGCTGTTGCTTCTTTACAGCTCTCCACATGGATGTGACAGTCGTCCAGGTGCAGCTGCTGTTTTCCCTCACACATAATATTCAAATCAAGTTAATAATACTGTGGAAATGACCCTGCAGAAAGAAGGAAGTGCGATCCATTCAGGAACATTTGCTGCATAATAACTCCACCTGTGTAAATGCACACACACAAACTCTGTATTTTACTCTCACTGTAAGTTTTGCAAACCTTAAAAGGAAAATTCATGCATTGCGTCTGCTTTTAAATCAAGATATGGTTGCACACATTCCTCAATTTTGTTCCTCTGTCTTCACACTCTTTAAGTCAGCCTGCAGAAACAGTCACTGCTGCACAATTAGGCTTCGATATCATGCTGGCTACACACTCCTCGTGGTGTTTCAAAGCAAGCAGTGTGTGTTTTTTTAGCTTTACGAGAAAGGAGGAACTGTCAGTTACACCCAGAGCAGAGCGGGTCAGCGACAAAATGTGCCACACACAAATGAACCCAATCAATCCTTCAGTGAATGACAATCTGAGGGATTTATCTCCTTCCTGGCACAGCAGAGGGGAAGAACAGATCCTACTGCCAGTGAAAAATGAGTGCGTGCATTGTGTGAGTGTGATCAGAGTTGATATTAGCCTTGGCACAGAGGCTGCTTCATGTCTGGTAAACTTATAAAACTTGGGTGTTTTCAACACAGAAGAATTCAGCAGAGCTCAGCGGGGGGAGAGTGAAGGGAAAGACTATCAGTATCTGCCTCTCTGCTGTCTTTTCACATGCATGGACCTGAGAGGACCGGCCGCATACCAAACATTTTCAAGCTCTTTCAAGGTGTAATGAAATACCTTTCTGTCAGCTTTTCTTTCTTGAGTTCTGCGTCACGTTCAGCTGCAAAAACATGCAGATACTTAAAGCTGAAAAACAAAGAGACACAGGTGAGCAGCTTTTTTGGAAAAGTGCCTTTTCTTTTGTAGCGTGGAGTTTCACTGAGAGCACAAACAGGTACTAGATTACTGCCTCCCACCCTGCTGCGCACACACACACACACACAACACACACACACACACACACACACACACACACACACACACACACACACACAGCAAGGAGAGGGGGAGTGGGGCAATGAAACAAGGGAGGTGAAGTAAAAACATGCAAGAAAAACAAAGTTTTCTTACCTTCAATGTGGCTCAAATGCTCCTGAAGAGAAATATGTTTTAGTCCATAGTTTGGGGAGCGCAGAAAGCAGAGAGCAGAGCGCAGAGAGCAGACCCACACAGCAAACAGCTCAACTCAGGAAGAGCCCTCCTATCTGTCTATCTTACCTCCAAGTCCTGTTCTCAACCATCTGCTGGCTCCTCCTCTTCTTTCTTCCTCTTTTATTCTCTCATTCTTCTTTCTGCTGTGTTCAAAGGCTCCGACACACGACACCACGCTACTGGCTCATTGTGCCTCTCAAAGCACAGAGTCCACTTCAGGTGCTGCGTCTTTCAGCTTCTTAATGATCTTCACAGGTGGAAATCAAATCCTAACTTCAGAACACAGGGTTGATTTATTAAAGGAGTATTTCACCCACATAATGAGCTTCTGTGTATCAGTTACTCATCATGTGTTATGCTGAATTCATGGAGGAAACTTCACTTGGTAAACAGAGAAAACTGGTAGTCACACAGTCAGACCTACAGCTCGTGCACTATGATCCAAGTCTCATTTTCCAGTCGTGTGCTCAGCACTTCCATTTTCACTGCAACCTTAAGACTGAAGATATTCTGCATGATCGCACCTTTAAAGGAGCAGTCCGGTATTTTGCACTTTGAGCCAAAATAGTGACGATTGCTCATTTCCAGAGAATTAGTCTTTCCCCTGCCTGGCTTAACACTGCTGCCTGTGGCCATGTGTGAACCTGTCCTCAAACCACACTAAACATTCGAGTGCTCAGTGGTGTCCGCTGATGTTCTGACATAAATAAATAGCAGCAAACTGTGGTTTCCATTTGTGTTTTTTTGTTGCTATTAACTCAATAGTAGAACTAATTTTTTCAGCTGCCTCACACCTGTGTGTAAACTTCCACTTGATCATTGGTTTGACCCTGAAGCGTTATACACCGCAGCCCACTTGATGATGATAATGCTCCTTTACGTGGGTGTCGCCAACCAGCAGGAAACCATTGCAATGTAATGGGACACAGAGAAGAAGCAGAAGTGTTGTGTTCAAAGGCATCGTACTGCGAAGGTTGTTTACAAGCGAGTAATCCATTGTGCAGCTGTTTAAACTTATTACAAAACTTTTTCGTTCCAGGAGCGCACACAGCACCGTCGAGCCGACACTTTTGCTGAGCTAAAAGACTACAATGACCACAACCCCTTTCTGTTTCCGCTGGTGGATTACTACCAACGGACAACGAGGATTCTATAGAAAATAAATGAGGAAGACAAAATGTCAAATAAATCATCACAGATTTTTACGTCAGAACATCAACCAACACCTTTGAAAAACCTTTGAAGCTTTGAAAACCAACGTGTAGGTTTGAGGACAGGTTCACACATGGCCAACAGGCAGCAGTGTTAAGCCAGGCAGGGGAAAGACAAACTCTCCGAAAATTTTGGTCTTAACCAGTCTGTTTCATCATAAATCAAGCAGACATACCGGACTGCTCCTTTAAGCCAAGCTGCAGTTCCTCTAATGTCCACTTGAGGCTGACTCCAAGAGTGAGTTAACTCCCACAGACCTTTTACTGTTAGTAAACAGTATGATGTTTTTAGTGGGCAGGGCTTAGCTGGAGGCAAAACACTTCTCTACAGACATTAGCTAGCAAGTTGTGTTGTCTTGTTTTAGACGATGGAGGAAGATGATGTGAGTGGTGCGTTCAGAAACACTCATTCAGCGTGTGGGAGCGACTCTGACACACTCAAATACAATGCTGAGTTTCTTCCACCAACAGGGCTCTCATTTAGTGTAGAGCGTCAGACTGAATTTACCAACGCACCATGTCAGGTCACTCACTCTCCGGGACGCCAGTGTTACTTGACTAAGTAAACACTGAGCAACGGGACCAGACTGGCCGACCCGTATGCTCTCACTCAGTGGATGGATGATGTCACAGGAAGTACTGAACAAACAACTGGATAGATGAGACCTGGACTATACTGCAGGAGTTGTGAGAGAGTTTGTTAACGGATGTTATTCATCAAGATTTTTCTGTTTTGGGATATTTCGTTCACGTTGTAGGCATCTCCTATGAACTGAGCTACTGCGGCCCTTTATTGAACAATCATGGCTCAACTCGTCCCTGTACATCATCATCATCATCTGTACAGATATGATGATACTTTCTGTAACACTGCTGTTGGTGTCTGAATGGCTGCACTGTGGTTGTGTCTAAGTTTTAAGTTACACAGGAAACATTACTAATCATATCTTAGTTCAAAGGAAACATAAAAGCATGTTCGCTGATGTCACTGCAGACTTCAGTCCTCATTAACTTGCTCTTGTCTTTCATGGCACATCTTCTGTGACTCAAGTATCAACCAATAATGTGCATGAATACTTGGGTATTTCCGTTTTAATTCATCTGACAGCTGTAGTTACTTTGCAGATTAAGATTTTAGCTGCAAAAAATGATCAGTTAGTAAAATATGATGCAGCGGTGCAGGTTAAACTGTCCGACAGTGAATGGAGTGGATACATCAGCTCCACCTCAACCAGCTGTGTACACGTTCATGCAAATTCAATTTACTTTCCGTACTGAAAGTGCATTCTACTGATAATACTTGTACTTTGACTTATAATTCTGAATGCAGGATTTGTACGGCAATGGAGCGTTTTAGTGATACTGCCAGTGTGGCTGTAAAGAAATCGGTCTGTCAGTGACTTCATTATTCTGCTCGACACTGAAACGTGTGTTTGCACTGTGCAGTACTGTTATTTCATTGTCTGATTTATCTGCATTTATAGAGAAAGAAAATGATAACTCAGTCTTTTGTTTTCTAAGGGTGTTTCACTGTTTGGTGGTTTTAAGAAGTGTGTAAAACAGATGTAAAAACTCTTTTATAGCCCTGCAGTGGTCGAGACCTGTTGGCTCTGTTAATGATTTAGCCACTGCAAGACAGGATTTTTAATTTTAATTTACTTCCTTGTTCTCTATATTTTTGGAGCGCCTCCCTGTCTATCCTGTTGTGTCCTGTTCTCCATGAGCACCTGACGCAAGGTTCTGACTACCTTTGATTAAACAGAGCAAACCAGTCGTCTCTCTCTTGTCATAGCAGCAGAAATTGGCATGTTTGCTGATTCTGATATTTTATTTTAAAACAAATATCAGCTGATACCAACGATGGGCTCTGTGACAACTTCACCATCATCACATATAATCTGAGGGCAGAGGCCGCAATCTAACAGAAAGCCCTCAAGACTGTTTTACTTGTTGCCACAGAAATGCTCAAGCGAAGATTACAGTCAGTGTCTGTTCATGTGACCCTGCAGATAACAAGACAAACCTCATGTACAGGGCTGGTCAAAATAAAGTCTGTACAACATGCAGACTGCAGACATTCAAATACAGAGGTGTTTGTAAATCAGGGCAGAGCTAGCACTAAATAAACTGGGTTGGTCTATTTGTGACATCACAAGATCTTTTGTTGTTTTTCAGCCAGTTTTCCAGCCTATACTCAGCATTACACTGTGCGCACCCCAAGCGGACTCTCTGGAAGTCTGCAGAAAGTCTGCTTTAGGCCGCTTGTGGACTGGAGGAATTGTAGATCTGGACGGCCCTACGCACTGTCAGGCTTCCCGGGAATGTACTCGCAAAGTCCGCAAGTCATGTGCGGTGAAATCCAGACATTTGCATTCGGCCAGAGCTGCTACCATGTCGTCACATTGTTGTGTGGCTACTTTTACTCAAGAGTAGGATCTGAATTCTTTTCCTGCAGCTATGTGACTAATAATATTGAAGGAAAAACACTGAAATGGTTCCATCTATGAGTTCAAACGTGGCAGAGGTGAGAGGACGGGTCTTTGACCGGGGAAAAATTGAGACACCAGAGACCGATGGTTAGTTTTGCAAAATTATGAGAGCTTACAAGGGTTGCACGCACAGCTGAACATTTCTCAGCTATTAGTTTCATGTTTGGTTTGGACAAAATAAGCTCTTGAACTAGCGTCACTTTTGGTTCTGGGAAACTTTGATCGCCTTTTTGTGACATTGTCTAAAAACAATGATTAACTGATGATGAAAGTGACGGTTAGTTGCAGCCCTAGTTGCGTGGGCGTACAGACTTTAAAGGGACATAAAAAGAAAAGTAAAGAGGTGTGTCAGATGTTTGCATACTGGATCATTTGCCTAGGACTGAATTTGTAAAAACAAAGCTTGTTGCACGCTGCATCCACCCAACAGAGCTTCATCGCATGTGTAATTAGGACTAATGAGCTGACTATGTGACAGTGACTAACGCTCAGAAACAGCTCAAGTGTGAGAAACACTGACAGAGATGATGTGAAAAGGAAACTATCAGACTGCAGGAGGAAGCTCAGGAAGTCTGAACGTTTATCATCCGTCACTGTGTTTCTCTGTCCAGCCTCTGTACACAGTTTACTCTCGACAAACTGCTGGAGTAAACTGTTAACTTTGTCGGAGGAGGAGGAGGAGGAGGAGGGATTAGTCAGACATGACAGCATCGCTGGGACACATGTAGCAGTTTGTTCAGGCCTCGGATGGTCTGAGCTCAAACGCTGACAGTGAGAGATGCGTTCTCATGCAGCAGGTGACGAGGGGGTTTTTATTTTAGGCTCCACACATCAAAGGTGTTAACGAAGCTTCTCACGGTGTTTGTGTCACTTGCATCTGGTTGTTAGATCTTTATCACCTCATCAGTTCACCGCAGAGCGACGTGAGCAGCTTTAGAAAACTGTTTACTGAAGGTTGGAGCCAGAACGGCAAAAACTTGTCGGTGCACTGAAATTGTGCCGTCCAGTGTGGATGTTAATTAACACACACACACACACACACACACACACACACACACACCCTTTGTTTCTGTTGCAACTCATGTAACAGTACAAATTAAACTACAAATTAAACTACAAGAGCTTGATTTCCACGATATAAAATGACTTGAATCTTCTGCATCGTGGGGCCTGCCAATTTGCGAATCCTTGGATTGACTCACCCTGACATTCTTACCCTGACCCTAAACAATCCAATCAACCATGGTAACAAGTACCAGCCCAATATATCAAGAGCAGGGTGGGTCATTCCCTCGCTACCCTTGGATTCGTAAATTCACGTTGGGCTCATAGATTACGTGCACTACAGACTTGTGCCGGCCGAGCGGCTAACTTCCAGTTTAGCCCTCTGCTAACTTGAATAGGGATAAAATAACATAATTGCACAATCGACTCCTCTTAAATCCTGAATGAGATCAAATCCCAGTTGTGAAACAAGTCAATCTGCAGCTGTTGTGACGCTCACAAATATGTATCCACTGATTTACAGATGTCTCTTTTTACAATGTAAGTCTATGGGGAAAAGTCTTTCCAGGACACAGAGCATCACATGACCAACCCAAAAGTTGTAATTCCACTGTGTGGCCACTATGTTAAATTAGTTTCAAGGCGTAATCGAACCCTTTATACAGAGCGGCGAGATGGAAAAACGATAACAATTGCAGTAATTAACACAAATTATTATTAGTTATTCCGCATATTCCTGCCGACCTGAAGTTGTCACGCATGTGAAGTAATTTGAATTAAGGCCTTTTGGGTTTGTCTAAAGCTTTTACACAAATATCCTGAAAGTTAAAATGTTTTGCTTAGTCATGAATCTAATGTAAAGATACTCAGATACTTAGAAGGAGTGAAAAGAGAGACTTGTTGCTTCATCGACACACTGACCTCCTGTTCAGGGTCGTACCTTTGAAGTCAAATAGATCACGCCTGTGTTTCCAAAATACGTTGTGTGATCAATATATACAGCTCAGGTGTACACGCTCACGTCTGACACAGGCAGAGGTCACAAAATCTGGATCAGAGGTTCCCAACCTTCTAACTCATGTGGTGGAAAAGAAATGTTTAGATACTTTAATTAAGTGAAAACATTTTTTTTTAATATTTTAATGAGTTTTTAAAAAGTATTTTGATTCATTAGGTAAAAAAAAATGGGGATTTTATATTAAGTGATTTTTGGCTGGATTAAATAATTAGGGGAAAAATTTGGATTCATTAAATACGTGGAAAAGAAAGTTGGATTTTTTTTAATTAAGTGATTTTTTTATATTCTGCAATTAAGTGTAAAAAAGTATTTTCATTTTTAAATTAGGTTAGAAAATAGATTTTTTAATTAAAGTGAATTAAGTAAAAAAAAAAACAAAAAAACGTGGGATTCTTTAATTCAGAAAGAAAAAGGGTTTTTTGATTCTTTAGGTGAAAAACTTTTTTTTTTTGATTAATCTAATAAAAAAAAAAAAAAATTCTTTAAAGTAAAAAAAAAAAAAAGTGTTTGGATTCTTTTGTTAAATGAAAGTAGTTCAACTGTAAGAGTCCTGCAGCCAAAATTCAAAAAGTGTTGACAACAAAATGTACTCAAAGTACTCAGAGGAAAGGACTTGTGGCCCTTACTGCATGTTATATTAAATTATTGGTTTATTATTACTAATGCTTTAACATGCAGGCTCCTGGTTGGGAATCACTGACCTACATCCTGAAGGGTACACAAGCTCCCTGCTCCTCCCATAAATGCTTCCCATTAGTGGGTTTAACTCGGACTTCTGTCCCTGGACTTTCCAACACCAATAAACTGATTGGATCAGAAAAAGCAACATCAATGTTTCTCCTCTCTTCATCTTCGTCATGCTGAGAAGTGTTCAGTATGAGATGAAGAGATAATCAAGCTGATACTCAACAGTGTGTTGACAGTGTGCCTCTGATCATCAGCGACTATAAAACCAGACTGTCAGCTCGATGACAAAAGAGCAACAGCCGTGACTTCAGCCTGATTTTTAGCACGGTGACTGACAGTGTTGCTTCACAGAAATTCAACTTTCACATGTCGTTTTCAATTTATGCTTCAGTGGAACATTATCAGATGTCTCCATCGTAACCACAGAATCCTGTCTCTGTCACATTAATATCCCTTTCAACCAAAATTAGCGTTTGTATGCAACGCAAAAACCAGTAAGAATAAATGCTGGTCTCCTTTCCCTTTACCAGTAGAGAAGAGTTGTGTACATGGCTCTGCAGTAGACATGAATTCCTTTCTGTTTTCTTTTAGTGTGTCACATTTGACATAGAAAATAATATTGGAGTTGTCCATAATTAACTAACCTGTGATCTCAAGAAAACAAAAATCATTTTCTTACTATAATTTACCCCATTATCTTTTTTTAATCTCGATAATCTATATTAATTAACCTGTGATCACAATAAAACCTCAAGCTAATGAAATAGTTAACTTGTGATCTCGAGATAACAGCATTTAAAATAATAAATAACCGCGAGCACGGCTGTTCTCGACTTCTGTAGCTCGGTGTTAGTTTTAGAAACTACTGAGAAATAATATTGGAAAAAACATTTCAGCATTTTACTTAAGAATAGACAAAAACAGCCTGACAGGATTTAGGAAAACATCATTTTCCTTTACACAAAGCAAATATTTATCTACTAGTGTCTCTGCCAAATTTATCACATGTAAAAGAAAAAAAATCTTAAAATTGTAAAGAAATGTCAAACAGACTTTGATTACAGCGTTTAAACTGGGAACAAATGAACATAATGTTGATCTAATAAATACCACGTGTGATCAAAATAGTTACTCTTTATAGATTTGAGAAACAGCAGAATATATTCACATCACACAGATGTCAAATATATTTTGAAACCAGAACCAAGTGTCGTCTGACGGAGCGAACCACCCACATGTTCCGCTTTTCTTCTGGTGGGAGCTACATTAAGTTAAGGTGGGAAATTGTGCAGGTTAATAATCATCACTTTCTATTCTTTCTTCAGACAGCCGAGTGCCGCGTCTTCATTTCTTCCTCCGAGTGCTTTCTGGGGAACCACGATGATGCAGACACATGTTGACAGACAGGACAGAGCTCAGCCGTGTGTCCACACTGAGAGGCAGCGACAGTTTTCTAGCATGTTCCAGTAGATTTTACACCGCCGCCTACTTCCTCTTCCTGCCTCGGCCTCTCCTGCCTCTGCCAGAGGACGGGCCTGCTCCGGCGCCGTCTGAGGGGCTGGCTGCGATGTTGATCTGTCCCTCCTGGATTTCACTGCGAGCCTCTGGAGGCAGGTGTTCGATCTGCTGCTGCGTCTCCAGATAAAACATCACGTCTCTCAGCTGCTCCTGCAGTTCTGCTATCGCCATGTCCTTACATTCACCTGCGAGATAAGATAACACTCGTTTATAAAGAGGTAAACTGGTGCAAATGGGAAGAATGCAAACATAAAAAAGTCTGAGATAACAGTAAGGTGTGAACCAAAATGTATACAATATGTACAATGACAAAATCAGGTGATAAACTGTATAAAAATAAAAATGTAAACGGCTTAACGTCAGGAATCAGCCGTAGAAATGAATGTACAACATCAGAGCTTAAGTATCGGGATGCATCAGACAATACCAGATGTTTAATATATTTTAAAGACGAAAGCAAGATGAGGAATATGCCTGGTTCACGCTGCTCAACATTTCTGTCCGTTCCGACAGTCACCATGTCACATTACGCGATTGTGGAGTCAACAGAAATCGACAGACATGACACACTACACGGTGCTCCACGACCAATCGTCCCCGGTCGTCTTTTACCACATGTGTGATGTCATCAGGTTATTCTTGTCCTGTTTTTATTCTTATTACCATTATTTCAGTCACAGCTACATTTGAAGTACCACTTGCAAACTACACAAGTCACTGAATCCTCCACAACAACTTCCTGCAAATGTTTCACGGTAAAATTCTGTTTAGAAAATGAAGGATTCTCTAAACTGAAATGATAAGGGGCTTTACTTTGAAACGGATGCAGTGTTGGGTTTGAAATGACGGCGTGATGCATTAACTTCATCAAGGCAACGGGAGCGGATAAAAAGTAAAAATATAAAAACACAGAGGGATGAAAGTCCATGTACGTCGCAGCCATTCGTTTTTCGTTTCGAAATAACAAATTGAAAGACGGAAAACCAACCATTATCCGTTTTTTGTTTTGAAATGACCAAATGAAAAAGGAAAAAACGTTTTTTTTATTTGATAATAAAGAAAAGAAAAACAGAAAACGAATTGTTATCCATTATCCAATTTAATTTGGGATTAAAAAAAAACTCCTTGGGAAACTCCTTTCTCTATTTTTTGTTCGTTTCTTCTCTGTGACCAGTAAGCTGCATTCACGTGGTGTCGGAATAATCAGATAATGATTTTCCGACTAGGAAAACACACATGAACGCCCGCTTATGTCAGAAAAACAACTTGGAGATAATTTTGGAACGGGACTTGACTGAAATTGACGTCACTTTCACAGAAAACTGTCAGACGAAAAGGAAGGTTTGGTCCATGGTATATATAAAGTAAATATAAAGTATCATGACGAAGCATCACCCACATCACATTTACAGCTCCCTGAACATGTAAACCCGAGATGAACTACCAACTCTGCTTTAAATTACTCACTATGCCACAGAATGTATACAACCCCCACTGTGACTGCTGGCCGACACACAGCTGTGGGAACTTCCTGTTTGTACAAGAGCTGAGATAAACATTAGAGCTACAATATTAACCTACACAGCTATAAATCATCATCATCATAATCAGTTACTGACAAATACATAAGGGACAAATCAATATGTATCCTACAGATAAGCTACTGTAGCTAGCTGCTGTAAACACCCAGTGGACCTGCACTGACTGATGATGTAACCAGGCTGTGAAGCCGGAGTAACGTGTGCCCTGTAGCCCGAGGAGAAGTTGTACTTACATCCTGTGCTGCTGCTGTGCTAACCAGCTAAACCAAGGATGGTGAAATACTCCGTGTGGTGTAAACTTTCTGGGAAATTGAGGGGAAATGATTCACAACACAAAAATAGAAGCTGCTGAAGCAACTGATAACGCTGCAGAGGCCATGCCAGAGTCCATTCTTGTTCATCCAGAGCTGTCAGCACAGAGGTCATTGTTTTAGCCATTGTGACGTGGCTGTAGGGATGGAAATGTTGGTCAGCTGCTGCACCACTGCGGCCCAGAAATATCTCAACAACTATCAGATGGATTGCAGTAGAATTTGGGTGAGTTTAGCTGGGCGGCGTAAAACTCCAGCTGTGTATATTAAAAATATGCTAATAAAAAGAGACAAAACATTAAAGGGATAGTGCACCCAAAAATGAAAATTCAGCCATTATCTACTCACCCATATGCCGAGGGAGGTTCAGGTGAAACAACTTTTTATGTTGGGGCTTCAGGACACTTGGATCACTACGGACGAGCAGTATGGAGATATTTTGTGGTTTCAATTATGTGTTTTTGGACGTTTGAATCTGGGGCGCCGTCAGCCTCCATTAGGTGGAGTTGTGTTGCTACCTCCTCTCCCCTTGGATCTCTGCAAGTGATGTGAGGACTCTAAAACTTCACCTGAGCCTCCCTCGGCATATGGCTGAGTAGATAATGGCTGAATTTTCATTTTTTAACAAACCCTGAGCTACAAATATTTAAACATATTTTGCAAAATCACTTCTCTCAGCATAATCTTCACAGCGCAAAGACACAGACACAGCCTGGATTTATTTACACAGTGCTGATCAAACTTGAGTCACCTAACAAAGCGAGTGAGCTGATGCGTAATGCATGAGTGTAACCACAGCATTACAGGATCAAACTCCGACCACAGTCAGTCACATAAAAGCAAAATTAGACCACTCTGTCAACATGTGAACAGGAAACGTGTGGTAAATATAAAAGTGCTTATGTTAGGTCGTGGTTGTGTTCGTGTCACATTAACACAAAATCTGGATGAAACTTTCTCATCAAACAAGTGAAATGGCACAAAGTGTGTGTGTCTGTTCATACGCTGGGGAACATTGTTTAAACAGTCGTCATCCTCAGGGTCGAGCACTGGAGGAAAAATACAGGTATGTCTAAACTGTAGACCTGATATTTCCACTCAGACCTCTCAGCTGATTCATGCTGCCCTCAGGCACAGTGCTGAAATGTCAGTGTGTGTGTGTGTGTGTGTGTGTGTGGTATAAATGCTGCTGAGTAAAATATCCCTCTTACTGTGCACCTAACAGTTAAAAAACATGATCGTACTTGTCCCACCAGGGATACTTTCTGGATACTGATGTTCTTTGACTCTGTCCACCTCCTGTCGACCTGCTGATGTGACTCCAGCTGCTATTTGTTTATGATTTGCAAATATATTATAATATAAATGAGGAAGTGCTCTCTGACTGCTGGCCCCAGACACAAAAATAACCCTTCTATCATTCAAGCACATACGACCCTTTTCTCTGTGAGAGTAATACCGCGATTTGAACGTCTACCAGCCGAGCATTTAACACATTCCTGTCACGTATCCGTCCCGAGCGTCGTCCTGTTGCTCCAGATTCTTTAGTCTGACATTGTGAATGAGCAGCTAGCTTATCTGGACGCAGCAACATGTGAGCTGATATTTGTAGAGATGCTCCGGAATGTTTCAAGGATCTGTGTCGGCTGAAATCAACATGATCAAGTTCCTCTACTCTGCTGTGTTTTGTCCCGTTTCGTCCACCACCTTTGTGAGGCGATGGATACAAGGACAGATAAAATGTTTACATCAGTTATCGTCACCGCCTCCTCCTCACTCACCGCTCTCTCTCCCTTTGCGTTCCTCCTCTGCCAGCTGGGCCTGCAGCTGCGTCTGATTGGCTCTCAGACAGCGGTTCATCTCCTGCTCCTCCTTGAGCTCTTGGCTGAGCTTCACCACTCGACTGTTGAGCTGAGTGCACCTGAACATACAAACACAGAATGAGCTGCGTGTTGCCAAGTTCTCTGCACCAAAGCATCTGAAGGAGCTTTGGTTTCATTTTTGTAGCTCTGTCTGTACTGGATAATTTACTGGGACATTTTAACAGCGTGCATTTCGACTTGTCGTAACAGGAGAAGCACGAGAGGAACTAATAATAATTTAAATGATGTGAGACAGCATGGACAATACCAACACTCCAGCAGTGACACACCTCATTAATTTATATTGTTAAACCTGTGTGTGTTCTGTTCTGACATGTCAAAATGCAAACGGTCACCAGTTCATTGCTGCACCCCTCTTGCCTACACCTAACCAATCAAACAATGCAACAAGTACAAATCTTCCCATCAGAGGAGTTGGGCAGGTCGTGCACAAATTCACGTCCCACAAACAGGACAGTTACCAGCAGCAATCGCAAATGAGAGGTGTTGCTAGCTAGCTCCCACCTGACCCAGGAGGTGCACAGTGCAGAGCAGCCAAGGCTAGCGTACCATGGTTCCACGGTTATGCAGAAAACATTAAGATTTAACCACCTCGAAAAATGAAACGCGCGTAAAATGTGGCGCTAAAGCTCGCTCAGTCAGTAGAGCGCCAGACTGAAAGGAAAGGCCTCTTGTGTTTTATGTCATATTGTGTTTTGTTTTCTTAAAAATTACGCTGTTAATTGTCACTGAAGGAGTCACTTTACTGTCCCATAGGTAAATCTGTCTTGGACTCATATACACTGCATCTAATAAATGTCACGTCATGTGACGAGGATCAACCAATCCAAGCAGACAAATATTTCCCTTCTTCCGTAAATATCAGTCTGTGATAAACATGGAGAAGAAGTTGATCATGTTAGTGCAGGGTGCACAGATGATAGGCCTGCACGCTTATAAACAGCTGCTGGAAGAAGATCAGCTCTGCTCTCAGGATTTCAGGTAACTAGGCTACGATGTGGTTAAGGCTGCTTCGCAACCACAGACACAACCTGCCGCCACTCTCATGAAAGCTGGCACAAGAGCAGCACCCAGCGCCCGACCTCGTGTTTCCCAGATGGTTGAAGCAGCAGCATGTGTACGGCTCCCAACGAGGGTCAGGCTAACGAAAGCAAAATCAATTTAAAGTGACATCCTTATTTAAGAGCACTTATTCCTCTTGAGGAAATACAACAAACAGTGAAACAAGACAGAAAACAGATCATGAGATACTGAGCCCACAAACCAAAACACTTAAATGCAACAGAAGAATCTGACATGTCAGTCTTGACCTACTTCTTTTCCACGCTCTGTTTGTCTTTGCTGATGTCTGCGAACCGTCGCTCCAGGTTATCACAGCGCTCCAGGGTCTCCTTAAATTTAGCCTTCATGTTGTTTATCTGAGAGAGAGGACACGGGACGATCAGAAAAAAGAAAACTAAACCTACTCAGAGACGTCTGTACTGTATGTCACACTCGGTACCTCCTCGGCCGTCTCCTTCTCCAGATGAACGATCTTATTCTCCCAGTAAATCCTCTGAGACTCCAGTTGACTCGTCAGCAGGTACGAGTACTGCACACAGGGACAACTGGTTACAACGTGTCTGCGTGGATTGAGCAAACAAAGTCACAAATAAGAAAAACTCACCTCTAGTTGAAGTGCATCAATTTTCTCAGCGTGGCAGGTGTCTCCCTCACACTCATACTGCACCATCTTCCCGTCAGTCTTACTGGCCACCAGCCGATGCACGTAGTTATCTGGAAACACAAAGATTACCACTTAGAGCAATGAAAAATACATATATGGAATTTAAAAGTTTATCCATTGGATCAGAGCTCAAACAATCAATTAAATCGACACTGAGAATTCATTTTTTTTTGGCGATCACTTCTTTATTTGAGTCATTTATTTCGCAAAAAATGCTCCTTAAACTTGAGGAGTTGCTGTTTTTCTCTGTTTTATATCTTTGTAAAGGGAATATCTTTAGGTTTCTAACTGTTAGTCAGACTAAACATGCAGTATGAATACATCGCATCTGACTCTGGGAAATTATAATGGTAATATTTCACTAGTTTATGACACATTTTATAGAAACAAATAATAATTAACTGAGAAAATACCGGCTCTACATTGACTCATTGACTCCAATTTGGCTTGGGAGTGTGACGTTCCTTGATGAGAACAAGGTTTGAAGGAAATGTTTGCTCACTGAAGACGTTTTGTTTTAAAAGGTGTTTTTTTAATTCATATTTGGTCGACTTAAAAGACCAGACACACCAAACTGACAAAGAACTAGTGGTGACAAAGGCCAACTGCTGTGTCACCACACGTGGTGCTTCCCAAAGTCAAGAAAGGATCCTGAAACAGCTGAATTTCAAGGAGGCTACATCATCAAATCTCACCAAAGGACTGTTCCAATCTCAAGGACCCTTTCAAGGAACTTTCAAGGATGCATGAGTTTATCCTCAGTGTGAATGAAGTTCCCACAGTCCCTTGTACACGATCTGCTCTAACTGGAGGTGACACACACTTGGGCACTCGCTGGCCTGTTCTAATAAGTGTTCACTGAGTGCTAGCAGCGAGTCTTGCCCAGCCTCTGTACGACCCGACTTGGAAGGACCCGTCCTATTAAAGGAAGCACCTTTGACTTTGAGAAGCACCGATCGTTAGCGACCAGCTGGTGAAAACAGCGGAGCAGTTAGCGGCCACATCTAAGGATTTAGGGACAATAAAACAGAGCTGCAACTTCTAGGAACTTTTGTTTCTGAGCTCAAGAATCAACTCAGAATCTTGACTTATAAACCAGGAGGAGAAGTCTGTAAAAGTTTACTCTGCAAGATTGATGTCTCTTTGATGTCTGCTGCTCACAATCAGGTACCTGGTTGCTTCCTTTTTATAAAGCGCCGACCTCACCTTAGCACTGCGAGGGTACACGCTCATAAACAGTCCCTAACAAAGAAAATAAGAAGATAAAAGCTGAGTCTCTGCAGAGAAATACTCTGTCAGTCTGAGAGTGGGTCATAAGTCATGATAGAGAGGTGAGTCTATATACGTTAATTAGAAAAGATCCTGCAGAGTATTTCTTTAAAGAGCTCGGGGGATTTGAAACTTAAACATCTACATTCCCATGACAACTGGGAAACTCAATCTGCTTTTGATGAACCTTGTGTGACACGATGAAAAGACCCCAGACAGCTACTACATGGACCATGTGCCCCGCTAATACTAGTGTACTTTCACTTAAGTAAAATTCTTTAACTTCTAACAGATTATTTCTAAACTGTGCTTCTGCCACTTTTACTTTAGTAGGTAATCAGAGTACTTCTTTCACTGCTGCTTATTAGCCATAACAACTTTATAAAGTTATGAACAAGGCTGTGTGTCAGATTATTGAGGTGTCCTGCTGCCCTCTAATGGCCACAATTGATTAACACAGCATGAACAGCCACACTTTCGTGGCCCAAGAGATGTAGCGCCCTTTCCGAATAGGACCCTCCTCACTCCCACTCTGTCATGGAGTGTCACTCTGTTTGTAATCACCATCAGAGCTGAATGACGCACCCTTCATTAGGGCGTAGTAAGAAACGGACTGAATCGAAGAAACCATGTAACCTTGGAGAAAATTAAACTTACTTCCATTTTATGTTCTTCACATGTACTGTATCACTTTTATTTGATCTAAATGTGCCGTTATTGTTTACCTACATTTTGCAGATTATCTTTTGTCATTGAAATTAACTAATAAATCACTGAATCAATCAATAGAAATAAACTGTACATCCAAACATCTTTGACGGCATTTCTTTTCCTTGTTTTGTAAACATCTCATTTTCCACTCTGATGATGTTTAGGCTAGAAGCTGCTGCTTAGTTTTTACAGCAGTCTCTGCAGATAGCAATGAAACACTCAGGTGTGAACACACCAAAACAACCAGACTGAGACCTTCTTGAAGAGGTGGTCTCAGTCCGGTTCCAAAGGAACTCTGGTGCGGTTGGTTTGTGGTGAGAAGGTGTTGCGACCTGGATGTGAACCAACTGCAGTCACATGACACATTATTTGGGTTAAACATGAGCATGTTACAGTCCTGGAGGATTATTAATGTGCACCTCCTCCTGTACTGCCTTAATATGCACATTCAGCACATCCAATGCATCAAAACATTGTTTTCTAGTTGGAGCCGCGCCTCGTTTTCAAACTGTATGGTTTGACTAAAATGAACAATGACAGCAATTTGAGCAGTTAACGTTTGAGAGCACAGTGGATGGAAATGTATTTGTAAGCAGTGTCCCAAGACAAAACATAATCCGGCGTTGTACATGGTCAGGAAGTCAGAATCAGGGTTTTTAACTCACGTCCACTCCCTACTAGTTGCCTTAAGATGGCTCTTAATGTGGTGGACCACGGAAATGGTGGTGCAGTGGGCAGGGAGAGAGTGTCGAGGCTGGTTTGGTCGCAATTTCCAATCACCTTCCTCAACTGGCAACACGTGCCTGTTCACACAAACAAACACACACAGCTTCAGTACCTCCTGCGTAGTCCCAGACTCTGTGGTTGGTGAGCTGCATAGCGTACGTATGCTGTCTCCTCAAAGTGCTTGTAGGCATGCCGGCTGACGTAGCGGCCACATCCGATGTGCCCGCAGATCAGACAAATCCACAGGTTCTACAGAGAGCAGAGAAACATGTGATCAGGAAAGATTCAATAAAAAACAAAGGTGAATTAATTTACAGAGCGACACAGACGGACTGATGTCACTTACCTCCTGCACTCCACACTCAAAGCACTTGTTCTCTTCAACTGGCTCTGGTGTTTGACAGTACCTACACACAGGACACCTGGAAAACAGAGCACACACACAGTCAGCCATTGTCACATGTGTGTGTCCTTTGTGACACAGAATAATACACGTTAAGAGGAGGACAAAAACAAACATCACATGACATGAAGCCCGGAGAAAAAACCAGTGGACTAAGAATCAGGTGAAAGAGCAGCATGTGATTTCTGTCGTTAGTGAGAAGGTTCCTTTATGTACAGGGCTGTAGATCGGTCGTATATCGAAACTGTATCTCGTGAACTGTGTCACACATGCAGCACGAGTGTCACACAAAGATAAACTCGAGGCAGCTAGACAGAACTGAGTTTATAGTCACATCCTTTGGAGAGAAGAGGTCAGAAATAAGCTGATCTCTGAGGTAACATGTCGTAACACAGGACAGCAGGGTAACTCCAGGTGTGGGTGTGTGTGTGTGTGTGTGTGTGTGTGTGTGTGTGTGTGTGTGTGTGTGTGTACAACTCACGAGGAGTCCTCCCACCGCTGGAGACACTGGCTGTGAAAGCTGTGGTTGCAGAGAGTGGTGAGGATGCCGTTAACGGACTCGTCCATTCTCTCCAGGCACACGGTGCACTTTGGCAGCTCGGTCAGCTCCATCACCGGCAGACTGGCTCCCTGAGGAGGGAGGGCGGGGGAGGGAGGGGGAGGCAAAGAGGGGAAGGGGAGGAGATTAGAGAGAGGAAACTAACTGTGAATCTGTCGACCCTGAACGAAATGATTTCACACATTTCTTTGTTCAGTTCATCCAGCACTTTTCAAATCTAAATCACAAAGTGCTTCACATGGTTGAAACTGGAATCAATGATCAATTGTTTCTGATCATTCTTCTGTTGACCGACACATTTTCATTGCCTACATGTTTCAGCTCTAATCAAACATTACAGAATGGATTTCTATGGTTATATTTACCTCCTCAGACCTGATAACCTCGGCCCGCTCCACATACACCAGCTGGCACACTGCTTCCTCTATGGAGTTGAACTGGCGGCCATTACACGCTGTGTAAAAACTGTCTGCGTCTGCCTGAAATAAAACAGAGAGGAAAACAGCAGCATCACGTCAGATAGTGTCAGAAGTTTAGAGGCACAAACTTCCACATACAATACACAGAGTCCAAAGTCTGAAGCTGCAGACTAACAGTGTGCATGTGTCAGAGAAAACAGCCCATGGATGCTATCAAGCAGGAAACTGGGAAGTCCTGTGTGCCTGAACTTCCCTCCAGGTTATGACCACAGCACAGTAGTTACAGCTGACAGTGAAAGCTCATGCATTGAGTAACATTGCAAGTTAACGTTCCACCTTAAAAGTCACCAGCAGTCGGCCCAGTGAATGAAGTTATTTTTTCTCAGACTCCAGCTGCTGTGAGAGGCAGCAAAACATCTTTCATTTTATAGTTACAGTTTACTAATAAAACTCTCCACAGTATGAACAGTGGTTACATGAGCCTCAAAACCAGACACAACTCAGCCCTGAGCAGAGTGACCGTCCTCTACTGACCAATCAGACTGCAGGGTTCACAGCTCCACCTTTTAGTACCAGATCTGTGTGCTAGGTACCAACAGAGGGGGGACCAAACATGGGGACGCTAAGGACGCTGCTGTTGGGACCATCCACAACTTTCACTGTGGAGACAAGGTGAACTGAGCTGAACTGAGCTGAACTGAACTGAACTGAACTGAACCAAACTGCTCAGTAGAAACGAGGCTGATGTGGATAGTTCAAATGATGGAAACTACTGCGTGTGAAAAGATGCTGGGAAAATTAACAATGGGACAGTTTCGGTGGATTTATGTGTCTGGAGGGAACAATCTGATCATGTGAAGACATGTATGATGCTGTATAGTCCACTTGTAAGTGACACGGTTCTCTAATGATTGCCTCACCACTGTGACTGAATAGCTGCACTTCCTCTTTTAATGTCTGTCGATATTGTTTTAGACTTCCTGCCTGTTTGTTTTTGTTTTTGACTGTCACGTTATTTCGTTAAAAAAGTAATAAAAATATGAATAACAAAAAAAATCTGTAATCATAACTCTGCTGAGTTCTCACCTGTGTACAGAACTTAATCAGAACCATGTACTGGTTCGGGGTCGAGTCCCGTATGATCTTCATGTGCTCCATGACCTCATTAAAAGGTGCCAACAGCTTCATGAGGTCATGGCTGGTCATGGTGGCGGGGACCGTCAGGATGCACACCATCGCGCTGCGTCTAACATCTTCAGTCAGTGATGTCATTTTGCTGCAACAACAACAACAACATCACACGTATTGAAATAGCAGACGACCCCTGAAGATACAAACAGACACGTCAGCTGTGACTCACTTGGTCTTGTAAAGGTGCATGATGCCGTGGATGATCTCCACTGACGGGTTCCCGCTGAAGAAGGAGATCTGGTCCGGCAGCTGTTTGGAGGGCGAGTCGGGAGCAGCGCCCGTCGCTTCACTGTTGTCCTGTGAACCCTCGGTGACCTCCAGACTGTCGGCTTCAGTCTGTGCAGCTGGAGCTTCACTGTCCTGCTCTGCTGAACCACCAGGGTCTTCACCGCCTCCTTTATCTACAGCAACAAAGCAGTCGTTTCATCACCTGATGCACTTAAAGGATAAAGATAGCAGTATTCTATATTTTTGTAAATGTCAACAGATGCCATGAAAAGCCTAAACCAACAATGTGTTTGTCGTCTCTCAATACTGTGACTTATTTTTTTAAAAGGCTCAGTCATTTCCTTAAACAGCTGGACACTGTAGATTTCTTTTTGACAAGCGTATCATAATTTACAGTGTCACTGCACTATGTAATATCCAGTTCATATTCAGTTTCATTAGAGTGTGAGAAAATGAATTTAAAGAAAGGAAAATAAAAAATACACGTGTATAGAAACACAGAAATGTGCGTTGTATTTCATAAATGGATTTGTATTTGCATCGCACCTTTCAAGTCTCGTCTAACATAATGACGATACATGAACTTAGAGACGCTGTAGTTTTTAGCAAACGTTACTCAAACAGAAGGAAATAATGCATTTGTTGGGACTATTTTCAATGGCAGATTAATCCACATTTGAGGCGATTGGTAATGGAAGGAATGATTGGGGCAGATCACTCCCAGCTAGTCAATTTTTTTGAGTCAGTCCCCTCTGGCAGGAGGCGGCGGTTCATCAGGACCAAGAACTCAAGCCACAGAAAGTTCTTCTCATCAGCAAGATCTAAGATCGCTGACATTTTTGCATCCTGCATAAAACTTTACACAAGGCTCAACTGTATCGATTACCCGATTGACCGGGGGCGGGCAGGTAGAGTGCCATGTCGGGCTAGCAAATCTGTTGTCTGTGAGGGACAGGAAGAGTCTAAAGGTCCGCTCCAGGATAGTCGGAGTCCAGCAGAAAGATTTAAGCTCCGTTTGGGAGAAAATGTCGCCCAGTGTTATGTGCCTGTGTGTTTGGGGCCGCCCTTTGTTTTGTGTTTCCACCGTGCAGGGTGGATATAAATGAATGAAGGAGCAGTAGTGCTGGTGCCAGTGGGCCAGAAGGCTGTGACACTGTTGTGTCTTCAAGACTCGAGTAACAAGAGAGCGCTTTCTCTTAGTGCTGTGACATTTTGGTTGGCTGTGATTTATCTTTTATCTATTTTTTTGTGTGTCCCTGCAGCAGGCGATCTGGTTCCCTTTTGAAACTCGTTTTCTGTTGGTGGTTCTTTCCCCATTCTTGTTTAAAATAAACTTCCTTTGAACCAGTGATTTGTGTGGCTCTCCTTTTTCTTCTTTTGAAAGCTCCCTCTGTGTTCATGGTGTTACTCCCCCCATCCTCTAGACCTCTGGCGGGGACGTAACACCCAGACAGCGGAGGTAATTATTAACCTAATCTAATCACATCCTGTCTTGTGAATTCACCTTAATGCCTTCAGGCCGGCATGACAAAGCAGCCCATAGAAAAAGAAATCACTATTCCAAGTCCTTTATTCCTTCAACTATCAGGCTGCTACATTTTGACAGTAGTCTTTTCAAATGATCGCCATATTTGTAACCACATATCGGAAGTTTATTTACTCTCTGTGTCGTTTTCTTCACACGGCTGACAAGCTCAGTGATGCTCAAGTAATGTGCAGTGTACTGGACTGTTTATCCACATTTACTAACTTATTATTTTTGCCTAGTCAGTGTGTGAGTCAGTGCAGGACCACATCAAGTGCCAGTGAGCATCTTTTGCCCATGTTTTGTTCTCTCTGACATTTTGCTTCCATAAATGAAGGTGTGTATAAGATGTATTGTTTCCAGAGCCGTGCTGCCTGCTGGTTTCAGAGCACCCTGCATGTCCTCACCTGGGCTGGGCTCAAAGGTCTCTATCACCATGTCCCCCATGGCCCTGCTGCCAATGTGCTGGTGCAGAACAGCTGTTCTCTCCAGATCCGTCTTCCCACTCAGAGTGTGTTTGGCTACACCCAGAGCTTTCTCCTGCAGCTCCTCGTCTGACATGTCTTCAACTGGACACAACACAAACAAGACAAAGTGTCCCTTTAAGCTCTGCTGAGTGTCTCATTGTAACGAGCAAACATTACTCAAGTGTGTGTTGTAGCTTAGTCAGGTTAACTCAGTGGTTCATTTCTACTTTTGCAGACATTCACCAGGCTACCAGCTGATGTAAAGATCTCCAGTCTGCAGCTCTTATCACTTGCTTGTTAGCTTCCTCGCTAACTCAGCACAAAAGCAGTGACTTCAAGCGTTTATCAGAAACTTAAACTCACCAGCTGAGTACTGGAAACCTTGTGGAGAAGGAGACTGGTCGGCTAATTCCAGACGGATAACGACCAGAGACACACTCATGTGTTTTCAAAGACACGGACACTTTTACAAAGAACAAAACAAACCTCGGTGACAGCTAGCTAACTGACTAGCAAGCTAATTAGCTAACGGCTAAACACAACTAGCCGTAAAGGCAGTAAAAGCTAAAGGCCTTGTGTCCAGTTAAACCAGTATGTTCGTCATACTGGTTTTGGTCCTCCGACCATTAACACGAACATTACATTTGTGTTGTGAACGCCAGTGCGCGGTGTGAGGCAGCAGTTAGCCTCCTTATCTCCGCGCTCACAGCTGTTTCTAGCATGCTGCTCTTCTTCGTGTACGACATGACGCAGCAGTAATAACACCACGTGTTTTGCCGCCACCTGCAGGACGGACCGTGTACTGCACCCGCCAGAGACCAAACATGACTGTTCTTCACTCTCTCGCTGCTTTGTTATTTATTTTAATCTCATCAATTTATGGATCCTTTTGTCTACAAAATGTAAGACAATAGTGAAAGTTACCCACGACAATTCCTCAGAGTCAAAGCTGACAAAACAGCCAAAGTTTAAAGTTGGGTCTGGTTAGAAACAGTAAATCCCCGTATTTGAGCAGACTGGATCCAGTCATTGTGCAAAAATGACTGACATTATCATTAATTATCAAAACTGTTGCTTAATTAATATATTTTCTTTCCATAAACCGATTGTTGCAGCTCTATAACTTCACACACAGAAGATCTACACAATCATCACAGTTTCAAGATTAGAGTCACCAATTCAGTATCTGACCAAATGTCTCCCCTTCTGTTCCTGAGATATGACGTTAAAACATCATGATGTCACAGTCAAGCTGACCTTTGACCTTTTGGAGATAAAATGTTGTCACTTAATTATTTTATTCTACGAGACATTTCTGTGAAGTTTTGTCATTAACTCGTGCATTAATTCTTACATTTTGTCCAAAAAACATGATTTGTGAGGTCACACTGACCTTTGACATTCAACCACCAAATTCTCATCAGTCTCATCATTGTTGAGTCCAAGTGGACATTTGTGCCAAATTTTAAAAACTTCCCTCAAGGCATTCTTGAGATATCACGCTCATAAAAATGAGACAGACAAGGTAACAGTGGCCTTGACCTTTGACCACCAAATTCTAATCAGTTGATGAGGTCACAGTGGACGTTTGTGCCAAACTCTGTGACGGAAGCAAGATCACAGTGACCTTGACCTTTGACCACTAAATTCGAACCACTTCATCAGTGAATCCAAGCCAACGTTTGTGCCAAATTTAAAGAAACTCCCTAAAGGTCTTCTTGAGCTATCACATTCATAAGAATGAGACAGACGAGGTCACAGTGCATGTTTGTGCCAAATTTGAAGAAACGCCCTAAAGGCCTTCTTACAATACGATGTTCATAAGAATGAGACAGACGAGGTTATGAAGACCTTGACCTTTGTCATTTGACCATCAAATTCTCATCAGTTCATTGTGGAGTCTAAGTGGATGTTTGTGCAAAATCTTAAGTAATTCTCTCAAGGCGTTTTTGAGATATTGTCTCCATAAGAATGAGACAGACGAGGTAACAGTGGCCTCGACCTTTGACCACCAAATCTGATCATCGTTGAGTCCAAGTGAATGTTTGTGCCACATTTGCAGAAACTCCCCAAGATGTTCTTTAGCTATTGTGTTAACGAGAATGACACAGGTGCAAAGTTACCGAGGCCTTGAACTTTGACCAAATTGTTCAGTTTGAGTGGACATTTGTGCCAAATTTGAAAGGATTCCCTCGAGGCGTTCCCAAGAATAGGACAGACAACCTGAAAACATAATGCCTCCAGTAACTGCTATCGCTAGCGTGGAGACGTAAAACAAATAAAAACAGCTGAAGACATTTCACAACCACATATTCTCACATTGACTTTTTTTATTTAAAAAAGCTTTGACATTCCAGTGTTTCTGTTTTCCATTTTCTAACAAAAGAGGGTGGTGAGATGACACTCCAGATTGTCAACCATTATTCTGAACCTCAACAACAACCACAACAACAACATGTAGTCAGAGCACAAACATCTTCTCTCACAGCCGCGGGTCGTTCAGACACGTGTTAAAAACAAAGGCATCTATCAGCTGATGTGTGTGAGTGTGTGTGTGTGTGTGTGATTGTAAGCGGATACAACACCAACAAGAAGGGGAGGCTTACTCACATTTTCACATTGCTCTGCCAAATTATCAACATAATAGAACAAAAACCAGACTGCACACTACCTGCAGTGGTGCATCAGTGCTTGTGGGTGACGTCTGTAAACTACATCTGCTTTTATCGCTCACTGGTTATTTATTATAGAAGATGCTCATTTTTCTGAGAAGACGCTGAAGCTGAAATTGTTTTGGTTCATGAGACGTGTTTCAGGCAGGAGGGAGGAGGTGGGTGTCTGGAACGGGAATGACAAAAACATCAACACAGGACAAATCTCATGGTATCTACTGCAGCTGTTTTTAAAAAACACACTAATGTCCATTCACGCTGTTTTCTGAAAAGGCTGCCTCAACCTCTTTATTTACACTTAGGTCCAATGTTGTCTGTGAAACACACCTCTGTGGGTTTGAGCTGCTTCCCAGGTTATAAATATTCTGCAGAGCTGCAGTTTGGCTCAAAATAACTGTGTACTGGATCAGATCTGGGTCAAAGTGGACAAAATCCTCTCGGTGCTCTGCTCTGGACTGAACTACAACTCTGCCAACTCACTCATCCTAATAAATTATATTAGTTTGTGCACTTGTTTTGTGTCGTCGCTACATACATCCTTTAACAGGTTAAGATGTTCTTTGCATACTGATGAATTCTGAGAGAAAGACTTTCCATGCCTGCAGCGAGACACTGTGGATGAGTATAAAATGTACAGTTCTTGGTGAACATTAAAGTGTAACGTCGATATTTTTCAACCTGAACCCTATTTTTTTTCATGTTTTTTTGCTTAGTGACTCATGGTGGTGACAATTTGTGATTTTGGTCCAATACTGAGTGAGAGCGCTGCAGCTGGCATCAATGAAACAGGCTGCATTGTAACGTTAAGGGGCAACTGCGCGCTGTAATTTCCGTCCACCGTAAGTGTTTGTTTTTGTCACTGACAGGCTCAGATTGTTATTCTAAGTGTCTGACAGCATTATGAAAGGATCCCTTTTCATAATGTTAGATTTTAATCTTAATAGAAAGTACCCTACAGAGATAGTCTTTCTGGTTAATACTGTCAGACACTTAACAAAAAAGATCTTACTCTTTAACACAAAGCTCTATCTCTGTAGGGATCCTTTCATGATGTTGTCACAGAGTTAGAATAACAATCTGACCCTGTCAGTGACAAAAACAGACACTATTTCAATGGAGTCTGGTGGGTCTTGCAATTGTGATTTTGGGGCTGTTTCTTGTTAAACCAGAAGGACCTTATCTTTCACAAAAAGCCTATCTCAGCAGGGATCCTTTCCTCCGCTTAGAATATCAATCTGAGTCTGTCAGTGGCAAAAACAAGTACTATTTAAATGGAGGATGGTGGGTGTGGCAATCATGATTTCGGAGGTGTTTCTTGTCAAATAAATAGGATGTTACTCTTAAACAAAGAGCTCTATCTCTGTAGGGATCCTTTCCATAATTTCACACACACAGAATAACAATCTGAGCCTGTCAGTGACAAAAACAAGCACTTTTTCTGAATGCTCTTGCTCAACACTAGACCAGTTTGAAAAACTGTTGCCTCCATTCGTCACTCAGACACAAAAACATGGGAAAATAGAGTCCAGGTTGAAAAGTACAGACGTTACCCATTAATATTAAAATGGCCTCTTAAATAATTACAATCAGTCCAGTCTTAAAGGATTCTGATTATTTGATCCATGCCTGAATTATTGTTGTTGTGCTGAAACAAACCCAATTCCACAAGAGACATGTTTACAAGCACCACTTCTACTGGTATTTAAAAAAAGGAAAGAAAGAATAGCGGCAGACAATTCAGATTTAAAAAAAAAAAAGATAAGTCCTTTAACTCAACCCACCACTGCTCTTTATAATACTGCAACTACAGGAGGTGGTTCCACTTTCAAAGCGACACACAGGATACACAAAGCAAAGAAAAAAGAAGAAGAAGAAAAGACAAAATAAATGTTGAATGGGGGGAACTTCAGTCTGCAGGTAGCCAGGTGTCCATGTTTCCAGAGGGCTCATCAGTTCAATGCAAAAATTGTGCCTGCTTGCTCTTGACGGAGAGAAACAGCTGGAAAAGCAGCACATTGAAATAACTTTCCTCCTTAGTGTTAACAGTCCCTGTGTGTGTGTTCGTGTGTGTGTGATTGTTCTCACCGGAGAAACATGGTGAGAAATAAAAAGAGGAAACGTAACTGACAAACAGAATAGTGGTTTATTGTGTCTTATATTCTCATTTAGTCATTGAGAGTTGTGGTAGTTGCTCTTTACTATGTACAATAATTTATTAGATTAGTTCTTCTAAAACTGCGTATTCATTTTTCCTAATTTGCTCTATTCTTATCTTTTAAAGGAGCACGTCTTTTTTTTCCTCATTTTTCACTTATAACTGCTGCTGTATAAATTCATGAGTTTACTTACAAGCTCGTGTGCTATAAGAGTTGCAAATGTTCCAGAGGTGTGTGTCGAGGGGAAAGAAAAAGAAAAAATCCAGATTGAGAGCTCACAAACGCCGACTGGAGAAATATGCAGGAGGAGAGGAGGTCGGGCGGGTTGTAGGTAGGCTGCAGGAGTCGAAGGTTAGCTGGTGGGCAGACAGACGATGGTGGAGAGGAAGGGGGGGGGGGGGGGGGGGCTGATGGTGGTGGTGACGGTGGTGGGGGTACAGTCATCATTATTTGGGGTGTGTGATGGTGCTCAGATCTTGAGGTTCTTTATAGTTTCTGCTCTCTTCTTGAGCAGATCTCCCACCTCCTGTAGTGAGCGCAGGTAACTGCTCTGCACCTTGTCCATAGCAGCCTTCGTAAACGACGCCTCCTCCTGAAACACAGGAAACAAAGAGGGAGCCCGTCAGATGATCGTGCGTGATGTAACAATATTCCTTACATCCGAGCCAGGACATCAGCTCCTGCCTGATGTACAAGCTTTTAACATTTTTACAAGTACAGTATTTCATGTCCTCACACAGGGTGGGCCAATTTGTTCAACATATAACTTTTAATTCAATATTTGAAAGACTGTTGGAAGGTGGAAAAAGATTAGTCGACCTGTGATCATCGGCTGCTAATGTTCTAAAATGCATCTGACTCGCTGCAAGAAAACTTCGAAAGAGCCCAGAAGCAAAAAAACAAAAACAAAACCACAAAGATCATGTGCAGCTCTTTGTTCACAAATGATTAAATTCTGAAAAAATCACGACAGGAGGGAGAGATACTCTGCTCATGTGTCTGCACGCTCACCTGTGTGTGTCCTTCCAAACTTAAACTGGCCAGTTTAAGGGCCGTCATGCCAGTCTCCTGCCCCTTTATATGCTCCAGAGCCTGGGTGAGCACGTCCTGCAAGCTCCCCATCAGCTCCTGGAAGCCACACACCACCGCTGGCTGCAACACACACAAATAATTAACTATAGAACACTGCGTTTCTCACAGACGAGCACACACACTACATGGATGTAAAAGAGGAGGATTAATAGGAAGATCTGTACCAGAGCTGTGTTTGCATCCTTTTTCTTCTTCTTCTTCTTCTGTAGACTTGTCTTGAGTGGTCGGAGGATCTTGGCACAGTGACTAGCCATCCACAAGACTATGCACACCGTCTGCGCAGAGTAATGGTACCAGGTTACAGCTTTGACACATCAGATGCAGAGTGTGTCTCTATGTGTGGAAGCAGAGATGTCTCACCTCAACAAAGAAGACTAGGTTTTCTAATAAGGAGGGCCAGGTTTTTAATGTGCTCTCTTTCAGTTCCAATAAATCCCCTTTGCATTTATTCAGAATTTCTGTGCAGACACAGAAGGAAACATGAAGCATGACATACACAAAATACACCTGAAGTTCACTGATTCAGACATCCAGCTGCTGACTCACCTTGAAGCTGAACAACTAATGATTTGAAACCGTTACAGATCTGGGTTTGAAGCTCTGACGACTCATCTAAGACGGAGCAAAGACAAAAGGAGAGACGAGTATGAGGCATGAGGAAGAATCATTGATCTGCTTCATGTTCCTGCCGTCTCTTCTTACCAAGTCCGACGGTCTCCAGCTCCTGTAGGTGGACAGACAGCTGGAGGGCTGCAGCCTGGCACTGACAGCTCCCACTGGACAGAGCTGGGGCCAGGCGGGTGGAGGGGGGTCCCAGGAATGGATACTGCAGAGCAACAAAACACATCATTACAGCGATGTACTCGACACATCTCAGACATTTTGTCACTCAAACGTACGTGAAAGATTTTCTTCATTTTGACAACAGAATGGTGATCATGTAGAGGTTTGTTTTGGTTTGAAACTAGCAAAGTGTCCTCAGCAGAGTGCAGATCTCCACCAGGTGTGTCTGGGGGCATGAGGGTGGGGAACAGGCCAGGAGGGCTGTGTGTGCGTGCAAGAAACATGATGGTCATGGAAAATTTTCCAGTAACCAAGTGTCTGATTTTTGGCCAACTGTATAAACCTAATAAGGGAGCAATAAATGGGTCCAGTGTCTCTCCTGGCTCCCTTACATCTGGAACACACTGCCTGCATGAGCAACAAGTGTCCACAGAGATGCTGTAAGAGGGGTTTATTTTGAAACCTAGGCAGGAAGTGTTTAAGTTAAAAAGAAATATTCATATTATTTTAGGTTTTTGACAGATTAAAAACTCTTGTGAAAGGCGGATAACAAACAAAGATTTATTCATCTTGTATCAAATCTAACCTTTGTAGATCATAACATAACAGGTATGGAATTTATCTGCAGATGCTCTGGTTCAAAATGTGATCAAACTTTCCCATGGGTGTCAGATTTTGAGCCACGCAAAGGCCTAAATGTGGCCTACAATGGACGGTAAGACTTGTGGATTTTCACTGCCTTTTGCTACGTGATTTTGTCGAGGACTCGTGGGCCCTGCCAGCCTAATCAGAGGAGTGCGGAGTCAGCAGTCAATGATGGTAAAACAGTTAAAAAAAACAAGTTTGTAAACAATGTGATGTGAATCACTGCAACCACGAGAGGTTTGTGAGCATAATGTCATGAAAGTGCACACAAAATATGAGGCTGATTGGACCAGTAGTGTGTGAGATTAGCTGATTACACACATTAAGATAACCCTTTAAGACAGCCATAAGGAGGACAGAGGGTCAAATTATACAGATTATTATTGGACATCCAGAATCCTTAGGTCCAGGAGTTGGTTCAGAAAGAAATATTCTTGCAATCCAATATTACTAGACTGTCTAATCCGTGCCCTGCTGCCACTGAGCACGTTCTGTGAGGCTGGGCTCTTCAGATTTGGGGTGCGACCTGCCTAAAGGACCTTTAGAGAAGATAGTTTGTCTCCAATCTGATACCCACAGGTTAGCCAAAAATATTTCTCCATTCCTTGAGGCGATGCAGATCAGATTTATAGAAGAATGCCTGAACATTGACTGTTGCAAAAAGAGCACAGGATCTGTTTTATATGAGACAATTCATGCAGCTGCGTCTCGATCTCACTGAGCTGCAGAAACAGTCAGTTATCACTTGGTCTGGTTCATCCCTCATCAGTATGTATCAGGCTCAACCAGAAAGTTTTGTAAGATCTGGCAACCTTTTCCGTCTTGATTTCAAAATTGGACAAATCCAGTACGTGTGTGAAGTAACAGTTTCTTATTTCTCCTCTTCATTTCCTGTTGATGTTACTGAGTATTTGTGTTAAACATACCTGTACGTGTTTTTCTGCTATCTGAGCGGCCGTCTGCAGAGTCTGGTTGAGCTGCGACAGCAGGCTGCTGAGGATCGAGGCCTTGTCCACTCCGTTCTCGTTGGTCACCTCAGAGTTCTGTTGCGATGGCGTGTGTCCCAGAGCGGCCAAAGAGGCGAGGAGGCGAAGCGTTAGAGAGCGTATCCTCAGCCACACGGACTCTTCCTCCAGAGAACGACGCCGGTGCTCTTCAGTTAATTGTCTGTGGAAGGAGAACAAAGGTTGATTTTGTTTAACCTTTATTCAGCAAAAAATTTGAATGAAAACTAAGTTAAAGGCGACGTTTTAAAAACAAGAAGTATGACAAAATGTACTACAACTTCTCTCAAGAATGAAAATTAAATTCTAATATGAGAGACGGAGGAATGAACATATTTTTCTTTTTTTAGGCTTTTCTGAACACAAGACCACCAGCATCATACACACCACTTTTGTTAGTTTACTTTCTTATTCCTGAAAGTTGGTCCCTACCAGCTCCTTCTCCATGACATCACACGTGTCATGAAAGACACTGAGCATTGATTGGTCGTCTCTCAGCCAAGTCACAGCAAGATTTTATGAGTCTATCACTAGCGCATCGTTTGCCTGGTTTAAATAATCTCTCTGGACGTACTCACTTTGTTCAGCTTAAAAATTTCAAATTTCCAGTTACTAGTGGTGTTCCGCAGAGCTCTGTCTTAGGCCCCTTTTTATTTATTTTTATACCTATTTATAATTTACTGATGCATTGCTGCTTGTTTTTTTTTACTGTGTCTTGTACGGTGTCCTTCACTGCTTTGAAAGGCACATATAAATAAATCTCATTATTATTATTATTATCATAACTGCGTGATCTGACACAGTGACCATTGTAACAGACAAAAATACTGTGCTGTCTGAACCAGGCGTAAATCTTTCTGCAGGGACATCAAGAGGCGTCCCAGCTGCAGCGACAGTTTATGCCCACTGTTGTTTCTGATCCGAGCAGACACCCTTGTTGGCCAGGCTGGCCTTACTGGGCTGAGATCATGTGGTCTGAACCTGCACAAATGAACCGCACTGAGGGGGCAAACACACCTGAGTTTAACTGAACTGAACCAAACAGGGCAGGCATGAAAGCAGCCTCAATCTAATCAGGTGCCAACACTTGAGATTTACTTTTTATCCCTGGGCTTGTTAGCGACAACATGCACCTCGTTTTTGCCACAATATGAAACAGTGATGTACCTGTCTTTAGGGTCCCAGCTGGTAAAAACAGTAAGGTCTCTGTTGTCCCTCATATTATCCCAGGGGATGTCGTCCTCCTCTGGAGACAAAGACATGGCCTTCACGCTCTCCTCCAGACTCAAAACACTGAGAGACAAATTAAAAAACAAACTATTAAATAAAGAACTCCGCAGCACAAGTAGCTTTAATATAGTGTTTCATGTTTTGAGCATGTTCTCACATATCGGCCTCGAGGAACAGGTCCAGCAGCATCCTCTCAGTGCGGACCTGGGCAAAGTGCAGCGATTGGTTCAACCTGTTCCTGAGAGCGATGAACTCTGGGATTTTCTCAAACGCTCCGTACTTATACGCCTGGATGATATACTCTGAGGTCTGACGAAGAGAGATACATTACGAAGGAACTGAACATAAGAACAAATGTGACCTCGACTTTTAAAGTGTTTAGAAATTGAATCACAGGGTGGGATAGACTTACATCTTTCTGGTTAGAGTGGAAAACCTGAGGGAGAAATTACAGGACTGGGAGGCTGCAGCAAACTGACCCAATGACTCAGCATAGCGTTAACAGAAACCTGAAAATGAAAAAGAAAGAAGCACTTTTACACTCAAAATCTCTTGGCAAACAGGAAACACTGTTCTGGGCTCATATTTATCAAACATCTCAGAGACAGATATCAGTCTTAGCTGGTCAAAAACACACATTTAAACATATTTTTGGTTCGACTTTTTAGGGCTAGGAGTAAACTAATGTAATCAATTTATTCAACTCATGCCTGCCTTACATTGAACAATGACTTCACTGTGCAGACAAGTTTTACCACAGTTGTGGCGTGCTCCTGTGATCTCAATCGTTTGATGTAAGGTGGTCATAAAACTCAGTCATAGCCATCTTCTTTTTCTCGTTTTGATGTTACAACAACATCAAACATGTTTAATATTATTCTAAGTTTTTAGTTTTGGCTCTGTGCTCTCTCCAGCACCAAAAAGGAAGTAGCAAACCAGGTAGACAGTGAACATGGAGGGGAAAGAATGTGAACAACTCTCGGTTCTGTTCTGTGGGAAAGGAGGAGAAACTGGTGGAGTCTGGAGTGAACAAGAGTCTGTGTTTAATTCATATCTGATCCACCAGCGCTTATATTGTGAGAAACTTTATTTTTGGAACAGTTCACTTCTCATTCTCACAGTCTCCTCCCACTAAACTAGTGCAGCTACCCAAAGGAGGCTGGTTGTTGAGTTGAGGCGACAAAATCCAAAATGTAAAGTTTGAACATAAATACAGTTAATACTTACAGTTCTACTAATGCCGAATTGGCAAAATACTCTGGATGTGTGACGCCTTGTATCTTGTGTTTTAGAGTTATGTGTTTTTGCAGACACATGAGGAAACCTTAAAATGTTGTACTTATTAAAGGGAGTTTGGCGCAACATTTTCCACCAGGAGCAGGATGGGAATTAATCTCAAAAAGAATCTAGTTGTAGTTCTGAAAGTAGTGACCCAAAGCCTTCACTAAAACAGTCTTCAGATGTGAGAGGGCGTCAGACTTTAGCCTTTTAAAAGTATTTTCAAAGTCTTAGGCCAAGTTTACACGAAAACGATCCACTGAAAACAGAATGGTTTCTCATTTTCGTTTTGAGAAAAGTTCTGTGTTAAGACGACAACGTTTTGATAACGCAAAAATGACCAAAAGCGTTGCAGTTTACATGCCAGGCCAGTAGTTAGCGGTGTGACGCTTACGCTTCTTTCTACAGTGCCGATGTATAAACAAACAAAATGGCAACCGCACGAACGTTTGTCTGGACGGACAATGAGGTGGAGTTGTGACAATAAATCTACACAGTGATGGGGAAGCGTTGATGAATTCAACAGCGTGAGCAGCACAAGCAGAGCTCAGGAGTCCACCATTGTTGCTGTGATGGTCGACTTTCTCGCGCATGCCTAGTGACTGGAAGCGTAATGCACATGTGTGAAAAGTCTGTGTTTTCAGAGGAACTGCATATTGCAAGTTTACATGACAACAGAAATGGTGCGGTTTAAAAAGAATTGCACTCTGGAACCCGTTTTCAAAACGTTGCATTTTCAGGCACCCAAAACGCTATTAAAGTTTACTGTTTTCAGTTGAAACCGTTGTTGTATAAATGGGGCCTTATAGTGTGTGGCAGGCATTAGGTCATCCCTCTTATCCGTGGTGATAATTAGAAGAGCTCCAGAGGTGTCGTTACCTGTGAGGAGCTGCCAGATGGTGTTCAGGCAGAGTGTGCAGTCCATGGTAGAGGAAGTATTTATCAATAATGAGCTTGTTAAAAGGTATATATACTTTTTTTACCTTGTGCAGGAAGCAAGAGCACGCACTCCCTCCACAAAAACCACAAAAATTGTAGTTTATTAAACTTTTCTGCTTGTTCAGCTTCTCCGAAAAAGCCGTTCATGAATTTCCCCACCATTTAGTGTGAAGTGATGATAAAACAAGCTGTATTCACGCAAATCCTCTGCGTGTATATTTATTAAATTCATCCCATCACAGCTATTTGTCAGATGTATGTTCACTGTTACAGAAATAAATGTTTTACACTCTTTATTGCCTGTTCTTTTCATGATATGTGCATTTATTTTAAACTACACACCAGTGGTTGTTCATTGTGTTCATTACAGCCTGATGCCTAATTAATCCTGCATAAATAACGTGTGAGTGCGAGTGTTTACTGAGACGTCTGATAAATACCAGCACAGATGCAGTTTGTGTAACTGTGTTGCTGTACTGACCCTATGGTGTCGTGCTGTACATGCTTGGCGTCCAGGCTGGAGTAAAGGTCCACCACAGGCTCAAAGGCTCCCAGGTGACAGTAGACGAGCAGCAGCAGCAGCTTGAACTGGGCGTTGGAGGGACTCAGGGACAGACCCTCCTGGAGGACGCCCAAACACTGCCACACCATGCTCTCATCCCCTGCAGCAGCAGCAGCAACACGGAGCGACACAGTTAGAGACATCGTCAGTGACACAGAGAGAAGATCTGGAGGAAGAGACGGGAAAACTCACCAGTGTCTGTCCATAAGTCGATGTATACATGAGCTGCCATGAGACAATACATATCAGAGAACTGCAGCTCCGTCTTCAGAGCGTTCTTCCCTGTTAGACACAAAAAATACCATTCAGAAAACCTCACTGTTGGGCCAGAGGCTGATGTTTAGGTGACAATCAGTTCAAGTTCACAAACAAACATCGGACCTTTAAGAGTGACTAACTTACCAAACTTGAGTCCTTGCCGATAGTGAGCTTTGAGCTCCGCGATGAGCCGCAGTTTCCCGTCCACGTCGAGAGCGTGATGCAGCCCGAGCGCTCGACTCAGCTGACACACGCACAAATGCCTCTGCAGCGCTTTGGTGTCCTCTGGAAAAGCGAATCCCTCCTCTCCCTGCTCCCCCAGCGGGACCGCTTCACTCAGACGGTTAATGAACTACAACAGTTGAGGAAGAGAGGAATGTGTTTCACTGGCCAACCCTTCACTTCATCTGCTGTCTATGCAAAAATGCTGCTGTAACTCACCTGCACATGCTGTTCAGGCGAGAGCAGATGGAGGTATATTTTTAGGTCGGTGATGCAGCAGGGTTTGTCTCCAAACTTCCCGAAGAACTGCACCATTAGCTCTAAAGGCTCACCTGTTCAAAGCCACATGAAGTCACACATAAGGAACACCCGGCAGAGGGTGAAGCTAAAAAAACAGTTGCATAGTCCATGTGTTTTACCTAACAGGCTCTCTTCAGGACAGCCCCTTTCTCTCAGTCTGTGCATTAATTCAAGACGAGCTAAATAGGGTCCTCTGAGTGATCGGGAGTCTTTGCCGTCCTCCCCTTTAATTCTCTCCTCCACGAACCTCACCACCTCGGCCACAGTGTGATGTACCGAACCCTCCGAACAGCTGGGGACGCACAGAAACACATATATCAGTGCTGGACATTCATCTATTTCGAAGAGCTCTGTTGCTGCCCTCTAAAGTTTAGAGGTAAACAGCAGGACAGCACCACAGGAGCTCACAGCAACTCAAGGTCGGCTCAGCAGGTTGTGCACAAGGTGTTCCAAACTCAGGTTGAAGGATGAGATCCGTAAACACTCAGCAACTTTGTCATTTCAAGGCCGTCATACAGCGGAGAGCAGGAAATAAGAATGGATTTCAATTAACATTCTGACTCTGATGAAGGCTGGATGGATGAAATGTTGTGCCTGCGTGTTGTGAACACAAAGAGCCTGAACAAATATAAGCACGACAATATTATCGGACGATTTCAGCTTTCTAGTGCACTGCTAGCCTCGCGTCACCAGGCTCTTCAAGCGAAAGTGATGTGAGGACTCTAAAACTTCACCTGAGCCTCCCTCGGCATGAGGGTGAGTAGATAATGGCTGAATTTTCATTTCTGGGTGCACTATCCCTTACAGATGAAACTGGCAGAGAAACTGTGCACCCCACGGCCTTGCACTGGGTCTTCAAGTTTGCTTTCACTCGCCTCTGCAGCAGCTTCTTCTCTAATCTAATCCATCAATTTGATCTGATCGGCTCTGATCGATCCAACCACAAACAGATCAATTCTTCACCCTGCAGCTCAAACTCCACAAACTGCTGCAGAGGGAAAAAATCTCATTAAGAGTTCTGCCTGTGCTGCATTCACAAAGAAACACAGAAACAAAAAACATTTGCTGATTCATCCAATTTTTCCCTGCATTGTGTCCTCTGAGTACACGCCTTGATCACAAGTCTCCAATAACCACACAAAATGTTTATGTTTCGTGTTTCTGTCAAAGTAGTATTTGCCAGTGTATCCTCAGAATTTTTGAGACCCTCCAAAATTTAAATGTTCGTCTGCCGCAAAAACCCCGACACTTGTCACGCTCAAACACACTCAGTCCCACTTAAAATAAAACTTTACACTCACTGCTCTCCTTCTTCTGGCGGACTCCACGACTGGTCAATCAGATGGAAGAGAGAGTCGAAGTAGGAGGGATAGAACTGCCAATCATCAGGGCTACAAACACAAACACACACAGGTTTGTACCTTCGTCTCGTGTACACACAAGTCTCGTCTTAAAGAGATGATACTCACTTTTTGAGCAGCAGCTTGTGGGCCAGGGAGTTACACTCGGGCCAGCGCTGTAGCCTCTGGTAGAGCATCATACACTTGTTTTCTCTGCTCTGCAGCTCGCTGGTCAGCTTCTCTGTGGAGGGACGCAGAAATATACAGTGAGGACGTGTTTCTGTGATTAAATGAGTATAAACAACATTTTATTTGGTTGTTAACACTGTGTTTCATCGGTGTCTCACTGCTGTGGGTTATTATCAGTGTTCCTCATTTGTGTTCTGTTGCTTAGCTACAAATGTTGAACAGTGGATGTTATTATATCACTGCATCAGTGTTTTCCTGCTTTCTGTTGCCCTGAATGATTCTGCTCTATCCTGCTGATGTGTTTGTTATATGTGCTTCACCTAACCTGCAGCTTCATTGATTTTAAGACATCTTGCCAAAAGCACTGCAGCTGTAAATCAGCGGGCTGACGACCAGCGTCACAGAGATGTTGATTAATTATCTTTAGTGATAGAGAGGATGATTTTTCGGGCTTTCCAAGAACACAAAGACATACACCTACCTCCAAGTGGGCCCCTGATCACCTCGAGAGCCTCGACACACTTTCCCAGGCGCTCCAGGATCATAAAGTACAGCTGCACCTACAGTCACACATAAAAAACAAAACACAAACAACTGTAAATAAAGCCAGCAACTCTGGAACTATTATCTGCATGAACCTGAACATAAGATGAGATTTAGCCCTGGAAATTACTCCTCTTGAAAAAGTGGAGGTTGTATTATATTTGAGGACTAAACGGATGTGTTTTCACAAATCAGATATTTTTTTGAACGGAGAGTGTGCCTGAGGAGTGTTGCATTATGGGCTGTTGCTGTTTACAGGTGTAAACAGGTTAAATTTAAGACTTTTTAATACCACTTTAAATTAAATTTAAGACCAAACTTGTGATGGAAACACACACCAAAAGCGAACACATAATCTAAGACAGTATAAATGACCCGATGATGCTTTCTAGGTTTTTTCTTTTCTGCAAGTAAGCCACCAATAAAATCTTGCAGCCCTACTATATATACGATTTATACTGTCTTTAGATAATCTGCTCCTTTAGGCTCATATAATCCCTCAGGCCACCTGTCTCACCTCTGCTTCTGCTTCGATCTTCTCCTCCTTCACCATTTTCTCCACCATGCGTTCAGCCAGAGGCAGGAACATGGTTTGGGCCAGCTTCTCATCTTGTGCTGAGATGGCCTGCACAACAAACAACACGTTATTTCCAGAATAATGACAATATTTAGGGAATGTGAGCACCTGTCCCGTCCCATACCTGCATCACCAGACTCATGACAGACCAGAAGTAATACGGATTCTTGGGGACGATTTTATACAAGGCCATTCCTGCCTGTAAAGGTACAGAGAGTCATTAACACCCTCTGCATGTTTCTGATCATATCTTTTTAATCAAACACTGTTAGTCATGTGTGTTTGCATGTTCATGTGCAGAGCGTGGACGTCAGCTTTCCAACCTGCTGCATCTTCTTGTACTCCCCCACACGAGCATAAGCCATGAAGAGGTGAGAGTGATACTCCTCGCTGAGAGGAACCTTCTTCACTGCAGCTTCATACAGCTTGGTGACCAGCTCAGCTGTCAACAACAGGAACAACACTCAACATGCAGTCACTACTACCAGCCTTCATGTGTGTGGGTGTGTGGGCATGTGTACTCACGACGATGCATCTCCCTGTACAGAATAGTCAGAGCTTGTAGTGAGTTGTCATCAGTGGGCTCCAGAGTGGCCACTTCCTGCGCCAAAGTGAAGGCTTCATCCTGCTTTCCAGTCCTCTGAAGGCCAATGGCCTTTAGGACCTGAGAGGAGGAGGAGGAGGAGGAGGACAGAGAGAAGGATGAGGAGAGACAGAAACAACAGAGTGAGGTGATGTTAATGTCAACAGCCTGACTTCCCCAGAAAACAAGGTTCATGCAGGATGTGTGACGGCTGAACTGATGTCTGAATGAAGCTTTTCAGATAACTGCAGCCAAACTAAAGTGTGGATTTGGTTTCTGTGCCTCAGTGACCACCTCATTGTTCAGAGCATCATAAATTATCAATGTTTTTCCTTCCCAGTCACTCACAGAGACGCATGAGACCAATATCCTCACGTTTAATACTTTCAGCCCAGTTCAGATCAAAGACTCACGATGACACGAAACTGTTTTAAAACGTTGCAGAGAAAAGTGTCAGCAGTGTGACCTGGCCGGTCTGAGCTCAACTCAAGCCGGTTGATGGTGTCGCCTGATGCTCAGCTGGTCAACCGTCCGACTGCTTTGGTTTTAAAGCACATCACCCGTTTCAACAGGTGTGACTTGGTGTGAACTGGCAGGTTTTTAGAACGTCTGGTTGCGTATCTTTGGTCTGAACTGGACTTCAGAGTTTCTCAGAAAGGTTTTTGTGATCTGATGTTGGTTTGCAAAATATCATCTGAAATCAATGCCACAACTAGTTGTCAGATTTGAAACTTTATGTTTTTAAAACAGGGTTATCCCCAATTTAAAATTCCATACTTTTCCAGACTTCAAGGTGGATTTTTCAGACCGTATTTGACGTCTGAGTACAAACAGCTATATGTTTACTATGTAAAAAAAAAAAAAAAGGTTTAAAATCCAAGACATGACGTGTGTCGCGCTCTGACTGTGCTCTAAATGAAAAATACTGTAGCGAGGCACTGCAGCTCAACCCAACAACAAACCCAGACAATGTGACCTGTCAAACCCCTGCTCTAAACATCATGAAAAACACTCTGCCTGTGTGACCGATTTGTTTTTCTGGGGTTTTTTTTAAATTCAGAATTTTTTAGACGCAGTAGTCCAGAGCTCAGGCATGCAAACTGTACACAAGAGGTCAGACACAGATATTTATGTTTCATCAGGTCTAAAGATTATTCACTGGGCGTTTTTGTTTGCCGTTAATGATAGCACAGCTGAAAACAGAGATGACACACAGCAGAGGGGCCACGGGTCACAATTGAAGCAGACTCAGCCTCCATGGGGCAAACACTCTACCAGGTGAGCTAGAGGTCGCCCCGTCCATCAGGTCACAGCTCGCCTGACCTCTGCAGCATCAGCATGTGTTCACTGATGAGCAAACTGCTGCGCTGTGACTCGCCTGGTGAAGTGTGCCAAGTCGATTTTATGTACATAGCCCAATATTGCAAATTTGTGTCAGGGGCTTTACAATCTGTACAGTATACAACACTCTCTTTGGATGAGGGAACCTTTTATGATTGCACGTGTGTTCTTCTGAGTCATTATATGCAAAGAGAGATTATAACTGTACTGAGGAAACAACAGCTGACATGTCATATAATAACAGATGGAGAACATTTTAAGGGCTACATCAGTGCACTAGCAGCTGCTTTGTATCAACAGGTTCCAAAAAGAAATCTGTATTTTCTAACATCCATGTAAACTTGTATTACCAGTAGAAAACAACAGGTTTGAGGAGAACTCCCTCTCAGTCACTCACCTTGGCGCAGTGCAGGTCCTTGTGTTTCTTCAGCAGTTTATCTGCCTGCTGTATTGCCATCTTATTGTTGCCATTGTCAAGGTAATCTGGGGAAACACAGGGGACAAACATTAATGATGGTGATTGGAAATACTAGTCTTGAGCTCAGCATACATTTGGGCAACAGTGACTTGGCATAAACCTGTGTGTTACCACGTAAATACTGGAGAGTAGTCAATCAATCAATTAGCTGATCATTTTGATACTTCATTAATTGTTTAAAGGGCCAGTGTGGAAGATTTAATCCTGTCTAACAGTGAGGACTGCACATTGCAACCAGCTGAAACTTCCTTGTACCAGGAGCCAAATTATCCTCAGAGGTCTCCTCCTCTCCCAAACAAACACACCAGGGGTCTCATTTATGAACAGTGCGTACACAGTAAATGAGGCCTGAAATACTTCAAAACAGCATCAATAAGTGATTAACATAGGGGGGATCAAAATAAAATAAATAAATGAAATAAAAATCAACCAGCCACCCTCCTCCCCTGACAAGTAAAGGACAGTCCCTTCATAAGTTAAGAACAGTCCCTAAAGTGTGGTGAGGTTTGTGGGCCGTTACCTGCCACAAAGAGAGAAATGTGAACGGCTTGTTTCTCCTCTGACACGTCACATACCTGTGTGCCGCCACGGCTCGGCTGTCCAGGTACTTTTGGGCAGTCGTGATGCCAAGAAGAGCAAATTATTGGACCTGGAGCCGAGCTACTCTGTCACCGGTAAGCCATTATCTTGTGCCGCAGAGCACTATGGCCGCCATATTTGACAGGGATACATATTCCTCTGTGACCACCGTTCAACCCACAACCGGCAGGATTTGCCTTTCGTTTCTGCTGCTGGTTGAAATCTGTACTCGCACAGCGTGCTCCTGAATGATTTCTTCTGCTCGCACAAAACTATTTTTAGTTGCAAATGCAAGTAAAATGCTCGCACTGTAGAACTCTGTGGAAAACAAATCACGCTGTGTGATTGCGTCATCAAAACACGCCGCTATTATTCGGCCTTGCTTTTCACTTATTCCACCGAATACCGAATGTGTGGGTTATTTTTGCAATATTTGGCCGAATATATTTGGTTACCGAATATTCGGTGCATCCCTAGTTTTTGACTAAACAAAAAAGCAACTGGAAGACATTTACTTTTGCTTGGAATAGACTTTTTTTTTTTTTTGACAAAACGCCTGACATGTTCATTGACAAAATACTCAGCAGATAAACGGATAATACCAGCCCCAGCAAAGCTGTCATCATAACTCCTTCTCAACGCCTGGTAAATGTGTCCACACACACACACACACACACACACACACACACACACACACACACACACACACACACACACACACACACACTAACAGAGACACCTCAGTTCAGCCTCTTCAGGACAGCTGGGTGCCAAAATTAACCGTGCCAGACAGCACACTGTGATTATGTCATGTCTATTCTCTCTGTTCAAACCGTCATCACAGAGGAACCAAAAGTTGACGAAAGCCGACACAAATGTGAGGAACATGAACTCATCACTCAGAACATGTGAGGTGCCATATGGGCGCAGCACATCTGAACAAACTGTGCTGGCAGTGACAGGAAGTAAATATTAAAATGGCCAACCACTTGCTCTGAGAGAAGGCCATACACATCACGTTTCAGACCCATCTCAAACAATGGCTTAAAGCAAAACTGAACTTAAATCACTTTTGTTGTCCTTTTTTTAACTTGTGTATAATGAGACTATGGATGTTAAGTAGCATTCTTGCTAACTCCAATAACGTGCTCTGTCCCTATCGAATAAATAAATAAATATATCACTTAGATCCAGGGTTATCCAGGATTCAAGCTCTGCCATTTCTCCTCTAACCATCAGGCTGTGACAGGCTGTTAGGAGACAGTTATATGGAGTTTATTCACGTAGGTTTCCATCAGCAAAGGTTTGTGACAGAATCAGAGAGAGAGGGAGAGACGCTGTGCTGCTGCCAGAGGAGCCGCTGAATGAGTTCAGGATGCACACTTTATTTACACTACTGAAGCTGCTCCTCTTTTTGGAGCCACAGAGGAGTCAGGAATAATTTTGCATTTCCTACCTCTCACCCAATGTCAGCTGGGAGAGGCTCCAGCCCCTCCGTGAAGTGGAAACAAATGAATGAATGTTTTCTGCAGTTAAACATGTGGTGAAGATACATATGTAATGGAGGCAGGAAATCTTATTCTGCATTACATTCTGATGCCAATGTGTCTGTTAAAGGCCAACGTCGGCTGAGTTTATCACCTTTTATATATCAATTCATTGATCAACAATCCAGTATCATCGACGCAAAGTGAAAACGTCGATCCATATCTTCATTTTCAGGATGCACTTTTATTTTGAAAGTCTGTGTGACCAGCAAACAGCAGCAGGCAGAGGAGAAAGACAATGAGGATAATGTTATTTACTCGAGAATAAATCAGCAGCGTGGAAACAATCTGGATTTCGGAGGAAAAGGGGGACAACAGACACACGCTGACGTGCACAAGAGAAAAAATAATCATGTAACATATTAAGTTATGTGTTATATGGGAATTTAATATTGTCTCACATCACACTGAATCGAAATCATATCCTATCATGATGAAACTGGTGATTTACACCCATATCACATACCAGTTGCAGCAGTTGAATGTCACAAAATAAGTTTATTGTAGTGCAGTACTTAAGCTTAAATTCAAGGTACTTGTACTTTACTCGAGTGTTTCCATTTCACGCAGCTTTATATTCCACACCAGCACGTCTCAGAGGGAAATACTGCACTATAACTCCACTACATGTGTCTGACAGCCTTTTATGATTAGATTTTAATCCTCTTCCTGTCCAGTGAAATCCGGATGTGCTGATGTTGAATGATCTTAAGCTGAATAAACTCTTTAAAAACCTTCAGCTGCAAAATGCACCGTCACAGAGCTGACTCCATGGAAAGATGAGTTTATAGGTGAAGCACAACTGTCACACATGGCCACGCTGCAAACACACAACAGTCTGACAGATCATGATGCACCGCAGTAGATTAAACTACCCAACAGTATATAGAGGAGCTCAACCTGAAGCATGCACAGCAGGACAATGACACATTAATGCAGCAGGAATATTCATGAAAACATGAGACAGAAGAAGAGAAACAGTGACAGCATGGGAGCACATTCTGCTGGTGATACTTTTAGACTACTTTAGCTTTAACAGGGGTTTTAATGCAGTACTTTTACTTGTAATGGAGTATTTCTAGTGCTTTTACTCAAGTAGATAATCTGAATACTTCCTCCACCATCGCTCAACAATAAAAACAGATTGCAACTGTCCGTTATTTCCGTTATTTCTGAGCCCCAAAGAGCTCCGTGAGCTGTGACAGCTCCATGCTAACGAGCTAGCCGGAGTTAGCTTAAAGCATTGTCCTTACACTATTATGATCCTGATGCTAGCTGCAAGCTAACCGTGTAACGTGTAGCTAGCTACACAGCCACACTGAGCCAGACAGCTGATCGCAAGCTACACACCTGTCAGCACGAGGCGCCCAACCTGCACAAACACACAACTTTTATTTTCACACACACACACAGCTGCAGCATGTGTGTGAGCTGAGTGAGTGAGAGAGTGAGCTAGCTGACACATTAGCATGCTAGCTAGCTGTCAAATAGCGACCGTTAGCAAAAAGCACTTCGACTTTGACAATGAGACGACTCGACAAACATTTCCGCGCCGGTCGCAGCTGCAGCGCCACCGGGAGTGCGGACAGGTGGGACACCGGGGACACTCGGTTTCACCCCGACACCCGCGTCCTGACCCGGCTCGGCGGCAGACCGGGGAAGGTGCACTGTCATTGGGCGCTGCAGGCAGCACAGTCCGTGGTTGGAGCTGGTGGGGCCGCACCGCTGCCCTCACACTCCAGCACCGGCAGCTTTACCGAACACGCTCCGGTACACAACACCGGGACGCGTCCCGGAGCCACACACACGCTTCAATACACCGGCCCCCATTGAGTCCTTACCGTATGGGTCTGAGCCGCCTGTCGTTGGGGTCCTGCACATGGCCTCGCGCCGCCATGGTGGAGTTTACCTGCTGGGTAAATGTTAGCGCATGCGCGGTGTCAGCGGCACTGGGGAGCGATTAAAGGACTTTTGTGTCCTGCACTGCAACAGAGAGGAAGAGCAGAGGAAGAGGAGCAGCTGCCCTCATCCGAGCATGGCTTTATTGTCACTGGCAGCAAAACAAGAGTGCAAGAAAAATAATCTCAAGTCTCCTTCTAAATTGTTTTCTTTTATTCCAAATTTTATGCTAGTGTTTCATATATAACACACACACAGTGGCCGCAACAAGCTGAGGAGGAGAAAGGAAGGTAAATACAGAAACAGCATGGCAGAGTAATGACAGTAAATCATTTACAACAAGAGAGACGATGGGTGTGACTCCAAAAACAGGACACATCTCAGAGAAACTCAGTTAAATAAATAAATAAAATAATAATAGATATACTGCTGATCTTGTTTTTGTTGTTGCTGCAATCAAACATACTTTGCTGTTAGTAGTTTGTTATCGTCTAACAATCTTGCCATCTTGCTGAGATCTTAATAACTGTGAAAATTTAGAAGTATATTCATAATTTTTCTTGCCTTTTTTGTATTTTAATTGTGCAAAAATAAACTATAACTATATTTGTGGATATTTTCGCTGTATATTTAATTAAAAAAGGGGATAACAAAATCTTTAAATAATCATTTCACATTTGAATCCTTGTGTTAGATTTTTCATTGGTATCAGCTCAAATATTATTTTATTGTTATTATTGTGAGGACTGGCTGAGCTGAGGAGCAAAGTTTGAGGCTCAGTATCAAACCTTGCATTAAAAATCAAATTAACTTTACCAGCACCTCTCAATATGGATCCATGACCACACAGTGTTTAAAACTTCCCACGTCCATCTGACATGTTGAGCACGTCTCTGTCAGACCTGGAGTAATGATGCAGCATCCTAAACTGAGTCTCTCAAGCCCACACAGTACCTGGTGTTTTACTTTATTAACTTATTATTATTATTAAATTATAAATCTTATTTATTCATGTATAAATCTCCCCATTTTATTTTATTTTATTTTATTTTATTAATAATTTCTTGTCTTCATCATGGTCGACTTTATATACTTTACTTTAAAACATAATTGAGCAGCACGGGGCTCCACAAGGGTCTGTCCTGGCTCCATTTCTGTTCGCACTGTACACGGTGGACCTCAAATACAACTCTGAGTCCTGCCACATCCAGAAATACTCAGATGACACTGTTACTGTGGCGTGTATCAGGAATGGGCAGGAGTCTGAGTATAGGGACCTGATAAAAGCCTTCAGTGATGGAGTCACCAGAACTGTCTCCTCCTGAACACCTCAAAGACCAAGGAAATGATCATAGATTTCCGCAGGTCCAAGCCCCCCCTTCAGCCAGTGAATACCTGTGGGGTGGACATCGAGGTGGTGCCAAGCGGTGGAGAGATGCACACTGAAGATGTTTAAGGCCATGACGAACAACCCTGATCATCCACTCCATAAAATATAGCTGAAGTAGCGTACCAAAAGTAAAAGTACTCAACTCCCATTTCAGAATAATATACTTTTTTTTATTATCTTTTTTTATTGTGAACCAGTAACGTACATGTTTTGAATGCAAAGTAAAACGTTTTTTGTTTTTTTTGTTTTTTATTTTATTTTATTTGTGAGAGTCAAAACATAAATTTGTTTTTTTTGTTTATGTAAATATAGTTACATTTAGTTACATTGTTTGCAGGCAAGGACATGACAGGGGTTGAATTAATTAAGTATGGTTTATTTTATTTTTATTTTTTATATGGTATAGAACTGTGGTAGTCATAGAAACTGCTCTGTTAGACTGCGCCTTAAATACAGGTGTGTGCCTCTCAGTGTCTGTGGCAAGCAGACACCATTGATTTTATCCAATTATATAAATAATTAACACTACAAATGCAAATTAAACTCTTGTTAGCCTACTACAATAATAAAACCAATTCCTTTTTCAGTCCACTAGATTTTGCTGCAATGTTTTTGTTTTTTGTTTTTTTAAAAAAGTGAGAAATTAACTCTACTCCTCCCTTCTTAAAATAGTTTTGTTTTACAGTTCAGTACATTCTTACATAGAAACAGACCCAATTTATTCCACCATAACATTTTCAAATGTTTGTTCAGCCACACCCGCAGTATTTCCTCTTTACAGTTCTCCATCAATGAATGTTGAACATGAAACTCACAGAGCATTGTATCAAGAAGAGTTTAACTCTGGTCAGGTCCCAAACAAACTACTAAACCACTGTGTTTCTCCTCTAGGATGTTATATTTCAGGCTAAATAGAAAATCAGAGCATTTTTTAATCATCAATCAAAAGATGAACGGAGCCTGGAAGTAGGCGAGTGCAACTTCTACCTAGACAGTGATGATGCTGCTTATTAAGCATCAGGATTTTCATATCTCCAAAATCACTGCAGCTCACTGAAGCAATTTCTATCAACATAAGGCAACTTAAGTGACTTTGAACGTGGTTAACATGGTTGTTGGTGCCAGATGGGCTGGTCTGAGTATTTACTGGGATTTTCAGCACAACCATCTCTTGGGTTTACAGAGGATGGTCCCAAAAAGAGCAAATATCCAGTGAGCCAAAATGCCTTGTTGATGCCAGAGGTCAGAGGTCATGGCCTGGTTTAAACACCACAGCCTACCTGAGTATTGCTGCTGATCGTGTCCATCCCTTTATGACCAGTGTACCATCTTCTGATGGCTACTTCCAGCAGGATAACGCACCATGTCACAAAGCTCACATCATCTCAAACATGATCAACTGTGTGATGTCATCATGTCAATATGGACCAACATCTCTGAGGAATGTTTCAGCACCTTGTTGAGTCTGTGACACCAAGAATTAAAAAGAAGGTCCCACCTGATACTAGCAAGGTGTCCCTAATAAAGTGTATTATAAAACCAAACACTCTCTGAGAGCCAGAGGTCAAACACACACACACAAATAAAACAGGAAACAGCACGTTGATTCTCTTATTTGTTCAAATTTATTAGATATTCTGTTATGTTCCATTGTCTAGACCTTCTGTCACAGCGTGAAGCCGTGAAAAAGAAAAAAAAGGAACTAATTGTTTTACATTCACTACTAATTCCCCTGAATGTTGCCTTATCAGAAAAGAGAAAATTGAATACATTGTGAATCTTTGTCTTTCAAAAACAAAACATTAAAGAAAAAAAAAAACAGTAGATTTTGCAAGTGCTTATTCATGATTACAATAAAAGAAAAACAGTATTTTGGACTCCATCTGTTCCCTAAGCTATCCCTCCCCTCACAGTCATACCCTGGCTGGCATCACTGGTAATGCTACAGAACTGTACATCACACAGCCTACTCTAGTCTACGGGCCGACCCGTCATCGTCAAACTCAGTCAGGCTTTTCACTCCTCAGGTTTTAGTCTGAGGTCCAGCTGACTCCAGTTTGACTCTGAGGGGAAGCCGCCCTCTGAGAAAGGATTTCCCTTCTTGTCTGATGCAGTTCAAGAGCTTCTCAAAAGCACTGATGTCCTGATCAAACACACAGACGAAGAAAGGAAAGAAAAGGAAGTGTTGAGCATGCAGATCCAAATTTTGTTTTCATAAATCTCCCCTCGCGTATCGATGATGTAACGGCTCCATGTCATGCCTGTACACAGGTGTGAAACAAGGTCCTGCAGCTCAGAAACATCCTGCATAGTTGACACATCTGTCTCCCGGCTGTACATTCATAAGCATGGATGAGGTACGGTTAAACAACACGTGGACAGTCTGCTCCACTTCACACACACACACACGCGCGCACACACACTGTCCACAGAGCTGACGTCACACCTGCTCTCATGTTAAAGTTAGCAGTGCTGAATGATAGACCTGACAGCGCCGAGTCGCTGCGAATATTCCATTCAAGTCAGTGTTTGTATGTACAGTTTGTCCATTTCTATAATTATAAAGTACACTTATAACTCTCTTTACAACCTGTCCACACACAGCACGCACAGAGAGGTCACAACGAAACCTAAGAGACACTCACGCCTGATCCGATACACAACCACAGCTGGGTAACTGCACTAAGCTACGTCATGATCGTAGAAAACACCACCTACAGCCCGACAGGATCTGCAGTACGCTCAAAACAAAATGTGAGCTCTCGCTGTGACGAACTGCTCGACGCAGCGGGAAGAAATAAAGCAGAGATGCAGGAAAGAGCAGGACGAGGACGCCACCTGTTCAGATCAAGGCTACGACAACCGTCTAAATGTTTTCGCCAGAGAGATTCATCCTTAACTAGACTGACCTCATACTTTGAGTTAAGGTAGATGAAAAGCTTTAAAAAAAAGAATCACTATACACGGTGAAAATAAAAATTAAAACCACAACAAACATCGCAGATCTGCCTGGACCCATTTGCTCTGTCAGGTGAGAGGAAGCGGTACTTTGAGGAGAATATAAAAAAGATCCATGCACGCAGCGACGCACAGACTCTCATCCTCATTTGTTTTAGTCTAAAAAAAAAAACAGAAGAAGAAGAGTGGAGGCTTGTGGGGGCGCTCCAGTTAAAGCCCTAGCTGAGGAGAAAGGACATGCAGCGACAGCATGAGGCAAGTTCGACGGGCCGGCGGTGGGACGCGGGCGCCACGCACGGAGCCTCGATATTAAGCTTCTCCGTCTCCAGAGTGACAGTCCTTTAAGAGCGAAGGCAGTTGATAACACAAACGCAGATGCACGCACACACACACACACACACACACACACACACACACACACACACACACACACACACACACACACACGTATTGTACAGACTCTCTCTAATCAACACAAACAGTCCGCTTGAGCGCAGCTGCATTGCAGCGACATGCAATGACAGTTTTAGCGAGGAGTTGCTGTTGTCCACATGCACTTGTGACGGAGGAGGAAGAGGAAGAGGAAGAGGGAGGAGGAGGAGGAGGAGGAGGAGGGCTGGTGTGCATGTCCAAATGTGTGCGGGGGGAAACGATAGCAGAGTTTATCCATCATGCATGAAATTTGCTTTGAACCCTAAACAGGCATCAGCCTCCGAATTAAAAATATAAGAAGAAAATTAAAACATCAGTTTTCCCGACCGACTGCCAGACAGAGGGGACCGCGAGACAAAGAGGGGACGAGATCTAGACACATTTATACCAGGACAAGAATATAGACGATACTGAGGGGAGAGACGAGGAGTAAAGAAGAGACAGACAGTTATAATACACAGGAAGGGGGGGTGGGGGGGGGTGAATGGTCCAATACCTGCTAAAGTCTGATACCAATTATTGTGGGAACCTGTTTACTTAAAAACAACATTCTAATTAATTTAAAAGGCTTGACTTTCTGAGTCACGGTTTACACACCTGAATAAAAACAAAGCCCATTGTAATAATCAACTAACAATTACATATCAGGCAATTTACGTTCTGTGCAAAGAGTTTTTTTTTTTCTTTTTATATGTATGCAAAACCATGTTTTTTCTGTTGTGAACAGGAGGCTTGTGATTGGGGTAGAATCTGTACAGTACTGTTGAACCAATCTTGTCAAACCCCCCAATGAATCATGTGAGACAGGAAGAGAAGAGGTCGACGTCAGGGCCACTTCCTCATCGTGGTGGACGTGTCTCTGATGACATCATCATGACAGGGTTTGGTTGATTTGCCTCATTGCTCATGAGCAGCACTGGTGCCTCGAATCGGACCTGTATTACGCAGCTGGAGACGGAGAGAGAGAGAAGGTTGGTGTGTGAGTTTAGTGGTGAAGACTCCAGGAGGTGTATAAAGGAACAGAGTTTTTGAGGTGGGGTTGTGTGAGGCACTTATCCATAGTCAGTGTGTTACCTACAGTAGATGGCGCTTGGCACACCACCAGTTTGGAGAAGCAGACACGAGTGCTGCCACAGACAATAAGAAATGTGCTGCTGTGGACGTGGGCAGCAGCAAACGTATTTTAGACACTATCAGTTCACGTTCACGCTGTATTCTGAATATTTTCACCGCTTCATCTTGCAGTCAGACAGCCCTGTCCGACGGGGAGCTGAAGCCGTTATTTACACTCTCTCTAAAGTCGCCAGACTCCTCTGACAAAAGCAGTTCTTTCACTTCAGAGTACAGGAGCTGTTGGTCACTGCTGCCTCCAACACTAAGGTGCTTCACACCTAACCTGTTTGGTTAGGTTAAAACAAACTCGGGTCAGTTTACACGGTTAGTGCAGTCCGTTTAAACTGGTGTGAAAGCTGTCAGTCGAACCCTGCTGCAGACAACACAACCAAACAGACGGCTTGAGAAGTTGTGTCTCAGTCCACTTCCAAACAGACTCTGGTGCGGTTAGTTTAGATTCACAGTAGGAAGAGGACAGCAGCTCACATTCCCACTGTCACACCGGAGAGCCTCCTAGTTGAATGGAGCTCTCCAGGATTTAGCCAAATTTCAGTCAATCAAAGGATATTAAGGTTCCTGATTGGAAAATGATGCGGCAGACTGATGAGTTGATTTCCTCATCCTGATGAGTGACCCGCAGCCACACGCCATCGCCATCCAAAGGCAACCACAGAAGGCACCACCAAGACGTGCAAAATAGACATGAGAGCCTAAATTTAGCACGAATTTGGCACAAATTTAGCAGAGCTGACAGAGAGGTGATTGGAAATGACTGTGTCTTTACAAGCGGTCACAGTTCAGCTGTGTGGACAGCACCAGGATTCAACTCACAGCTTTTACACCGGCCCAAACGAACCATACTAACCACGTGTTAACAATAAAGACTAACGGTAACATCAGCAGGAAAAGGAGTAAAAAAAAAGGGAGAATACTTACGTCGATGTGCACGTGTGTTTGGTTACCAAATGATTAGCGTAAACAGGTTATATAGATGGACTTATACTGATCAGTTATAAGATCACTTCCTGAACAAATGTCACGATCAGCAGGTGGATTCATAAGTAGTTAAGGTTTTGTCAGCTATCATTAAATCCTGCGTCTGGTTTGCTTGCTTTCACTCCTCAAGCAAACTGCACCTCAGGTTTTCAGGTGGTCTCGGTTTGGTAGTTTGGCCTGCACCAGGGTTCAACCGACATCTTTACCACCAGCAAAAATGAACCCGGACAAGCAGGTTCGGTGAAAGCACATTTAAAAGGTTAGTTCAGTTTCACCAAAGTCACACAATAACACAATCAAGGCTGTGGTAGATCCGCAATTCTGCAAAGTAAAGTTAGCGCTCTTGTCAGTGGAGTCCGGCTGTCTGACGTTGAAATAAAGCAGTGAAAATATTCTAAATGTAGCGTACAACTAAACTGATTTTAATTTTTGTAGGTGCCTAAAATACACTTGCTGCTGCCCACGGCCGCATCAGTACATTGCTGAGTTTCTGTGGTGGTACTACTGCCTGCTTCTCCAAACTGGGGGCACCATGACCGCCACCTACTGCAGCAAGTACCTCATGAAACCCCACGTCAAAACGATCTATCCCTTTACATTTACATCAGTTAGCAATAAGCCATGCACATGCAGAAGAATCAGCTAACTCCACAAACATCTCAGTGAGGTTCTCTTTATTCCCACAATCACAAAACATCAGGAGGAAAACAGACTGAGAGCACAGAGTGAAGCGTTTGGAGACGAGCGATCGAGCTGCAAGAGAACGTTACCACGAGAGTGAAGATGAAAAACGTGAGTGGATGAAGATGATTTGAATGAAAACAGAAGATTAGAAACAGAAAGAAGACACGGGGCTGAAAAGATGTCAAAGCACAAACAGATCTGAAAAAACAAACTGGACAGACAAAAAAAAGGAGGAGTGAGTTAAGACAGCAGCCGGAGAGCAGAATTAAGAAAAGGGTGGAGAATGATCCATGCAGCGCCACCACCACCACCCCTCCTGTGATGAGACTTACTCAGCCTGCCTCTAGTGTTTGACCTACAGCGACGGGCCTCTACTCGTCTGTTGCAGAGGTGCCTCGCACATCTCCCTTCTGACGCATCTGATGTGAAATTCAGGAGTAAAGGGTTAAATCAGGTAGATCAGGTGTGTTGAGTCGTCTCCAGCACTCCGGTCCAAACAACAATCATCACTTGTACCATCACTTATCATTCACAAGAGAAAAAAACACTTTTAGGCCGAGTCCACATGTAGCTGTTTCTACGCTTGTTGGCTTTTCACCCACACGCAAACTGCATTTTAAGTCACTGAAAACTAGGGATGCGCATGATTAAACGCCCCCTCGCTAGTCAGCACCAGAAATATTCGTCAGTTAAACCAATTAGTGTTTTATTCATGTACAAAGCAGCTTAACTGTAATGCAGCCGCCCGCCACTAGTGGGTGCTACAGAGCCGTCAGACAACAGTCCTCTCACAAAACCAAAGCGGTTTGGCAGCACTTTGATCTAGAAAATTAATTCAGCAGCAATCAATCTTTTTTGAGACGTTAACAGCAGCTTTTCAATCAGGCTTCTGATTGCCCAACATCATTTTCTATGCGTGGCTACAGTGATATCGCTGCCTGTTGGTGTGCCGTGCTCTCGACAGCGCTTCAAAACTGTTTTTGCATTTTCGTTTAAACGGAGACGGAAACCTGTTTTCAGAAATGCTCGCTTACGTGTGGACTGGGCCTCAAAGTATCTGTAAACATGAAACAGATTAAAACAACTCTACTGAATCCTGTGTTCAAAGTTAAGTATCTTTACAGCGTTCCTTACGTCCACCCAAACCAGGAAGAAGACAGGACGGTCCAGTATGAGTCTAAGGTGATAGCTGGTGAGTTATTTACCTCCTCAAGCTCTTTTTGGGTCTCCTCTTCCATCCGCCTGATGTCCTCCATGGTCAACCCCACCCATCTGTCGATCCAGCAGAACAGCTGGCGGTGGAAGTTGGTGAAAATACGCTTTTCTTGCTGTGGAGAGATAAAGACGTTCAAATAAAACTGCAACTCTCCACGACCTCCAAGCAGAGGAGCCCTGACAGGCTAACCCCCAACTCCTCACTCCTCATTCCTGGCCCCAACAAACAAGGGCAACGAGTGCTAGCCAATCAGAGGCAGAGCAGGGCAGGTCATGCCTTTGCCACAGCAGGAAACAAACGTGGTGACCTGTGTGGGGCTGCAGCGACTGGCCCCTGGCCTCCTGTCATTGTGCTACAGTGGCCCCCGGGCAAAGCAAGTTGAGCATCACTGCAGTAGTTTAGAGACCAGACTCAGTTTCCTGCCTTCAGTCCATCTACCACCTGAACATTAACCCAGCAGAACAATGACATGAATATAACGCACACAAATACATGCTGGAGATTACAGGTGCTTCTCTGTCGCACATAATCTAACTTAGTAAACTCATCTCTTCCCTGAGCTGAACGATGCTTTGCTCAGTTTCATTTTCTCTCCCTCCAGTTTTAAGAAACACTGAAAAAGCCACGTCTCCCTCTGCTGTCCAACACAGAAACAACACTTCAATGACACCCTGAAACTCACAGCAAGATAACCATGCTATGGTTCATGTTAGACAAAAAATAACGTTTGATTTGTGGAGCTAATAAGGTGATTCAAGTGATTAAATCAACAATACAGACTCTTCATTAAAGAACAAACAAATCTAGCAGGACTTTCAACACTTGTGCCAAACATCTGATAAAATAAAGATGTGCTGCTTTACCCTGTGGATGAAGTTTTCCACTTTGGTCTGCAGTCCCCACCATCTGAACTTGACAGTGACCAGTTTGTACGCACACATGTGAGGACAGTCTGTCTTCAGCTCGTTCTGGGAAGGAACAAAACACACATTAATCACTGGAGGGACAGAGGACAGTCAACATGAGACAGGACAACATCATCTCTGCTTTCTGTTGCTGCGTCTGGTACCTTCCATTCAGGGCCGAGGGGTCCTCTGCCCGTCTTGACAGAGTGGAAAAGAGCAGGATCTTCTTCTGGTTTATAGTCCTGGCAGAGAACAAAAGGACGACATAACGTTAAGATCCTGAAAGAAAACAGACTGAACCTGAGTCACAGTCCAACACAGCTGCTACTGTCGATGAGTCTGTGCTGAGCTTTGGGTCACGCTCAGAACGTTTACCTGACCTCAGAGAAAATGTAAGATTAAAACCGGACTTTTAAAATCTTGTAAACATGGTCCGACTGAAATCACACTAAATCGAATTTCTCAGACGCAGATTAGCTCCACTTCACTGTGCATATAAATGCACTGAATGCAGTCCAGGAGCCTGTTGACGCATATGTTATAAGTCACAGTAGATGCCGACGTTACACTCGTCACACCTTTTCTGCTTCAAGAATGCTGGTTTGTCTAAAATCACACACTGGGGCGGCATTATACTGGCGTTATTTGGTTCTGAGTAAAAAAGTAAAGGTGACATATTTAAGGGCAATATTGCAGGATCTGTGTAAAAAGGGCTTTACAAAAAGAGCCAAAATACGGAAGCTTTCGTAGGTAATTAGCTGTGTTTCAACATCTATATTAATTCAAACTTTTCTGCTCCATAAAAAGCTAATGGTTAGCAGACAGGACTGCACAGTACAAATATGTCCCTTCAATGAATTGTGTGTTGATTGTTGTCTCAACAGCAATCCATGGAGGCATGGAGCGATTTTTGTCCCCCTTTTTAATAACTCTTTATTGAATGAAATGATGTTCAGTCCTGAGAAAACAAAATGCCAGGGGCTGTACACGCTCCAGCACAGAGAAAAGAGCTGGCTGGATGTTGTGTTTGTCATCAGCTCGCCAGCTATCCTTGTGTATGTTAACGTACTGACTGAGTCCAAAAGAACGCTTGTGCTAAATTTGAAGAAATTCCCTCGAGGCGTTCTTGAGATATCTCGTTCACAACAATGAGACAAACAACCCAAAATGCCTCAAGCATAAAAACTCTTTATATTTCATCTACTATTACTCTCCCTCATTTAGAAATCCTTAGTATATGACCTTGAACTTGCAACTGTTGAAAACTATATTCTCATGTGTGTGACTTGGAAGCCTCACACTTAAGTAAGCACATACTAGAGCACGATTGGCTGGCCACAAAATCACGTTCATACATCCATGTCTTCAACTCAGAGTCAAGGTGAGCACAGAGAAACTTTCTGTCTTCAGTAGATGAATGCAGACAAACTGCACATGAATCATTCTGCACAGTGAAGCTCAAACATCAAGGTCAACGAGCAAACAGAAAAACAGAGAGGGACTCTAAGTGTTCAGACGTGTTCAGATATCCTCCTACTGATCGGGATGAATAAACCATTTTAAATGTTGTTTGATTATCTGAAAGGACTAAGACAAACAACACAAAGCTGAAAACAGGAGCCGTTTTTCTTGGCGCGTGGGAATTAATTCCATGTGACTGTTTAGTCAGACTGCACCCTTCCAGGCCGTGTTCAGACTCCCGTCCAGGAACACTGAATCAGCAACCGCAAGATAGTATTTTTACTACAACCCCCAAATCCCACCGCCGAGCTCAAGGCTCACTGTGCTGTTTTAATCCATTGGGTGTGCTGGGGAAGAGCGCTGAATACCTGGAGCAGATGGACATTCAGATTAAGCCTGGGCCTCAACGCTGATCCACTTAAGTCATTATTGAAGAGGAGCTGGTGTAAGAAACGCTGTGACCCACCTGGATGAAAATGGCTTAATGCCTCCTTTAAGATTTTAAACCGCGGGCGACATGATGGTTTAGGTATTAAGTGACTGACAGGCGCCCACGACAGGACTGGTAAGAGGGTTTAAAGGGTAACGTTGGTGTTTTTCAACCTGGACCCTATTTTACCCTGCTCTTGTGTTGAAGTGATTAATGGGGATGATCATTTTTGAAACTGGTCCAGTATCGAGTGAGACCACAGCAGCAAGCAGCCGCAAAACAGGCTGCAATGTAACCTCTTGTTAGTGGTCATAAAATGCATCATCATTTTATGACCACTAACAGTGTTTGTTTTTGTCACTGACAGACTCAGATTATTATTCTAAGTGTGTGACAGCATTATGAAAGGATCCCTACAGAGATAGAGCTTTGTGTTAAAGAGTAAGATCCTTTTTGTTTAACCAGAAACAGCCCTGAAATCACCAGCACCAAACCCACCAGACTCCATTTAGATAAACAGTCATGTTAGTGTGTATAGAGGCAGCATGTTGTCACAGCTAACTGGTAAATTAAGGGTTAATTTAAACCAAACCAGAGCTGGTGATTGTTGGAACAGCTGAGAGATGAACCAAGATGGTTTCTGAGAGTTTTAATTGGTTTCTTGGTTTAAGTGTGTTTAATGATGATTAAATCACTATTTTTTTAAATGGAGTCTGGTGGGTTTGGTGACGGTGATTTCAGGGCCGTTTTTCTCTTTAAAAAAAAAAAAAGGTCTACTGGTATCTTTGTGTTGGCAAAAACACAAATAACAGTCTGAGGCTGTCAGCGGCAAAAACAAACACTGTTAATGGATGAAACTTGCCGATGCGAACACGCCCCGTGTCGTTACATTGCAGCCTGCATTAGCAAGCAGCTAGTAGCAAAAGGGAAACACAAACCTGACAGACACTGTAAAGATGAGCAACTGGGGAGACAAGGATTTGCGCGCCCTCCTTGTCCTCGCAAACGAAGAGGCCATTAACTGTCAGATGACGGGGACGGTGAAGGACGGGCCGACTTACGAGAGAATCGCCGAAGGACTGACCAGCCGCAGCTTCCCTCCCACGTCACTGTTTACGTCACGCGGAGCTACACGTTTTATTCCTTGCTCACGCCCCCCATTGCCCCGAAAAAGGCACATTCTGCATAAACAAAAGTAGGCATCCCATGTTGTAGCTTTCGGTTTAACTGCAATAGGAGATTGTTTGTTGCCAGCCAGCTGCCATTGTGTCAAACGAACAAGTTCACATTACGTCACCTACAGCAGTGTGTTCACTGGTGCGGTGCAGTTCAATCTGGTAGTTGTAGGTTTTCTACCTCTAAAACGAGAGAAAGTGCAACAGTCCCTTTTCTCAGTCCAGTTTTACAGAGAGACCGTCTTTCCAGTCATGAATTAGTTTTTAACCCAGTATGAGACTTGAATCCAACTGGATTCTCGTGCTGCTTCCGCCGTACAACTCCACATTAGAAAGTGTCTTCTAAGCTGAATGGGCACAGATGATGACGTCATATAAAAAGATAAATGGATGGATAATGCACGCCCTGGAGCTGCCCCATAGACTGAATAATGAACCAGCTGCTGGGACACTGTGACACCAATAACCAGCGTTTGACTGGGATACAGGCACATGTTGAGATTCACAGCGAGAAAGCTGAAGGGACACTTTCTGCAAAGCTTCTGCAACACACGAGAGACATTCACTGATGAAGTGTCAGTGAGTATTCATGCACGTCTTAATGGTCTGATTTCAGCTGACGGAGAGACAGCTGTCTCAATAAGTGGATGTGGAACATGTTTAATTATGGATTTGGTTTTTACTGAGAGCAGAATGTGAAGGCGACGGGAAACTCAGGGGGGACAGTGAGTCGGGTGACGCGCAACAAACATCTACATGCTGTACTGAGCAGCCAAATGATGATCGACAATTTAAGAGAAGATGTGCGGTAGCTGTGTGTATTTTTTTATCTACTATAAAGGCCAGATTATTCTTCCACATCTGTGTGTCCACTTTGGTTCACATGCTGTAAATGTTGTCATCTGCCCATGTCCATGAGGGTCCGCACAGGTACTGTTTCTATCGATATAGGGTCAAGTTGTGTTACATTACACTGTTGTTTCAAAAGGCCAGACCAGTGTGCATCTCTCCTCTCTCATTCTGCACAAAGTTCTCCACCAACACTCAGAGAGACACAGAGCTGCTCCTCCGTTTAATCCGTCTGGTCATCAGTCTGTATGTTGCACAAGATGGCTGCAACACACGTACAGTACAGCGCTGTGCTGCTAGTCTGTGTGTGAGGTTGATCATAGCGCGTCGCCATTCTTCTTGGTAGTTGTAGTCTACTGTGTGACAGTAGCTGTGTTTCCATCCAAAAGTGATTTGAATCATTGGGAAATGCACATTAAAAGAAATACGAATCCTGTGTGTTTCCATTAAATGTACGGACTTTGGTGAAAACTACGAACTCGCACGAGTTTTCCGCAGAACCGGAAACAAAACAAGTCTCACATTCTTCTTCTTCTACGTTTTCTGGCGGTTGGCAACCAGCTTGTAAATGAATTACCGCCTTCTCAACCCGCAGTGTGGATATCACCATGGAGAGAGGTGCGCTACGTCAGACTTAACTCGCACATAACTGTTTCCACCCCGTTTTGCGAGTGAGACAGCGCCTGGATGCAGGCGACTGATGTGTTTAAAAAAACGCAGCAACACAGACGTTTCATACACAAGACAAGTATAATGCAAACAAAGTGTCTCTGTCTCCGTCCCTCCCTCGGCCTCTCTGTTGATGCTCTGTACAGAAATAAGATTTTTTCCAGCTCTAGATTCATTTGAAAGGCCGACAGATGGAAAACGACTTTTTAACTCCGCCCACAAAGATTTTTTATGTTTCAAATGTACTTGATCCTTTTATAGTCATGTTATAGTTTAGTGTTCTGTGCTGCAAACATTTAAACCTCTGTAGCTCCAGAGCTGTGTGCACAAAGTTAACGTACAGCCCTGATATCTGGGGAAAAAATCCCTGTCTTTGCATTTTATTTTGATCCCAGTCTGTCTTTATAAAAGTGTGTATGACGTCTCAAATGTAGCTTTGACTTGTAACTGAACATGAAGCCCATTTCGCAGAAAATACCAAAATATATATGTATTGTGTAGCACCAGTCAGCCTGAAAACACCAAGATATGAATTTTAGTCCATATCGGCTGTTCCTGGTCCAACTCTTGTCTTTTCTGTTTTTGCATTTATTTTTTTTGTTGTTCAGCAAAAACAGCAAACACAGGAGCTCTTCGTGCTCTCGTGAGGTCGCCATTTTCTTTTCTACCGTGCATGCTTCTTCTGCTTTTTTTTTTAAAGATACTTTTTTTTTAGGGCTTTTGTGACATGCAGCACAGGGTCGAAGGTTGGACTCGAACCTGCAGCCACTGCAGCAAGGACAAAGCCTTTGTACACAGGCTGCCTGCTCTTCCATGTGAGCTAATGGACATCACACTGTGCTCGCTTCTTCTGCTTCTACTTGATGTGTATGGCAGTTTGCAGTCAATGCCACCAACTGAAATGGAGTGTGGATCAGTAAACGTGCAAGCATAATGCCAGACCCTCAATCAAGGTTCCAGACATCAAATCTACAGACTTTTCAAGGACTTTCCAGGCTCATGTCCGTCATATGGACGGACCCACCGCACCAGGCCAACTTTAAGCGTTTTACTGTGAGTAAAATATTTCATAGACTTCAGTGAGGCTTAATGGACGATGGCCATGAATCAATAAAATGGCTGCATGGATTATTTGACACTCTGAGTCAACCTGTCTGACCACGCTCCTCCTCAGGGTGGAGACATCCTGCTGTAAATATGTTTTCATCAGGCTGTGGTGTCTGGTCATTCATGTTCAGAAAGGAGCAACTCACCCCAGGGGCCACTTCTTCTTTGTTTGAAATATCTATGGGAGACACCTCCACAGTCCTCCATGTCTGCTCGTCCAGGTCGTGGACCTGACACACACACACACACACACACCCACACACACGCACACAGAGACAAACAGCAGCAGGTTAACCTCAGCTCAGCAGACAGGTAACACTGAGACACTTTATTCAAATCTGTCCTGAGTGTAAATCAAATGAGATTCAAATTAAAAACCTCAGAGGTGAACTGGATCTTGGATCTTTGTCTCTTGAACGTGCATCAACATATTAGGATGTGTTTTTGTTTCTAATTAAAGGGGTACTCCACCTGTTTCACACTGGGGCTTTTTTATTAAGTCTGTGAGAACAATATATGGAGGCCTGTAGGAGCTTATATTAAAATGATAATTTAAACCTGAAAATGAACATTTACTTCCACAACAGCATTTTAATTTCCACATGTGAATGTTTATAAAACAAAGATGCAATGACCGAATATGCATTTCCTTTTCCACAAACAGGTGTTCTTTGATTTAATAAAATGAAAATAATAACATTGTTTTACATTTAACTGTCAAAGTTGTAACCCACTGTCCAGTGCACAAAATTTTAAAGTTATTTAAAATTTGATTTGTTAAGATAATTACTTAAAGGAACATCCTTAACTTTTTATTTCTCCACAGTGTTCTCTTCTATGTCCAGATATTGCAGTGTATCGTGCAATTTGTGAAGCCAAACTGCTGCAAGCATTTTATTTACTCTATTTATCTTTTATTTTAGTCTCTATGGTTTTGTTGTAGCTCCCTTTTCACAGCCATCCCTTGGAAATGGACAGAATTAGAACCTTCCTTTTTTTAATATGTGGGTTTAGGTTTTTTTAAGGTTATTTATTTTTATTTATGTATTTGTTTTTATTTATCTACTTATTTATTTTAGTCATTTTTCTTTATTTCTCTGTGTGTGTTAATTGATCCGCATTGACACAGGATATGTTAAAACTGCATTTCGAAAATAAAAAGGAAAGTTAAAAAAAAATTGAAAAGTAAAATGAAATAAAAATAATGTAACCTTATTTTCCATTTGTGCAGGTAATATTTAAGTAAAAAAGTGGAATTTGTTAACAACTTAAACAGCATGTGACATTTCATTTTCAAAGTCTTAAATTGTTGTACAGTGGACAATACTTAAATGTTAATTTAAATTTAAAAATTAAAGTACAACATAAAATCTATCTAACATGTGTGCAAAAAATTTTAACTTTAAAATGCAATTTTGATTTAACTTTTTCAATGGGAAAATAAAATTGCAAATTGGATTACTTTTCATTTTCATTTCATTTCTTTTTACTCAAATAAATACATATTTGAAAATTGAGAACGCAACTTGTTAACAATTTGAAAATGACGATTTGACGCTTCATTTTCAAAGACTTAAATTCCTGTACGGTGGAAAATATTCAAATGTTAATTTTAATTTAAGAATTAAAATGCAACATTAAAATATACTTTTATCTTTTATTTGTGCAATGATTTAAACTCAAATAAAAAAAATCGTTCTTTGTTTTAAAAACTCAAATATATAGCTATTTGCGATTTTGGAATTACATTTTACGTAGTTATGTTCTGCTGCTTCAATTTAGACCCGTTCTTTTTTTATTCCTCTTTGACACCAACACGCCTCCACACTGCGTCCTCTGCTCACTTACATTTTCTATTGTTCCCATGTCAGGTTTGTGCCACGTCTCGATCTTTATCATAAAGTCGTCCTTCATGTACTCATTCTGAAAGGCAGGAGAAAACACACAATAACAATTGTGGCATGTGACATGTGGCCTTTAGATTTTAAAGTGACAAGTGAAAACACTGCAGAGCTGAATAAAGCGCAGCTGATCTCAGCCGATACCGGCGGCACAGAGAACACCATGAATGGAAGAGATGTGTACGTAAACCCTGCAGCTAAATCCAATTAACCAATCAGACGTTTCTACTGAAACAACACAAGTGATGCTGCAACGCTCAGCTCTCATCTATTTTAAGATCCTCGTGGCAGCAGTTGGCTTGCAGGTAACGTTCAACAATACTAGGCTGTGAAAAAATACTATCAACAGACACATAGTGATCTCACACAGTGGTATCTGTGTATTATTGTGAGTAATTAAAAGTAAAGGCCCAGTCTCACCAGTATCTACACAGCAAAATTTAAGTGTAATTCAATTTGTTTCTATGATCAGTAATTTCTGCTCACAGGCATCAAATTTAAATTAACTGAACTTTGAAATGTAAATATGCACCCTTGACAAAAAGCAAGCTGTCTTGACAGACCCGACCTTTGAGGAAACAGGAGCCCCTTTTACACAGCCTGTTCAAGATGGGAATGTTACGCCATTATTCCACCTCACTGTTCTGTACAGAACGTACAATCATGAAATGAAGGGATAGAGTTGTTTTGCCTTTAAGCCAGCAGTGGAGGTCATAACAGAGCTGAGTCCCAACTGTGTAAAAAGCATGGGCCACAGGAGGAAGAGGAGTGTGACGCTTTGGCGACGTGTTATGTGCAGAACCCACTGCCAGGAGATTTAAAAAGCAACTTGTAGCAGTTAGCAGCTAACTCAAAAAGATCAGCACCTGAAAATATCTAGAGACTGGGAAGACAACCAGTACGTTCACATGACTTTAGAGTCCGACTAAAAACAGACTTTTAAAATCCACGTAACCATGTTAGTCTGACTGAAATCATACTAAATCGAATTTCTCAAAGTCAAAGTGACGTAATAGGTCAACAGGAAAAAGGTCCAATACTAACAAGCTGAAAGGGGGCATATCTCCACCTATCGTAGAGGAGTCGCACATACTTGGCTCAATAAATGGATTCCCCTCCCGTGCTTGTGTACTGGGACAAGGACAGTAGGCCAGTTAGATGTCCTAGTTGAGTTATGGAGGGAGTTTTAATAACTCTTTATTGAATGAAATGATGTTCAATCCTGAGAAAACAATGCCAAAGGCTGTACACACTCCAGCACAAAGAAAAGAGCTGGCTGGATTTTGTGTTTGTCATCAGCTTGCCAGCTATCCTTGCGAGTAGTTACTACATCACCAAGCTCCAAACACTCAAAGACATACAGATACATTTTGCGGTTTCACTGACTGGTGTGACCAGGTCTTAGAAAACGTAAGAAATTCGACAACTCACCGTCACAACTGTAGGAAAAAGGGGAAGAAGAGAGAAAAATGCATTAACATAAAAAGCCAGGTTGACATTGCATGCATGTGTTAGATAGATAAAATATCTATTTAAATGAAGCCAAGATCACATGCAGCTATGACCATTTCATCATATCATGCAAGATTTGTAGTGAACTCTTCAGCATGAACTTACTTGTGCGACAGTATGGGTAGGCGTTCCAAGCCTTTTCGTGAAAAACTAATGCTCCCTCTGGTGCAATCATCTTCACATAACCTGGGACTTTACTGCAGTGGGACAAAGGAAGATGTCAGACAATCAAACACACAGTCCTTTATAAATAAAAAGGCCATTTTGTCTTAACTGGTTAAAGATTAAAAACATCTTCGGGGCTAATCAAAACTTAACCTGACTCCTGTCTGACCGCTGAGCGTGGACACTTCCTGTGTCTGTCCTTTCAAAGTAAACTCCCACATGGTCCAGTCATATAGATTTGGATTTATTTTGACAAGATAGTTTCATGTTTTGTTCTTTTTCTGCGACTAAGCGACCAATAAAATCTTGCCAACTAATGACCTTTGTGGTCGACAAACATTTGGTAACTATTAGAGGGCAGCGCTAATCAAAACCTTTTACCAAACCTATGATTCTGCTTGTAATGACGTCTCCTTTTTATTGATCTCTTGCCAAAATAACATAACAGTTCTTTCCTGCTATATCAAAGAACCAGTCACACAATACAAAGAAAGGGTGGACAAAAGAGGAAACACCTGACAGGGACTCAGATGACTTCAGACAAGCTCCAGTTGTCTTTGTACTGCTTTGTAGAAACTCTGCATGTAGCCGAGATATCAAACCTCTGATTAAAGAGGAGGGCCTCAAATTATCTGAGGTAAGATGAGGGAATCTGCTTTGCAACAAGTGCCTTACTGTCCCGTAATAATGAACGCAACCTCAAGGTTAGTGAGGCCCTGAATGGCGTCTGACTTCATAAAGCTACTTCTGAATTAGTCATCACTTTGAAATGGAGGACATCATGCAGGAATATACTGAAAGGTAAAAAATGGCTTCTTGTTTCTGCATACAGAGTAGTCTTCACCACCTGATGTCTCCCCTCAGATCGCTGCCAAACAGCTCTACTGTCAGATTTAACAGCTGGCAGCAGGCGCTGTCTGTTGCCTGAGATCCAAACAAACACGTCCAGATGGAGGAAAAAAAAAAAAATTCAGATCATGTTTCTGTTGCCAGCGCTCCAGGTTTTATGTGCCTTACCTACTTAGGTTACGTGTCCGGGGCGTTGGCAGAAAGGTGCTAACAATGCCATAAATGCCTGCTTTGTGACGCTGGTTATTTATAAAAATAACTGTGGGTGCCAGTTTGTGGCCGTCACAAAGGTGCTGCCTCAATTCTGTGGAGTGAGACAGCAGATGCTCTCCTGTCTCTTCATCCCCATCACTGAGCTTTGAATTGCCTCCACTATCTGGCATATGTTCCTTTACACCCCACAAATTCTGCCTGACAGTGTCCAGCTCGTGTTGTGCACCCTTGACGGTCTGATGCATTTGAAAGACTTGCCTCTTTAGATGGTATATTTTATGTGTGTATTGTCCCTTCTCGCCGTCCTTCTCGTAAGGTTCATTCTTCAGCACCTCGATGCCTTCTCCTCCTCCTGTCTCATTCTTGCTGGCCTCAGCCACAGAGAACAGCTGCCCTACTTGATACTGTGAGACATTGGAAGAGAGAAGACGACACGGAGTGAATACACAGCCTTAAACTACGGGGACAAATCCTGTCATTATTTGCAGGAACAGACAAAGACTGAGCAGGTCCCTGAAGCCGAAGCAGGTGCTTCAAGGATGCAGCACGAACACCTACTAGCTGCTACACAGGAGATTCCTACACTGTATTTAAGGCTACTCAGAAAGCCAAGACTTCTATTTTTAAACATGTTTCACAGAGTATATGCTGTATTTAAAACAGCTATGTAAGAGTGTCTGATCATGAGCCTCCAAATTGTGGTGTTTTGCTGTTTTATTGTCCCTTGATGAAGTATTTCTGGATAACAGTGAGCTGTAAACTCAAATTAAGGCTTTAAAATATCCTTTTATCTCCCTGCAGCTGACCTTACAGGAGCTACATCCATCATTCTCTACAGTCTATAACAACGACATCCTAAATGGTTTTCATAATAAACTTTAAACCCCTGATAAGGAATGTGCTGATGCTTTCTTATGGAGGACCAAAAATGACTTAATATAAATCAATGAATAAATCCAGAAATACATAAATAAATAAAAGTAGAAAATAAACGAATAAATAAATACATACATAATTGAATGCCGAAATAAATCCAGAAATAAATGTTTAAATAAATATAGGAATAAATAGCTGAATAAATATAGGAATAAAAAAATAAATCCAGAAATAAATGCTGAAATAAATACAGAAATAAATAAATAAATAAATAAATATAGAAATAATTATCTGAATAAATATAGGAATAAAAAAATAAATAAATGCAGAAATATATGCTAAAATAAATACAGAAATAAATGTCTAAATAAATACAGAAATATAAAATAAATACAGAAATAAATGCTGGAACTAATACAAAAACAAAATGCATAAACAAATATAGGAATAAATACATAAATGCCGAAATCTATGCTGACCTAAATACATAAATAAATAAATGTAGTTGTACAAAAATGTGGAAATAGATTTTAAAATATTCATGTTATGTTTATTTATCTACTTTCATACATTTATTGATGCATTTATTTATTTATTCATTTTAACATTTATCTATTTATTCCTTTATTTCAATATGTATTTATTATCATATTTATTTATTTATGTACACAATTGTTTATGTATTTATTGTATGTAGAATTACCCACTTTGTATGTAGATATAAACAGCTCATTCTGAGGTAAAGAAAACCCAACTATTCTTATTCTTTAGTTATACACGAAAGAAAAGATAGTTATGAGTGTTATGTGTCATTTCTGCCTCTGAATTCTACACACTGGACCTTTAAGTCATTTTTCATCCTCCATACAATCTACAGAAAATCCACAAACAACAAAACTGTTATTTCTCATAAAATCTAAAAGCTCTAACTGCCCACCACAATGTTTTTTTTCCTCTAATAGCGGGCTGTGAAACAGGGCCAATGTATGATGTCACTGGGCATCACACTGAGGTCTGGGCTCACTGAACCAAACAGGCTATTTCTGAGCACAACTGCACAGAAAACCAGCACAAAAAGTGATTCCCATTAAAAGGAAGACGACAAGAGAGACTGGAGTTTTAATGGCTGAGTTCCAGCTCCCATCCAGCTCTCTGTGCAAACACCAGCACCAGCCTGACACACACACCAACACCAGGCTGACACACACACCAACACCAGGCTGACACACACACCAACACCAGGGCGCTCTAACAAAGGCCATGTTGTCCTGGCATGTGCCCCAGATGAAAGCCTGAGATGAGCGTTCAGGAGGAAATAAACACAAACTATTCCAACATGCTGCTGCTGTAATATACAGTGTGTTGTCTGAGGAACACTGGACTCAAAGTGTGTTTGCTCTAAACAACTTGTGATGTATTTGCGAGGGCACAAAGGTAATGATTACTCACCTCTTCCACAGAGACTGGCAACACTACACGGCTGAGGGAGAGGAAACAAGGGCGAGGTGGGGCAGGAAATGGAGAGAGAGAGAGAGAGAGAGAGAAACAAACAGGTTTAACACATTTGTGCGTAAATAGACGAGTAAAGTGCTGGAAAAGATGATCAAATGTTAAAGATTTTAAAACACCCTCTTCTTGTATCAATGCCTGAGCACAGGAACACCAACATCACAATCTGCGGAAGCATGACTGGCACAGAGTGACCGGACAAAGGCTCGACGCTGTGGATAAACTTTACTCTGACCATCTTTGGGGAAAAAATGAACCAGCTCTGAGCTAAAAGAGGAAAATCTGCCTCGCAGTCTGAATGTTAAAACTCTGCTTTAGTCCCCAAAAGTATGTCATTTGGAGACGGCACATGGTTGTAGCTGCAGCATGATTACACAGCATCCTTGTAGCTGAAGACCAGAGGGTCAGTTAGACAGTAGGAGTGACCATATCACCATACTGCAGAGATGCACAAGAAAAACAAATGTGAATCGATGCACAAATAGTTCCTAAAACCACGACAGTATCTACATTAGGGCTGCGTGATAATATCAGCACGTCATCATCCGATATTAGATTTAAAATGAACAACTGGAATCTGCTAACATGCTTGTTTTTATTTTGCCCATTGAATAAATATTGCATACACTGAAAGGCATTGTATTTCACGTCTCCATCTGCTGGGGGGCCGCCATGATAAGAGTTATGATATTAATTCCACGACAGAAGAGATTTGACGATCACTATAATTAGGTGGGGAAAAATTGATATATTGATATCGGTATCAATTATCGGCATGAGTTGTTTTTCGATATTGGCAGGGAAAAAAAATCAAATATCGTGCATTGTTAATCCACATTAATTAAATAAAAAACACTTATCAGGATAATAAGCATTTACAAATATCCAATGCTTGAAAACCTTCAAAATAAAAAACTGTTTTCCTGCTTTACCTCGCATCATTTTCACATTAGATTAGCCTTCATTGTCTCCCTTAGGCGACATCTGACCCAAGTGTTGCAAAGATGCCCTACACCAAGTTACTGCACATCCCTCTCCCACCACACACACACACACACACACTCACACACACACACACACTTCTCCTCCTACTGCAACATATGCATTTGTGCCTACTTGCCCAACATATGGTCCAGTTGGCACGCTTCATTTAGTTTTGGGTGGTGCGACTGTAGTTTATACTGTCCAGTTCATAATGAAGGAAAGAAAAGACATGTGCCTCTTCCTGAACACAACATACATGAAGTAAATAACTCACAGCTACAAACAGACACGGAGCATAACCAGGTGTTAATCACACACAGCCTAGATTTATATATCACATCTTAATTATGGAATGAGACAACTGCCTGAATGGACACACAGTAAAAAGGGACTTTCTTACTGATGGTTTCCTGCCCTCCCTGGCAGCACCTCCTCCTCCTTTGCTCACAACTCATACAAATCCTGTGCAAAGACTGGCAGATTCAGCACCCCACCCTTAACCTAAACATAAACTGATGGATGAAGCTCGCTGGGGGCTAAAAATAAGCTGACAGGCTAAACTCAGGGCAGGAAGTCCCTCGACCAGAGGGCTGAAAATGTAAACAATTAAAGCAATTACACACTGTATGTATAGCCGAGAGAATTAACTGAGACAGAGAATATATTATACAAGCTAAGGCTGAGCGATATGGAACAATGCCAAATACCTCGACATAAATATTGCAGCGATAATTAAGGGTTGACTTTTGATGCTTTCATAAAATATTCATGCAATTAGATTTTTGATAAATTGGGTAAAGACAAATAACAGAACAGCTGCAACAGTCTAGTACTTTAAAAAAGGGTACTGTAAATATCAAGAATACACATTACAAGACTTACAAGTGATTGAAAATAAACTACTGATAATGATAATTAATAGTTTGGGTTATTTTTCTCTAGCAAAAAATGCCAGACATTCATTGTTTTATTTTTCATAACCATCAGGATTTTCTGTGTTTAATGTCCTTGTAACTGAAACCATCCAGTTTGTCAAAACAAAACAAAAAATCCAAAGACGCTGTGAGCTTCAGGAAATCATCACAAGCATTTTACTGTATTTCACAACTAAATAAGTAAATAATCTGAAGATGATTAATACTAGAAATAGAAAACATCCTTAAAGTTCCTAGGGCTGACCCAAATGTAATAGATGTCCAAATCAGTATTTGAATGCTTAGTTTTCCGACACCATTATCCCCCCAAAATAGCTCACAAATTAAGAAATAATCCAACTGAATTCGTTACGCATCAACATTAACTGTTAGTCATTCTCAGACAAGGACATTAACACTTTTTGTGACTTAAACGTACAGATGCGCGAATAACGTTTCTTGGTGTAGAGCATTTGTGGGTAATTTCTTGAATAGTAGATAATAGATAGAATAATAGTAAAAATATCTCCTGTGGAAAATTCACACAGGTCTTCAGGACGCGCCCACCAGTAAGCGCACAGACACGTGCATCTTCGGCACGTGGACACGCACCTCGTCAGTTTCAAGTCGCATGATGCAGCAGTGAGAGCGCCACAGTTCAGTTTAACAACTTTCTTCTTCTCTCTTGATGCGCGTGTGAATGGTTAAGGTGAGAAGCCGCCCATGTTTCACTTCCTCGCATCGCCCAAGCCGTGAGTTGCACATGTGCGTGTGTGTGCACTGCTGATGTTACACAATGTCAATCAAGCAGCGCGCCGGGAATTTGACTGGTGTTTTAAATCGGCATATTTTAAACTGGCCGATCACGTGAAAGCCAGCCTGATTCCGAGCACTGCCGATAAATCGGTGCAAGTCTAGCCAACACTGACCTCAACTGCAACAAAACTCGAAAAAAGTACACCAGGGAAAACACCAGGGATGAGCGAGTGCAACATTATCTGTAACTGTTCAACAAGCTAAATTATCTCTGTACCTGTACTTGTAGTGGGCGGAGTCTGTGCCAGAAGTGGGTGGGGTTTAAATCAAGTGGGTTGGGCCTACGAAGTTTCAATATTTACTACCAATCATCTCCGCCATATTGTTTCATTCACACCTGGTGTGAACGCAACATCAGGGCTCAATCTCTGCAGTGTGACCTCACTCAGCTATAGATCGTGACTGAGCACGACTTAGCTTTACTTACATGAAATCTTCAAGATTATCACTTCAACTTTTTTTTTGCCTCCCAGCTCATACTGTACATGCCATACACCATCTTCTATTTTTCTACAGCAGAGACTTTCCAGGGACATACTGTGTGTGCTCCACAAAGACTTCTTCATCAAGCATAAATATAACCTGTCACGATTAATTAAATTTTCAAAGACACATCAAGGTTCTGGCTCTGACAGTCGTGTAACTGGAGGAACAATGTAGCAGCACAACTGGAAAAACAAAGGCAGAGAGCAGCGTGTGTGTGTGTGTGGTTCTGGCGCGTACTGGTGTGTGTGGCTTTTGTACCAGAGAGAAATGAACATGTTGGCTCTGGCAAAATGTACAAAAGCATCCCCTGCAGGAGATCGTGTCGTAGATGAATCAGGCACATTGAGCACGTTACACCAGAGGGGTTTAAATCCAGTGCCATGACGAGCTGAGAGCTGAAGTCTACACACCTGTTAATTTCCCTGAATAGATTAGATTTCAGCGCCAGATGAGGAGCTCATCAGTGAAGCCACCGGTGGTTCGCTCGGCTCCATCATTTTCCCAATAATATTCACTGCGGTTTCATTAGAGGTGATGTAGCATCACTTTACCGGCGAAAGAAGGGGAATAATTATTAATGGAAAACAATTTGTGTTTTGCTTCTACATGAGACCAAATGTGACCGTGACAAACACAAATTTGAGACAAAAAAAAATCTGTTATCTGCTTATGATGACACCATAAAGCATACAGCTCTCCTCAGCCTACAGGTGTGTTAATGATTAGTCAGGTATTGATTATTCCCTGGCAAGAAAGCCATTGTGTTGTGCTGGGAAAACACGTATACCAGCGTGGCCAGTGACAGAAAGAAACCCCAGCAATTTGCATCCTTAGTATTCAGCCTCATGCATTCATTACATACCCAAATTAACAGTGTTTACACTTGCTAACAGTCACTTATGGATACAGAGCAGCTGCAGCAGAGACAGAGAGCACTGCAAATAGCTTTGGTGGATTATAAAGGGCAAAAGTATTCGACAAAGGCTGACCAGAGCACCACAGGTCAAATGTCTTATACTTCAGGTGACCTGTAGTTATGTAAGATCAAGTCTAAGTCCACTGAAGGAGCCACACACACCTGCAGCACAGGTACTGTGAAGCTCACACACAGAGGTGGATCAGTCTGCTTGATTAGCTTCTCTTTTCACTACGACTCCCACAACTAAAACACCAACCACTTAATTCAACTAGAGCTGAAATGATTCGTCAATTTAGCTTCTTGAATGTGATGATTTGCTGATTTTGTTGCCGTAATTGACAACAATCTGAATATCTTTAGACATATACAGCATAGATTTTGCTGCAAAAATGAAATGGCTGAAGTGAGAAATACAGACTGAAAACTTTATCGTTGTGGACATAATTAACAGATGAAAAAAGATAATCAATCACAATATATTTTATCGCAGCATATGGCAACATATTTACAATCGCAATAATATTGTGTTGTGATCTAAATATTGTGATAATATCTTACTGTAGATCATCTGGTGAGTCCCACCTTTACATTATAGCCTATTAGACGCTTGTGGAAGATTTGGTCATAATTCACACAAGAATTCCTAAGTTATGGCCAAAAACATGTCTTGTGAGGTCACAGTGATCTTGACCTTTAACCACAAAATTTGAATCAATTTATTCTTTAGCCCAAGCGGACGTCTGTGCCAAATTTGAAGAAATTCCCTCAAGCTGTTCTTGAGATATTGCCTTCACGAGAATGAGATGGATGCATGGTGACACTGATCTTGAGCTTTGACCTATGACCACTAAAATCTATTCAGTTCACGACTGAATCCAAGTAGATGTTTATGCCGTTTAAGAAATTCTCTTCAGCTATTCTTGAGATATTGCATTCACAAGAATGAGAACAATAAGGTGACACTGGCCTTGACCTATGACCACGAAAATTTAATGAGTTTATCATTGAATCCAAGTAGATGTTTGTGCCAAATTTCAAGAAATTCCCTCAAGCTGTTCTTAAGACAATGTGTTCACAAGAATGAGATGGGTCTAAGGTCACACTGACCTTAATCTTTAACCACTAAAATCTAATCAGGTCATCCTCGAGTCCAGATGGACATTTGTGCCAAATTAGAAGAAATTCTTTTAAGACATTCTTAAGATACCGTGTTCACAACAACAAGACAGACAAGATAAAGGTAACCTTGACCTCTGACCACCAAAAACTAATCAGTTAATCTTTGAGTGCACGAGCATGAAAGTGAACATTTGTGCCAAATTTGAAAAAAGTCCTTGAAGACGTTCATGAGATATCGCGTTCACAAGAATGGGACGAATGTACAACCCGAAACAATGCCTCCACTCATGGCTATCGTCGGCGTGGAGGGATAAAAAACAAGCACGTTCATTAAGTCCTCCTTGGCGTCAGAGAATCATAACATGAATTTTATACACCAAATAATAAAGTTAGTTGCAAACCTAAATTAAATCAATCAGAAACAGTGGAGAAATCAGTTAATTAAAACTATAAATGTACCATAACTTGCAGACCTAAAGCACCTGCATGTACAGCCTGATGTTTATCTGTGACCAAAGTTGAGTTTTACAACTGTGATAACGACTCGCTCTGACATTATTATGTAAGCGGTGAATCTTACAGGACAGGTTAGTAGGTTAGCAGGGTGCTATCTGCAAACTGCAATTGATCCTTCTTAAAATGCACTTTATTGTAAAATGTTTGCAAGATCCTTTGAGCCCAGGATAGCAAAAGTAGTCCCAGTGGATTTGGTGCTGAACTGAACTGATAAACACTGAGCAGGATAAATAATTACCCTGAAATTCATTTAACATCTGGTACTAAAAACAACAAACATTCCAACTCCCCCAAACTAATATTTACTGCACAGCTTTTCATATCGTAGTGTTCTCCTTTATGAGGAAACTCCAGGATAGATACAGGCTGTAGATATGGACGACAACGTCCAACTGAGGCATCACTAATAACGGCACCACACAGATAACCACGGTGCTATGACACAGCTCTGTTTATATGGACACCATGAAAAAGCAAATTAATTCCTCTCCTTAAAATACAGGCCTCCACACTCTCACTCAGTCTACGCCCAGGTCTTGTTTCAGCTCACAATTGCATATTTGACCTCCTTTTAAACAAAGGATATGAACTGACAGTTGCTAATGAGTCACAATATTCTGAACTGTCATGAAATCTGGAACATGTAAAGACATGATGTGACAGGAACATCTGTTTGCTTATTGATTATGTTGTGAGCAAGATTTGTTTGCAAGAGTGTGGGGAAATTATTCTGCATCATCTGAGTTACAAATTAATAGTTTTTAACTGATTACTGACCACGATCATACTCATTTTATTTATTAGTTTACGTCGTCTATCTGGTTTTATTTTGTTACTTTAAGTGTTGTACATGTTATTCTAGTTATTAATATGCAAAGATATCTCAGCTCTAGAAACACTCCATGTCCGTTGCAGCTATAAAAAGACATATTTTACTGTTATGATGAAGGACAGTCCAAAAAATAGAAGTCAACATGATCAACTCTTTCCCAAATCCCAAACTAAAGTGCTGAAACTCAAATGTGAAATGTGTGATGTCACAGGGCATAAATGTCTAGATGAGACTGAGAGCACTCAGGAGAACGTTCTGAGTATACGGGGACATTTTCTGTTACAGGACTGAGAACGCCACAGTGTGATAAAGCTCATTTGGGAAAAAAAAAAAGACAACAAACACACTGTGGGTCCACAAAATCAGACTCCCGTTCATTCTCTACAAAGCAGCTCCAGACTTTATACCCTATGACATCACAATTTGAGACTCACTTCTCTGGTTTCTGGCTTTGACAGAGAGTCACTCATGTTCACAAATACTGATTAAACTTTACAAGACCATGGAAAGAACATACTGGTATTCTTAATTTAGGCGGTGTTCCCCTTTAATTTGGCACGACTGCACCAGGGAACACAGGGGAGCAGGGGAGGAAAGTAACTGAGCACATTTACTCAAGTACTTCAGTATGATTTGAGGCACTTGAACTTTGAGTATTTCCATTTATTTTATGATACTTTAAACTTCTACTCCACTACATTCATCTAATTATTTGAATTAAAAGTCACTTTCAACAACAAAGCTATGCATCAGTATATGAAGTCGTCACAATGAGCTCCAACTTTACCAGCTGCAACATACAGTGATGTGCACACAAATGCACCACTTACTACTTGTAACAGTATTCCTACACTGTTTTATTGTTACTTAATGTTAAGTAAAAACATCTGACTTCTTCTTCCTCCACTACATGTGGTATGGTTTATAATGCAGAGTAAATAGCATGCAAATGATAATACCTCATATTAAACTGAGACCAAAACTTTGCTGCATCAATCTGTTGTCTGAGAAGCATATAATACAGCATAAAATGTGCTGCAGTGACTTAATTTAGCACTCCTGCACAAGAGAACAGAAGGGGAGCAGCTGTGGAAGGCGACTAAGTACTTTTGTACAATTTTGAGGTACTAATTGAGTATTTCCATTTTGTGATACTTTATTCTTCTACCCCACATTACAGAGAGAAATATTGACCTTTACTTCAATACATTTATCTGATAAACTCAATTACTACTTTACAGATTTAAAATAACGCAAATCAACAAATGGAATAGATTTCTAGATAAAGCTACACATCAGAATAAAAACTATTATAGAGATTATTCTTTTATGGCATGAAGGCAATAAAATGCTTTTATTAGACTGGACAAATTGAGCGTGAAAGTGGGAGAGAGACGGGACGACATGCAGCAAAAGGCTGATAATCTGAATCAAACCCGCGGCTGCTGCAGCGACAACACAGCCTCTGCACATGCGGCACCTCTTCTACCAGGTGAGCTACTGGGCAGCACATAAAAAGTAATTAATATGAGCTGCAGGTTTACAAGATGCAACATTAATGTGATGAACACACTAATTTATCACTCACATAATCCAATAGTAGAGTATTTATGATTCTGAAATGGCCCACTCATCATAATGAATACTTTTACTTTTGGTGCTTGGACTTTTACTTGTGACAGAGTACTTATATACTGTGGTATCTTTTCTTACGTAAAAGATTTGAGAACGTCTGCCACCACTACATGTAGCATGTCTTATTAAACAGAATAAACTGCATGCAAATGATACTGCAGGCCAAACTGCATCAATCTGCTGTCTGAGATGCATGTAATAAAGCATGTAATGTGGTGCAGATTTTCTTGAATTTAGCACTACTGCACAAGGAAACAAAAAGGGAGCAGAGGCGGAAAGTAACTAAGCACATTTACTCTGGTACTTTTGTACAATTTTGAGATACTTGTACTCTAATTGAGTGTTTCCATTTTATGACACTTCCTCTACTCCACATTTCAGAGAGCAACACGGTCCTTTTACTCCACTATATTTATCTCATACATGTAATTACTAGTCACTGAACAGGCTCATATCATGATTATAAAAAAAACCTCCTCAACAAATACATCTGTAACACTTTCTTTGCTGGTTTTCATAGAGTGTGTTGCCAATATATTATTAAAGAAGCAGCCACACAGCAGCATACAAAGCATTCAAAACTAGCCCCACCTTTACCACATGAATGCATCACTAATAATATCCAATAATAAAACATTTATGATGCTGAAATAGATCATTCTGCTTAATGAGTTCATTGGGGGTTTCTTGTGGTGATACTGTGGTATTAATGCTCTGCCTTAAATAACAATATCTAAGCAATTCTTGCACATCTGCACCTAATATAAAGCATAACAGAAACCATACAAATGATGATACCTCAGATTAGATTATAACTGAAACATTTCTGCATCAATCTGTGGTCTGAAAAGCGTGTAATAAAGCAGGGAATGTGGTGCAGATTTTTCTGCTGTGATTTAATTCAATGCTTCAGCTGATCACAACACAGAGAAGAGGGTTAACCAAGGCTAGCTTAACATCCCATGGCTACAACAGGTACCGTTATCTGGTGCGGATACAGGTTAGCCACACGGTTGCAGCTAGCTAGCTCTGCTGAGGGAAACGGGAATATTAAAGACCACATCGCAGTTTAAACACAACATATTTATGGCGTGAAATCTGATGAATAATCGTGTCAAATGTGCAGCTTATGTTGGTATTAGCCGCCCAGTTAAAGGGCTAACTGTAATGCTAGCGCCAACAAAGTAACAGCAAAGTAGTTATAACCTCAAGCTAGCTTGAAGGGTACAGCTGCTGTGTGGAGTCTGCTGATACTGGAGCAAAATACTGCCAAACTGTTTCCCAATGCTATGATAATGTGTCCTGCATTAACGTGGCAGTTAGCTGGTGTTAACTAAATGCTTTACAAATGCACTCAGTGTGTGCTAATTGTCATGCTAGCAGCTAGCCGGCTGCTAATGCTAACTTAGCCTCAGCTAGCATTAATGGTAAATCCGACGGAGGACGGAACCTTAATCTGTCACTCACGGGACCAAAGCTTAACATTACGGCACTTTGCACCTATAACACGCTGCTAACCGCTTCAAGTTCAATATGTATCCACGCACAGGAGTCATGCTAATTAAATGAATGTGTAAATATGTGTGAGCAAGCAGCGCAGCCTTTTTATGTAACTCATTTTCATTAAGAAGCTAATTATCCCCTGTGCTGCTACCACTCAGCGGCTAACGTTAGCTTGCACTAGCAACGCCTAAAAAAGACCGGTGTGTCCCGTTATCCACGTCCTGATCCACCCCGCTCAAAGCCGCCTGCTAACGGGCTACAGCCCGGCCACATGCAGCGACACAGCGCAGCAGACGACACACACACGTTCCCTGCTCAGTAACGAGCTCTAACGCGGATGGAAACGAGCGTCTAAATGAAGCGAAAGACGTTTTTTAAAAAGCACTTGAGACTCACTATTCCTTGATGAGCACCATCTTCGTCACCCGGGCTGCGCCTGCGCACTGGCAGTGGACACCAGATAGAATTATCAACAAGTTCGTTCCGCCCTCCAGGAGCGATTTGATTGGCTGATAAATCCACACCACTGTCCGTTACACTGGCTCATGTGCTGCGTTCATCATGTCACACACACACACACACACACACACACACACACACTGATGGAGGAGGTGGTGCAATAAACGGGAGGCATGTCAAGTATCTATTAGTTCCTGCACCACCACATTATATAGTATGCCAGAAAAAAAATCTCCTATTTCAAACAAATATTGTATCAATATAAAGTGGAAAAGGTGTCAGTCAAAAAAGATTTCAGCTAAATGTGACTTACACACTCACTGTGATGATATGCGCGACTTTATTAACAGGAAATTAACCTGCATGTCTTTGGACTGTGGGAGGAAGCTGGAGCACCTGGAGGAAACCCGCGCTGACACTGGCAGAACATGCAGACTCCACTCTGGGTTTGGACCAGGAACCCTCTTGTGACAATGTGAGGCAACAATGCTGACCACTGCTCCACCGTGCCGCCCAGTTTCTGATCATTCTTGGTAAATTCCATATCTAAATGCTCCGACTCCAAACCCCGTGACTGGTTTCCTGTTGAACTCAGAGCAATATGGCACCTTGCTACAAGATGTGAACAAAAAGCTACGAAGAATTTCAGTATTTTAAAGGACGTATATTTTCTTTGAACTCTGAAAGGACTTGACATGAATGGACTCGTAAGACATCTGGCATGAAGTTGTTGTTTTGTTGTATGACAATTGTTCTGAACCTCTTCGTTTAGAAATGTCTATATATTCATTTCTCTATCTATCTATCTATCTATCTATCTATCTACCTGTCTATCTATCTACCTGTCTATCTATACTGACCGACAGATAGACAGACAGACAGATAGATAGATAGATAGACCCACCGACAGAAAGACCCACTGACCTACCGACAGAGAGAGACCCACCGAAGATAGATAGACAGAAAGACAGACCCACCGACCGACCAATAGATAGACAGACAGACCCACCGACAGATAGATAGACAGAAAGACAGATCCACCGACCAACAGACAGGCACAGGCAGACCCACCGACAGATAGATAGACAGAAAGACAGACCTAATGACCGACCGACCAACAGACAGACAGACCCACCGACCGACCGATAGATAGACAGAAAGACAGACCCACTGACCGACTGACCAACCGATAGACAGAAAGACAGATCCACCGACTGACCGACCGACTGACAGACAGACCCACCGATAGACAGACAGACCCACCGACCAACAGAAAGACAGATCCACCGACCAACAGACAGACAGACCCACCGACAGATAGACAGAAAGACAGACCCACTGACCGACCGACCAATAGACAGACAGACCCACCAACCTACCGACCGACAGACAGACCCACCGATAGACAGACTGACTGACAGACAGACCCACCAACCAACCGACAGACCGATAGACAGACAGACCCAACGACCGATCAACCGACAGACAGACAGACAGACAGACAGACCCACCGATAGACAAACAGATCGACAGACAGAACCACCAACCAATAGATAAGACAGACCCACCGACCAACCGATAGACAGACAGATAGACAGACAGACAGACAGACATATCCAGTCTGGAACCTTCTTAAAACCGCAAACGCGAGAGTCACACCTGGTCAGACGTCGCCTTTGTCAACAGGATCCACGTCAGGTGTTGAGGAACCAGGACAAGCTGATGAGAAATGGGCTACTGGAACAAGACATAGATGGACTAGAGCAGAGAATGTATATGTGTGTGTGTGTGTGTGTGTGTGTATTAGCCCAGCACCTGCTAATGTATGCTCACCTTTTCTCTCTCCAAAACAAACAGATCAGGATCTCATTTATAAAACAGCGTGTAGGATCCATACTATGAATGAACGTACTGACCAAAGCCAAAAATGGCACGTGCCAAAAAAAAACAAAACTCAACAATTTCTACAACCAGGCCTCTCCTATGAAGTCTGTTTCTATTTACCACAACTATTCCTTGGGAAGTGACGTACACTTCATTCAGGCCTCGTTTTGTGCACGCAGTGTTTATAAATGGTGACTAAACCAGTAAAAACACTGAATAAAGCAGCTTCATGTTACAAATCAGTGTTTCTCCGATGTGTGTGGCATGTCAGAAACAGGCTGTTCGCCTCGCCTCATAATGACCATCTCCAGAAATGAGGACCTGCTCCCTATGTAGATATAAACGTCTCATTTTTAAGGTAACAAAAACACAATGATTCTTATTTTAAGGTGATTGTCATATTTAATTTCTGCCAATATGTCCCCCTGATCCCACACACTGGAGCTTTCAGATAAATATTATTACTTCTGAAATCTAATCTAAGATTTAATGTTGCATGTTTTTTTTTATAAGTGGAAAGTGAACTGATTTATGTCATGAAAGCAAAACAAGGAAAGGGACATTTTTATTTCTGTTGAGAATCGAGATATTTCTAAATCGTAGTCTGGCACCGCTGCAAAAATTGTACATTATAAAGTCACCAGCACGCTGAACAGCAAGAGGTACCATGCTGACAATCACACAGGAAATCAAGTCTCCATAAAAAATATCAAAACGTTTTCCTCACGTCCTCCTTTAATTGTCTTTATAAAATGTATAATAACGACTGGAAAACACAGCTTACTTTACAAAATAAATGACGACAATAAGCATAGATAATAATGACATTTAACAATAATTAATACACAATAAATCAAATTCAGGTCAACTTGCACAAACATAGCGAGCATTTAGGCTGACGTAAAATTGTTCTCCTTTTCTCAGGCGTTCAGTCGACAGGCTGTGAGTACAGTACATGGAGGCATTGACACACATGCTCTCTAGTCAGTCATGAAAACACATTTAAAGCCAGAGACTCGACACTTCTCTACAAGTCATCTTGTCCTTCCAGCTCTCCCCAGAAGAAGGCACAGTCATCACATTTAAAACGTCCCTTCACAAAAAAGTGGTGACGTGTAAAATCACCGTCAGTATCAAACAGTACTTTTTTTAATCCTAGTCTTCAGCAGGTATTGCTAAAAATGTCGTGTGTAGCTGACAAACGGGCAGCTTCTGTCATAGTACAAACACCAAGAAGGAAGCAGAGGAAAGGGACAAACATGGCGACTCTCAACATTTAGAGGATGGAAAAAAGTGTCCAGGTGAGAGGAACTTGTAGCCGTTCCCAGAGGGAAGTTTGATGCTTCCTTTGGAGTTAGACGGAGGAGGCGGAGGAGGTTTAGCCTCCAGTTTTTGGTGACCGTTAGGTCTGTCGCCAGCGTCCTCAGACCCCTCGCTGTTTTTGCAAACAGGATCATGTCGAGGTGAGAGATTAAGCAAACCCAAAACATCTTTCTGAACTGTACTCATTTTTTTATTCCCACCTCGGAGTAAACTGGCGGGGCAGGGCACCTCGTGTTTCTGGCCGGCGTTGGCCCAGAAGGTTTTTAAGTTATGAATGGCCTGGACTTTGTTGTCCCGTTTGGACTGGCTGAGTTCAGGAGTGTTGGCGGGGCTTGAGGAGGCTGAGACGGATCCAGTGGAGGAATAGGAAAGGGCTGGCGACGGGGCACTGTCAGCAGGAGAGTGGGAAGGTGAGATGTGGGCGGTGTAAGGTGAGGTAGGGTATTTCAGTTTGAGCTGAGCCTGCACATGCACGTCTGAGGAGACAGCGGGGAAAGGTGAGCTGTGCTCTTTCACAGCCAGAGATAAAGATGGAGAGGAGTGAGCGGGGCTGTTGTAGCCGGAGCTGATTTTCTGCAGCGACGAGGAGCGGGACGGAGGTTTGGGTCGAGTTGGGGGAGGAGTAGAAACAGAGGTGGACAGAGGTGACAGATGACAGGAGAGGGAGAGAGGAGAGGAGCACGCCTTTAGGCTGGCTCTGCTGGGAGGTCTGCTGAACGCACTGGTCTCAGAGGGCTGAAAGCCTCGTGCTCCTCCGCTGGGAGTCAAAGTGGGGGTTGAGGGAGTCGAGAGAGAAGGCTGCCTGACGTGTGCCTCCTCTCTCCCCTCAGTTCCCCTCGGTTTCTTCCCTCTGTTTGCCTTCTGCAGGCTCTCCAGCCTGCATATGGCTCTGGGTCTCTTCCAGAATCTTCTGGGCCAGCTCCTGGGGATCCAACTGTCCCGCAGGCACCGTCCTCTCCTCCTGGGACTTGACCGTGCTGTCTGTCTCCGTGCTCGACTGGTCCGACTCAGAGCTGCTGACCTTTCCTTTCCCCGTCCTCTGAGGAGATGAGCTGCGAATAAGAATATTAAAGTTACAAATTATCTAGTCAGAGCATTTTTAGAAGGGACAGCATCAATCTTTCTGACAATAACTGTGAACTTACATTTCCTGTTTGGGTTTGGGGCTGGTGGGAACGTTGAGGGGCGGGGGCGGAGCTTTAATCGGAGACGTAGGTGTGCTGATGCTTCCTTTGGAGGAAACTGTAATCGGGTACCCATGACCCCCTGCAGACCCTCTGCCTGCACCGCCTCTACCGTGTCTGTGTCCCGCAGGAAGTGGCAGCGTGTCACAGTCCCTCCTCCCTCGTCCCAGCGGCTCACTGCTGATAATGGAGTACCCTTCATACTCCTCTTCCTCCCCTTCTCCTGCTAATCCTCCTCCCTGATTGGTCAGTCGACCTCTCGCCAGGCCCCCTGAGTGGCGATGCGAGCCGTAGAGTCCCCCCCCTCCTCCGCGAGGTCTCTCCAGCTCCGGCTGATGTGATGAGCGCTGGCTGATGATGTCACTTCCCGCGGGCTCGGGTCGGGACAGGAAGCTGAGGGAGGAGGCGAGGGAGCTGAGGCTGTAGACGGAGATGGCGTCGCAGGAGAGGTTGTCGGGGCAGACCGGGGGCAAGAAGGAAGGCTGAGGAGGGTAGCACCCGAAGGAGAGGGGTAAGGAGTGAGGCTGGGAGGCTGACTGGGAGGAAGACAGGGACTCCAGGGACGAGGAACTGTCCATGCTCAGCCGCTTTGGAAGCTCTGTGGAGTCTGAAAGAGGAGAAACGTTAGGGTGCGACAGAGACACACATTTAGGTTTGAAAAGTTTTGCATGTTTCTCACCAAAGAGCGCCAGAAGAGACTGCAGGGCAAAGTGCATGATGCGCCTGCTGGCCTGTTTTCCAGTCTTCAGCACGACCTCCTCCTGACCCACCTCACACAGATCGAAACCTGAGAGACGCAGAATGTAACTAAGTAAAAGTACTGCACTTATGCAGAATTTTGAGGTACTTGTACCAGACAAATATCCACCTTTAGGGACAATAAATACATATATAACAAAGTGTATCATTTACAGACTTGCTAGCACGGGGGTGAAGCCAAACACGGTTCATCTGCACACACTGTGATGCCACACAGCTGGTTGAATATGAGCAGTTTCCCTTTATATTCATTGTCTTGTGTGTTGATCAGCAGTGATGTGGTGGTTCACTTTTACACTGTGATCTGTAGCCTATATTTCAGCTTTAGCTTCTAACTATCTTTGTCTTTTTAACCTGTTGTTGCTGCTGAGTCAGTTTGATATCCTGGATATATCCTTCAAACACAGACTGTAGACCCCTCTGTCTGCTGCTCTCTGGAATCACCCTTTCACTTCTCCAAAAATATGATTGTTCAGGGAGTGCAGGTAGTGACAGTGAGGGCTCCATGCTTACTGCGACAGCTTGTCAGACCATCACAAAGGGTCAAGGGTCATTTCACGTAGTTGTGAAAATATGCAGTTTTTCCCTGCTGTCTCTCTCTGCCATTACTGCCCGGTTGTGTACAGTCCTGTAACGTTATCCCCGACGCTCACAGTCACCATCTTTGTCAGCTCAGCTCCCTGTTACACCAGTAGAGACTGACCTCTGGTGGCACATGGCGTGTACTACACACAATACATCCTCAATACAGCGTCTCCACATGGAAGAAAAGCATCTGTATTTTTGACGGTACTGAAAAATCACACTAATACCCTGGTATACTGTTATACCATATCACTGCCCAAGCTTAATATTTATTATCGGATTATAATTATTGATGCATTCATGTGCTTGTCACTTTAATGTTGTAGCTGGTCAACGTAGAGCTCATTTTAAGGACTTTATATACTGGCAGGTGGCGTATCTATAATAATAAGTCATCATTTATTCGTTGATTTGTATTTTGGACTGCGAAGTAGCTGAAGCTGTCAGATTAATATAACGGAGTAGAAGTATATAGAAGCATAAAATACTCAAGTAAAGTACAAGTACATCAAAATTGCACATGTAAAACTAAGCTTTAGTCATTATGCTCATTTAGTTTCATTATTTAGTAAATGCGTTGTCTGGTCTGAGCTGTTTGTAGCACTTGCTTTTATTTCAAAACAAAAGTGAAACTTGACTTTATTCCACTGAGGACTCACCGAGCGCTGCCAGGAACTCGTGGCAGCCTGGAAGCCTCCAGAGCTGCACACTTATGGACACCTGAATGGGAGCCAGTGAGAAGTCCTGCTCTTTGTCGCCTGACTGCAGCTGAACCAGCACCTGGTGGAGCTTTGGAGACGAGAGCAAACATCATTAGGTCTGAACTGTGACGCTGCAGTGACTTTGTGTTGTCTGAGTGAACTCAGCGCTCACACCACAACACATCTCTCACAGTATTTAATCTCTGTGTGCCTGCTGTGAGCGCTCTCACTTCCTTTGAACTCAAAGTGATCATGAAACACTTACCATTCCCACCATGCTTTTAACCGCCTTTGTGTGGTGGGTATGAGAGAAGAGGAAACAGAAACTTTAGTGGTTTATTCCTGCGTGACTGTGGGGTTTGAGTCACTGCACACTCAGCCATGCATGAAGATGATACCAAGACGGTACATGGAGAGCTACTACTAACAGAGAGTGATGTAACTACTGAGGCCCTGTAACTAACACATAAACAGTGGCTGGATATAAAGAATGACGGTGAAGTGAGTGGTGGTGTGTCCTTTTAATTATGCTCCATGTATGACCGTGTCAGATACACACTCAGTGAGGGCAACAACACACATGCAGTCAAGGGCGTAATGTTCATTCCTTTGATTTTATGAACTGATTTTTGCAGTAAATCCTCTCTGTGTTGAACTCTTATTCTCCAGCTGTGAAAATCCAGATGAGAGAAGCTCTCATCCGAGTCACCTTCAGTTATCACTGTGCAATCACAGCAACAACCTTAACAAGCAGTTACAAATGGAGGCCACTGCGTTACTGGCTTCTTTTGCCGTGGGGTCGCCTCTCAGGCTACATACAGGCTGCCCTACTTTAGTGGTGAAGGTTGTAGCAGCCTGAAAGGAAAACCTGCAGATGCTACACAGGACGGAAAAAGGCACCGACACTATTTATCAAAAAATTCCAGGTATCTATAAATGATTGCTTTTGGTTCATCATGTCACACACTCCTAAAACCAAAGCTACGCCCTTGCATGCATCACTCACATGTGAATATGTTGATATGAACCAGTGGTGGAAAATAACTGAGTACATTTAAGGATTGCACTTTTATTTTCCTTGTCTTCTACTCAACTGTATTTATGTGGCAGGTATAAGTTATTTTTCAGGTTAAAATTTTACATTAAACAAAAGATAATCTTATAAAATACATGCATTGTTAAAGGATCACTACGGACGAGCAGTATGGAGATATTTTATGGTTTCAATTATGTGTTTTTGGACGTCTGAATCTGGGGCGCCGTCAGCCTCCATTCGGTGGAGTTGTGTTGCTACCTCCTCTCCCCTTGGATCTCTGCAAGTGATGTGAGGACTCTAAAACTTCACCTGAGCCTCTCTCGGCATATGGCTGAGTAGATAAATGCTAACTCAATAAACAGTGCTAACAACAGCAACAGTGCTGACAGACATAATGGTGTTAACCGGAGGAGAAACCGTATGGTGGGGGCCACGCATGGGTCAGGACTACATCATCAGCCATAAGTGCTATATGAGGGCAATGCAGAGCAGTGGTAATTAGCTAGCCAGTGGTAGCCACACAAGGACTCATGTATGCTAACATGCTACAGATTGTGTCATTTTAATAACCGTTCAAAGGCCTGAAGAATTCAATACTTTACAAAAAAAGCAAAGATTAAAACTAAAAATAAATTTGTGTATCAGGACTGAGCTGCTTCTTCTTCTTCTCCTCCAATAACCATGTGACATGTCAGATTCATCTGGTGACCCTTTGGAGCGGCTCGACCCCTCGGTTGGGAATCATCGGACTAAACTAGCTACCTGTACATAATGTAGTTCAAACTGTCTCCATATAGGGCAGCTACATGAGTAGCACCTTGCGCTAACATTGATGCTTCAGTATCACCACTCTAATAATGTCACATAGAATCAGAGATCAATCACAGGAGACACTTTACTGCACAGTGAGTACTTTTACTACTTCAGTTTGAACGGAATATTTCTACGTTGCTGTACTGGTAGTTTTATCTAAATAAAGGATCTGAGTACTTATTATTATTATTATTATTATTATTATTATTGGCAATGCCTCATCATCATCTGCCCATCTCTCCTGTAGTGTCCCACAAGGATCTATCCTTAGCCCTTTATTATTTTCAATATATATGCTCCCTCTTGGTCGGCTTATCCACAAACACAACATTCAGTTTCATTTTATTCCTGCTAATGGCAGCAGTCTAGTGCATCTACACTCTTGTTCTCTTTTCTCATTCTCTTTTTACTGATTTATTCATTATTGTTGTTACGTTGTTTTTATTGTTGTTTTACTATGTCACTGTCACTGTATTTTTTATTCCTTGTACATGCACCTTGTAACTTTGTTAAGAAAGGTGCAATACAAATAAAGTTCATTATTATTTATTATTATTCTTCCACCACTGGTCTGAGTAACTGTGTCACTACCACACATGACGACAGTACCTTATGAATGAGCTGCTCTCCGGCCTCAGATACTGTGACCAGTTTACAGAGAGCCTGCAGAGCTGGAGGAGTGAGACCTGAGGATGGACACAGGGTTGTTACTTTCAGCATGAAATCATTTCAGTATCAGTGATTATTTATACAACTTATATGGTCAGAGTTTGGAGACACATGCATGATGAAACCACAGTGTGAACTCTGGATCCTGGAGGGGCTACACAGCTTGTTGTTCTATCAGTGTGATTGACATGAGAGACATTTTTAATAATGGAGAAGCTTTGTCACCCAGCAGAGACTGCAGAGTGGTGCTGCACTGTTGCAGTCGATCCCCAGGGTCTGAGGTGGGGAAGAAAACCGCCGCAGGGAGACCAGCGCCGCTACCAGAGAAGTCCAACCGAAAACCGACCGCAGACAGGAGGGCCTGCCACCCTGGCACCCCGCCGACCTTACCCAGAGGAGACAGGACGCGTGGACGTGAGCAGAGGAGACACAGAGGCTGACATTTAAGGACAGAGAGGTAGAAAGAGCAACACACACACCTTGTTCTCTACGCTTTGTTGTGACGTGTACATCGGGTTACACTGGCCGCTCTGAATGCGCTGCAAAGACTTCTCAACCTGTAGACAGAGAGAGACGCAGATCAAACACTGGCCTTCTGTCTGGTGTTAAACATGATTGGTCCGTCTCATCGACTGTCAACAAATTAATAGTCCTGGTTCCTTCAAGTAAAACTGGAATTACCACCTTACTACTGTATGCCTTCATGCACCAGTCCAGTGTCTCCATCCATGTCTGTGAAAACATGGATGCTTCACACACAGGCGATCTATACAATCAGCACTGTGATGTCACAGTCAAGCTGACCTTTGACCTTTTGACCTTCATTATTTTATCCTGTTAAACATTTGTGTGAAGTTTTGTAAGAGTTAACGTATGACTTCTTGAGTAATGGCCAACAACACGTTTTGCGAGGCCACAGTCCTTGACCTTTACCCACTGTCCACTAAATTCTATTCAGTACATTCTTGAGTTCAAGTGGATGTTTGTGGCAAATTTGAATAAATTCCCTGAAGATATTTTTTTTTTGAGATGTCACGTTCACATGAATGGGACAGACGGACAGACGGCCATGGCTACTGCTGGTGCTGAAGCATGATGAGGTATCACAGTTAGTTCACTTGACTCCTCGTGTGTGTTGTCTCTTGTGTTATTTATAAGTTAAGGTACATTATTCTAGATCAGGTTCGTTACACAGCCTGAAAGCCAGAACCGGGCCATCAAAGGGTCAGATTCAGCCCACTGCAGGACTCTGCACACCTCATATTGATTCACTTGTAAAGGCTGAGAGGTGCCAGGTCCACAGCTCCAGATCTGGAACACTGTATCAGGTTTACGGTTGTGGCAACGATCAAAACAAACAGAACACCGACACTCACACATAAACATCATCTTCTTATTTACTGTGGACAAAAACAAACAGGTGGACGCCGCCATCAGCGTCCTGTCTCACCAGGTGCAGCAGCACTCTGAGGGCGTCTCTGGCTCTCTCTGGGTACTGCAGGATCTCTGCCAGGGCCTGTCCCACCAGAGACATGGGGCTGTTCAGCTTCACGTCACTGCCAATCAGCATGTAGCCTGAAGGAAAACACACACACACACACAATGTCAGACAGGAGTCAGGTTACAAACCAATCACAGCCGACAGATATATTTCCCTTCTTCTGTAAATATTCAGTCTGATAAACACAGTTGATCATGTTAGTGCAGGGCTACCCAGAGCTTTGCATCTGTCCCACAGACGACAGGCCTGCACACTTATAAACAGCTCCTGGAAGAAGATCAGCTCTGCTCTCAGGATTTCAGGTAAATTATGGAGATGTTGATTGAATTATTTGTTTCTCTGGAGGGCTGCGGCCTTCGCCAGGAAATTGAGATCATCTTCACAATAAAATGAAGGATTCTCAGTGATGATGCGCGGTTATTATATTTCACATCCCTTGGCAGTGTTCCTAATAAGAAGTAGGAAAGTTCTAAAGGTAGTTCTATACCCAAACATTTTCTCATCTCGTTGGATGCTTTGTCAGCATCCTGCTAACTTTAGACAGTCCAAAAATATGTGCGTACAGTCTCTGACCTTTTTAAGGACCTGCAGAAACACCCTGTTAATATACAGAGATTTTGTCTTGATTCTTAAAGTCAGAAAATGTCAGCACCGAATAAACAAACAAAATGAACATTGAGGTAAAGTTCACCTTGAGATCCAGTTGGTTTTCTATCTTGGTTTATGGTACACGAGAGACTTTTTAATGCTACTTGGTCGTATGAATCTAAATCACACTGAGAGCTGCACTGTGTTTCAGCCTTTGAGTGTTTTAATGTGTAAAACAGCTGATCAAAATGCAGACAGCGCTTCATGTGATTTCAGCTCAGGTACAAACACCACACACACTGACAGAGAGGAAAGAGTTTGGCGAGTGATGATAGCAGACGTCGCCCCTTCCAGGCCTGGAGTCACAGCCTGCTGGTGGATGCTGGTGGGGCCAAAATACCAAAGCATGAGATACTTGAGGTGAAATGGGCGGCGGTGACTCTGGCAGAGAGGAGGAACAGCTGGGTGTTTCTGATGGCCAGATATGTTGGATAGGTGAAGCTGAATGAGGCTACGCAGCCTGAGTTTACTGCCTGAACTGTCTCACTGACTGTGGACAACAAATAACTTGTAGTGATACGAATTCATAGGAGCTCAACCATCATAATCAATTGTCCTTATTCTGTATGATATACGCTGTATATCAGGCAGTTTATACACAATAATTACCACGTGTATTCTTGAGTGGGAGTTACTGCTATGACCATTAATCACAGCTGAGTAACTGATGTACAAATGGTCATTTAGACGATGAAGTGTTCCTTTAATGTGCGCTGGTGTTCACTCACCTGCCCAGTTGGAGGGGTGTGAGAAGTGCTTGCTGCTCTGCAGAGCCTTCATGGCCTCCGTCAGAGCTGCGCTGGCTTTGGTCCCGTTGAGAAGAGCAGTGTAGAAGGTGTGTGTGAAGAGCTTGGAGGCAGCTATCGGTACAGGCCACAGAGAGACGCACACACACTGGACCCCTGCAGCCAGGAAGGCTCGGGTCAGACCCACCACCCCGTCGGCCGTCACCCTGCTGCTGGACTCTGGGTACAACCTGAGGTGAGAGAGAGTCAGAGGTCAGGTGGAAACTCGCTTTGTGAAACGTTAAATCTGTGCAGCAGTCGTACCTCAGCACCACCAGTTTGACGGTCAAACACAGGTCCAGGATATCAGCCGCCGTGAGGAGGAAGTCATGAAGCGGAGGACTGTCACACACACTCTCCATGTCACACACACTCTCCCCGTCCTCGCTCGTCTCATCTGCTCCCCTGAGTCTCTCCGGGCTGCTGTGACTCTTAGAGAACAAACTCTTCATCCTTCCATCCTGACCTGCCGTCTCTCCCGTCGTCGACCCCCCACACGGTGACTTCTCCCTGGGTCGGCCGCCCGCCCCCTCCCCCCCGGCGCTCTCCTGGCTGGGGGCGAGAACCAGAGCGGCGAGCTTCCAGGATATATGTGTGGCAAAGTGAATGCACTCTGCCTGACTCAGAGCTGCGAGCACACCTCCTTGGTGGCGTTCGCTCCAGTGAGGGGATGACACCCCAGCTGCTCCCCGAGCTTCATCCTGGCTGAAGGTGGGGGCCACAGCCACACAGAGCTTCAGAGGGGGGCAGCGAGACGAGCAGCGAGGAGCGACCACTGCCGCCACCGAACCTCCGTCTGAGCAGTAAGGGACCACCACGGCGAGGATGAGGCTGTGGGGCGAACACAGGCTGTCAGAGTTCACATTTTTATAGAGATTTTCTACAGTTTAAAGGTCCAGTGTGTCAGATTCAGGGGATATACTGGAAGATATAAAATATCTTTAGTGTATAATCACCTGGAAATAAGAATATTTGTGTTTTTGTAACCTTAGAATGAACTGTTCATATCTACATAGGAGCAGGTCCTCGTTTATAGAGATCACCATGTTTCTCCAGTAGACACGTGGCTCTAAACACAGGCTCTAAAAAGGGCCCTTCATGTTTTGGGTATTTGCGTCGGCCACTATAGTTAGAAGCCCTTCTGCAAAGAGCAGCGTCAGAAAGACAAAGGGTTTTTTTTTTTTTTTTATCTTGAAACTGCTTTATTCAGTGTTTAACTGGTTTAAATCACCTGGGGTCTCATTTATAAAACAGTGTGTAGGGTCTGTGCTAAAAATGTACATACGGACAAAAGCCAAAAATGGCGAGCGCCAAAAAATATTCACAGTTTCTACAATCCAGCTTCCACCTCACCATCTGTGTCGCCAACCTCCCGTCTCCAAGATTCTCCCATCAGGTCTGTTTTTATAGATCACAACTTTTGCGCGGGAAGTGGGCACACCTCTGTCAGGCCTCGTTTCTGTGCGGACACAATGTCTATAAATGAGACCCCTGGTGTGTTTGTTTCGGAGAGGAGGAGACCTTGAGGAGAATTCGGCTCCCGGTAAAAACCTGCTGCAGTGTTTGTTTGTTTTTTACTTTGAATCAACTGTTTGTTTTCTGGATAAGGAGGCATCTGTGGATATTCGGGCTCAGTTTTTAAAGAGCTCCACCTCAACCAACTACAACGGTAAAATCCTGCTTGTACATTAATGCATGAGGAATAATGATGTCATTTTTACTTTAAACACTGCAATGGTCCTTTAATTTTCTAATTGCATCTGTAAATTGATGGACTTTTGTTTTGTTGAATCAATGAATCCTCCTTGTTATATTTTACATGTTGCTGTGGTATGTTTGTAATGTTTTATGATTCTATCAGTGGTGCAAGAAGCATTTAGATTCTTTGCTAAAGTAAAAGTACTAATACCACACTGTGAAAAACTCCTCAAGTAAAAGCCCTGCAAATGAAGTTAAAGTATCAAAAGTATAAAAAATCCTCTTTGACTGTTAAATTATTTTATATGCTATAACCTTTGTAAAGATGTGATGTGCCTACCCTGACTGTGGCTCCCAGGCTGCCTAAAGAAGGAACAGAGATGAGACTGAACCTCTCATACAGGTACTCATTAGAGGAGCTGCCTTTGAGCAAGGCAAACGGGATCAGGTACAACTCTCCCTCCAGCACCAGCACCAGCTGTCTGTGTCGGCCGACAGGTCCACTGCTGTGCATCAGACCCTGGACAGGAGCGAAGACATAAAGATTCAGCTTGAAAAAACAGTCTAATAAGTTAAACTGAAATGCAGTAAGTGATCTACTGAAGCACACACCCCTTCCATCGGAGCTATGAGCAGGTCGTACAGAGCTCGTAGAGGAGGTTTGCTGATGTTACTGGGACGTAGAGGAGGAGACGATGGGCTGTCCTTCACTGGAGACACTGTGGCGCTGTACAGACTCGTCATGCTCTGACAGCTCCTGTTAAACACACACACACACACACACACACACACAAATACACACAGTTACACAGTCTGAAAACAATGAAATACAACAGTCTGCAGCCAAGTTAGCAGCTGCGTGAGGCTTTGAGCTGAATGCTAACAAATGACAATAATACATGCTGTTTTGAAGATATAATCTTCACCATCTTATCATGCTAACATTCTCTAATTAACACTAACAGCAAAGTACAGCCGAGGATAATGGTGATGTCATTTGTTCTGCAGGTTTTTGATCGGTTGAACAATTAAAAAAGATCAGATAAACATTCGTTTAAAGAATAATAATAATAAATACAAATAATTAAGGCAACATGATCAATCTTACTGTATTCCAGCAAACTATGTAAAGTGCAATAAATAAGTTAAAAGTATAGAAATAAATTTAAAAAATATATACAAAGAGGATAAAAAATTATGAATAAGGTAAAAGTATATGAATAAATATAAAGTACACAAAAAGATAAAAAAAAAAAATTAAGGTGAAAAAGTATATAAATAAAGTATAAAAATATATAAATACATAAATAAAATAAACAGTATACATATAACATAAAAATGTATAAAAATAAAATTTGAAATATATACATAAATAGGATAAAAAATGTACAAATGAGGTTAGAGTATATGAATAAAACATATATAAATAAAATAGAAATAAATAAGATGAAAAAGTATAAAAATAAAAATATATAAATAGGATAAGAAATTAAATAAATAATAATAAAATAATTAAGATAAAAAAATTCTTAATTACATAAATATAAACAATAAATTAAACAAAAACTTTAAAAATAAAATTAAACTTAAATCGAAAAGATTAAACTGTAGAAACAAGATAAAAACTATAAAATAAAATCAAAGTATATAAAAAAAGACAAAAAGTGTGTTCATTCAATATTTGTCGAGATATTTCACTCACAACCAAAAATGTGGCTCGAAAGAAAAAAAATCAACAGAGCAACAGAGTGACAGACAGAGTGACATGGCCTCCCTGCAGCTGTGCCACCACCTACTGTAAATATGACTCAAGCCTTGGAACCAAAGCCGCACCTGTTGAAGAGGTTGTTCCTGGACACCATGCGGAGGTAGCCTGTGGGGTCGGTGGCTGAGGTCAGTTTATTGTTCAGCTCCTCAAACTGCTGCTCCAACAGGTCTCCAGCTTCACTCTCTGTCTCACTGCTGGAGCAAACTCTGAGAAGAAGACAGACACACAGGCAGAGTGTGTTAGCGCTGTGGGCCGACATCACCAGCACCATGTTGCTCAGTATTCAGCATAACTGATTCATAACATTCAGCAATAAAACCTGCTCAGAAGTTACTGTCTTATATCAGCTGAGTGTAGAGGAGTCCTGCTACCTTCATGACTTTTGATAAAGGGCAGAGGTTTCATTTCATTTCTAGTGGGGACACAAAACATGCAGGAGCTTCAAATAGTCCATTTCCAGCCTCGTGGTTGTTTGACTCCGCCCACCAGCCCAGTGTCTCTGACAGTCTCCATCATGTCAGTGAAAACATGGATGCTTCACACACAGAAGATCTATACAATCAGCACAGCTTCAAGATTAGAGTCACCAATTCAGTATCTGACCAAATGTCTCCCCTTCTGTTCCTGAAATATGACGTTACAACATGATGATGTCACAGTCAAGCTGACCTTTGACCTTTTGACCTTCATTATTTTATCCTGTTAGACATTTGTGCCAAGTTTTGTCAGAGTAAGCAAATGAATTCTTGAGTTATGGCCAAAAACATATTTTGTGAGGTCACAGTGACCTTTGACCACAAAATGCTTATCAGCTGATTCTTCAGTCCAAGTGGACGTTCATGCCAAATTTGAGGAAATTCCCTCAAGGCCTCGTTGATGTATCATGTTCACAAGAATGTAACAGGCTGAAGGTCACAGTGACCTTTGACCGCCAAAATCCAATCATTTCATCTTTGAGTCCAAGTGAACGTTTGTGCCAAATCTGAACAAATTCTCTCAAAGTATTCTTGAGAAATCACACTCACAACTATGAGACAGACTGAAGGTCACAGTGACGTTGACCTTTGACCACCAAAATCGAATCAGTTTATTTTCGAGTAAACGTTTGTGCCAAATTTGAAGAAACTCTCTCAAGGTATTATTGAGATATTACGCTCATGAGAATGAGATGGATGCAAGGTCACAGCAACCTTGAACTTTGACCCTTGACCACCAAATTGTAATCAGTTCATCTTCGAGTCCAAGTCAACCTACAGACTGACAGACAACCTGAAAAACATAACACTGTAATGGAGGCATGAGCGAAACGAAACGAAACAAAAAACTTGCAGCACGCACTCCTGGGCGCAGGACAGGTGTGGCGAGCTGACCTACATCATCACAGTGCTTCAACAGTGTTTGTGTAATTACTCTCACTGCCAGCGGGGGGAGACAGAAGTTTGCAAGCGGGCATTTACTTCTTTATGAATCAACATTTCATTTGCAAAAAGAAGAATGTGTTATTTCTTCTTTCCAAAGTCAGAGAATCTCACCCTAAAGAAGTGCTGTAACTCCTCGTGTTCAAACAGGAGGCAGAGTTAACGTCTGCTGTTTGCTGGCAGTGACACCTCTTCAAGAGAATGAAGAGAGTCTCTTCACAGCGATTAATCACAGCACCCAGGCTCTGTGTGCTGGACTGATGGCTCTCAGAATCTGCCATTAGCAGACGCCATTACTTTTTATGGAATCCTCTGGCTGCACTTCTCACAGCTCGGGGAGATTTGATTTGTGTTAAAGCAGCAGTGTCTACATGCTGCAGGGCAGTAAAGCTCCGCTGCTGGGTCGGAAAACATTTTAATGCTGCATATGTGCAAATACTTTTCACGCCGTGGATGAGCAGGATTCATAATCACCGCACATAAACGGAGGCCACGGCTTCAACACACACACACACACACACACAGGCGACAGACACAGTGAATGGCCGCCGGCTACAGAAACCCCACTGCAGTGGTTTCCACAGAAAGTTGAGAGGCAGTTTGTGTGGGGGAACATTTGCTGACACCACACATGGTTGTGATTTACACAGTCGTCCAGCGGTGCCAGCCCAGGCCTGAAGTTGTGGGCAGGATAATTGAGTGTAAGGAAATATGGCAGCAGAGAGCACGAGCAAAGGAAGACAGATGACACGCAGCATGTGGCTCCTTCATCTTCTTTTGCACACGCTCCTCCCTTCGTGTTTCGATGAGTGACGATGTACAGTAACAAGACTTCTGCAGCCACACAGGCTGCTCTGTGAGCTCGACATGCTCACTGTGACAACACAGGCCTTATCGGACGGGAGGAAGTTTATCGTAGTTCAAGAACGCCCCAAAAGAACTAGGAATGATAAATGGATAGATAGACCTGAGAATGCCATCATGAGGGAGCTTTGGGATTTCCAGGTCCTTTGATTTTGTTTTATTCTTTATGCATAAATATTTATAATATACAAGTTGTTAATGACAGAATCAAAGTCGACTGTGGCACCAAAGAAAGAGTACAAACCTGCTGTAGTGGCTGTCCACTCCGAGAGCCTCTCTAGCGTTGCTGATGTACTGCTCCAGAGACAGAGGACCTCCACCTGCTCCTGCTCCTGCTCCTCCACCCTGCGGGCTCCCACCACCACCTCCATCTTGGAACTCCTCCACTCCGGACTCTCCGAGATACACCTCGTTAAACTTGACAATACCTGGAAGGACATGAGTGAATTAGTGCAAGCACATCAGTGTGCTGTGTGTTGGTGTGTTCACTAGTCTGCATTAAGAGTGAACTGTGTGGTGATCACAGGATCTGTGGGGTTTGTCCCTGCTCTCAAGCTGTTCGTTCAGCGCTGTCAAACACACTCTGCGAACACACTCAGCATGCAGGGCAGATTTTGGGATACATCTTAATTGAGGCCGGAGCAGCGACTGGATCTGAGAAGCTGCAGTTTGGTGAAATCTCCAAAAACAAAAGTGGCGGAGCTACAAATATGAAGCTCTCCTGAGGAGGACAAACACTTTGTGGTCATTAAGGTCAAAAAGTTAACAAGTGCCCAAATGTCCTCAAACGCATGACAGGTAGATTATGAGATATGTGCTGACATGGCTGACACTCTTTTTGAGCCCTTTCCAACCCCCCAAAACATGTTCACATATTCCTGGGCATAAAATTAATGCAGTACGACACATTCAACAGTCAAACTGAAGTGTTTTTTATTTCCTTTTTTTTTTTTTTGCAGTGCATGCTGTGAATGTGTTGTGCAACATCTTAAACATCCTCTTTGTTAGTCAGACTCAGTGAAATCCTTCTTCTTTGTCTAAACACACTTTGATTTGTTCCACCAACTGCTTTTTCAAATGTAAAGCAGCCAGTCAGAGTGAGGTCTTGTTGTTGTAAATGACAGGATTCACTCAGCTTCATTCAAGTTAGATAGATAGACAGATATTATATTCATATTTTAGGTCCTCAAAAACCAAAAACATGAGGAGACACAGTCAGACTGTTCTCACAATTTTTAGTATGTTTTCCTACAGAAAGTAATGCACCCAAATTCATACACACTGCACGTATTTTAAAAGGCTGCGATGGCATGACCAACGCACTGATGGGAGTAAACAAGGAAGCAGTCACGTGCAGTCATTTTCAGGTACATCCTCTTTTCCTTTCCTAAACCTAACCTCCGTAACTATTATTACGTAACTGTGCATTAAGGACGTAACGTCATTTGCGGGGCACAAATTCAAGGGATATCATACAAACCGTTCTGTGAGAATAAGCTGACTGAGTATCTGATTGGTTAGAGCACACACCACAAGGGCTCAAATGCCCCGAGCAGCGAGTGCCTAGTTCGATTGCAACATTTCCTGAATCTCTCTGCTATCTCTGTCAAACACAGGCATGAAATGCCCCAAAAAACAACCTTCAAAAAACCTAAACAGCTGGCTGACACTGACGACACTTACATGTATAAAATATTCCAGTTTTTGTCCTTATTTCAAAATAGACAATATTCCTTCTAAGCTGTTTACATGGCTGATAAAAACGAATACTCCATTAATACTCCTGTTCACATGCAGCTGTGCATACTCTGATTAACATGCTGTTTATGATATCAAAATATAGAAAAGTAGACCAGCTTGAGCCACCATCAAAAAAAGGATTTTTGTGAAAGTTTTTCCACCTGTGGCGGACATGTTGGACCGTACAAACCCAGCCTCCCTCTTTCATTCCTTCAACCACCTTCTTGAAAAGGTTGCTGTTGTGATATTTACGCAGCTCCTTCAGAGCAGAAATGCAAAAGTCTGAAAACTGTTGGTTAGTTGGTTTATGTACAAATCACAGAGCCAACTGTAAACAGGTACGAGGCTGTGTGTCGCAGGCTACAGTAAAAAACTTCAACTGAGACGCATATTCTGAAAGTACTGTGCACACGTCCAAGGAATGCTCCTAAAATCTGAGTGATACAGACGCATCCCAAATGTCTTAATTGGAAAATGCAAAAGACGGAATATGCTGTTCACATGACCACATGATCAAATTCAGCGTAGACACTGAGTGCTGGAGCTTCAGATAACAAACAAAGCAGCAGAGAAAGTGGCGCAGCTGGTGCTGTGACTGAAGAGTGTCACTGAAGGATGCTCAATGCGACAGACGCAACAGATCCCAGGACTGCATCAGGACTACTGGAATCATACTACAGATATTTTAATGCAAATCTGAGCATTTTGAAATGACTCTCAGGACAAAGCTGATGACGCGTCAGTCAAACTGGACTCTGAAAGAAGAGGATAAACTGAGGAGTGAGACTGTAACACTTGGTGGCGAACGACTCTGTAGATGTTTCCAGCGAGGACTGAGCCTGGTGTCATTATGTATGCAGGTTGCTGTTGTTATTATTCAGTGTGTGTTTGTGCTGTGTTACTGCACTGTGTCGGGGGACTTTCCTCCTGCCAACAAAGGTTGGCAAACCAAATCATAAAAATAATGGCTTCCAGTTTTTTTTTAAATCCTATTGTGATATAACTCAACCTCTCCTGGAACACTCCTGGTACCTGGCCTGCTCTGCACACCTTTCACTGCCTGCAGCTCTGCAGACGTTCTCAGAGGAATTATTTACAATCTGTGGTTTTATTATGTTAGAAACGATGGCAGAGGAAATCTGAAATCACGTCCACGTTAAAGGAACAGTTCATTCTAAAACCTCACATCCTGAAGATCTCTACAGTCTATCGGTTTCTATTGAATGGTGTTAAGGAGTGTGCGCCACTTTGCACGCAAAAGTTGTGATCTAAACGAAACTTTGACCCGTGCTTACAAACATTTTGGAGGCAGAAACTGGCAACGTGGATGGTGAGGTGGAAGCTGGATTATAGAAACTTTCTAGTATTTTTTGGTGCATGCAATTTTTGGCTTTTGTCCGCATTTACTTTTTTAGTACTTTTTTTGTCCTACACAGACCATAGAACTACATTTCTGCACCGGTCAGCAATCAGTTTTCCTCCTCTGCTCTGTTCTGGTCACATGTAGAGATCTGTCTTTGTTTGCTTTTGTGTCCTTGTGTCCGCTCGTCTCTCTCGCTCTCTGCTTAGACACAACTGACAAATATGTGGAGGCATATTTGATCATGAATGATAATCAGATCATTCATATCATATATAATATATCCTTTATATCTCTTCAGTGCTGCATCGTAGGCAACTGGACTTGCTTGAGTTTCCTGATGAAGTGTCACCTCTCATCCAAGAGGCTTCTACAGGTGTGACCTCAACGACCCTGTAAGGGTTCACACCAACACAAAAGCCCCTTTTACACTGCCAGATGAGCATCTGCAGGATGACTTTGAAGTATCTCAAAAGTAATCCAAAGTATTTAGAATAAGATACTTAGTTTGAGTAATCTAATGGAATATGTTACAGATTTGATCTCCTTAACCCCATTCAATACAAAAACTTTGTCTGGGAACACACAGAGTCTAGATACTAGATACAGTTTATTTGGGTGAACTGTTCCTTTAACAAGTTTAACCTCTTTCCTCCAGGGGAATGATTAACTGGAGCATTTGATATTTCCTCTGAACAAATTCAAGTTTCGCCCTGATGGTGGCATGAAAGGAAAAACCAGGACTCTTGAATTATTGCAGTTTAGTTTTTTAACCTCACTTACAAGGTGAATATATAAATGTGTGTGTGTGTGTGTGTGTGTGTGTGTGTACCTGTCCCTGGAGATATCAGCCAGCTGTACAGGAAGCCTCCAGCCAGAGAGTAGTAGAGGACCATGGCCCTCTGACCGTTGACCGTCTCCAGGATGTGCTCCACAGTCACTGGGATGTATGGGTCAGCTCGCCTGCTGGCTCCCTTTCTGGCGTTCGACCAGGAGGTCGGCGAAGGCACGCGTCCGCCCTCGCTCCGCTATGGCCAGCGCCTCATCGTGCCGCCCTGAGTCGTAACACAGTAGATGAATAATGAAGGAATGTAGCGGGAGATTCGGGGGAGCAGAAGGTTTGAATTAGCACTGAGACATCAGGTGATAATTTGTGCGTCGCGAACAGGCGCACAGACAGAGAGTGTGAACGAGAGGAGAGGTGAGAACACCTCGCTGACAAAGTGAGGCGCAGTGATTCACACCAACAACAACAGGACAGCTCACCGAGGCTGACGAGGACTCTCTGGAGAGCCTGGTACGAGCTGGTTTGCAGATCAAACAGAGTGAGCTTGTAATCTGTGCTGTGCTGCGTCTCATGACGAATCGTCTCAAACAACACGGACGCTCGGTACAACTGAAACACAGAAAAACAAACATCACAACTACACAACTTTCTGATGAGCTAAACACACACACATATATGTCACCTGTCTGTGTGTATGAAACACTTCAGTTATAACAGAGAGAGCGGATTCAATTTTTCAAACCTGACAGAGCGTGCTGTTACACTATTAACCACTGGGGGGCAGTACTAATACACAACAGGCTCTGCCTCTCCTCCCTCCACTACACTGGGAGCTCCATCAATCAGTCCAGTTAAAGTCATTTCACCACACATCTCTATGCAAGGCAGAAAAACAGTGTTTCTCTGGGATCAAGACGCAACATAAATAAATAACACAAACATTTATATGACACAACACAGACACCGAGCCTGCACACCTGAGATTTATGGAGTGCAAGTTAAAATAGTGAAAACAATCAAACCTGGATCATAAGCAGGCTGTGTGCTGCACCCAGTGGTGGAGGAAGAACTCATATCCTATCCTCCATTTCTTTCTTTTTTTAAAATACTTTTTATTTACGAACATTTTTTACGCTCAAAGTGTGAGTAAGTTTAGGAACAAAAGACAAAAGTAAGGCCTCATACATCAATCAACCAAAACATTAAAACCACTGACAGAAGTGAGTAACAATGATCATCTTGTTACAGTGCAATGTTCTCGTGAGGAACCTTGGGTCCTGCCATTCATGTAGATGCCACTCGACACGCTACACCCACCCAAACATTACAGACCAATACCCCCCCTCATGGCGACAGCACTCCCTGATGGCAGTGTCCCCCAGCAGGACAATGCACCATGCCACACCACATAAACTGCTCAGGAATGGCCTGGGGTACATGACAAAGAGCTCAAGTCGTCAACCCCGGCCTTCAGATTCCCCAGATCCAATCCGATCGAGCATCCATTGGGCATGCTGATACCTTTCCTCACAACCCACAGGACTCAAAGGATCCGTCAACAACGCCTTGGTGCCAGACAACACAGGACACCCCCAGAGGTCCTGTCTCCATGCCTCCATAGGTCAAAGGCTCAACAGAGTTCGGACTTGTTGAGGTCTGGACAAAGACCTCTGGGACAGCAGTTTGTCCCACAGATGCTCGATCTGATTGGGATCTGAAGAATGTGAAAGCTAGGTCGATGCCTAAAGCTCTTTGTCACGCTCCTCGGACCATTCCTGAGCAGTTTTTGTGGTGTGGCATGGTGCACTGCCGAGAAGAGTGGGGGTACTTGGTCAATGTTTAGGTGGGTGGAGTGTGTAAAGAGGCATCCACGTGAATGCCTGGACCAAAGGTTTCCAAGCAGAACATTGCATTGTAATGAAATGATCAATATTACTCACTTCACCTGAAAAAACAAAAATAAAAAAGAATAAACACACCGTTTTTCTCCCAGTTCTTTTTGAAGTCGTATGGAATAAGTCATCTGTTCCAGAAGGTGCAAGTGTTGAGCAGTATTAATAAAGAGGTTGTGAGCGGGGCAGTTTTTCTGCAGCCAGTATTTTGTCATGGCCTTAAGTAGATGGGTATCATCCTTACTTAGTCCATCAGGGGTGTGTCCAAGAAAAAGGGACGTCAATGTTGTACTGATACTAAAACCCAAAGTTTTTGAAATGATCGTTGCTACTTCCGTCCAGGAAGTCTGAGGTACGACCATTTCTAAATGAAAAAGATGCAGAGAGGTTGATTCATGCCTTTATTTCAAGCCGACTCGACTACTGCAACGCACTTCTTACTGGCTTCCTGAAAAACACCACTAACTCTGCAGCTCGGCTATGAACTAGAACCAGGAGGAGAGAGAGAGCACATCAAGCCAGTCGAGCTGCTCTGCACTGACTTCCTGTTACATTTAGGATTAACTTTAAGCTCCTCCTCTTTGTGGATAAAGCCTGAAATGAGCTGGGACAGGGGTCAGCAACTTTTACTATCAAAAAGAGCCATTTTTGGCCAAAAATAATTAACATTTTCACCAACGATTCATCACCATATCTTGGAAATAAATTGTGACAAAAGCAGCAGATTTGTGTCTTTGGGTTCTTTTTTTGTAACGAATGAATGAGCCTGAGATGCATTTTTCTGGCTGTGTCCACTCGCTATGACGCAAACACATTTGGATGCCGATTGGTGAACATGTCACAGCGTATGACAATCTTTCTGGTGCTGGGTTGTGATGTCGGCAAAGGCGGGAGGCTCGCTCAGGGCCCCAAATGTGCTAGGACCAGCACTGACTTGGGTTCTGTAGATACACAGCTGTGAATTCAAACACACGCACACACACCTGGTGTTGCGCCTCATCCAGGTTTCCTCCGGCCCACAGAGACAGGCCGAGGCGATGCCGTATCTTCGCTTCATCTTCCCTCCGCCCCAACTGCTCTGCCAGACGCAGACCTGAGGAGAAAAAGAGGAGCGGGAGAGAAGAAGAAAAAGAAGAGATCAGACGCTCGTTCCTACATCTGAAAATCATCTCTTTGACAGTCCCGGCTCTTTGACGCTCATGACAACTGTTGCTGCATTGAAGCGAACTCGTGCTGAGCCCAGGGCGCTCACATTTGCCATTCTTTCTCTCTCATTGTTCCCTTTTGTCTTCCTCTGCCCTGCTCTTTTTATCCCGCTGACTTGAATTCAAAGATCTCGTCTCCTCTCTCTGCTCTCCAGTTTGTCTCAGATATTTTCCTCCCCCGCTGTGCAGACGCAGTCGTGGCGGGTTGTAATTAGTTCTCATTAGGCTCTCGGATTGAGCTAAAACTCATCAAACATCAAGTTTTGATTTACGATTCTCTCTGCCTCTCTGTCTGTCTGTAAGTCTGGCCCTGTGATGTTCGGTATCCGTGCTCCTCTCCCTTCAGTTGGGGAGGTTAATTGGAGGCACACACATGCGAATGGTTCTGCAGCTCTGTCCTCACCTCAACTCCCAGTTAATGATCAATTAAAATCCAGAGGATCTGTGAGTTTAGTGACAAGCCGTGACCGTGTCTTACAGGCCCGATGAAGCCTGAAGGAGTTCATAAAATTAACACAAACATCCCGTACATGTTTTTACTTTGTGTTCTGTGTGTTTGTTTAAGTGTATAACAGAGATTCAAACAGGATTACTTGAAACAAGGCTGTAAACTAGAGAGATGAGAGACGTGTGTGTGTGTTTCACAGCGCAGTCTAGTTAACGGAGAAGTTAAATCAGACAGGATTATTGACAACAAGCCGCCTGAAGGAAACCACTGCAGGGTAAACACCCGGCGCTGATCTTCTATTAGCCTGTGTCAGGCTCATGAATACTTTTCATGCTTCTGGACGGTTTCAGAAATACAACTCACAAATGTTCTCCGGCCCAAACAGCTCTGACCTTGGATAAGATACACACACGTGCAGATCAAAGTGTGTGCTGAGAGTGTGAGTGACTGCAGGGGGGGAGGTAAAACTGTGACGAACTCCAGAGTTTGTTGATACGTGTCAGAAACAGGCTGCTTTTGAACGTGGTGGAGAAGCTGGAATCAAAAAGATCAGACACATGCTGCGTTGATTCAGGTGGAGCATCCAACGGTCCATTACGTCACTGCCTGTTGTTTAATGGCGCGTTCAAGAGATTGCTGTCACATAGCCATGTTTGGTCCCCCCTCTGTTGGGGTACCTCGCACACAGATCTGGTACTAAAGGGTGGAGCTAGAAACCCTGCAGTCTGACTGGTCAGTAGAGGACGGTCACTCTGGTTTTATGTAACCTCTGTTCATACATCAGTAAACTACAACTATAAAATGAAAGAGAACAAAATAACTTCATTCACTGGGCCGACTGCCGGCAACTTTTAAGGTGGAACATTAACTTGTAATGTTACTCAATGCATGAGTTGATGACGTGAATCCATCAGCACACCTTAAATTTCACTGTGACAGCTTTGACCATCACTTTAGTTTTTATGTGACACATACTTTTAGTAATGACTTTAAAAATATAGATTAATTTGGAGCGGATTATGTGAAGGTCATATATTCTAATCCTCACTTCCTGTGGGCTGCAGCAACACTAAACCCCTGAGCTTGCCTGAGAAGGACTAAATGCACAAAGCTGCTATTTTTAAATATCCCATGGAGAGAGACTCTCACTGCAGCCTGTTCTATTTTGTTCTGAAATGGGCGTGCAGCCTCGTTCTGTGGACGATAAACCAGGTGCAGACTTCCATCTGTGTCACCGCTGATGAGGAAATACAGCAAGTGCTGGACGGAGCAGTGAGTGACAACAACCCCGCCCACATTTAAGAGACTGTCTGAACACACCGAGGGTCTAGGTACCATGTCTGAAGGCTCACTGCTGGTGAATCTGGCACAAACTGGACTGTTATCAAGAGCACTGTACTCTTGGAGTGACAGAGGGCTCTCTGGGCAGAGCTGCATAAATGTATAACGCCGACATTTTCCCTGAAGATCACATCTGGTGACAGACAGACAGACAGATTAAAAACTGAAAGCAGGGCTTATAGGAAACCAATCTAAACACAGATGGTGTCTTTATTCTATATCCTTACACTGCGCAATTAATATTTACTTCATAATGATAAGTGAAGTAAAATATGTCTATTTCCACTTTAAAGTCACTGTGTTTCGAGTTTTTAATGAAATTACAGCATCTTTAATTCTGTTCTGATGGTCTAACTTTGAGACAATCCCAGCATGTTGCATTCATCCCACTGGTTTTGCACTGCTTATGTTTTTTTTAAAGCATCTCTTTTGACACAACCACCCGGGGAACCAAAGTAGTTCACTTTCAATTCAACACATTCGAAAAGTTCTGTTTTTAACTGGATGGATTTCTAAGTCTGTGTTTCTCTCTGTGCTCGCCTCACTGGTTTGAAGTGGGCGGGACTGCTTGTGTTGCCACTGTCAATCAAATCTGTTCAAACCAAACACACAGAATACAAATTAAGCAGATTAGTTGAGATTTTAAATGTTACACTCTAAATAAATAATACATATGAATATTTTTTCCTAACTTTATATATATTTATTTAGTCATAACTATCTAATTTTATAGAAACCAAGTTTTAATTTCATGTCAGAATCTTGTCAGGATCACTGAACACTTACTTTGTGATCACAGGAAAATAAAGTGTCAATAATTTATCATCTGTTTAATCACACACTTCCTCTTCGGCCTTCATACACAAAGATGTAAGATGCTGCACATCCACTGGTGAGTAACTCAGCTTCTCTCTTACCTTCCTGCAGGTACATCACAGCCTGTGCATAGTTTTGCAGTGCATGGTGTGTCCTCCCCAGGCTCCCGTAGGCCAGAGTTTTGGCTATCAGATCGTTAGTCTGCGCCGCCACACTCAGGTGCTGCTCCTGGAAGACCACAGCACGCTCGAACTTCCCGAGAGCTTCGTAGGTCAGTCCAAGGTTTCCGTAGGCTCGTCCCTGGCTCCTCACACACCCCGTCTGCTCTGCGATATCCAGAGCTCTCTGGTGCCACTGTAGCAGGATGGGCAATATCGCACTGTCAGTGTATGTTCACTCAAGTTTTTGTCATTTACAGGATCAGAATGTTATTCTAAGTGTCTGATAACATTATGGAAAGGTTCCTCAAAGGTTGACCTCTTTGTTAAAGAGTAAGATCCTTTTTGTTTAACCACCCAAATCGTAATAAGTTCATTCTTCAATCCAAGTGGCTGGTGGTGACAAATTTGAAGAAACTCGCTGAGAGTATTCTTGAGATATTATGTTAAAGAGAACGAGATGGTCGCGAGGTTACAGTGACCTTAACATTTGACCACCAAAATCTAACGAGTTCATTGCTGAGTCAAAGCAAATGTTTCTGCCAACTTTGAAGAAATTCCTCTGAGGTGTTCTTGAAATATTGTGTTGACCTTGACCTTTGACCACTAAAATCTAATCAGTTCATCATCGAGCTCAAGTGAACATTTGTGCCAAATTTGAGGGCACTCACAAGCTGTTCTTGAGATATCGCAGCCACAAGAATGAGATGGATGGAGGGTCACAGCGACCTTGACCTTTGACCCTCAGGCACCAAAATCTAATCACTTCATTGGTTCATCAATGAGTCCAAGACACTGTTTAGGTCAAATTTGAAGGAATTCCTTCGAAGCCTTCCTGAGATATCTCATTCATGAGAATTAGACAGATACAAGGTCACATTTACCTTGACCTTTGACCACCAAAATCTAGTAAGTTCATAACTGAGTCCAAGTGGATGTTTGTGCTGACTTAAAAAAAAAAATAGCTCAAGGTGTTCTTGAAACATTGCATTCGTGAGAATGAGACAGACAAGATCACACTGACCTTGACCTTTGACCACCCAGATCTAATAAGTACATTGTTAAGTCAAAGTGGACGTTTGTGCCACACACACAAAAAAAATGCTCAAGGTGTTCTTGAAATATGGCGTTCACAAGAATGAGACAGACAAGGTAACGCTGACCTTGATCTTCGACCTCTGACCACCAGAACCTTTTGGTTTATTGTTGAGTCCCAAAGGGGATGTTTGTGCCAAAATCGAAGAAATTTCGTTTCAGAGATATCACATTTACAAGATTTTATTTTTTATGTGATGTTATGAGCTGGAGCAGGGAGTTCATCGAGTCTCTGTAGGTTTGACAGAGCTAAACTAGCAGTTTCCCCCTGCTTTCAGTCTTTATGCTAAGCTAAGCTAATCAGCTGTTGACTGTAGCTTTATTTTAGCATACAGACATGAGAGTGATGTTGCTCTTCCCGTACCTTAGCAACAAAGCAAATAAGTGTATTTCAAAAAATGTCACACTATAAAATTACACAACAGCACTGATGAATCTGCACAAACCTGTAGCGCTGTCTCGTTGTCTGCCATCAGCTGATAAACACCTCCGAGTGCATCGCTCGCCTCTGCTTCCAGGGATTTATCCTGACAGTTAAAGCAGGAGTTACTACACTTTACTGTGCATTGTGTACTTTTCATTAAACAAAGATAATTTGTCATATTCAGCAGGGCAACAAGAGAAAAATCTGTGGCTGAAACAAGAGCCTTTAGCAGGTAAACCTTACCCCCGCTGTGCGTGCAATGTTCAGCTGGTGTTCCAGACAAGAGAGAGACTGCTCGTAGTTGCCCAGCTGGCTGTGTAAGGTGCCCAGCTCCCCGTACGCCTGAGCCTTACCCCCTCCTTCCCCACCCAGCTCATGGGCGACCACCAGCCGCTTCTCGAAGCACACCAACGCCTGCTGGAGACTACCCAAAGACCTGAAGAGAGAGGAGGGAAAACAAAGATGTGATCATCTTAAAAGAAATGAACCTGTAGTTTTTAAAAACACAAATTACTGGGTTTCACACTACCACAGAGCTCTTTTTCCAAACACACCCATATGGGCAATTAACAAAGTTAACCATAAAGCAAATGGGTTAATAATTTAGATTTTGGTTGTAAAAACAGTGCAGAATCCTCCGAGAGAGAAAAAGAAGAAACGTCTACAAAGGCTGACTTCACTGAGATAATTCAGTGACTCCACTCTCCTCATTTCCATCTCATTCACACTCCAGAGAGCAGAAACAGATGGATAAAGGAACCCCATCATTAAGCCTTGTTCCTCTCCTGTCAGTGAACATTACTTGTATGGTTTCATATGAGAAACATTGGATGTACTCTCTGAGAAGGAGCAAGGGAGCAGCCCCTGCCTCCCACCACCACTGCTGCTTGTTACTGTTACTGTTACTGAATTATGATTATTTTCATTATTATCACGGCTCTAATTTAAAATGTGTACGCTCGAGGCAAGAGAAGCTCATTTTTCTTGCATAAATGTTGTCCTGTTTTAGTAAGGCATATCCAAACTAATGGGAGCGCACAGAAATAAATATATACATGACATAAATATTAACACAAGTAGGAACAAAAGTCCGTGGCTGCGAGGTGCAGTTACAGCATGAAGACACCTTTGATGGACTAAATTAAGAAATGCAGGTTGCAAATTTGCTCACACGCCATGTCTTCCTCCTTGTTTGTAATATTCCTGCCTGTAACGAGTGTAATCAGTTTCTATGTTCAGCATTCATTAAAAAAGCTGTAATATATGCAAATCATGTGCCTCCTCCAACACAAGACAGAGTGGGTACAAGAAATGCAGAAGAGAATTAAAAATACAAATTAAATTAGTTCGACTCTTATTTGCTTTCCTGCCGAGAGTTAGACAAGAAGATCAACACTACTTTTATGTCCGTATGGTAAAATGACGCTACAGATAGAAACAGTTAGCCTAGCTTAGCATAATGACTGAAAAGAAGGGGAACAACTGTGTTTGATCTCATTTGTTTAAGTGTAAACGTGACATAAGTGAGTTTATAAGGGACTCTATTACCATAAACTAGAGAAAAAATGGACTTTACCCCACCAGTATGAGGACTCCCATTTTAGTTTGGCATTTCAGTCATCGCCATTTTGTTTTTTAGGCGCCACAAGTGACAATATTTGAACGAGAGCTTTGTTAGCACGGTGCATTTACACCTATGGTTAACCGTGATGACACTAAAGGAGCTTGCACATGACCACCATTGTTTTCCTATGGAAGCAGTGTTAATGCTGATGTCGGGGTACTTTTCGACTTCGGCCTCACGCTGTGGGCTTCACCAGCATTTTGACGCAATGCCGAAAGTTCAATTTTGCTGAACTTCAACCCCGTTTGACCGTGCGTTCACACCAAACGCGATGGAGCCATTGAACGCCACGAGTTTCCATTCAAAATCAATGTAAATGACGCGATGACAGGCGATGTCGCTTTGGGCAATAAGAGCAACGTGATGAAGCGATGACGCGTCCATCGCCTCATCGTGTGTCGCTTGAAGTTGAAAAATTTGAACTTCTCAAGCGACATCGCGTGACGCTGTGACGCGACATCCAATTAGCATTGATATCCAACCACGTCACCGACGCAGTTACGTCAGATGCACATGCGGGAGGAGGGTTGCGTCATCGCAATTGAAGCGATGAACAAAAAATTGACATTTGTGATCAAGCGACGTGATACTCGCATTACGGGCGATAACGGCGCGTCCATTGTGTTTGGTGTGAACGCACAGTGACGCTGACCTTTCTGTGAAGAGCCAGTGATTCCGCTGTCGGCAGCACTTTCCGCCAGCTGCCTGCGCGTGAATATAATCAGCGTTGGGTCAAGCCGACGGCGAGCGCTGCGGTGTCGGCAAATCGGCAATCATGAGAAAGGGCCTTAATGCTAAACTTGGCTTCTGGCTTAATGAGCACGATGCATTTGTGGTTATCTGTGATGACGCTAAAAAAAGGGGTCAGGTTTGAGGGGGACAAAATGACCATCCAGGTCCAGCCCCATACACTGTTGGAAAGAGGAGATTCTTAGCTTTCAAATGACACCAGCATTATGTTCGTACTCCAAATACTAACCAAGACAGGTCACAGACATGAGACAGGTTACGATCTTCTCATCTAGCTAGGTTCACTTCCTCTGTTTCCCTACCTGTGTGCATGGCCCAGCCCTCTGTAGGCCTTCTCCTGGTCCTGGACGTGGTTGAGACTCTGAGCCACAGTCAGGTACTTCTCATAGTACTGAATCGCCTCCTCATAGTCTCCCAGAGCATCATAGCAGTCTGCCAGGTTCCCATAAGCCCTGCCTCTGTCCAGCATGCTCTCAGTCCCACTCAGCTGCTGCAGCATGGCCAGCTGCTGCTGCTCAAAGTATCCGATAGCTTCCTCAAACACCCCCATGTTCATTTTGGTGATGCCCATGTTCCCGTGGACCTGGGCCTCCAGACGGGCATCCCTGAGTCCCTGCGCCAGACCCAGCTGGGCCTCGTAACACTGGAAGGTTGTAGCATAGTCTCCCAGGGCCATGTGCACTGCCGCTAGGTGACCGAGGGCGCGGCACTCTCCCTGCTGATCACCGAGATCCTTTCGGACGGTCAGCTCCTGGCTGTGGAAGGACAAGGCTGTATCCAGCTGACGGAGCAGCCTGAAGGAGAGAAAGAAAGAGATTATATGTAAAACAGTAACAGAGAAGCAGCAGGCAGAAATACATCACTGAAAGGAAAATTTATTGATCCTCTCTTCGATGCCTGTAGACCAAAGCTGGGTCAGCCGCTGCCTTGATACGTTAGTTAGTGTTACTGTGTGAATATGCTGTTTTAAAAAAGTTAGTTCAGATTTACCAAAGTCACACAATAACACAAACAAACCAAGTGATCAAGACAGCAGTGGACCAGCAGCTCCTGTGTTCTGCGAGGTAAAATTACAGTTTTTGTCAATGGAGTCTGGCTTTAAAGAGAGCAAAGGTACGTTTCACTCTCCGTGCAGCTCCACGTTGCAAAGGGCTGTCTGTTGAAACAGGAGCTATACTTCTGCGTCAAATCGGCGCCGTACCCAAGGTGTAAGCTCTGTGTCGACGTAAAGCCGAGACTGTACCCTACACCACAACCTGACCTGTCCAGAAACTACACACTGTGGCGACGCAGACCTCCTGTCTGTCTCTGTGAGCTGAAACCATTTCCCTCAGTGGAGACAAAACTTTGATTTACTTTAATTTCACAGATAGGAAACAATAAATTGTGAAGACAATAAAGCCTCCACAGAAATAGCATTTTAAGTCTTGCATGTTGTATTTGTTTAGAAAACGTGTTTAGTATAAGACAGTTGTTTTGTCAGTGAACCTTGTGAGCTGTAATGGAGCTGAATTTTGTGCTGTTACCTTTGTTAAATGTTGCTGTTGTCCCTGGCTTCATATGAGTAGAGGAAAAGATCGCTAGCTGTTAGGCTAATTTATACAATGTAAAATGCCATAGGCTTGTGCTAATAACTTCAGCATGTTGTATTTATTTGGAAAACGTGTTTAGTGTAAGACAGTTGTTTTGTTTTGTTACGCACAAGTATAAATAACGCTTTAGAAGCACTGAGCATACGACTTGGTTAATAAGACTTGGATTATACTGCACACTGAGTTGTGTGAGAGCTCATATACAGGTGCTTTGATATAGTTTTGCTGAAACCTATGAATTCAATTCATCAAGAATTTTCTCTATTTTGGATTCTTCAGAGACATGCAAGAAAAACAAACTATTCTTCACTAATTCAACGTAACAGGGTGAGTAACTGACATACAAATGGCATTTGGGAGCTGAAGTGCTCCTTTTAAGTCTCTCTCCAACAATGCTTATCAAATATGTAATAATAAGAAAAGAATATCATGCAAATAAAAACAAAATGAGAAACTAAACAGAAAATAGGTGATAGAAAGTAATATCAATTAGACAGTAAATGCAAATGAATGAACCAAATGTAAACAAGAATGTAAGAATGCAAGACCACACAGTCTAAAGTCTCTGTCGACTCTGTTACCTGTGAACTGATCCGAGCGCTGAGTAAGCGTCGGCCTCCATCTTCTGATCGCTGACCTTCTGAGCCAGACTTAACTGCTGCTGGTAGAACCTCACAGCTCCTGGGAGATCCCCCGACACACACACACATCACCCAGGTTCCCAAAGGCCCTGAACACCGCCTGCTGACAAACACAAACACATCATTAACGACCAACTTCCTGTGTAAAGGATAAAAGTTGTTACAGTTGAATGAACACAGCGGCAGCAGTGGGTGACCTGTGTGTTATCCAAGGCTTGTGCTAGAGACAGAAGGTATCTCTGACACTCCTCTGCTTTCTTGTGCTCCCCCAGAGCTTTGTAGGCCAGACCGAGGTTACAGTAGGCTTTGGCCTGGGCTAGTTTGTCCTGGAGGTCCTTGGCCAGGGCCAGGTCCTGCTCATAATACCTAGGAAACGGATGAAAAATGCAAATCATGGAATAAAAACACCAACTGAAAAAGCATGATTTAAACATTTCACTGGCCCAATATGCAAAACATAAGGTTTGTATTCTTAAGGTTTGAAAAATCATCTTATTCTGCAGTTTGACAGTTCACTGCATCGTCTGCTTGAGTTTATTACAGCTCTTTATTGAAACAATATTGTAGAACTAGATTCCAGTGGTGGCTGCGCAGGGTTTTTCTGACTCATGTGATCCAAATAATTCTGGCAATGCTGACAGCAAAACATTTATTGAAAGAAAACAGAAGTTTGTGTTTTACACAAATCCTTTTTAAACCACGTCTGTCAGCGTTTAACCTTTCACAACAACAGTGGCGCCCTCAGAAATGTTTCGGCACACCAAAACCAAAAGCCATAACTGAATTTCAGGGATTCTATTATGCTGCTTAAGCCACTTAAAAACTATGTCAATATGAGGGTGAAGGAATCACATACTGATGTACTTTCTTATTTTACAGTTAATATTACTAACTGTCTGATGTGCACAGACTAATACTGGTACAGTTAACATTTTGAGTTCACAACACTCCTGTTTTAATGTGTTATGTATCTTGACATACGTGTTTGGATATTCATTGATCTTTAAACAGGCTACTTGACCTTTTCCTTAAAAAGACAAATATATAGTTTTAATTGAAGGGGCACATTGATTGTTCAGAACAGGACATTTACTGGGAACAAGCCTTCTCATATTCAGGGAGACTCGTGGCCCCTAGAACCCATTTTCATTCAGATGTCTTGAGGTGAGAGGTCAAGACGGCCATGCCAGTTGTTCCCACTTTCTGACAAACTATGCCAACATGGTTGGTGCCAATGGAAGCCTTAGGTCAGGGGTCGGCAACCACTACTATTAAAAGAGCCAAAAAAGAAAAAAAATGTCTGGAGCTGCTAAACATATTTGAATAAAGGTAACAACCTATTGAGTGTAAATTAGCCCATCAACATTACGAATAGATCTAAATTAACATTCATTAATGTGATTTACTACGAGGTGGCTCTTTATAATTATTTAGTGCTTTAAACTTTGCAGTGTTGGTGGTGAAAGCAAATGAATCTGTCTGCACATTATTACATTCTCCATTTTCCTCTAAGACTTTTCCATTTTGGATTTGGAATCCTTGTTGAAATTAGCAAAATGTAGAGGACAGAGCACGAGGTCGTAAACGTATGATGCACATTTTAGTTGATGAAATTTTAAATCATTTTTTCATTCAATGTACAGGCTGCACATTTTTACAGCTGCAGACAGCAATAATCACTTTAGGCCTGCAATGATAATAAAAATCTGAAATAACCGTTATTTATTTCCATATAATTTAATGTCAAAGCCACAGGGAGCCGATGGAGAGGCGCTAAAGAGCTGCATGCAGCTCTGGAGCGGCAGGTTGCCTACCACCACCTTAGGTTGCCTAGTTTCGTAAGATATCACTACCTTCACGCCAGCTAACAGAACACAGTTTTCCTATGACTCTACCTTCCCACAGTGCTGTGCCATCTTTGGAAACTTTTGTATCTCTTCTAGAATTAGAAGTAACGTTTGAAGGGTTTGTCCTGACTCATATAAAGTTTGTGTTTTATGAGATGAATTCAGTCTCTGACCTGACGGCGTCTCGGTACTGTCCGAGGCAGTAGTGAGCATAGCCGAGGTTGTGGCAGACCTTCCCTTCTCCCTCCAGGTCCTGCAGGCCCGGCGCCAGAGCCAGGTACTGCTGGTAGTACGGTAAGGCCTGAGCGTATTCGCCTCTCCAGCTGTGGAAGTTGCCCAGGTTTGCTGCAAAGAAGAAAACACTATTTTAACAATCCAAATCCCTTCTCTTCTGACCTCAATGCATCTCTGCCTCTTGTGCAGCTTGCCTAGCGCTCTGGCTTCGCTCTGAGTGTCCTGCAGCTCTCGTGCGATGGTCAGGTGGTGAAGGTAGTGCTGCAGAGCTCGGTCGTGAGCACCCAGCGCCTGGTAGGCCACAGCCAGGTTGCCATGTGTGGAGGCCTGCGACGGACGATCATTCACCTGAAACACAAAGACATTTCACTCGCCTGTTCTCCACACGAGCGTCTACGTGCTGCTTGTGAAGAGCACAGCAGATGACTCACCTCCAGTGAGATCTGCAGCTCCTGTCGATGATACCGGACAGCTTGGTCGTACATGCCGAGTGCATGATAGGCGTTGCCCATGTTACCGTAGGCTCTACCCTGGGCAGCGTAATCACTCAGCTCCTGGGCGAAGGACAGGTGGGCTTTGTGGAGCTTCAGGGCCATCTCATACTCCCCCTTCATCTGGTGGATGATGCCTGGGATGGAAAGGAGAGGGAAAGAAAAATACAACAAAGAAATTAAGCAACATTTGACAGCAAGTCATTAGAAAAGTCAAATCAAGTCTCAAGAAATTTGAGTCAAGTCAAGGCGAATCTAAGGTCTGCTAGCAGAGTGTTTTTTTGGAGCAAGTCTCAATCCACTTGGAAGTGTCTGATGGCACTTGGACAGATTGCTGTACTGATCATGTTACACCACTGTCGGTCTTACAGTGGGGTATGATGCTGTTGTGGTTTGCACATCACCCGAGTGCCCGACGACAGGGGGTCAAACATTACGACATTCCCCTGGAGGGAATATCCCAGAAGTCTGTCAACAAAACACACACGAAAAATGATGCAAGAAAAGACGCAAGACCAAACTAGAGACAGGAATTCTTTCCTGCAAGTACCGATGTCCACAGAGTTGTCCTCCTGACTCCTCCCCCTGATATTTCCCTCGCTTGCATCATGCGCTGTCATTGGCTTTAGGTCGTTGCTAGTGTCATTGCCGATCAAAGCCAATGACAGTCTCTGGGGCTGAAACATGAAGCCAACATGGAATTTTGGACAGATGTTCGACATGTAGCGCACGAGATTTATTTTTTCTAAATTCTTTGTTCTTGGCATTTATCCAAAGGGACGTAAAATAAAACACAGTGAGCAAATTTTTCTGGACGCGCGTCTACGACGAGCCTAAAGATCAAGCGTTAATGTGGAAAAGCATCCAGAGTTCAATAGTGGAGATTTTACAATGTCAGAACTCAGTCAAGTCTCAAGTCTCGCACAAGTCAGACAAGTCTCAAGTCTGCAGCTCCCTTGACAAGTTCATCCAACATTAATATGACTAAGTAGTGAACATCAAACAGAGCCTGCTGCACATGTAGGAGTCATGGCGAATTCCCAAAATGATGCACAGAGATATAAATACCAAACAAGCAAAGACAACGTGTGTGTTTGTGTGCACGTATGTGTGTGCATGTGGACATATGAGAACACACACACACATGCTTTTCAGAGTCTTGATGAAGATTTGAGTGCTGAGCAGTAAATAATTAAAAAGCTACAGCGTAGAAATTCAGCAACTCTAATAATATCTGCAGCTATGGATCTGCAACATGCAGAGATCCAGAGGAGATGTGTCTGCGTCCGGGGAAAAGGAACTGGAAAACTTTACGTCCCAGTGGCTTTCCCAACTTTTTTTGTGTTGTGATCCCAACTATCAACAACCCAGTTTACCACAGTATACACAAGCTGGAAGAAAGAACACAAGTTAAGGAGGAAGCCGGGGACACAACAGAGGAAGACGGTATAGCTGCAGGAAGTTGAGAAAGTTGAACATGAGGGGTTTCAGAGGCAACTACCGCAACTTAGAAGAGAAGCAGAGTCATTGTTGCTGCAGCCACACAAACAGGTGACACACAAGACTCTTAGATCATATATCCTAACTTCCTACGACATCCTCATATGAAGACATTACATTTGGTGTTTGCTGCATCTTATACGTCATTTGGCTTAACCCTTTGAAACCTGAGCAAACTTGATTTTATTTTTTTTCAAAACATGGGAAGAAGACAATGAGATACTTAATAAATGGGCCAAAAAATAGCAAGTTATTCACGTTATAAGAAGTAACGTTATCAACTAAGAATTTACTCAAAAACAAGCCAAAAAATAGAAAAGTAAAAAATGAAACAAGACAAAAACAAACAGGTAAATTACCTTAAAACAAGCACACATAAGATAAAATTAAAGACACAAAGGAAAAAACCTAACAAATAAGAGCATTACCTAAAAATAAGCAACAAAGAGAATTACCTGAAAAAAAGAAGTAAATCAAAAATAAATATATATAATAAAAAAAAATAAGAAATTGTGCTATAAATTAGACTAAATAATATCTGTATTTATTTTCTGTGATATATTCATTTTTTTGATGATTTTCTAAGAACGCAATGGAATGTGTCATCATTTTCAAAGGCTCGTGAAAGGCCCTGAATGCAGCACAAGATAATGGATGTTGATCCAGGTTTAAAAGTTTTAACTTAGACCTATTGTCCTTCGTGGACACACTTAAAAGTCTTCAGCAGATTCTGACACAAGGAATGGAATGGACTATGTACAAAACCTGATCAAAAGTCATGATTACAGCAACTTTATTTATGATTAATAAAGTTTGTAGTTTGAAAGCGTAATAATTTGACCAATTCTACTAACAGTAACAAACTAAGACGCCGCTAATTAGAAAGTACTCGTTGGAGGACTTTATTTTTGCATTATCGCAGCATTTCACGCACGCCAATCAGCAGGACAAATTCATAGAGTTACAAAATGAAAATAAAAAAAAAACTTTTCACAAGGCTTTTAGATACATTCACCAGCCACTTTATTAGGGACACCTTGCTGATACCAGGTTGGACCCCTTTTTAATTCTTGGTGTCACAGATTCAACAAGGTGCTGGAAACATTCACTGGAGTACAGTGAACTCACTGTCATTTTGAGATGATGTGAGCTTTGTGACATGGTGCGTTATCCTGCTGGAAGTAGCCATCAGAAGATGGTACACTGTGGTCATAAAGGGATGGACACGCTCAGCAACAATACTCAGGTAGGCTGTGGTGTTTAAACCAGGCCATGACCTCTGACCTCTGGCATCAACAAGGCATTTTGGCTCACTGGATATTTGCTCTTTTTGGGACCATCCTCTGTAAACCCTAGAGATGGTTGTGCTGAAAATCCCAGTAAATACTCAGAGCAGCCCGTCTGGCACCAACAACCATGTTAACCACGTTCAAAGTCACTTCAATCACCTTTCTTCATCACTCTGATGCTCAGTTTGAACTTCAGCAGCTCGTCTTCACTGTGTCTACATGACTAAATGTTAATGAACTGCTGCCACGTGATTGGCTGATTAGATATTTGCCTAACAAGCAGTTAACAAGGTGGCTTTGCATTTGTTGCACAGCCATGTTCAGGTATTGAAATGAACAGTTTTAGACATGCACAGGAGACTTTAACCTCAAAATTGCTCACTATTCAAAGACAATGCTTCGCTTTTTTACCTCCCAGGTTCTACATATCCAAAACAGGGAGAAATTAAAGAACGCATGCCAAACAACAGCTGGGGTCTCAGGAGGTTCCCCCCCGTGTGTTTGTCTGTGGTTAACTGCAGCCTCCATCTTCCCTCTTCACTGTTACCGTGTTTAGATGCCACTAATAACTTGATTATAACCAGATTGAGGCAAAACTGTGATTATTGCGTCTCTCATGTAAACACTTTAATCAGGTTTTCTCAGTCTAATTATGATCCAAATCAAAGCAACACAACTTGATTAATAGGAATGGATGGCACGTTTACCTTTCAAAGCACTGTTGAAAGAACAGAGATACCTTTTACAGTCGGATGTTTTCTTTAGAGCCTCACAGAAAGGTGCTGGGGAGAAGGTGCATACTATACACTGTTTGGGCTTTTGACAAAGAAAATACATGTCAGTTTTACATGTTTTAATATTCTTGTGCCACAGGACAGGATATAGAGCCAATGTTGCTGAAGGTCTAACCGTGTAGTTCCTGTTGCTGCACCTGTCATGTTTTTAAAGACTGACATCTTCAGTAGGAACCAATGAGCTTTGAGCAAAGAGCCACAGACAGGAAGTCAGAAAGTACCTAGAGACGCAATTGCTTGTGAGTCTTAGGGTGCTTTCAGCCCTAGTGGAACCAGACTGAGACCACCTCTTCAAGAAGGTCTCAGTCCAGTTGTTTTGGTGCACACCTGAGTGTGATTGCTGTGTTCACACCTGCCCAAATTAACTTGAGTTCGGGGCAGGTGTGAAAGAACCCTTAACAAAATACAGAACAATCCCAGCCTTAAACGTGGTGGTTCCTTTTCGTAAAGCTCAATCATTGTGAAATTATCTGGTTTCCACACCCACAGTTAGCAACATATCAACATAAAACACCTGTTTGATCAAATGTTTGTGTATGAATCCCTCTGTCTGCTGCTCCAGCCTTGAGACACAGCAGCAAAAAGAACCTACGAGTCCCCCAAAAAACATCTGAGCAGCCATCCCTACACAAGACCATTAAGCTGACTATCTATAGCTTCTATACATGCATGAATTCAATATTTCATCACAAATGCATCTGTAAACCATCATCGCCATTAAGCCTCAGAGAGGTAATCAATGATGATTTAGTTTACAGCACTCAAACTGAATTCACAGAGCACCTCGTGTAAAGCACTAATGGAAGAAAGCATGAGCACAGGGAAACAAATTGATGTTGAATCTAAAACAACAAAAGCCAACCAATACAAGAATAATAAAACTGGGCGCACAAAAGCAATTAATTAAAATTAATAATTGCATCTTTAATTGGCGTATAGACGAGTGTGCAACTGTGAGAAACAGTCAGTCATGCTCTGTGAAGCTGGATAACAACCTGAAAGAATAATCATGCATATTTGATTCTCTTTATTTTTCATTTCCAATTGTGTAGTATGCACGAGGTGCTTGCTCTGCTTTCATAAACACCAGTGTGTATGTGAGACACATGCATGGTTGCTCCTGGAGTCAGACTGTGGTTGAGTCAGTCACAATAAGCCAAACACATGACAGTGTGTTAAGAGACAAACGCAGTGACACCAGACTAACACATGATGTCTTTAGACTCACATCAGCCCTGTGTGGAATATGTAGGAAGCAGGGTTACATGAGGAAGAGGAGGAGGAGGAGGCTGCTGATAAGGAAGAGGAGACCTCGTTCATCGGGGTCTCGCACTAAGAGGATTACAGAGGAGCCTGCAGAGTTGGCTGGAATAGCTGGTTACAGTTACACCCGTCCTCCTAAACTCTGCTAACACCAGCGTGAGCACGAGCTCCTGCGAGGCGTCGGGTGCCAGCTATCTGCACCCGCTCTGCAGGACGGACGGCGGGATTCCCCGACGTGGAGGGGGGCGCAGCGTGAAGAGAGCAGAGCTGTGAGGATTAGAGGTGTGGAAAATGAGGTGAGATCTGATGACGGGAGTTTGGGCTGAGACAGCAGAGAGAGATTAGACGCGCAGGGTGGTGATCTCCGGGAAAAAGGCCTCGTCATCAGGACTGAACTGGGTGGCCGACCCGAGCCACATGTTCTGCTTTTATGTCTCTCGTCACTTTGTGCTTTGTCTTCTTAATTCAAAGTTGCAATTAAAATAAATTTGCATTGCATCATGCTGTGATCTGGTGCTACAAGAATGGTAATTAAGCTTTAAGAGGTACCAACAGAAATCACTGGAGCTCCACGACGCCACAGAAGAGATATTTCTGGATTCTGACTGTAAACTATATTTAGAGTTTGATATTGATTTAGATTGATAAAAGAAGAGAGGAGAGGAGACGATAGAAAAACAAAGGAAGAGTGGGGAAAAGAGAAGAGGAGGAGTCTAAACAAAGGAGGAAAGGAGAAAGGAGGAGAAGAGGAAACAAGGGATGAGGAAAGAATAATGCCTTGTGTCTTCCTCCTGTGCTCTCCGCTCATCTTGAGCGATGATGGATCGCCTGATGTGACGGGGTGTAATGCCAGCTAGGGCACAGAGGCATGGGACAGGGGCTGACTTTATGCATCCTGTGATGATCCGGCAAGTGTCATTAAGGGCTGTGTCGACCAGTTTGGTGCAGTGGGATCGACTCCAGCTTGAGCAGACATATTCTGCTGTGGAAAAGCAGAGGGCTATGGCGGTTAAGCGGACAGTAGATGGGTCAGCGCAACCCCATTTTTGGAGGTGGAGCCTGAAGGAGAGTGTCCTGTCGAGTGTGACTCCGAGGTCCACAGGGTGGCGGTGATTGGAAAGTTTGTGACCATCCCATGAGACACACAGTTCTTTCCTGCATCTCGGTTTTTGATGGAAGCTGCGTAGTTGGGTTTCAGGTGGTTGTTGTTGTTGTAGGCCGACATATCTCAAAGGGAAGAGACAGGAATCAAGGGAGAAAACAAAGTAGGAAAGGATGAGAGGAAACGTGGGAGAAGAGGAGAAGTGAGACAAGGGAGGAAAGGAGAGAAGAAGAAGAAGAAGAAGAAGAAGAAGAGGGAGATGAAGGAACAAGAGAGTGGTAAAGGAGAGAAGCAATGGAGGTAAAAAGGAGGAAACAAGGGTACAGAGGAGCAGGAGACAAGGGAAAAGAGAGGAGACGAGAGGACACAAGTGGTAAGAAGAGCAAGTGGGAGAGGAGGGGGGGAAACAAGGGCAGAAAGGATAAGAAGAAACAAGGGAGACGAGGAGGCAGCAAGGAGAAAAGAGGAGAGGAGACAAAAGGGATAAGAGGAAGCACGGAAGGAGGAAGAGGAGGAAACAAAGGAGGAAAATAAAATAGAGAAGAGCAGAGGAAACAATGGATACGAGGAAATTAAAAAGGATATGAGAGAAGGAAACAAAGGAGGAAAGGAAAGGATAAGAGGAAACAAGGGAGACGAGGAGGCAGCAAGGGAGGAAAGAGAATGAAAGAATAAAAGAGGAGAGGAGACAAAAGGGATAAGAGGAAAACATGGAAGGAAGAAGAGGGGGAAACAAAGAAGGGAAAAAAAGAGCACAGGACACAATGAAAAAGAGGAAATTGGGAAGGATATGAGAGAAGGAAACAAAGGAGGAAAGGAAAGGATAAGAGGAAACAAGGGAGGGGAGGAGAAGCGAGTTGAGGTGAGGAGAGGAGACAAAGGGAGGGAAGGAGAGGAAAGGAAACGAGATGAGGAAATAAGTGAGAGAAAATGTGGGAAGAAAGAAGGAAAGAAGAGAGCGGAGGAGAAGGCAGCAGGGCGGAAAGGAGAGATGGGAAGGGGAAGAAAAGAAGAGGAAGAAGATGAGGAAACAAGGGGGAGATTAAACCTAAAAGGAGGAGAGAAGAGGAGCGTATAGGAGGGGAGGAGACAATAGTGACAAAGGGGAAGAGGAAGCAAGGGAGGAGATGATGAGGGTAGGAGCAAACAACAGGGGAGAGGAAGAAATAAGAGAGGAGAAGAGAAGAGGAAACAAGAATGGGGAGGACAGAAAAGAAGGAGAGGAGCCCAGAATAGAGAGGAGGGAACAAAGGAGGAGTGGAGGAAACGAAGGAGGAGGATGAAGGGTTGTCGCGTCAGCATTGAGAGTGAGAGAAAAGTATCATCCATAAATGATGATGTGAATCATTGATCTGAACCACAGACTGCAGCTCGTCTGTCAGGACGGAGTCAGCGACTTCAGCCTGTTAGTGTCACATCACAGCTCCTACTGTGAGCCTCAACTCCTGCAGCTCACAAGGAGCATATGAAAAGGAGACTATAGAGGGACCTCTGGTGACTGAACACAGAACATGACGGTGTTTAAATTAAGTCAAACTGAGCAGGACGTAGAAGCAAAACAAAATACGGTACTTCATGAGAGTAATTCAGTTTAGTTCAGCTTTAGTTACTTTGCAGTTTAAGATAAATAAACTCTTTAAAGGATCAGTGTGTGAGATTCAGGGAGATTCAGCGGCATCTAGTGGTGAGAACTGCAGATTGCAACCAGCTCCCTGTTAGAATTCCTTCAGTGTTCATCGTTCAGGAGGTTGTTACCAGGAGCTGATTAACCACAGAGGTCTCTGAAACAAACAGACCAGCTGATTTAAACCGGTAAAAACACTGAATAAAGACGTTTCATGTTTAAAAAAAAATCTGTGTATTTCTGATGCTGCTCATTGTGGAAGGGCTACTTCCTGAGGTGGCTGATGCAAAAATGCAAGGGACCTTAGGGGCAGTATGCGAGGTCGGACGCTGTGCGCTACTGTAGTGCCTTTGTTGAGCTAGCTTTCATTAGCTAAGCAACATTAACATTCACCATATCATAGACTATGTACCTGAAATCCTGAGAGCAGAGCTGATCTGTTTATAAGTGTGAAGGCCTGTCGTCTGTGGGACACGTGATCATTGCACCAAAATGATAAACTTTTCCGTATTTTTCTGCCTGCACACTGGACCTTTAAACCCTCATGGATCAGTAGTATAAGTACTTCTTCTGGAGGATCTGAAATCGTCCTCCACTGCTGGTAAATGTGTACCTGATGCTGCAGCCTGGAGTTGTTCCCTGCTCATGTTACGTGTGTAATGCGGCACACACACACACACGCAGACACAAAGAGTGGTGAGTTGTCCACTCAGCGGTGGAGTCGGGTTCGCCGGCTCTCAGATATCACTGTGGCCGCAGAAACCAGAACCTGGTTAATAAAACATGAGCGTTGATTGGCCAGAGAGGCACTACTGTGGTCATGTGATAGGGCCTCAGAAGGCAGATGAGGTGACGGGAGAGCAGGACCATCACGTGATCTACGGCCAGCGCTGGAAGAAGTGTTCAGGGCCTTTACTTCAAAGTAGACTGTGAAAATACACTACATGTTGAAGTACTGCAGTGACAAGCACAAGTATCATTAGCAAACTGTACTTAAAGTATCAAGAGTAAAAGAAGGGTTAATGCAGAGAAGTGAGTGTTTTACTACATATTGGATTATTGGATTATTAATAATGTTGTTCAATCAGCACAATCAGCATCTAGCTTCAGGGTTAGCTCCTCCCTCTCTTCCAAATATGGTCACTTCCTATCACTTATGGCTCCAAAAAATCCAAGATGGTGAAGGACAAAACAGCAAACTTGAGGCTTCAAAACCAATGTGTGATATTACAGTGGCTATGTTTACGTGGCCATGGCGACATGGCTACACTGAATGTGCAGTTTTTTGAGTGTACATTTGGTTTTAATAGTTTTAAGTTTGTTTTACACTTGCAACACTTAACATTAGCATTATCACAGTTAACCATAGCTGTAAGTGCACCTTGCTAACCAAGCTGGCAGCTAGCATTAGCGTTAGCACCATGCATAGTCACTTCCGGCTTCAAAAAAAACAACAAAAAACAACAGATTGTGATGACCAATTTGCCAAACTCGAGGATTCAAAAACCACAAATGGGTGACATCAACCTGGCCACGTCGGATGTTCAGTATTTGTGGTAAATAATTTTGTTTTCATGGTTTAAGCAGGTTATTCACGAGGGAAAATTAGCATTTAGTTTCATCACAATATGGTCAAATATGGTCAGTTCTTAACACTTTGGCTCATGAAAATCCAAGATGGTGATGTCCAAAACGGCAAAGTTGAGGCTTCAAACAAGAGTCCATAAACCAATGGGTGGCGTCACGGTGGCTACATTAACGTGGTCATGTGGGTACACTGGATGTTCAGTTTTTCCGGTAAGCTTGTTTTACACTTGCAATATTTAGCATGAGCATTATCACAGTTAACCACAGCTGTAAGTGCACCAAGCTAGCAGCTAGCAATATGGTTAGCGTCATTCAGGCTCCAAAAATCCAAGATGGCGATGACCAATTTGTCAAACTCAAGACTTCAAAACGGGATTCCACAAACCAATGGCTGACTTCAGTGTGACTACATTGGATGTTCAGTTTCATGGGAGGTAAATTTTGTTTTAATGGTTTAAGCAGGTTTTTCATGGGCGAAAATTAGCATTAGCATCTAGCATCAGGGTTAGCTCCACCCTCTTGTCCAAATATGGTCACATCGTATCACTTCTGGCTCCAAAAATCCAAGATGGTGAAGGACAAAACACCAAACTTGAGGCTTCAAAACAAGAGTCCACAAACAATGTGTGATTTCACTGTGGCTACATTAACATTATTTTTTACAGTCTGACTGTTATAATGTTTTATGCATTTATCTTACATTATGTACATTAAATGTTATGATGCAAAAAAAGAGTATAAAGCACAATGTTTGCCTCTGACATGCAGTGGAGTAGACGTAGCATCAAATGAAAAGACTCAAGATAAATACAAGAACCTCAGGATTGTTCAGTACTTAAAGGTGCTCAGTGTTTAAATGAAACAGATGGAGAGTCCATTTGTCTGTGAACTGGACGCTGCTGATCGATGCAGATCGAGTTGTTCAGGTCCAGAACAGCCCAGTCAGTGTATTGAGTCACCGTGGCGACAGCAGTGACAGAGCGGCTCAGCGGTTAACAAGAGAAACAGCTCATGTGACGCTGGAGCTTTCCAGCAGACGCAATGAGACAGACTTCTGCTTCTGTTAGTTAATCGTTTCTGAGGGAAGGAAATCCTGAGTGTTTTTACTTTTTATCTAAAATTGCATCCACTTTCTGAAAATGAAATTTATGCAGAATACGATAAAAAGACACTGACAGTGTTGGAAGTTTGCAAAGGGCAGATGTTTGGTGTCAGAAGGACACGATGAAGAACGCTATGTTTCTGACATTTAAAAACACTTGACATCAGTATTTCTCATAAATAAATTAATGGTATGACGATTATAATAAAAACATAAAGAGTAACTAACACTGCCCGTAATGCACTGACCCTATACTCATGTTTAGTTTCTTTAGTTTCAGAGTTGCTGCACTGACCACAGAGATAAATTTAAGACTTTTAATAACTTGAAGATGCAAATTAACTCCAGATTCATGATCACACCAGCCTACATATGGAGGACAACTAGTGGACACAACATGGCATGGAATCACCAGAGGTGGGAGTAAGTCACACATGTGCAAGTCATGAACAAGTCCCAAGTCGAGTCAAGTCATTGGTCACATCAAGCAAGTCACAGTTCAAGTCACACTCACAGGCTCATACATATAATATCACATAAGCTGCACTCAGTGGTGGAATGTGACTAAACACATTTACTCAGATACTGTAAGCACCACCTGCCACCGCCTACCTCTACTCCACTACATTTATCTGACAGCCTTAGTTACTAGCTACTTTACAAATTAAGATTCTTCACTTGAAACATCTGAAAACGTCCAAGTACTGCTGGAGCGATGAGTCAGAAATAAAGTCGCCACTATTTAAAGTCATTTTTAATGCAAAACATTTTATTTTTCCAGCTTTTTTTGGTTGTTGCCATTTTTGCTTTTTACTATTTGATGATATATTTTCAAGTTGAGGTTTGAACTAGCATCTGTGACGCTATCTCTCGCTATTTCTAGACTTTTTACAAACCAAACAATCAGGAGGGGAGGACAGAGCGCTGTAGTGTGGGCACGAATATCAGCCGGCGGGTCCTCAGTCGCTGTGATATTCCTATTTGTCATTATATTTTAAACACAAAATGTAACTTCTCAATATCTACAAAAATACAAATATTTAATTAAAGAGTCGTCTGTCTCAAGTCAAAGTCAAGTTGAGTCTTTCATCAGTGTTAGTCGAGCAGCTCTTCAGTCCTCAAATTTGCGACTTGAGTCAGACTTGAGTCAAGTCATGTGACTCGAGGCCCCCACCTCTGACTCATCATTACATCTCATTTTCTGCACTCCTCAGCTAATTCCTCATCAAATAATGAATTAAACCTACTTAACCTGGTCCTGGGCGAGCAGGAGGAGAACATGGATGGCTCATTAACCAATCAAAAAAGACTTCTTCTTTTAAAATTGTTCAAGTTTTTGCTACAATCACTTGACCATTATGAGTCAGTGAACCCTGGTTACTGTGTGTGGCAGCAGGTCTGATGAATGAATGAAACTCCACAACGTTTAATTGTGTAAACTTCTCCTGACAGCCTGCAAACTGGATTAAACCAGACAAAAAACATTTTAAAATTCAAGAGAAAAAATATTCAGGACTTTTAAATTAAATTTAAGACTTTAATATCTGCTGGTGTGGAGTTTTTTTAAGCGTTGAGATAAGTAATGTATGTTCATCTTTACTACAAAGTGGATTATTACAAATTCCTTGCATGTGGACACATACTTTCCCCAGTCCTACGTCTTTTTAGCAGAATATTAACTTTAAATAAGGGAAGGAGGAAATCAAACTGAGTCTGTAAAAGTCACCCTGGCAAAATTTGTGCTATCAAATTGGTATCTTCAGCAAAATATTTTATATGTCATCTATAATAAACTTTCTGCACAAACAAAGATTGTGGTGTTTATTATAGCGACTGTGTCTGTGGTTATTTTAAGTCATAACACTGCATTTCTATTAAATGTTTCAGAGAACACAGCGTGCTGTCGACTCAGATTGAGTATTGAACTGAATATGAACCAGTTATTTAAAGTCAGGGCTGCTGTTGTCTTTTCTTCTTTTATTCAGAGGATGCACACCTTGTTTATTGTGATGTGTTTTTCCTTCGCAAAACAAAGAAGAAGAAGAAGAAATCAGCCATCCTCCCCTTGTTGTTGTCATCTGTAAATCCTCCAGGGTGACGCTGCAGCTTGATTAGAGTCATGCTCACCTCTCCTCACCATTGTTAGTTTATTCCTGGTTTCTCTCTCACACTGATCACACACACCTGTAACGTGTCGTCAGATTAACTCACCCAGGTTGGACGACGCTCGGCCCTGAGCTGCTCTGTCCTGCAGCTCCTGACAATCTCCAGCTGGTGCTGGTGGTGCTGACGGGCTCTCTCCAGGTCCTGAGGGTCACAGGAACATTGGTGAGATGACAAATAATGTCTCAACAGCACACAGAACACACAGACTATCAGAATAATCTGCTGTTATTTAGTTATACAGTTAACTGTTTTAAACCAACCTGCATGCATCGGGCAGCGTGTCCCAGACCAGCGTACGCCCTCATCTCGATCGCTCTGTCGCCCAGCTCTTGAGCCAACTCCAGGACCCGTGTGTGGTACGATATGGCCTTGTCAAAGTCCCGCTGAGAGTGGTAGGCACTGCCCAGGTTGCTGTACGCCCGCGCCTCCTCACCGGTTCTCCAAAGTCTGCGAAAACACATCATCAGAAATGACGACAGTGGCGGTTTTACTTTTTTTGAGTGTCCCAGGTCGTCAACTACATGTAGAATTACAGCCTCATGGTTGTATGACTCCGCCCACTCCGTCCAAATGCTGGTCAATTCTGAATGGACCACAAGTGACTCGCAAACATGTCAATTTGTAAAAAAAACCAGTAAGTACAGTAAATTTCTGGCACAGAGCTTTTATTTTGAAGTGCTGATTCCTGCTGTAGATTAAGTGACCAATGGGCAGCTACTTGACAAAGACTAAAAAATTAGCTTGACAACTGGTGAAACGCAAGTATGATGCAAGTATGACTTTGTGAGGTCACACTGACTTTGACGACAGTTACGTTTCATAACTAGTTTTTATTGAACAAACAATCAACCACAAAATTCTAATCAGTTTATTCTTCAGTGCAATAAGATGTTTGTGTCAGATATTCCCTAAAGGTGTTCTGGAGAATGTCTGGGCCAAATCTGAAGAAATTCCCTCGAGCTATTCTTGGGATACTGCGAACATGAGAATGAGGTTGATGCAAAACAGCAACCTTGACCTTTGAAGCTTGACCACAAAGTCTAATGAGTTCATCCTTGAGTTTAAGTGGACGTTTGTGCCAAATTTAAAGATGATGTTCTTGAGATATCACGTTCACAAGGATGGGACGGACTGGCGTACGTACAGGGGTGACTGAAAGTTTTGAGCCTAACCAAAAAAAGCGTCGCTCGGAAAGCCAAATGATATTTTATATAATCTAACACCTTTCCTTATTGTTATTAACCATGTTCATGTTTGGAACTGTTTGGTCCTTTGAGTGAATAGTGGTGAAGGATTTGTTGTAAATGGAGAAAGTGGAGTATCGTGCTGTGAGTAAATATCTTGATCTCAAAGGAATGTCACCGTCTGAAGTCCACCAAGATACGCGTTGATGAAGAGCCGAGGTCAGTGACACCATCATCTGCCACCACCAAAGAAAACCTTGACCTTGCTCTGGTCATGATTAGGGTTGGGTACCGAAAGTCGCTGCTTATATGGAACCTATACAACCGATATCTACTGGAGCGAAACAAACCGCACATTACGGTGCCTCCTTTTGGCTCTACTGTTATATGTAACAGAATTGTTCATTCATTCATTCGTTCATTTGCTGAGTGTATATTATTATCGAAAGGCACGCTAAGCACCGTTGGGCGTCACTCCTGATTATGTTCAACAATGTACCAAACACAACAGAGCTAGCTCGCCCCTCCCATGGGCACCGCATTCATGTGTGTGTACTTGCTTTCGTTGGTCTCCTGCTGGCTGGTTGGTGCAGCCTGGACCCAAATGTTTTTGTTACCATTTGCCTACAGAGACCGTTAATAGAGTTCATATGCATATTTATTTCTAGGTATTTCTAATTTGCCTCAGCAATAAATAAATAAAAACATTGTTTATATATATAATCTAAAACTGCTATACAAAATACTCACTCACTTCTGAAAGGTGGCCCATTTGTGCCACTTTTCAATCTCCATAAAAAACTCTGAGGTATCGGTTCAGGCACCGTTTAAGCACCGGCACCATTTTAAGAGTATCGGTTCGGCACCGGTATCGGAAAAAAACAAAACCTGGACATGATCATGTAAGATCGGCGATTGTCAACATGTGAAGCAGCAGACAGGTTGGACACCTCACATGAGGAGCAGATCATATTCTGAAGAATGAGCTTGGCTTCTTACTGGAAGCAACATGTCAATGAACAATTGGGAACTATTCACGTCTCCTCTCTTCACCTGCCCCCCTCAGACTTACACCTGTTCCCCAACTTGAAAAAGCTTTGGCTGGCGAATGTTTTGCCAACATCAGTGACGTCATGGAAGCTGTTGTGTTTTGTTTCCGTAACCCCAAAACTTTTCAGTCACCCCTCGTATGTACGTCAGTACAGACAGAGAGACAACCCAAAAAATAATGCCACCGGCGACGGGCTATCGCTGGCGGGGAGGCATAAAAAATCAAATATTACTACGATAATGTATACTGTACAAGACTTTCATCAAGGCTTTAAAAATGACATTCAGCTTAAAATTCATCTCAGGTAATTAAATTTGATTAAAAATACATCTGTGCTCAAAAACATGCATTTGAACTCTCTATAAGCAAAAACAAGAAACACATTCTCTGTTGATGAAGACGGAGGCTGACCCTCACGTCTCCTCACAGATGGAGACTGTTTAATGTTACAAGCTGCGACACGTCCAGCTGAAGACACTGTCACAACAAACTGACTTTAGAAACTCTCAGTCGTCCCAAAGATCTGACTTTATTCTGCTACAAATCTAATTGTCAACAGATGGTCGATTTGTGTGAGGACAGAGAGAGCCGCACACAGTGTCATGATGTTGGCTGCAGCGGCTGGCTCGCTCCACATTTCTGCACTTCGTCCAAAAAAACCCCCAAAAAAGTCCCATAAAAAGTGAAATGTGCTCAGATTATTGTCCTTTGTTGTGTTTGTTCGTGTGACATTTGCAGGAAGAGCTTCAAATATTTACAAGCTTAACAACCAGTGTTCTGAACACACACGCGCGCACACACACACACACACACACACACACACACACACACACACACACACATGAATGTTCTTTGGGAAATAACTTTGTTATAAAACGCTGCGTTCAGCAAATGATGGATAGACGTGTTAGAATAAACATCCAGTAACTGCTGCCCTCCTGTTTCAATTCATCATAGTCCTGAAATACAAATTACGCTTCTCTCCATAATAATCCTAAATTCAATTACTGGATGCAGCTGGTGTCTTTATATTCTGTAAGCACATAGGATATCCATTTTTAGCCTGTTTATGAAACATCTTCTCTGAGAGTACACGCCGGCTTCTTCACATGGCAAATTCTGTTTTCTGGTTTTTATTGTGTCGCGTGTCAGCAGAACAGGGCGACTGATTGATGTGCAAAAGGTCATTTGAGGGGTGAATTATTCCTTTAACTTCATGGTTGCGACAGTGCCCGATGCGTAAAGAGAAACTCACTCACACCCACTGGTTCCTTCTTTAACCCTTTGAAACCTGGAGCGACATCACTTCTCTTGTGCTGCTTTCAGACGCCTTTCGCAAGTATTTAACCCTTTGAACCCCGGGTACATTGCAGCAGTTTCTTTGACAAACAACCTACAGACTGCAAAAATAAATAAATAGATTCAGAAAATTATTTTTTTTAAAATAGGGAAAAAAAATTATGTTAAAGATTTTTCAAATATTTTTTAGTGCTTTTCCAGGTCTTTTTCTTGTTTGATTGTTTTTAACTTTCTTTGTTTCTTTTTTTTCTTACTAATTTTCTTGTTTTTAATTTTCCCTTTTTATTAATGTCTTACAAATATTTAGGTTATTTCTTCCTCTGTTGCTCACTGCCTTCTTCCCATGTTTTTGAAAGCAATAAACCCAGTTTGCTCAGGTTTAAAATATAAATAAATATATTCAGAAAAGTATTTAAAAAAGAAAATAGGAAAAAGGTTAGGGGAAACTACATTTATAATTATTATTGTTACATTTCAAAATTGTGTTAGAGATTTTTAAAATAATTTTCAAGCATTTTGTTCCAGGTCTTTTCCTTATTTGTTTGTTATTTGTTTGTTTCTAACTTTCTTTCTTTCTTTTTTTAACTAATTTTCTTGTGTTTTAATTTTCCCTTTTTTTTTACCAATTTCTTGCAAATTTTTGGGTCATTTCTTCCCCTGTTGCTCCCTGCCTTCCTAGTCAATTTGCTCAAGTTTAAAAAATGAATAAATTCATAGAATTATATAAAAAAAAAACAGAAAACGCTAAGAAAAACTATATTATTAATAATTAATAATTATTAATTATTATTACATTTTAAAATTATTTTACAGATTTCTAAATATTTTAAGCATTTTTACAGGTCTTTTTTCTTGACTGACTGTTTTTGAAAGAAATCTAGCCAATTTGCTCAGGTTTAAAAAATAAATAAATAGATTAAAAATTTTTTTTTTTTTTAAAGTGGGAAAAAAAATTAAGAAAAACTATGTTTATAATTACTATTATTACATTTTAAAATTATGTTGTAGATTTTTAAAATAATTTCTAAGCACTGTTTAGCCTTTTTTGTTTGTTTTTAACTTTATTTTTATTTTTTTTTTTTTTACTGATTTCCTTGTTTTTAATTTTCCCTTTTTACTAATTTCTTGCAATTTTATTTGAGGTAATTTCTCCCTCTGTTGCTCACTGCCTTCTTCCCATGCTTTTTCAAAAGAAAACACGTCAATTTGCTCAGATTTAAAAAAATAAATAAACAGATTCAGAAAATGTTTTTTGGAAAATAGGAAAAAAAGCAAAGATAAACTATATTTATAATTATTATTACAATTATTATTAAATCATGTTGTATATATTTAAATTTTTTTTCTTTTTTTTTTTAACTTACTTCTTTTCTTTATATTTTTTTTAAAACAAATTAAATGTTTTTAATTTAACCTTTTTACTAATTTCTTGCTAATTTTTTGGGTAATTTCTTCCTCTTCTTCTTCCCATTTTCTCCCAATTTGTTCAGGGTTTAAAGGGTTAAAAACTGGTCAGATTTATATAGTTCCATTCATTGAAAAATTAAAAAAAAATCTCCTTACATGCTCACTGTAGTTTTTATTTAACAAACAGGAGGAGATAGTGCATTTGTTGGGGACTATTTTCAGCGAAGGGTTAATCCACATTTGGTGCTGTAGTGAGTGTTTATGTCAGCAGGACGGTGTGTGTGTGATGGAGTCAGAATAAACTACAGTGTGTGTGTTCATGGTAATGAAGGAACATGTGACACAGTGAGGCTCACTGATGTGTTTTAGTAGTTTTTGGACGACAGTGGAGCTGTGTGGCACAGAGGAGGAGATATTTCAGGCTCTGACACACACACACACACACACACACACACACACACACACACACACACTGTTGGTTTTGGTCTTTTGATGGGATTTGTTGACAATATCAACAGACTTATGGTCTACGATCTCACTGGGTGAATGAAAATGGCCGGGGAAGTTTAGGGGGCACAAAGTTTTCCTCCTCCGTCAGAAACACAACAGATCACAAGATGTACCTTTGCGATGTCCAAGTGCTGCTCGTGGCACTGAACAGCATTGGTGAAGTCTCCCAGCGCTGTGTACACGGCGCCCATGTTGCCCAGTTGGCGAGCCTCGGAGAGCTGGCACTGCGTTTGTCGTGCCAACAGCACACACTGTTTGTGGCTCGCCAGCGCGTTGGGGTAGTCACCGATAGCTGTGTACACATGGCCCAGACTGCTGAGAGCGTCCGACGCAGCCTGAAACCACAAACACGCACTGGTTAGTATCCAGAGCCCAGAGAAGACAGGAACTAAACCATTCACACACTCCCAGTAAACAACAACTACACACAGAGACAAACACGAGTTGTGTAGCTTTGATTTTAGGGTTTAAACACCAAATAATACATCATGTTGCATCTGCAATAACTCCAGTCGTCTGTAGTTCTGGTCCTTACTCCTGTCAGTAGTGCTCGGTCAGTAGGAGGGGAGAAAGTATTCTGATCTTTTACTGGAGGAAAAATACAAGTGGAAGTCCTGCATTCAAAGTTTTACTTTACTAAATCAGCATCAAAATGTGTTTGAAGAACCAAAAGTAAGAGTACTTGTTCTGTAGAATGACCCATTTCAGAATCAAGTTCATTCATCGCAGCAGGCTGAGCAAAGCACCCCAGACGTCCCTCTCCCCAGCAACACTCCCCAGCTCCTCCTGGAGGACCCCGAGGTGTTACCAGACCTGATGAGATAATCCCTCCAGTGTGTTCTGGGTCTGCCCCGGGGCCTCCTACCAGTGGGACGTGCCCAGAACACCTCTAACAGGAGGCGCCCAGGAGGATCCTGATCCATTCAGGGCGTCCTATTTAAACTGCTCTGTCCTGCCTACTGTTGCTGCTTCCTCTGCAAGCTGCTTTGCAACCTGCCTCCACCCCAGCTCCTCCTTTTGTTGTTGTGTCTGACTTGTCAATGTCATTTCTGTTTGTCATTGATGCTGCTCTGTTCTGTTCCTGTTGGCTCTTTGCTGCAGCTCTCTCTGCCTTATGCTTTCCATGTAGGCGCATGGAAGGGCAGGGAGGTTCACTTTCTCTGCCTCAAGCTTTTCTTGGGTGCGCATGATCTATTTTTTATTTTTCAGAATAAAAAAAAATGACATAAAGACATTTCAGGTCTGGCACTGAGCTTTATGGGTATAGGCAGGTTTTCAAAAATGGACCCGTGCAGGACTCCAAATGTACTGAGTAACTTTCCAACACTGAAAGTGTTCTCACAAAGTTTGCTGGGTTTATTCCAGGTTGGATCAGAGTGGCAGTAACTGCAGGTTATGTCCATCAGACTCTTGACTTCTCTGTTTGCTGGTTTTCATGCACTCTGCATCGCAGCATGTGGCGCTGAGGCGTCACGACTGAGGCTTGTCCTGTGCAGTCAGCTTATCGTGGCTGGAACTTTAATCCTGTGTGTATTTATTATCCTGCTAAATACTAAAACGTGAATCATTCTTTTCTTTTTTTCCCCGCCTGTTATGAATCACTGGGTCAGATAATCTGGATAAACTGTTGGCTTGTTTACAGCCTCTCTGATCGTCTCACTGCTCAGGTTGTTCCCCTGCTGGACGTCAGTACAGTGACGTCACCGTGTTCCCAGATCTCAGTGTTTTTGCTTTACAGTTCCTTTATGTGTTGGGAAATTCTTTAATTCCTTCTTAAGATAAAATCCTCTTGGAGCAGCTGAAGGAGTCATCGCTGAAAACAGGCAGTTGACTGCCACGCTACAAACATACAATGGTCTGCACTGCTGTAGATTAAACTACTCAACAGGATATAAAGGAGTTCAAATGAGCACAACCTTAAACATCTACACAAGTCAAATGACGCGTACACATTAAAGACGGGGTAGGCAGTTTCATTTGGAGGATAAAATCCCATAATAAAGTTTGAACATGTTTTAATTCAAGTGGTCTGAGGCTAGAACTAGACTCCTGCTTCTGCTCTTGGCTCTGTTTTCAGGCTTTAGAAAATCTGGACTGTGACGGCCAATCGCAGCTCATTTCAGAGAGAGGACGTTCCTATTGGCTGTTCTACAAATAAGGATGAGCTGCTCAAGCATTGGCAACAACTGCCCACACTGCAAAGCAACCCCCAAAAAGTAAGACAGGTTATCAAAGAAAGTCTGACGATGCAAGAAAAAAAAATGTCTCAATATCGGCGAAGAGTTTCATTGATGGCGAGAAAATGTTGCAAAGACTCACAGCTTTGGCTTCACTAGCTAACATTAGCTACAGCCCTGAAATACACTTTGTCCTTCGTCTCGCTCCTCGCTGCTACAGACTAGCTCGCCACAAGGAGAACTGGCTGCAGCTCCAGAGCCTGACCAACACTTTCTCTTCCCCAGTTTTCACTTATCGCCACTTTGTCAGCATGTCTACATATTACGCACTAGGTGTCCTCCTGCGTCTGCTGTTGACATTCCTGGGCGCCACAACCAATGCAGAATGTCAGCAAAAGAGCATGGTTAGGTTGCGGCAACGAGAGTACATGTTTAGGTTTAGAAAAAATCATCAAGTTAACGTCATACTGTTGCAACAGATGAAGTCAGGCCAACCAACAAAATGTCATAAAACTGCAAAAGATTGTGTCTGGCCTCGTTACAAACTGATGCTGTGAATTATACCACCGCAAAATGTGGCTTCTGGCGTCAGGTGTCTGATGCCGAAATCACGGACAATGCAGCCATATATGACAAATGAGAATGGGCTGAATAGACCCACAGTCTGCAGCAGCAGCAACCCGAATCCAGCCAGCACAAACCCCAGGGCACCGTACAGCCCCGACACCCTGTTGCATCAACAAACCTTCTGTTGCTGCCATTACACAGATTAGACCCAGTGCTGTCCCGTTGCAAGCGGGTTTGTGCCGGCTGAATTCAAGCCTCTACAGCTGTGGACAAGTGGACAAGAAGGGCTGAACGACTGTGCTACGTTCAGTTTTACAATTAAACAAGACTAGCGTGTGGATATGCCTGTGGTCGTCTAGTGGGAGGGGCTTAGGGCAGAGAGGGGAGAGCTCACAGCAGTAAAACAGTGACTGGGAACATTTTACTGTCCAATAAATACTTTACTTTTCATACTTTAGGTACATTTAACTGAGACATACTTAAGGTTTTAAAGTGGAGTATTTTCACAGTGTGGTATTTTTACTTCAGTGAAGGATCTGAATACTTGCTCCATCTCTGCTGGACAGGAAGAGGACACTGTTTGGAGAAGACGTGGGGACGCCACCTCCTCACATCCCAAATGGAAACGTTATTGGAGGCTACAGGAGTGAAAGCTAATCTTTCACATCCTGTTAGACTCTGCTGCTGAGAGAGTCTCCTCCACTCAGGCTCCTGCAGCTCTCCTATAACTCTGTTTTAGCACATGAGGACACTTTTACAGCGCCCGCAGACGCCTGATGATTTCTGGCAGCGCTCTTCCTGCTAATTACAGGGACCTCTTCAGGCATAATACCATGCAAATCACCGTGTGTTTCAGCTTTGAGTTCACACCGTTGTTGTCTTCGTAAAAAAAAGGCCGTGAACTCAAAACCACACACACACTAAGACACACACATTGTGTCGAATGTACAGACTTTCTCTGATTAGAGAAATGAGAAATGGTCGCTGCTCTTGCTTCGGTGATTTGAAACCTTCCCACTCACTCATCTGCTAACTAATCTTGAGGTTATTGGTATTGATCAGAGGAGTCATGGGAAATATTTGTCAGGTCTGAGGAAGTCTGTTTCAAATTAACAGAGAGAATGAAGGCAGGAGCTCCACAGTCTGTACTGACACATGTATCACTGCGTGCTGCATCTCTAAGTGTCAAGCGTACATACACATCTGTACACACACATGCATGCTGTGACACAGAAACACAAACACTATCATCACACACCAGATACATGTTTTTGTGCAATAAAACACATTGATATCAAACAGTTTGTGGCAGATATATTGATCGTGAAACTTTCCCTAAAAATATTCATTAAATGGATAAAAAGATTTCTTTATTTCACGCCATGCAACACGACTAAATATTCCCTGTGGCAGCTCAGATGTGGGAGCATTCACTGGCGAAGGAATAAACACTTCACTTGCACATTAATTATATGCATAAACATTTCTATCTTTGCAGAGGTCTGCTGCAGGATGATGACGCCTCAGTCTCACCATCATCAGCTAATAAACAGCTTCCAAACAATGTCAATCTCTTGTCTACATTTCTGCTGCAGTTTAAATGAGCACCAAGTGTTTCCCACCATAATTCACAAAAGAATAAATAACAGATACTCAAAAATAGGAGCAGAGCATTCATTAGCTTACACCTGCAGTGGAGACGTTACACTGTGTTATTATCTAGGACACATATTCTCTTCCACAGATTAAACACTGTGACGTCCACCTGCTGCAGGACACAAAGCAAACCTCTGGTAAATAAACTTAGATTTAACATGGAGTGGCTCTCTGGGAACAAAATAGCAAGAAGAAACGTTATTATCAGCCTGTGTGTTTTGACTGAGAGGGGATGGTACCTGGTGATCTAAAGCATCTTTCTGAGAAGATAAGCAAACATAGGAGCACTTCACAAATCTATTTCCAAACAGGTACGAAGGACAGGAAGAGAAAAATAAAACTTAATGATTTTAATGCGGCAACGTTTCGGTGACTAGTCCTTGCCTGATGAAGGACTAGTCACCGAAACGTTGCAGAATTAAAATCATTATTTTTGCAAGTTAGACAGTGTGCAGGAGTCTTTTCTACAAGATTAGCAAACATGAAAGCAGCAGGATGTTATACACCTTTATGTGTGAGCCACGCCCCTCCGCAATATTCATTGCCTTATAGAAGCTCAGTTTTAGGAAGTTTTCCAACTTTTGCCAAGAGGGAACTTTAGATATTGGTCCCTAGATTATGTTCAACGAGTTTCATGCAGATCGCTCAAACTTCCTAGGAAGAGATCCATTTGAAGTGTTTTTCAAACAATTCAAAATGGTGGAAAATCTATATAAGCAGAAGTTATGGGTTCTTGAGGCAAATGTGTTCCTCATGAGAGAGACATCTCTGTGCAAAGTTCATGAATCATGTTCACCAGTGAAAATGATTCAGTTGAACGCAGCTTCTATCAGTGAACACAGTGTGATGTAATTACCAACAGGCTCTGTCTGTCACACTGACTCCTTGATACAGTCCCAGCGACAGTGATGAAGTTAGAGTCTCTCTGAACACGACCAGCAGTCACACAGACTCTCACTCCAAAATTTAAATATGACTTTGACCTTTGGAGACACACAGCGACGGACAGCAAAGACTGAGCCGCAGACTATAATGAAATGTTTGCAAGTTTAAAGAACGTGAGAGAGAGGAGAAGAAGCTATGAATTATTAAAGAGGAGTTATTAGCATGTTCGTTACTCATTTATATCCCAAACGCACTCCTTCCTCTCTCATTCACACCAGTGTGAGCCTTCAAGTTTCAGGGTGTGAACAAAAAGAAAATTAGAATTATAGAAAACAGAACCGATTTCATGTAGATCTTCCTACAGCTGTTTTAACCCTTTATTTCCACGTGTCCAGCTCTGCAGTTAGTAACTGATCATATCTAACTTGTTAACAAAAGGCACCAATTCAAGGCCACACAATTTGGTAAAAAAGACATTTTAAAGGCAACAGTAGAATGTAGGGCTTGAATTCACAAAATGCAAACATTTTCACCAGATGACTTAAAGTAAGAAAATGAACAAATAGTGGCGGGGCTTTTACTCCACAACTGCAGAGGCTCCAGCTGCACTGAAACAACTACATGATGACGCGCTGTCATTTATTAATCCTCTGTGTGTTTACATATTTACTTTTTATCACTCCCGTTGCCTTGATAAAGTTAATACATGGCGCCGTCATTTCAAACTCAACACTTCCAGAACTTGTTTCAAATTAAAAGGCCCTTATAAACTCCGCTGAGAGAATCCCTCCATTTTCTAAATACTTTTATTGTGAAACATTTGTAGGAATTTGGTTGCGGAGGATTCAGTGACTTGTATGTTTACATACGGCACTTCAAATGGAGCTCCTGCATCTGCTGGTGCTTTTTACGTTACTACAACAACATTTGGGCTGGCACTGAATAAAAATAGGACAAGAATAACCTGATGACATCACACATGTTGTGAAAGATGACCAGGGATAACTGGTGAGCACCATCGTGTAGTGAGTCATGTCTGTGGGCAAAGTCACGGCACAATTTTATGACTCCACAATCGTGTAATGTGACATAGTGACTTTCAGAACGGGCAGAGAAGTTGTGTAGTGTGAACCAGGCATAAATCCTGCTTTACCATTTCTCCCTCTTGCATGTCGCTTATTTTCAGTGTGTGACTGCAGCGTGTGCATGAGAGGGGGAGGGGCTGCTGCGGCTCAGAGAGGCGAGCTGAGCGGAGCAACGAGTGGAGCTTCAGAGCTGCTTTTCTGAAGCAAAACAAAAGTTTACATGTTCTAAAAGAAGAGAAAACATTGCATGTTCTGCAATGTGACGAGTGCACATGCGCAAATTGCGATGGTGATGTTCAAATGATAGCGTGCCTGATATCGGATTGGTCATACGCTGTACTCGCCGATGCCCGATGCAGCATTTTAGGCAGTATCGGAGGCATTTCCGATACTGGTATCAGTATCGGTACAACTCTAGCTACTTCCAGCAGGATAACGCACCATGTCACAAAGCTCACATCATCTCAAACATGACAGTGAGTTCACTGTACTCCAATGGCCTCCACAGTCACCAGATCTCAGTCCAATAGAGCAGCTTTGGGATGTGCTGGAACGGCAGATTCTCATCATGGATCAACTGTGTGATGTCATCATGTCAATATGGACCAACATCTCTGAGGAATGTTTCAGCACCTTGTTGAGTCTGTGACACCAAGAATTAAAAAGGTCCAACCTGGTGCTAGCAAGGTGTCCCTAATAAAGTGGCTGGTGAGTGTATATAATCATTTTTTATGATGTGATGGTCACCCTGCTGTCAGAAGAACTGCAGCTACCAACAGGCACGATGTTTTGTATCTAGCTAGTTAGACAGTAAAGGAACGTTGACTTCAACATGATTTGCTCTTCTGTGTGAAAACCGGATCCTTCAGTTCAAACGCTCATGAATTGATAAGACACCCAGTAACGTCACGTTCCTGTAAATCAGAGCCTTAATGAATGCTAAAATCTGAAAACAGCCAAACTGACCTTTTGTGAAATTCACCTTCTAATTAACATCATGACAAACTGCTCTTTTCATTTCTGTTCATGTGTGTGTTTGCGTGAAAGGAGACGACAGCACACACCCACTGAAATCCCAATTCCCAGCAAAGTGATGAGTGTAAACACATAAAATCCAGTTGACACATCTCCGAGGCAGGAAAGGGAGATTTAATAAATGACGGGGAGGCCTCTGTGTGTACAGTCAACCGGCCAGACAAGTGTTTGATTTCCCTCAAGGACACGATGTTTCCCCTGCACCAGAAAACACACAAAAAAAATCCAATCATGTTGTGTCTGGGCCCGCGAGCCCGAACACAGTCTGTGTTTATGTCTCTGTTTAGATACATAAGCAAAAGGCAGAGAGACTGACAACCCTTCTCATTTTGCACGATAAAGCATCAAAGATTCAACCTGTCATTATGATATCTTTATATAATGTTGCAGGGAAACCTCATTAGGAGAGTCTGTGTGGGTGAAAAGAGAAAAACCTTGTGAGCAGGACGGAAAAAAGGAAAGATCTCTAAATCTAAATAAAGAGGAGACAGTGGCGGTGCATCCTCCGCCTGCTGCTGCTGCGCTCGATAAACTGGCCAGCAGAGATGCAGGAGGTTTGGAAAAGCGATGCTCAATCACCCCCAAAAAATATGGGCTTTTCACCCTCAGCATGGGATAAAGGAAGAAATGAGTTCTCCTGCTGCGTCAGGGGGAAATGACAGATCTGAGTTAACTTGGCTCTGAGAGACTGAAAGTCTGAGTCAGTACATACAGAGGTGAGAGAGGACAGAAGGACGGACTGAGAGAAGGAAGTCTTTGTGAGAAGAGGAAGAATAAAAAGACTTCAAACATCACTCCAAAATTCACCATTTGATATTGTTTTTATTTGTTCTCATAAACTGTTTTGTGCAAGTTTGTGAAATTTTGGCCCTCTACTCTATCATCATAGCTCATCGAACTCCTTGATTTCCTGCATTATAATCAAAATAAATGCTTCGTTAAATAAAAACTGGACAGCAACGATACTATGAAAGTGTCATGTGGGCCAAGCAGTGTTGTAGTCAGGAAGACCACCAGACTGGTGGAAAATGTCACCATCAGCATATTATTTTACATCAATAAAATTTATTTTATCATTATTTTGAGTCACATTGTTGAAAGAATTTATGTCTGTGTTCAAGCAGGATAATATGTCTCCGTTCACTGCACATCGGGCTTTCTATGTCCTTGTCGGAAATGGTGTTGCGTTCACGGTCCGCCAAAAAAACGTTAGGAAAAAAAGGGAGAATATTCGATTTTTTTTTTTCCACAATTGAATCTTGTGCCATCGAACAAAGCTTCAAAGCTTCAAATTTTCTGGGTTTTCTGGGGTCTTACAATGCAGTCTTGGTATTCCTCCCCAGGCAGCTCAACACCCATTCACACCTGGACCCATCTGACCCTAACGACACACAAGATGACCAGGTGGATCAACGGCTCACATGTGACCTTAACGACTCTGTGGGGTTCACAGCCACAAAGGGTTTAAAGCCTTCGTCTCCGCACCAGTCATTCAGAACTGGAGAAGCCTCTAAGACACTCAAGTCCAGTTGCCATCGATATAGCATTTAGGATAACTATGACCTGGATGACTGAGAGTCTTCACCGACATTTACAAGAACGAGACGGATAAGGTCACATAGACCTTAACCTTTGACCTATGACTACCAAAATCTAATTAGTTCATCACTGAGTCCAGGTGAATGTTGGTGCCAAATTTGAAGAAACTCCCTTGAGGCATTCTTGAGATATCATGTTCACAAGGATGGGATGTACGTGTGGACGGACAGACAGACGACCACATATTGCCTCTGGCCACAGTTATCGCCGGCGTGGAGGCATAAAAACAAACGCTTCTTTTGCCACTATCCCAGATGGTAAAACAGTGACGGGTCGCCAAAAACCAACTGGTTTTGTTTCATGTTGAATGGCAGGCGTCTGGCTGAGGAATCACACCATCCATCATCCTTTCCACCGTCAAGGTCAGATCACACACTACATCACTTCAGACACGAATTAAATGTACAAATATAACATGTTTGTGGTTTGCAGAAACGTACAATGGCAACATTTTCTTTTGGAGACTAAGCTGCAACAACAACTGCAAAGACAAAGTCTCCTCTTTGACACAATCTGATCATCATTAACATCACAAAGGTTGTATTCAAATTACAAATAGGAGACACACTGCCAATGATTTTCATTATCAGTTCATCTATTGACTTTCCTTGATTAAACAATTTACTGTCAAAAAAGTCAAAAACGCTCACCACCATTTGGTTGCGTCTGAGACGTCTTCAAATATCTTGTTTGTCAACTCAGTCTCACTGAAGGCGTCGAAATCCGGCGCTTGGGCAGTGACCTGCGGCGTCAGACACTGACGAAGGCCGTCCTTTATCATTGGCATGATACGAAGCTGGTTGCTTTTATAGTGTAACCGTGCTCGATGGCATCAGGGGGAAACACAGAGGGACAAGAATGAAAGTTAACGCGGCAAAAGACCAAGTAGGGCGGGCGGGGAGTTGCGATACGATACCCAGGTCACAGTGAGGATGATTCTCAGCCTTTAAAGATTTATTGATTTCCCAAATTGTTTGCTTCATAATTTTATGTCGACTGCCTGGACGGTTTAATTACAGCAGACGTGCTGGATTAAAAAACATTAAACTATAAAGGTGCTGCCTTTTTTCCCGTGTCCACCCCTGAGGGTGAAACCTGAGCTCTCTGTAGGCGGCGTCTTTGTTTGGAAACTGGCTGTCTGGAAGCACTCAGATAAACACACATGTATGGCAGCAGAGCAAACACACAGTGGGAGATATGGATTTCTGTTGATGAGCGTGTTTCAGTGGCCTCGGGCTGTGCACCTGTGGAGGAGAGGCTCAATAATCTGTCTGTCAACAACACGCTGGACACACGCGCTGCAGACAGAGACGCCGCTCCGTCTGCTTTGGATCCTGAGCTTCATGACAGAAGTAGATGTGCAGGATTAATGTGACAGAAGCTGCTCAGAAACACGAGCAGACACGTACTCCTGTTAGACGCTCGCCGCTTCCATTAAAACAAGCTCACTCAAAGCCTCATTCGTCTTACTGACAGCTGTTCAATCCGCCTCTCCACGTCCGCGATGCAATCACATGCTATTAAGTGGCCGTGTGTGTGTGTCCGAGCGTGTTTGTGTGTGTGACTGTAATATCGAGCTGCCGCTGTGTGAGGGTCCAGTGGAGCCTTCAACAACATTATAGTGGCCGTAGCACAGTTACAATAAAGCTGCACATTAGAAACGTCTTAGTGAGTTAACAGGCAGGAGATATATAATAATAATAATAATAATCAGCTGTCTATGTGTATCCAGATATTGTTGTAAACAGGTATTTTCCCCGTTTAAAAGAAAAGCCACACATCATTTTACAAATATCTTCATCTACACTAGAACCCTAAAATGACTCCAAACGCTCACGTGCGCAGTGTTCACACAGACAGTGTTGCTGCTGCAGAGCTGCCTGCTGTCTGTATCTGCTGTATTTCCACAACTGAAAGCTGATACTCCACATATTTATGGAGCCGTGCAAACCAACAGACAGGCAGTGAAGATGGTGTTTTGATGATCATAACGCGCTCGTACCACCTTTTGCTACAGTTTCAATGTTTACATCTGTCACAGGCATTAAAATACTATAAGTGTATGTATGTTCAAAGATGCCTTCATTTGTTAACACGAGGCTTTTATCGTGAAATATTTGCAGTGTCATGTTGCTGACAGCGCAGAGGTGAAAACCTGCCTCACCAGGCAGTGTAATGTTGTGTTCAACCCTCACATGCGAACTTTCACATCGCATTACTCAGCCTAGTTTGAGCGCTGGAATATTTTGTGTTGACTTCATTCATACGTGCAAATAAGGGCCGTTTCATAGACGACGCACGCAACACACGCAATGCACTTCCTTTCATAGTCAACACATTGGACACAAGCGACGCAGGCGACACTTGAAATGCAATACATCGCTTGCGCAATAGGGCGTAGCAGAGTCACCGGTACATTCCGGCTAGCTAGTACTACTATTTCATTAGAGTGCAGCGCAGTAGAACTGTCATATAAATGGGGGTGTGCCCGTAGGAGTTTGCAAAGTTTTTCCTCCTGGCCCGCCATATTTCACACCTGCTTCTTCTGCAGCCCCTTTTACACTGCCAGATTTTCCGTGAATGTTGGGCCGTTTTGCTGGCAAGCTGTGAGCGTTTAGACACACAGAGCCGGATTGGTGAGTTGATCCGAGGTGCCCAATTTTCCGCCTCGTAGGGTAGACATATTGGTGGAACCCTTTTGGTTTAAACAGTCCGAGGCGGCCTTCTGCAACGGGAGGAGCTGTTGATGACGGCGCACGTGCGAGCCACTGGCGGTGGATAAACAGGAAACAGCTGATAGCAGGAATTAGCGAGCAGCTAGTAGCAAGAGGGAAACACAAACCTGACAGACACTGTAAAGATGAGCAACTGGGGAGACAAGGAATTGCGCGCCCTCCTTGTCCTCGCAAACGAAGAGGCCATTAACCGTCAGATGACGGGGACGGTGAAGGACGAGCCGACTTATGAGAGAATCGCCGAAGGACTGACCAGCCGCGGCTTCCCTCCCACGTCACTGTTTACTTCACACGCTGAGCTACACGTTTTGTTACTTGCTCACGCCCCCCATTGCCCCGAAAAAGGCACATTCTGTATAAACAAAAGTAGGTAGGCGGCATTTTGCTGCACTCCCTGATTTTGTCTCCCACTGGCAACGCATGGTATTACACGTGTTGCTGCATTGCGCATCAAATGGACAACACATTTTTAGACGCAACAACGCATCATGGCGGCCAATGCGTCCCAATGCGTTCGCATCTACCTGCCTTTACGTCGACTATGAAACAGCCCAAACTCGCATCATACACACTTGAAATCCCTTAATTGATGAATGAACTTCCTCCAGTACACTCTCTCAAACTTAAGAGTATGACGTGAAATCGCGCTACTTGCTTCATTCACACATTTCGCATCATTCGTGTCTGTTGCACCAGCTGTTTCAAATGAAGTTTGTATCCTCTGCAGTTCAGTCAGAAACTTACGTTTTAAATCTTTATTTCAACATCAGACTATAGTTAGAGTTTGGTGTCTAGACTCTGATCTCATCACTTCCTGCTGATATGTTTGCATGAGATATTGGGGAGTGAGGATTTAAGTGCCTCACCTGCTTCACACCCTCATTTTTAATTTTTTTACTCTGTGTAGTGACATCCCTACAGGAAATATCAAAAAGGCTGGAACGTCCTGAGGCGTCCCAGATGTGGCGTCCGTTGTCGTCTACAATGACACCACATGAGATAAAACAATGGATTACTGCGTACCATGCTTACTGTCGTTCACGATCTGAGCCAACACCGTACGATGCCACATCAGGCTATAATCAGGCGGATATCACGTAGTCTGAAGCCTGACTGATGACATGTCAACAGGTAAACAGTCACAGATATAAATACTCTGCTGGCACACATGAAACTATCGACACAGACAGCAGAGAAAACAAGAAGAACATTATTGATTAACACACGCACAACACACACACACACACACACACACACACACACACACACACACACACACACACACACCACAACACAAGGTTGTTCATATTTCTCCTTCAGTATTAAAGAGACAATAGAATATTCTACAGACTCAGATAGTGAGATTTAATAAAATATTAAATCCTGCCATCACACAACATTGTATTCTCACAGGTTGATGAAGTTCAGGAAGCAGCACACACACACACACACACACACACACACACACGGAAGTAGTTAAACGAAGGTAAACACACACAAACAACCTGACAGCTTCACTTTGTGTGTGGAGACATAAAGGGGCCAGAGTCTAATCTCTAACAGCGATCTAATTAACTATGGTTTTCACAACTGTCCAAAGTGTTTGAGAAGAGAGCCGGTGAGTTTAGCTGCAGCCCGAGGCCAAGACCAAGAAAAACTGCTTTCCAGAGAACATGAGAGAGCCGGAGAGCAGAAAGAGATGCTCCAAACACGCTGAGAGAAGTTTGTTTTTCTGTTGGTCTGGGTTGTGATGTAATCTGGGTGATCTCTGGAGATCTACAGTGTTGGATAAACTGCTGACGCCGTCATATCATATATACTGTAGACTAACGGCTGTGGCTCCTAAATAATACATATCAGGTGGGGAATGAAAGTTTGCTCAACAACAAATCAAGTCTACGTCAGCACTGCACAAGAACACATCTGATTCTTTCTGCTGTTAAGTCTCGCTGCCTTCTGGTTCTTAAAAATTCAAAGTGCAGGATTTGACAGCATCTATTGGTTAAAATCAAATATTATATTCATAACTATGTTTTCTTTAGTGTATAATGAGCTGAAATTAAGAATCCTTGTGTTTTGTTCCCTCAGAATGAGCCGTTGATATCTACACAGGAACAGGGAACAGAAAAAAAGTGTATCCATCATCCAGATCAAGTAGCTCATGAAAATATGGTGTGTCAGATTCAGTAACGACAGCTGCGTCCAACACTCAGTATCAGAGTAACGGAGTGGACCACATTAAAGAACTCAGACTGGGAGATCTCTACTTGTACCTAGTACACTGGCAACGTCCCGTCCCTGCAGGGACGTTTGCTGCATCTGTTCCCTTAAATTTGTTTACCATCATTCTGTGGACGTGTAGGGTCACTGAAATCAGGCTGTTATCTGTAACTTGAGTCTCTCTTACATGCACTGAGACTGAACTCATCTAGACGTTACCCAGAGGAGCTGTGTGAATGCAAATGTCTGAATCAGTTGGATCAGTTGGACATCAAGCAGACTTTACCCTGCCAGCTCCCTCTGTGTCACGTCCGACTGAGTCCATGTTTGAACAGAGAATTTACAGCCAGCGAGTGGGTGTGTTGATGACATTTCTAAGAAGAAAACAACGATCCGGCAGTGAAGACGAAGAGTCATTTACACGAAGACGCCAATGACAATGTTTGATTTGGGAGCTTCTGTCAGTGAGGCCCAAAGCAGAAACAGTCAGACAAATTAAGGAAGAACGCAAGACTCAGTTGTTCATGACCAAATTACAAACCAGCCACGTAACAGTGTGTAATCCCATCATGTCCTGCATCCTGCACACTGTACCCAGGCACCATCTTTCCTCTTCACCAAACAGAGAATCTCCAGAAAGTGAGGGCGCGTCTCACACAGACAATCTCCTGTCACGTGCAGCATGTGTGTGAGGGCAAGTCCCACAATGTGACCTGACCAGGTGCAGGACGGTGCACCTATACAACACGTGTCATCATGTGAATATACATGAGCGCACTCACTCTTTCTCACACCTCTGCATTCAGACGTACCTCTCTGTCCTTGAGCTTCATGGCCAAGACCAGCTGGTTCCTGTGATTGGCAAGTGCTTCTCTGTAACTGCCTTTAGAGAAGAGGGCAGAGCCGAGGTTCCCGTGAGCACGGCATTCACCTGACTGGTCACCTGTGGATGAGACACAGAGTACGTGACGTTCACATTCTCCACTGTCAGTTCCTACTGCGCTCCATCACTGTCTCCTCTTCCATACCTAAAGTCTTGGTCACCTCCAGGTCCTGCTGCATGTACGCTCTTCTCCGCGTTACCCAGAGACCAGTAGGCCGAGCTCAGGCCGAGAAGACGGATCCACGCAGCTTTAGCGAGCACGTGCCGATCTTCAGCCCGGCCTCCAGCACCACGACTGAGGCGCCGTGGAAACTGTGGGTGAGCAGCTCCTGACCGATGACGGACACGACCACAAACGGGCTCTTGTCCAGCTTCATCTTCTGCAGCTGCTGGTACGTCGGCTCAAGGGAGTCTGGAGGTGGAAAGACAAAGACACAGGTGAGAGGTAAAATGTGGGTCAGGCTTTTTTAAAACTTGCACCAGCCTGGCCTGATATGAGAGCCAAGCAGCACTGCGCAACCCTAACACAACCCGCAAACCCACAACCCAGAGCCTGAAGATTCATTAATATAAACCTACTTCCTGCTGGCTATATTATGTGTCATCTTAGTATATAATGACGAAAAACTCTGTGTGTGTGTGTCTGTTCCATGTTTCTCTCCTCACTGACTTGGTCAATCCATGTGAAATTTGGCACAGTGGTAGAGGGTCATGGGAGGATGCCAATGAAGCAATATTACATCAATTGGCCAAAGGGGGGCGCTATAGCAACCCATTGAAATGTCAGACTTTGAATGGGCATATCATGCCCCGTATGTGGTAGAGACATGAAGCTTTGCACAGAGATGTCTCTCCTCATGAGGAACACATTTGCCTCAAGAACCCATAACTTCCACTTATATAGATTTTCCGCCATTTTGAATTGTTTGAAAAACACTTCAAATGGATCTCTTCCTAGGAAGTTTGAGCGATCTGCATGAAACTGGGTGAACATAATCTAGGGACCAATATCTAAAGTTCCCTCTTGGCAAAAGTTGGAAAACTTCCTAAAACTGAGCTTCTATAAGGCAATGAATATTGCGGAGGGCGTGGCTCATCACATAAAGGTGTATAACATCTCAAGGGTTTCACCCATCACCACGCAACTTTGTAGGCATATGACCACACATAATCTGAGGGGACCCCTCCATTATTGACCCCATCAACAAAATGGGGGCGCTAGAGAGCTCATTTCTTATCTAGGCCTAACCGCCATATGGATTTTTACTAAACTTGGTAGATATGTAGAACAGGACGCCTCAAGGTGACTGGAGAAATTTAACTCTAATTGGCAACTGGGTGGCGCTATAACAACAGAAAAATGCTTCAAAATGGCTAAAATGCGACCGATGGCTGTGGCTCCCCCTGTGGACCAATGTTGGTGTTTTCTAATGTTTGGTAAGTCATGGTATGGTCTGCTGTACATAATCACGGAAACTGTCAGTGTGTCATTCTGTCAGTCAGTCATTCCGCTGTCCCACGTTTTTCTGCTCACTGACGTGGTCAATCTATGTGAAACTGCACATAGACATTGAGGACTGGCAGGTAGAAGGTGACAAAGCTACCAATGGCTATGGACTAATATTCAGTAATTATCACAATATAAAATGTGTGTTTTCTGTTTTAAAAAGTGCAAATGTAGGAAGACAACATGCACTAAACCATCTTTTTTTATTTTATTTTAGGCAAAATCTTCAACTTTTCACTGACTTCAGAGGCCCATTACTCTGTCTCTGTATCATCTAGAGTGTTTCTGACACTTTCAAAAGAAACTTCAGAGAGTTTTCTTTCTGGCAAGACCTCATGCATGTAGTCAGAGCGGTTCAGAAGCTACAGTCATTTTAATTTGTGTATGTCATTTTAGGCGTTTTCACTACAAAATGGGGGTGGAGTGCAAGAGGTGAATAACTTACTCAGAAAGCTGCTCTGTCACTTTATGACCTCGCAATATTTTCTAACAAGCTTACTGAAAACACCCAACTTTTGGGTCCACTCGCGGGAGCCACGGGTTGTGGGTTCGACCTATCCATCACTACAAGTATCCTTTAATTAAGTAAACGTGCTTACACCACACTGTGAATGTAGATGCACAAGGTTTAAATGAAATGTGGTTCTCACAGGAAGTGATGCTACAAACATATGATGATCTGATAGAATATGATGCATCGCTGTAGATTAAACTACCCAACAGGATATAAAGGAGTTAAAATGAGCATAAACATCTACAGCAGTAAAATGACACATGAATGCAGCAGGACTATTAATCCAAACACATCAGATAGAAAAGAAAAACATCAGAGAGTATATAACAGTGTGGTATTAGTACTTAACTTAAAACATGTCACCAGCCATCAGCATGCATTGCCTTGATCATTTTGTGTCGTAGCGTCATACAAACTGCTGTTAATATTCAAATAGGATTTATTTTTTTCTGTTTTGGATATTTACTGGCTGATTTTCTGCAACAATTTCTTCACAGCACCAAATTTCTACGTGTCATGAAAAAGATTATTGATGAGTGAGCGTTTTTATAATCACATTTCCTTCTGAAATGAAATGTGACAGTTATATGCAGATTGCTGGTAAAATGCTGGGTGTGCACGAGGATGGAGACCGCGGAGCGTCGTCGGCTCTGACAAACTGAGATTGTTGTGAAACTCTCAGAAGACAGCCGCCGAACAAAAGTGTGAAATGCAACTGAACGCCGCCTGGAGACATCAGACCGACTGTTGGACTGAGGTTTGTATTATTAAAGTGTATCTCTTCTAGCAGTGGGTATTTTGATATTTTTCAGAGAGCTGTGTCTCTGTTTCTGTAACCAACATCTTGACTGAGTGAAAACTGAAAGAAAAAGTGTCAATAACAAACTTGTGTTGCTGAGAAACTGCAGCAGCTCTGACAATAGATTTAGTGAATCTGTGTTAATCAGTGGCAGTAGCTTTATGTCTGTTACACCGCGCTGCATCCTGTCAGTAAACTGCTGCAGCTCCTCTCTTTGTGCAACACCGAACAGGAAGCAGCTCTGGAGGCGCGCAGGTTCATCAGTCAAGGCTCAAATAAAAACAGACGTCACACGGTAAATGTTTAATTAATGTGAAGGTTTCATCTGTGGGGAGTGTACGCTGGTAAAGTCAAGAACAGGAGCAGAGTTGTGATGCTAGTCAGAGCTAATGAACTGGATGGAGGCGCAGATAGGATTTTTGAACTGAAGGGGCCAAGCTGTCAATTCCAACTCAATTAGTTATTTTGTGTAAATACATATATATATACATACTGAATGAACATTGGTAAACAAAGGCCTACCTGATCAACACTACCATACGTGATCAAACTGTTGCTGCTCACTAAAATAACATTATACATAGAAATAACAACATTAAAGATATTCACCTACAGCCTAGAATGCTGTTATTTTACATTTAGCCTGCTGTACTTCAGGTGAGTCCAAATGCCTTCTTATTATTGTCAGACTAGCTACTCAACATTACAAAACAAATATTTGCCACATCTGGGAAAGTCAACAGGCAACAGGCGCAGGATATTTATATCTTTTGGTTCTTGAAAAAAAACGCTGTGATTATTTTCTTCTTCTCCAGCTTCATGTGGCAGAAAAATCACCAGCTCAGTCATTAGACAGTTGTATATGATCACTATGGTTACTGCTACAGGCACAGGCACAGCTAGCAGCTGCTCTTAGGACCCTCGTGCCTTATGGTGCGGTACATTTACATTAGAAGTCGCAACTCGGAGCTCCGAACAACGTAAACTCTGAACTGAGCGTTTCCCAGTTTAAAAACTGGGACATGGAACATGGAATTTGAAAAAAAGGACAGTTAATGAAATCACACGAAAAACCCAACGTTTACACTTGTAGATGCTAGATCTCAATGCTTTTCCGACTTCAAAACTCCAACGTTGTAGCATAAACACCCAGGCTATCAATGGATCAGCTGTGCAGTGTTATTAACCGAGAATTACGTGGAGAATTGAACACCTTGCTTTAACAACTCAGCAAGGATCTGCTCCAGCCTTTCGCTTCCTTCAATCAGTGCAAAGTGGACTGATCACTGACAAGGCTACTGCTGCTGCCATTTCAACTTTGTGCTGCAATGTAAGTTAGCCGAACTAACGGAACATTGATCCTCTTTTTTACCTATGTGTGTGTGTGGGGGGGCAGATCAGGGTCACTATAAATCTGGGGGGGGACATGTCCCACCCGTCCCCAGTGCCATCTGCGCGCATGGATGGAGGACACGTTCATGATCGACCCCAACAAAGCCGACGGTCTGTCATTACGCATATATACCTGACACCAGCAGAGTTCCTACACACAAAACTTTTCCATGACTTTTCAAGGGTCTGTAATACATTTTTCATTTCTTCTTAGTTTTTTGGAGATTTTTTCTTTGTCCCCTGTGAGGGTCCAAGGAGAGGAAGTGTTTTAGCAGCTGCAGGTGGCTTTTTGTACTTGTTTTTAGACAGAATGAAGTGTTTTGCTCACATTTTTTGTGCTGTGACGCGCTTCATGTCTCTGCGCTCTAGGTGCCTGCCGATTTTTCCAGAGCACTCTGAACTCCTCGAGTCGAAAAGTCACTTCAGCTCAGAGTGGAAAAGGCCCCAGGTAATCTTTTTTTGCATCTTTTCCCCATTGTCCAATGGGATGATTAGAGAGGCGGTCCCTCTGTGTTGATCACGACAACAAGTTTACAGTTGGTAAAACATGGAGGAGAAACTGGTGGTAGCGGTTGTTGGATATCAAAGCAGTGAAAAGCATGTACATCCATAAACAAAATTGTGCAGGTGTGAGCTCAGAAAGTGTGTGACTTCACCTCGTGATGATAACGTTTCGAGCCTCTAAACCCTGTTCACCTTTTTCCCTGTCTCATGTGAGTACTGTGGATCTCAGCTAAAGGAACAGGAACATGAGTCAAAACTGAGACACCTCACAGACGAAGTGGCGAGGAACTTTGGTAGGCCTATAACATCCATTGTCGTCAATACGCAAGAGCCAAACGTCATCAGCGCGTCATCCATTTATGCCGCTGTAGTGTTAAGAGAAAGATGAAAACATGGTTCAAGCCCGCGCTATAGCAACATTTATGTGTCAAAAAAGTCTTCAGAAGAAGAGGAGGAGAATGTGGACGTGGTTGTGGCTCGGTTAATGGGGCCAACTTGGTCAATTTTGTAGCAAGAGCTCGATTTATTAGCATCTGCTAGCATTTAGCATTGTCGTGCTAATCAGTGCGTCATGTCATGCTGCATTTCTATAAGTTGGTTAGCAGACGTAGGTGGTAACAGCAGTCACACAGTGAGATGATCATCCCAAATTTTGGTCATCTTTCATCTGTGACAGCCAAAAATCACAGTGCATACTGAGCTTTGGTTGAAAAACACTGAAGTTACCCTTTAAATAGCAGTTCCTGACTTGTTGAGGTATTAAAGAGAGAGAGAGCCTCCCTATTATATTCTGAAAATGTCTCCTGACGTTTTGATTTATCAGAGAAAATGGTAAAAATGATTTAACATCCAATATTTACATCCACAATACTGCTTTACTTGACATAATGGAAATGCTTTTAAACCTTGTAAATTCCAAAAATGCAACACTCTGCACGACTTGCAGGAGACCTGTTGGTATGGAGACGAGGCGTGCAGCTGTTGCACCGTCAGTAAATCATTTCTGGGTGATTGGAGGGAGAATTAGTGCTAATGTCTGGTCCTGAGGGGGTTACAGTGATGTAGAGCAGAGAGAGAACGGAGCTGTGACCTCGTCTGGATTTCACCATCACTGCTGCTGCTGCTGCATTTCTGCTCAGCACTGAAACAACTTGTGTTGGAGCCAAAGAGTCTGGCGTGTGCACAAATACACAGCTCGTGTTTTACTGTGATTTGCATCAGACTGCTGTTTGAACAGTTGTTAAACTGTTACATAAACTACCTGCACTCGACACAGAATTCGATGGTTGTAATACACACATTACTTATTTCAGTGAAGAGCATGATCTCCTGAACACAGTCTGCCTCCATTCTCTTAAAGGGATAGTTCAATTATTCTGAAGCAGGGGTATGAAGTACTTACACATAGTCAGTATTAACTATGGCAGATGGCACGCCCCAGTTTGGAGAAGCAGACAGGAGCACCAACACATATTTTTAAACTAGTGAATCCGAGTTAATGCCTTTAAAACCTGACTGATTCCTTTCAAGAACACAACAAAAAGGCAATGAGCAACCTTACAATAACTGACCGAGAAATAAGGAAGGAATTAGTGAAAGTTAGAGGAAAATTTCTTGAAAAATAGTTAAAAAAAAAAAAAAGCAAAAACAATCAATGAAATGACCTGATAAAAGTGGTAAATCTAGATTTACATAGAGGAAAAGATTGGTTGTTTATTAGCAAATATCAACTATTGCTTTCATAAATATATATTACTAAAAATGCAATTCACATACAAATGGAAGCTTTCTCATCAGCTTAGAATGATTTCTCTATATATACACAGGCAGGGCGCAGTCTGCTGGAGGCTGCCCTCTTGTGTCGCCATATTTGAATACAGTGGCCGAAAGGGATATACGCGCTTCGCCTTTCGCGTTTACCTAGAAGTTGCCGTCACTGGAGACGGTTAAGGTGAAGATCAATCCAGGGCGCTTCTGCGTGAACCTGCTTTGTACTTTTATGATTCTGTCTCACTTTAAATGCAAGAATGACACACATGTTTTGCCCCGTAAGAGGGAAATCATGCCACCAAATAAAAGAAAAAGATCAGATAAGCGAGGACGGGACAAAACGCGAGTGAATATCGGCGTTGCTTATTTCAGGTGGAAAGAAGTCCTGAAGATGTCACTGTTACTCACCATTTTTACACACTGAGGCTTTAAGATGTCACATTCACAAGAATGACACAGATATGATCGCAGTGACCTTGACCTTTGACCTGTGACCACCAAAACTAATCAGTTCATTGTTGTGTCCAAGTGGACATTTGTGCCAAATATGAAGAATTTCCCTTGAGGCGTTCTTGAGATATCGTGTTCACAAGAACAGGATGGACGACCCAAAAATGTAATGCTTCCACACCAGAGACAAAATAATGAGAAACTTTCTCAACATAATGACTTCGTATCATTTCTTATTATTCTGAGTTATCTAGTCAGTATTGTGACAAAGCTTCTCATTGTCATGACTCGGATGAACCTTTATTTTTTTGATCACACTGGCAGAAATGGGCTTCCATACTTTCCCACACGTGCGCACCAGGTGACAAAACAGCCAACATCAGGTCATATTTAGCCGCACACTTTATGCAAATGAAACGAGCTGCAGCTGGTCTCAGCTTTAGTAAATTCCACGCTAAATTGAAAAATTGTAGTGATCTAAAATGTTGTGCCTCTCACGCTAACTCTCGGCAGCCTTAGTAAACATCCCCCAGTAAGACTTGGAAGGACTCCCCCACTTTTTAACAGCTTGCCTGGCTGATGCCCGACAGCACATCAGCCTGTAAAAAAGACATCAGCAGCCCCAGCAGCAGGCCGATAACCCCGAGGAGGCCCGTCGTCCATGCTGTTAATACTGCAGCTCCCTCCCTGTGCTTACTGAATATTGGCTTTCTCCATGGTCCAACATGTTGCCCTTCCTCCTGCTTACTCGAGCATGACAACTCCTGGTAACACTTGATACTGGGCATCTTAGCTCGCAGGCTTGCTTGCTTTGAAGCTTATGGGAGATGGAGTTTGGAGGTCGCAGCCCCTGGACAGCAGAACAACCTCCCATAGTGGATCACATCTGCACACTGAAGCTTTGTAGTTCAGATGAGACTCTGTCACACACTTTATGATGTTACAGCTGATCACAACACGCTGTGATCACTATCAAAACCTGATGGCAGAGTGCATTCTTCTCACAGTGCTGCAGCTGCTTGTGAAAGCTTCACCTCAAAAAAGAGAAGCTCGTTGGGTCAGTTCACGCCGGCCTCGTGCTCAGTGCGCCCCGTCTGGATCGACACGCTCTACCTCAAAGGGAAATATTGTGAATACTCAAACTAGATATGCTCTCCAGCGTGCGAGCATGCAAAATTCCACGTGCATAGACATTCTGGAGCTTGCCAAGTAGAAGGCTATTCCCAAGAAGCCTTGCTCTCATTCTGATACAGCTGAAGGGCAAAAACATAATCCTGTGCCAACTCTCGCCTGCAAACCATTCTTGATTGTATGCGCTCTTGCTTCATCTTCTTATGCTGTGGAGACCTGCACATTAAAGTGCACTGTGAACTGCGGGGTGGATAGATCAATGACACACGAGAATCTACCTTGTAAATATTTCATCGTGAGCCTCCTGAGCAGCAAATTCATGCTAATAAACAAAGCTAACCCTGCACTGTTCTCAGCTCTTTACATAAAGCGTGCTCGCAAGATCCTTGAATATGGAAATTCGGCCTCATCAGAAATGAGATTATCAGTAAATATAATGAGGGTTTCTCCTTCTTAAGTTTGTACATCCTGTCTCTAAACATTAGTCTGCTGCTAATCCAGCGTCCTGCCTCTTTGACCCTCTCCAGACCATTAAGCAACTCCTTCTGATATTAGGATCCCATCTGCCCACTGTTATTGACACCTCTCTTTCCTCTGTCTGCATTTAAAGAAGCTGGAACAAAACCCCCGTCTAAAAACCTAACCTTCATCCTGACGTCCTCAACAATGAGAGACAAACTTAAAATACCTATTACGTCTATAGTTCTCACAGATCAGTAACAACTCAGTCAATTCAAGGGACAGTTCACCCAAAATCTAAATCAAGTTTTATCTCTTAGCTGAATATTGTTTATCAGCCTAGATAGTTTTGGTGTGAGCTGCCGAGTGTTTGGAGATTTCTGCCATCTCTCCAATATAATGGAACTAGATGACACTCGAGGAAGTGCCATCGATTTACCGGTCCATCTATGTCCCAGCCCTCACCTATGGTCATGAGCTCTGGGTAGTGACCAAAAGAATGAGGTCATGGATACAAGCAGCCGAAATGAGTTCCTTCCGGGAGGGAAAATCCGAAGGGAGCTCGTAGTAGAGCTGCTGCTCCTGCGCGTCTAAAGGGGTCAGCTGAAGCATCTGACTAGGATCCTCCTGGGCACGTCCCATTTAAGTTTTCCAGGCACGTCCCACTGGTAGGAGGCCCCGGGGCAGACCCAGAATACACTGGAGGGATCACATACTCATCTGGCTTCAGAGCTCCTTGGGGTCCTCCAGGAGGAGCTGGAAAGCGTCACTGGGGAGAGGGACGTCTGGGGTGCTTTGCTCTGCCTGCTGAGCCCGTGACCCGGTCTCGAATACGTGGATGAAAATGGATGGATGGATAACACTCAGCTTGTGGTGCTCAAAGCGCCAAAAAATACATTTGAAAAACTCAACAACAATGTCTCTTTCCAGAAATCATGACCTGGTTACTCAAGATAATCCACAGACCTTGTTGTGAGCAGTTTCATGCAGGAACTATTTTCTTTCTACTGAACTACAGCCGCCATCTGTATCACCACGCAGAACAAAGCATTAAAATCTTAGGCAAAAGCCAAATTATGTTTGCTAAGTTTTTCAGATAAACATTTGAAGAGTCTGAATTGTTTTTTGTAGTGTTAACAAAAGCAGTGTCATCCGCCTTTGCTCACTACATCTTTGGGTGCTTTCACACCTAACTTGTTTTGTTCAGTTAAATAAACTTAGGTCTATTAGTGCGGTTAGCTTTCTCACACAAGGCATTTGATCTGGTCCTCTTGTAAATGCTGCCGTGAGAACACGAACCAACTCTAGGCAATTATACAACTTTGGAACAACATGAGTCCCTGATTCAGACCAGAAGAGACACTCTAGGTCTGACAGCAGCCTGAATGAATCAAAGGTGTAAAACTTCCAGAAGTGTAATTGTGATGAACGGAGAGTCTTCAGGATCAGCCAAACCCTGCAGAGGAAGTCTAAAAATCTCTATTTGTTCTTATTTTCATATGAATGTCCTGAGAGCAGGGAGCGACCCAGACAGCACTGATATAGTAACCTGTCCCTGGGAACCCAGTGAAGCGCTGCCTCATGGATGATGCATCTCCTCACTCTCTCTGGCTGCAGTGTGAGTTTACACACGGATGAATGTGTCCGTCTGAGACACCAAACATCCGTGGCAGTGGATGTGAGCTCTGTCCCCACATTATAAAAGAGGAAGATTCACCTGGCGTGGACACAGGTGCTCTCAGGATTCAGCGATGGATGCTGATGACTCCGATCTCCCTGACACCACGTCACTAGCTCACAGTTTTCAATTTCAGCTTTTATGTTTCTCTTTCTATCTCTTTTTAGCTGACTTGCTTGTTTTATTTATTTCTACATCTCTTTATATGCGTCTCTTTTCTCCCTCTTTGTCACATCAAATGTGCATCATCTCTCTGTGAGATCCGAATCATCAGAGGCATCTTTTTATATATAACACAACAAAAGGAAAGTGGCAACTTGCCAGTTTCCCCGGAGCATCACTCTCCTCTGCTACAACTTTCAAACACAAAGTTTAAGGAAGAATAGTCGAACAAATGAACGTATGAATCTGCCTCATGTTGCTGTGCAGAGAGTCAAGATGAACGAAGCAGAGAAAGAGGACAGACGAGCCTACCTCTGAGGGGCGATTTCATGGCAGCCTCCACCATGCCGACCAGCAGTTGGAGACTCTTGGGGTCCTGGGCGAGGCCGGAGGCGAATGCTGCCAGGGCGTCGGCATGACGACCCAGGTACTGAAGGGCAACCCCCTGACGAAAGTAGGCCTGCAGGAAGAAGAAAACGTAGACAGTTGAATCAGGTGAAACTTTTAACATACACAGTCCATTTCACCATGAAACGTCTCCAGCTGATTACTTACATCAAGAAAGTAACTGTTTGTATGAAAAGTGTTCTAAGATGTTATGTTTGAATATGCAAATCCCAAATATGTACTGAAGTGCATACTGTACATTTCCAGAAGAAAAATCTGAACAGTGGATAAAACTAAGCAGAAAATTCTTGTTTCATTTTGCTGACATATCAAAGGAAGGTTTTGAATGCAGGACTTTTGTTTTTTGCTGAACACTTCCTCCTAACCACTGCACACACACAAACAGCTCACACTTCATTAGGACCCCTCGAACATTTCACAGCAACATTAGAGACAATGAATCATGACATCAAATTCATGAGGACACCCAAACACCACTCTTCTTCTCTGACTGCCGACCAGACTGTAACTTAATTGTCCTGTCTACTGCTCTCTTCCCCTTCATTCTTCCCTTTTTCTCCCTCATTTATCATCCTGCCCTCTCCCCTCCCATTTAAACATAATCTGTCATGACAGCAAATGAATGAAGACAAAGAGGAGAGGAATTAGATTACATGGCAGCTCCTGTCCCGCCCTGCCACTTTCTGCTCCCACACTGTCTTTGTCCCGTCCTCGTCTTCAGACAGCTTCATTGAAACGAATGGAGCTGCAGGGTCACGACTAATCTAATGCATTAAGCCTTCAGTTGGCGTGTTGGTGTTGGGAGCAGAATGTGAACAGGACACGGTGTCATTTCACTGTTGATTAACACAAAGTGGGATAAATGGTTGGTAATTACAGCCGGGGTCATATCCCTTAAAACACTGAAATCAGTCACAGCTTCAGCGATAATACAATCATCTCTATTTATTGACCTTATGGCCTCGCGTTCTATTTGTGGTTTTGTCTCTTAACTTGTGGCTGCTTTTGCTGGCTGTGGTGAATACAAGTCAAAAGTTGGTTCACACAGAAGACTTTACATTTCTTAAAATCGACCCAGCAACACCACGTACATCACAGATATCACACTGAAAAGATTACGTCTGGCACAGTTACCTATGACCTAACTGTGAAAACAAGGCATCTGAAGGGCTTGACAAAATTTTAATCCACATGTCACTATTTTCTGACATTTTATCGACTCAAATATTATATATCCATGTATAATTCAAAGAAATAACCAGTTTACCATCAAAATAATGCAGCATGCAAGGGGAGTAAAAGTGGTCCCAGTGTTAAGCCCTGAGGTACACCCGTACTTACATATGCAGCAACAACACTGTCTGTGTGAACACCGCACACATGCAAGCCACAGCAGTTCGATGAAGCAGCCGTCACACATTGCTCATGCATGCAGTGTGGCCCAGGCCTTAGGGCTGGGACACATGCAATGACTTTTATCACCTGGAACAGACACTGGGTGCTTCTCTTGTGCCTACTCTGGGGCAGCTTTTAAGGGTGCAGCGGCAGGTTGTGCATGAAGTTGCACACGGACTATAACCAGCAACATATCATAGCCTACTTACAAGAAATCCTGAGTCCCAGTTCAGTTTTCAAAGTGTTTTTTAGGGCTAAAATATTATCTGTGGTACAGAAGTAAAGCTCAGGGTAGCCATGCACTAAAATGATCATCCTCATATTTATCAGAGACTAATGTTTACGGAAGAGAGAGAAGATATTTACCGGCTGTGATTAGCTGTTGCTCGTCACAAGGCATGCAGTGTGTGTTGCCGTGTTACAAAACTTGAACTGTTTATCTCAGGGCGTAGTCATCACACCCTGAAAAACAGGTGCTTGGGAACGTCCTTGCTTTTGAACGCGCCTCATGCTCATCTACATTGGATACAATGGACTTGAGGGTGCAAAAAACTGGCATGTACACAAGCCCTTAGCTCAGGGGTCGGCAATCTTTGCTATTAAAAAAGCCATTATTGGCCAAAAAGTTGTGGTTTAGAGGAAAAGGCACCAGGTCGTAGGTTTAATTCAATGTATAGGCTACACATTTTTACAATTGAAGAATCCAATAATCACTTTAGGCCTGCAAAATGACAGATGGAAATCTGAAAGTTAAAAAATAACTGTATTCATTTCCATGATTTTCTGTCAAAGCCACAGGGAGCCACTGGAGAGGGTCCAAAGAGCCGCATGTGGCCCAGAGCTGCAGGTTGCCTCCTCCTGCCTTAACTCAACACCTCAACATTTCTTACATTTTCAAATTTGTAGTCTTCAACCCTCAACTGATGCTGACGCAAGTGACATCACTTTGGGAAATCAGCTTCAGCTCCCTCTGGAGACACTAACGGCTTTATATCACTTATTTTTCGTCACATACGCAGCATCACTCAACACCTGTGAGCAGACTTTGATGTGTAAACTCAGCGGAGTTCTCCTTTAAAAGGAGACACATGACCTTCTATTTGACAGGAAGGAAACCACTTTAAAGACGCAGCAGATATATCAATGTAACAATGGCTGAAATAAAGGATGGCGGCTCTGTTTTAGCTCCTGACGCTGATGCCAAGTGTCCATGCTGAGGAGAGAGAGACAGCAGCCTGCCCTCTGACCCTCGTCCAGGCTGGAGAGGAGAGCAGCGGGGCTGGGCTGAGATGAGGAGCCGGGCTGGTAGCTGGGGTGACATATGGACGCCCCACCTGTCTGCCTACCTCTACTTAGCACTGCCCCTCAAATCTGTCGCCGTCACACTGATTTGGCTGCTGAATGGAGGATGCAGTTTTTCCCATTTAGGCATTCAGGTCCTATTCTTGACTACTTGTGATTGGGGAGGATAATTTCAGTCAGATGAGGGTGATTATATCAGAGGAGGAGAAGTTACAATCATAGCAAGCCGGCCATTATCTCTGCATGACCGCGTGAGTCAATGTACGGCACAGTAGGTAAGGCTGAGTGTGTGTTTGTGTGTCAGAGCTTCTTACCCCCATCAAGGGTGTAAACATGCCAGAGGCAGACAGAAAGTGACAGCAGGAAGAGTCTGTCTCCACCATCAGCACCTCCAGCCTCCTGCTCACACACATCCTGCCCATTAGCTCAGTCTGGCTACACTGCCCGCTACGCTCATACAGGGGGTAACAATCCAGACAGTCTCGCAGACACACACAGACACCACTTCTCCAACATGAACACACTCTGTCTCATTTTTTGTCTCGTCCTTGTCTGTCTCTCAGCAGTTGTTCTGGAGCATCTCAGAAAAATCTTGTCAGATTAGAGTCTCTTCTCTGGCCGTGTCTGGCTCGTCTGGTTCGCAGGTATTTCACACTGATTCCCAATCGAGCACTTAGACAGCCTCTTCAGCATCGGCTGACAGGTCTGTGTCAGTTAAAGTGAAGTGATCAATAAAAGGGACGGGACTAATCCTGGCGGCGTGTGTGTGTTGTGTGTGTGAGTGTGTGTTCGCACCTACAGTACTTATATTTGTGTGTATTTATTGATGCGTCTCCTCTGTGTTCATGCATAAACACCCTGGGAGCTCTTGGGTCTGTGCTTATGAAGAAAACTAAACTGAAGCTCGACTTTAAAGCCGCTATAATCAATATCTGTAAAATAATAATGCATTAAATGACAACATAAAGAGAGTTATCAGGGGATCCTGCAGCTCCCCTCTCGGATTTACGGCACTTTGTAGTCACCATTTGTCACCATTTTGGTTCACTCTAACCACTCTGATAGCCTCACTTTAATTTGAAAAATCTCTTAAACCCCACTACACACTTAAGCCTGCGTTATGCTTGTGACTGACACTTTTGACCAATTGAAAATAAAGAGCCATGCAACAATTTCAATCAATGCTTCAGCGAAAGGTTTCAGTTGTGTCCAGTAACCAGATGCTGTTATCGAGCCTGCTTGTTTACTTCAACATATCCTCATACAATTTGACCCGATTCTGACCCGATTTTGACCAACTGGATCTGGATGAGCCATTTGAATTTGATGACACCCGTATTTATTTGAACACGGACGTACACGGACGCAGAGCTCATTGAAACTGAAGAGCGGACGAGGAGAGAGAGGGAGCAGCAACAGGCAGAGGAACATGTCTGAATCCAGCTAAAGGTAAACACACACGTTCATTTCTCCTTTCCATTATGTTGTCAGATAATTATACTAACAATCTGAGCCTATCTGTGTGGAAAAAAATGCACTTTTAGTGGACGTATTTTGACGTTGTTTGATGCTGTCTGAGTGCCCTATTATTTAATATAGCGCACGCTCACGGGCTGCAGGCAGGTCAGCCCTAGCTTCATACTGGAGACATGTCACATACTGAACATCCTGTCACTCATTTAGACAAAAGGAGATCTGAAAATAGGGCCCACGTTGAAAAAAATATTAGTTCCCTTTAAGCAAACTTTCGAAATGCCGCCAGAAGAAAATCTGTATTAGACGAGTTTTCATCAGCTGGTTTGGAGCGAATGAACCAAGGTATAGGCTACGCTGTACAGATGACTCTGATCTGCCAGTAAACAGTAGAAGAAGTAGAGGTTGTGAACTGGAAACAAAACAAGAAGCCTTGGCTGTTGAACACATCTACAAGAGAAAAACAGAGTGAGATGTTCAGGAATTTGTTTTTAATCGGGTACGTTTTAATCGTTCGTTCATGTCAGCTAATACTGGTCACGTTTCACATGCAGAGACAAAGACAAACTGATACAATGGTTCTAATGCACTGGGAGACCTCAACAGTGAAAACAGCTGATGGGTCATGTGAGTTAAACGTTCCCTACTTCAGAACTTATCTGGCAATGACATTTTCAGGTCCCATTTAGCACATCAACTCTTTTTCCACAAATGCAAAAGTCACCTCAAGCGCATAAATCTTTTGTGGAAAACTTTTTTTTTATGTGATACTTCAAAATGTGCATAAAATATGTTAATGGATACCACTACCCAGAGGCAAATGCCAATGCTTGACCGAAAGATCACCAAGTAACAATTCACCATGAGGGGGATTCACACCAAATGGCAATCCATGAAATTAGGTGGCATTTCACTCAAGCCACACATATTAACCTCACTGTGGCACTAGAAGAAAAGCCAGGGATCACCGGAGTCAGTAGGATTAACCCTCTGACGACCATGATAGTCTGTACAACAATTAAAGGCAGTTCATCCAATAGCTGTTGACATATTTTCCTCCGAAGCACAAATATCAACTTGTGGCACTAAAAGGAAACTCGGGAGATCACAAAGTCAGAGGAATTCATCCTCTGGGGAACAGGAATGTCTGTACAAAAATGGATGGTAATATATCCAATAGTTGTGACGATATGTCATTCAAAACCCAAACGTATCAAAGTCAGTAGGATACAACCTCTGAGGACCATGATGGTGAAGGCAATCCATCCACTAGCTGTTGGAGTATTTGCTTCAAAACCACACACATCAGCCTCATTGTGGCACTAGAAGAGAAGTCAGTAGGATTCATCCTCTGAGGACCATGACGGTCCGTACAAGAATGAAAAGGCAATCTATCCAGTAGTCACTGATATATTTTCCTCAAAGGTGCAAATATCCACCTCATCGTGGCGCTAAAGGGAAAGCCAGGGGATCACCAAAGTCAGTAGGATTCATCCTCTGGGGACCACAAACGCCTGTACACAGTTTTAAGGGGATCCATTCAGTCGTCGTTGAGATATTTCAGTCTGGATCAACATGGCGGACCAACCAACCAACCAGCCAGCCACAAATGACTGGCGCAGTTGAAGCAGTGTGTGTATTAGAGAGACATGATGGCAAACAAAATGAAGGAGGGAGCGAGAGATATAATGAGAGAGGTGCTATATGTTGGAGTGTCAGAGCAGAGGATGCACACCGGATGAACAGATGCTTCAATTACTGCTCGTAACTCACATTAATCGAGAACAGATGGCAACACAAGTGGCGGGAAAGAGAAAGAGGGGGTGAGCTGGAGTGAGAGGGGATCACATAAAGCAGACATGATAGAGATTGATGTCTTTGCAAATCAGACAATCTGCCTCAAAACACACAGACCAAAGCTTCACTTTTCATCTGGACACAAAGTGGATTACACCTCATTCTTCCAGCCGCGTTGCTGGTGACTGAACAGATTTAACACTGTGCAGAGGATGTGGCAGAGGAAGATGTGGCCTGGAGTAATTTGAGAGTGAGGAGGCTGAGGGGAAGAAAGGAGAGCTTCCTCACACACCTGGCAGCCTGGAGCCAGCTCTCATTTTCTCACAACAGACAAACAACAAACAGGACCTCACACTACAATTGACAAAAGGATATAAACCTGCCCACAGCATCTTACGACTCTACCTGTGGTCCCAGGATTTAGTTGGAATCCTCAACAGCAGTTTAGCGTTGTTATTAAAGGATAACTCAGTTTTGTTAGAGCTTGAGTCTTACATGTGTTTTTGCCATCGGTTATAAGACTGAATTCAGTAAACGAAGGAGAACTGCTGCATTATTAAAACAAGTCAGACGGGGCAAGAGATGTGATCAGGTTGTACACACACCAACAGTTCATCCAGAATATCCAGACTATTTTATTTTAAACCGGAAATGAGCGCACCAAGATGTTGGTCAACTGCACAGGAAAACTATACAACTAGGTGCAATACACTAAAGCTGTATCAAAAGACATATGGATGTATATTTGGCGTTCGTATTAACAAGTCAAATTTGTTCGTCTTCACAGGTAAAAATACAACGTCTCCACTTGTCAAATGCGCGTGAAGATGACCAAAAATGCCCCGTTAACAAGTCCACTCCTGACGTCTTAAGACGTTCGATATTGGGTGCAACCATTTCAACAATTTCAGAGGGGACCGGACGATATATAACATGAATGCCTTCAAGGGATAACTTAAGTCATTTGTTTCACTACTGCTTTATATTAGTGATATTACTGAGGTCTGCTGCTGAATTCGGCGTCATGATTCACCTGGTAGAACTCGATTTAATAAAAGCAGTGATAAAAATGGGTTAACGGAGTCATCAAGGCAGAGGAGTCGAGCATTACCTGGTAAACGTCAACTTAATTCACTTTATTAGTAAAATAATTATGTAAAAACGTTTGCCTCGTGTGTTCGTCTAATGAGTCGTAAGAAATCATAAATCATTGAGTAGATTTTACCGTGAGCTAAGTCGGGATCTCAGTTTTTTTAGTTTAAATTTAACTTTGGTTCTGGTAATCCACAGTTTCTGGTTTTGGAGCAATTTAACTGTTGCTTTCGGGGACACTGTTTTCTGTTCTTTTACAAAGTAACTCCATCACAGACACAGACAATTCGAGCAGGAACAGGACAGCATCTCACATTTCCACCGTCACACCAGTCCGTATTCACACACTTCTCCTTCTCTCACCAGAGTCCTCTGCTCTGTCAGATCGGCATATAGAAAAAGAGTTCATGGTTGAATGACACTGTCAAGTAAGTTTTAGTATTACAGTTCCTGATATCCTGTGGGTAACTGATGCGTCATGGATGTCATCCTATTTATTTTCCAACACCTGTACAATGGCTAGCAAGATGCTAGTTCAGCTATGCCCATTTCTTCTTCATCTTTTTCTTGATGTTTACATTTGAAAACCTCAATCTGATAAGCTAGCAGCTAGCAGAGCAGAAGCTGACAGACCGGTGAGTTGATGTCCTCATCCCGATGAGTGACTTGGAGCGACACGTAGCCGCTGTCCAACGCCAACCAGCAGCTCTATCGTACTCTTAAATTGGTTTCAAGAAGTTTACACTCTAGCCATGTTAGCCAAACTTTCTTATTTGAAGACAGTAAAGCATAAAGCAGGGTAACTGGGAACAAATAATATTTAAATTCCAAAGCTACGAGTTTGTGAAAGTGAGTGTTGAAATGACGGAGGGTGTCGCACGGTCTACAGATTGTAAGTTGACTTGACTCGACGTGTTAAACTAACCTCAGCTGATAAAACCTGCTTTAGCTACAAATCTGAAGCCTGAAGTCTCAGTAATTAAGATGCATTTGATGTTTCATTTGTCAATGTTACCACTGTAAACTAGACTATGTGTGCAGTGCTAGAATGGGACTGAACAAAGGGTCATTTTTGTGAGTACAAAGTTATCATCACTCACAGAAACAACACCCAAAACCACTGAAACAAGCTGTATCCTTTCAGATGTACAGTTTTCTGGTGCAGGCCTCAGATTGAAACCAGAGGAGGAATTACTGTCTGTGTGTAACAACAGGGATGAGGTGTTGCTGATGTCACTTGGCCATCACTAAAAAACAAGAGGGTTCATTTTGCCAAGTCAATCCCCCACTTATCCCACAGTAGGTGATATAACGACATGCTGCGTGAGTTGTGAGCTGCAGGCTGTAAACCTCAGAGAGTGAGATCATTATTTAAGAGCCTGAGGGTCTGAGGGAGTCATTAAAACCAGCAATCTGTATTTGTAAAGATGCCTCTTTGTAGAATTGAATGCACCTTATTACGAGGGTGAAGTATGATCAAACCCTGCGAATTTAAACCAGCAGCCCTCTGCAGCAGTGTGCACTTACTCACAGTCTAGGAATTAACAGCCCTCTCATCTCGCAGGGCGGCGTGATTCAAACAGGTTCTTCTAATAGACTAGTCAGCCTGTAAAGCATTGTGGCGGAGAAATAATGCTGCTGAGCCAGCAACCTGGGAACACATAATTTCACACAAATAAAAACACACACACTAAGGCCATTTGAAAAAAACACAAGAAAACCTCACTTAAAGCTGTGAAACTGAGTCAGTAGAGGCGTCTAGGAACGAGTCCTAACACCCAGGAATGAGTTAGCATTTTAGCACTCAAGGTTGCCTTGTCTCAAAGTCAATGGGTTTTGAATTTTTGGGTAGCGTGCCACAAGAGACACGTTTTGTTCTGCGACATAAAATACGTAAATATCCTACTGGTGAATTTTGAAGATTTTAGGCGTTTTATGGCTGGTATACACTGTGCGATTTTGGGCTGTCCCAGACGAAAGATGGCCATCGTGGGAGAAACGTGGCGATATCTTTGGTCATGGCTCTAAAACGGTTGCACTGTGAGGGAGGTTCAAGGACGGCCGTTGTCAACGTCTTGAGACCAAAGATAACCTGAGATAAAATTCTGACTATCTCACAGTGTGACAGCTGCTACGACGTACGTCTACTAATTAACCAATAGAAATGCAGCACGAACTGACGCAATGGTCACTGCGAAACCGGCGCTAAACCCAAACACATGATCGCTTGCCATGGAGGTAAAACGTACAAAAAGAAGTGTGTGAAACTCCCAGGAAGAGGAAAGTTTGGTGGAGCTGTGGCAGCACAAGCCTTGTTGATTTGATGTTTCCTCCAGCTGCTATCATGACCGCCAGAAAAAAGACGCTGCATGGAGGGAAATTACAGAGGAACTGCAACTGCGATTCAGTGTTAAACGGCCATCGTACAATCTGCACACATCAAACCTGACGTCATAGCAAAGTTTATTAGATCCACGTCTCACAGTGTGTCATGCAATGGTCTTATGAGATTGTTAAATTGCACAGTGTATAAAGGGCATTAAAAAGGTGAGTAACAAGTGGCTAAATGAGACGACAGAACATCATCACACCAAACAACACATTCTCACTCTGTCACATGTCCACGTTTGGTCATGGACTTTCCACGTCCACATATGGCGTCCAAGGTACCCTGGGTGTGTTGGTTGCTGACGTTCTGGGACGCCGTGTCAACTTCAGCCTGTTACATGCATTGTGTGTTTTCAAAATACACTTCTGTTTTGAAGAGCGAGATAGTAGTGAGATCGGATTACTGTAAATTGAAAAGCCTTTATATCAAAACATGGCTGCTTACATTTAAACACCGACCGGTTTCATCTGGTCTTTGTCAGGGTGCAAAAGGGGACAGGTGTCAAGCAAACACTTTATAAGCTTGGAAGGAGGCGTCACTCTGATTAATAAGTGAGCACATGTGGGTGACAGTAATGGATTACAGTAAGAGGCCATTTTGAAAGTGACACGTCTCCACAAGTGTTTAGAAATAAAAGGACTAAAATGAAAAACTACTAACCAAAAAATGAGTAATTGTCGAATTAATTTTGCTGTTGCAGCTGATCTAGATGGAGCTAGTTATAAAACCAAAGTCGTGCCAAACAGCAGTGAAGCGTGGCGAGCTGCAATAAATGCGTTTTGTTTTGTTTTTTTAAACACGCTATGATTGGACCTTAATAGCATTGCAACTGATGCAGATAAAAATAAAAGATGAAAGTTCAGTATTTCCCTCTGAAATGTAGCAGAGTAGAAGCATGAAGTGACAAAAACTGAAAATACTCAAGTACAAGAATCTACTCTATTTCCTTCCACTAGGCATTTATGAAACCATTCCTATTTACTGACATATGCACACACACACACACACACACACCAACTGTTCTCTGGTTAATCTGCATGAATATTTATCACTGTTTCACAGGGACACTAGCTAAGATGCAATAATTGAGTTGGAGTGGCCATAACCAGTGTTTCCACTGGGACCAATAAAGACGTTACACGGCCAGCTGTGGGCTCTCGCTCACACAGACCTGCAGAGACGCTCTAATGGCTTCACAAGTCTGTGTACATCGGTGTGTTAGAAGCTCTGGAACAGCTGTAAAGGCAGAGGTGCGTCCGAGGCTTTAAATTTCATAAAAAGGACGTCTGCTTGACACAAACCCTCGTCCATCAAGGACGGAGACGAGTGCGCGTCTCTTCTGTGGGTCTGTGTTGATGTTAGCGTGTCTGAGTGCGTGTTGATGTGCAGTACCATATGCAGGGTCATCAGTGACGCCCCCGGCCATCATATGCTGAGGGACCACCAAATTTATCTGGAGCCAACAGATGAGGCGTCACCGTCTGTCTGATGTAAGCGGAGTGGAGCCGAGCCTCTCCCAACATAAACCAACAACACAGGTCATTAACTGTGTTCAGACTTCAGTGGACACGACTGGGAAGAACTGCTTCACAGTACAGTGGTATGAGTACTCGTGGTTTCATTAGGTAATTAAATAACAGTTGTCCCGGGGTGATTCTAACAAATATCCAAATATATGGTTGCAACCAAGACGCAACCTCTGGGAGCTGAAAAATAAACCCAATGGATGCATGATATTAAAATTTTTATTTTTTTTTGCCGATATAACCGATAACCGACCCAATAACGATACATCTACTTTTGTTCCCACCTAATTTTAGTGATCATCAAGTCTCTTCTGTAGTGGAATTAAAGGCTAAGTTCGGTTTTTTGACACCTGGGCCTTATTTTTAGGAATAAATACCCTCGTAGACTCACCCAGACGATTTTGGTGGAGCTCGGAGCCGTTTTCGAGCAATTTAGATCCATCCGACGGCGTCTTCTCTCATGCCATAGAAGCGGACGGGGCCAGACATCGAAGCCCCTAAATTAGACATTATCTGCTGCGAAACTCGCTCATTTCACCTACATTTTATAAATGAATGGCCAGTGTTATCACCATGTCCGCTCAACTTCCTTGTTATGGTCATCCGGGGCTTTACAACGATGGGTCACTTTTGGTGACGTCATAGACGTGCGCCGCAGGAGCGCAGTCCAGCCGGCGCTAGGCTAGGAGCTACACGGTACAAACATGGTTTGTCATTGTGTTTTTCCACTTTGTCCAAACAAAATGACTAGGTGGACAAAGTTCACACAGGCTTCCTTTGAAAAACCCGGAGTTACTAAAGCTCTGCTTGTTGTCCTGAAAATGGACCCGAATATTGCTATGGAAGAACTGAGGAGGGTCAGTCACCGGGTCTGCAGCGCTCACTTCGCTCCAGAAGACTTCATTACGAAGAGACAAAGATAAAAGGCCAGGAAGTTCAGCGTCAGTACCTCAGGAGGAATGCCATCCCGATTGTTTCAGAGGGCAAAACAGACGCAGCGGAGGTAATGCATTTCTTTTGAAGATGTAATAATTGGTCGATAACCAGTGCACGTCGGCCAGCGTATAAAGCTCCTTGTATAAAATGAATAGCTATCTTCACGACCTATGTCTGAGCAGGAGTAGCCTTCTAAAAATACATTCCTGCAAAAGAATACTGCACTGTAACGCAATATAATTTAGTCTAGTCCATGCTAGTTTTTGAAAAACTAACTCGCAATGCATATGATATGGTTATTCTCTGCAGACAATAAATTGTGACTCGAGCTGCAATCCGCGGGTCTGCATTGTTAGCGCACACTTACAAGTAGTCATATGCTTTCTCCAAAACTAATTGTCAGTTGTTTCGACCGTTATTTATTTATAAAGCAAACACTCATAGAAAATATACCCTTTTTGCATTTGTATGGGCTACTTACTCTATCGAAAGTTGTCCGTTCGGTCCTGCTGGCTTCGGCTGCGTCTGCCAGTTGACTCTCGGGACATAAAAAAAGTCTCTACCACAGCCCGGTTTGTCATGGCAGAAAAATCTTCCAGTGTAGTGAGACACGTATTTTGGGGGGCATCAATACGTGTTTCCTCTGGTCTCAAGTCCCACTCTGAGCAGCAAAGGCTCTTCTGTTGTCTGTGGCGTGCAGTGTCCACAACAACACCACCAGTTAGCCCCCATTCGTGGACGTGCAGTGGTCGCTTGTTCTCTGGCCAGCTGTTCGGCTCTTTCCCTCTGCATCCTCCTTTCAAATAGCTCCTTGTCGGTGTATTCTGGCTCAAAACGATACGGGCATCCATCATACTCAGAGTCGTCATCAGACACTTCTACATCGGATAAATATTCCGTCATGTTGCACAAGAATAGCTGTGTAGCTGTATAGCCTAGCCTAGCGCCGGCGGAACTCAGCTGCGCTCCTGCGGCGCACGTCTATGATGTCACCAAAAGTGACCCATCGTTGTAAAGCCCCGGATGACCATAACAAGGAAGTTGAGCGGACATGGTGATAACACTGGCCATTCATTTATAAAATGTAGGTGAAATGAGCGAGTTTCGCAGCAGATAATGTCTAATTTAGGGGCTTCGATGTTTTGGCCCTGTCCGCTTCTATGGCATGAGAGAAGACGCCATCGGATGGATCTAAATTGCTCGAAAACGGCTCCGAGCTCCACCAAAATCGTCTGGGTGAGTCTACGAGGGTATTTATTCCTAAAAATAAGGCCCAGGTGTCAAAAAACCGAACTTAGCCTTTAACATCATATTATACATGCATACTCTTATCGTGACGGCATGTTGGCCAATTTCCATAGTTTATTCAAAAGCTGACATTGGTTGATACAGATGATGTGCTGATATTATCATGCATCCCTACAAGCCAACATGGACAGTGCCAAAAACTACAGTTCCTCTAATGGCTACTTGAGGCTGGCTCCAAAAGTGAGTCATTCCCCACAGACCCTCATGTTAAAATGCCCAACTCTACAGCAGAAATAAACTGCAGACCAGCTTCAGTGGGAAAGGACAGGGGGGCAATAGCTAATCAGCCAATCACATGGCAGCAGCTCATTAACATTTAGTCATGTAGACACAGTGAAGACGAGCTGCTGAAGTTCAAACTGAGTATCAGAGTGATGAAGAAAGGTGATTGAAGTGACTTTGAACGTGGTTAACATGGTTGTTGGTGCCAGACGGGCTGCTCTGAGTATTTACTGGGATTTTCAGCACAACCATCTCTAGAGTTTACAGAGGATGGTCCCAAAAAGAGCAAATATCCAGTGAGCCAAAATGCCTTGTTGATGCCAGAGGTCAGAGGTCATGGCCTGGTTTAAACACCACAGCCTACCTGAGTATTGTTGCTGAGCGTGTCCATCCCTTTATGACCACAGTGTACCATCTTCTGATGGCTACTTCCAGCAGGATAACGCACCATGTCACAAAGCTCACATCATCTCAAACATGACAGTGAGTTCACTGTACTCCAGTGAATGTTTCCAGCACCTTGTTGAATCTGTGACACCAAGAATTAAAAAGGGGTCCAACCTGGTACTAGCAAGGTGTCCCTAATAAAGTGGCCTGTATATACTTAACACTTTGAGACAGATTTATATTTGTGTCTTGAACTGACACGTAACAGTTTAAAAATATAGATTGTTTAAGGAGTGGTAAAGCCCACTGCTGGTCCTGAACACTTTCTATATTGGTCAGGGCCATAGGATCAAAGTTAAATGGGCCGATGACGTGTTTAAGTGTAAGTCAACACACAGTAGAAAACATTTTTCAATCTCCCTTTGAAATGTGATGTCTGGAGGTCAATAATAAGAGCCAGCTGACACGTCCTTCTCTTTTTATCTCCTCTCAGAGAGCACACAGCTTCACTTCACTGCAGCTGTTCCAACACCTGATGTTCTGCTTCAAACCTCACTCTCTGCCGGCTCCCAGTAAACAGGATCTCCATCTTGAAGGTATAAAACACACCACGGGTATTATTTCAGAGTGCACCTTATCATGCTGAAAGTCTGTGTGGATAACCTGAGTGGGACGTCACTTCGGACATCTAACCTTGGCGTACAGGCTGAATTACTCTGAACCGAGAGCTCTAAATTAAAGAAAGCATTTTCTCTGTCACACACATACACACAAGTGATCCTAGTTAACCTCAGCACACAAGGTTTATTCCCCCGGTGACCGAAAGCAATTCCCTTTTTCTTCTCTCTCTCGGCTCTGCTTTATCTGTAAACCCAGACCCTGAGTCATTCCCTCGACCTTTCTATATATCAGCCGCCATCTTTGGACCAATCTACCTCTCTCAAACACACACACACACACACACACACACACACACACATACCGCAGCACTCACAAGAACAATATGCATAAAGGGGGAGTGTGAAGGGGAGGAGGACAAGTGGCCTTCTGATCCTGTTAACTGCAGAACAGAGGAGGGGTTTGGTTCGCTCACACTGGGTAATTAGACTGTCACTCAGCCGGCTGCTGCTGCAGTTTGTGTGTGTGCATGTGCTCGTGCTGCGTTTGATTGCCTCAGTGACCTCTGACCCTGAGGGAGCACATATACCTGCTGGGGAGGAGGGCAAGGGTCAATGTGAAGAGCTAACAGAACAGAACTGTAGATCTGATTCAGAGGGTCAGAGCAAAGAGAGAGAAATATAGGTTTGTATAAACGGATACTCTGCTAAGTGGGGCTGACAATCATGCACAGTTAAGTGGAGCTACAGCTACAGCTCGACTAGCCATTTATTGAGCCAAGTATGTGCGACTCCTCTACGATAGGTGGAGATATGCCCCCTTTCAGCTTGTTAGTATTGGACCTTTTTCCAGTCCAAGTCCAGTTTTAGTCAGACTGACACGATTAATCGATGTTTTCCGATGTCATGTAAACGTAACTAATGACCTGTATTCGCAGGGAGAGCCATTACATCAAACCAAGCGCTCCCAATTTCTCCTGAGGCCGTATCAGCAAAGACAAGCATGCATTATTTATGCACAGAAAGAGGAGGGCAAGACGGCACTGTAAATAAATCTGAGAGTGACAGAGAGGTTAAATGTGGTGAGAACAAAGCTCCTCAGGAACAACAATGTGCCTGAATCAGGAAAACTCAGGGATGGTGATGAACAGCAGCGTCCGAGGATGGTTTACTCTCCTAACACAGAACAACATGCAGTAGCTGTCATGTCTGCAGAGCATGTTGTATAAAGACAACAGCATACAGTGCTGAAGACGGGGCCTGATTCATTCCTGTGACAGTTGCTCATCAAGCCAAACAGATCTACTGCCATGCATAAAATTACCCGGATGATCGAGACTTCCGCCAGCCGAACTGTTCACTTCTGGTCCAGCTCTTTGCTAACTAGACTGGGGATAAAGTATTTCAATTGTGCACATAAGTACGCAAGTTAAGGGGGTGGAAGTCCCAGTTGGGGTCGATGGGTCCAACAATCACTGCTTTCACCCAGGAGGCCCGTAACACGTGAAGCCAAATCCTGTTGATTTTTCCCCCGATACACAACCACGTGATTTAGTTGGCAAAACGTAACCATGTGCGTTTGCTTTTAAAGGAAGAAAACGTCAACATTTCATCGAAGTTGTACCTTGTATGGCTTAATGTGAAAACACAACCCGGTCTCACTCCACGTCCTTTAATGTCAGCATGATACGCGGCTGGTTGCCGATGTAGTTTAATGGTGCTCGATGGCGTCGTTGGGAACACAGCAGGACATGAACAAAAGTTGAGGCGACAAAAGTCCGAGTAGGATGGTGGATGTGTCCTACAAACCCGACTGTCAACCGGGAGAGCGGTGATCGCATCCCGCAAGATCATAAAGCCAAACCCTCTTTTTCCCTCAATCCAACCATGTGTGTTTGTTCTTGAAGGGGAAAAAAATGTTAATTTACAGTGTTGCACTGATGTGGTGCTTTTCTTTTGAAAGAGACTGTATGCAAATGATACATTTCCTGTGACAACTAAACGGTATTTTGAAAGAAGACAATACATGTAACTGAACTTGACACGGTGTCCCAGAACGTCAACAACCAACAAACCCAGGGTCACATCTCAGCTTGGAAAGTCCATTACCAAACGTGGACATGTGACGAGGTGAGAATGTGTTGCTAAGGTCCGTAGGATCATTCTCTGGATACCTCAGATTTCTGCACCAAATTTCATGATCATCCATCCAGTAGTCATTGCAATATTTCCATCTGCACCAAAATGGCGGACCAACTTAAAAGCACCTCTGATAAGAAACAGGACACTTTGCATGAACACATCTATATACATCTGAAACCATCACAAAAACAAAGTCGGTTCCTGTTGCCCGACCAGTCTGAGCTTTGAAGTGACAACAAAGACTTAAGTTAGTCGAGGAGATGACTCTGATCACCACTGGGCACAGCATTTGATCAAGGATCTTCAAGAGTAGATGAAAGACTGCAAATATTTTTGTTGTATTTCACTATCTTTCAATGTCCCAAAGAACCTAGGGAAAAAAATGTGATTAATATTTTGACCATTTATTTTCAAAACAGTCCTTTGCCCATTTTTTTCCCAAGGCCTCCTTCACTTCCTCTGCCTTTACATCTCGTGTCCTTCTCTTCCTCTCCTTTGTTACACCTCTAATGTCTGAACTAAAGGCAGGGTCAACACCTCCTCCTCCTCTCCTGGTGGTTCACCGTCTTAATTAGAGCCAAATCATCCAGGGAGAGATGAGGAGAGGTGGAGGACAGGAGGGGCCAGGGAGACGGCGGCAGCACAGAGACCTGTGATTACTCTGGGAGGGGGGGACGCCACACATCGTGCAGATCCCGCTCACTGAATCAGGGCAAGGAGAGAACACACTCCTAATGATTCCCTACAAAGCTAATTAGAGCCTCTCTGTTTCACATCCAGCCCCACAGGCTGTGATAGCTCATACAGGAGCAGCCACCTAGTGAAGAGCAGTCAGTCATTAATCCATCGTGCCTTTTGGTCTTTCAGTGCTCCTGATATCAGGGTTCCTCGTGATACAGATAAACAGATTTGCTGAGGTCCCACTGTGCGCGTTTATACATGTGTACCTACTTTTTCTCTCCAGTGTAATTGATTCATTGACGGCTCTTTTATCCAGCACGGCTAATCCAGTAAATGGATTATCAGAAGAATACGGAGATGTTGGTGGAGGGGAAATGAAGTGGACTGTACAGCACTGTAAAGCAGAGACACACACATTCAACTCCAACTGACCATTCAGTAAACCCTGCATCAAGAGCAGGGATCGTCCAATCACAGCTTAGCAACCGTAACTAGGCTGTAGCAAGAAAGACTGTACGTTTTTGGTCTTTTAAAAACCAAATGGCCTAAAAAAGCATGTTCTAATCCATACATCCAGTTTCATCCACTTATCCGGGGCCGGGTCGAGGGGCAGCAGGCCAAGCAAAGCATCCCAGACATCCCTCTCCCAGCTCCTCCTGGAGGACCCCAAGGTGTTCGTAGGCCAGATCAGATATATAATCCCTCCAGTGTGTTCTGGGTCTGCCCCGGGGCCTCCTACCAGTGGGACATGCCCAGAACTCTCCAACGGGAGGCGCCCAGGAGCATCCTGATCACCAGAGAGTGAATCTGCCTGTAGTGAAACCGGGGCTAACCGGTGCTTCCTCCTCAGGCTCCACTTCACTCAGCTGCCCCACAGACCCGCTGCTTCTTCACACTTTAACCTGAATAACAAACCGGAGCTAGCTGGGAGCGGCTAGCGGAGCGTTAGCCGCAGCATGAGCGGAGGGAAGCACAGCCAGTTAGCCTCCGCTAGTCTCTGAGCTAGCCCCGGCTCTCCGTTTGGATCCAACCGGAGCACCGAGCCCTGGTTTGTTATTCAGGTTAAAGTGGGAAGAAGCAGCGGGTTTATCGGGCAGCTGAGTGAAGTGGAGCCTGCGGAGGAAACACCGGGACCGTCTGGATGTAATAGTCCGTGGAGGTGCTGCGGTGCTCGGCTGCACAGATAGGAAACCCCTCGGCTGACAGGATGTACCACTCTCTCACTCTGCTCTCTCACACAGGCGCAGAACGTACGTGCTACTTGTCAGATGTAGTCCGTGTAGTGTGTTCAAATGCAACTGACACAGGGCGACGTGAGGCGACGCAACAGTTGGCTTTCGTCACCGCTAGTTCTTCGATGTCGGTTTGGTGTGTCTGCACCTTAAAGCTGAGCCCAGACACCCTACAGAGGAAACATATTTCGGCTACTTGTATCCATGATCTCATTCTTTCGGTCATTAAGAGCTCATGACCATAGGTGAGGGTTGGGACATAGATGGACCAGTAAATCAAAAGCTTTGCATCATTGCAGAAGCTGCACCAAACCGCCGATCCATCTCACACTACATTTTACACTCACTTGTGAACAAGACCCCGAGATACTTGAACTCCTTCGCTTGAGGCTGTAACTCTAGGTTCTAACATCAGCTGAAATCATTAGCATGTCCTGCTAACTTACTTACCAACAGTTGAAACCACCTACCTCCAGGGACTAGGAGCACATTGTTAACTAACGGCACAAACAAATTAGAATCACCGCCTTGTGTTTGCATGACTCTGTGAAAGGATGTCACACTTTACATCCATGTCTTTTCAGACTCAAGTGGAGCCATGACAGCGGACGGTTCTTCAAATACAGATGATGCTGCAAAGAAGCTACAGACTCTAAAACATGGATGCTTCATACATCTTCAACCTGGCAGCACACAAGATCTATACAACCAGCAGAGACAGAGCTTTGAGGACTCTCTAGTCGAACGTGTTGTTTTATCTAGCTACAGTCACAGATGTAGCTCAGATGCATTTTTGGACAGCCTGCATGTACCACGCGAGTCAGTCGTTTTTTATGTTTCTGTGACACTTTTTTATATCATTAGTTTCTTCAAACAGCAGTGCAGCAGTTGCTGATGTGAGATTATACTACATGAAGTCTGTGGTAATGACAGTTTTCACAGTTTTGTTTTTCCCCTGAACAATCCTGAAAATGTGCCATTTACTTCCTGGCAATGTCACGTTATAAGGACCATAGTAAATGTCAAAACATCAGGCCTAATAAATTAGTTTTCTGAAAAGCTTATTCTTTGGTATTTGCTGAACTATTAGGTTTCACAACTTCACCCTTTCTCACAACAAACACGGAATCTCACAGGCATTTATTTTCAAAAGCAGGAGCAATGCAAATTAGATTTCGTGCCATTTTTTTTTTTGACTCACCCGGGGAGCAGACGAGGACCTTTCGCAGTGTGAGAGTGAAAATCTGAATTCTGTTGGAAATGTTTTTATGCACGTCTTCTGAATACGACAATCAATGCTTGCTTTCAGTGCAGGTTTTGCTTTTAAAGTTTTTTAATTTGAGTTTCTGTGCAGGGACGTGTGAGCATGCATTTATTAAGCATCAGAAAGAAGAGATGAGTGATGTCTGATTAGACTGAGGTGTCTGACATTTGAATTCAAACCTAATATCCTTTAATTGGTAGATTTATGGTTAGTGCTTAACAGCTGGTGTAGTTTTTATCAGTATAAGAATACAAGACTGAATCCATTTATTGAAACTGAATCCTTTAAAATCCCCAAATCTAATTACATTACCACATTTGCAAGTAATTTAAGTTCAATACAACTCAAGTCTAATTAATGTTGACAACCTGTAGCTATAACCTGAAAATGAGACGGCGTCAGAAGATATTAAAGATTTATTAAACCTGGCACGTTGTTAAAACAGGTGTAGCCTTCTGACTTGTATTTCTCAGGAGTGATCAAAGTGCTGGAGGTCCTGATTCAGAGATATTTAATAGATCAGCCTTGAATACTGATATGTATATAAGTTCAAACAGGCGATTCCCCTGAAATTGACGAGATGTGATCAGACAGATAATATCTCTCTGTCAGCCCAACACGAATTAAAGAGTTATGTCTCTTTTCCCACATAAACAATCGTTGGCTGGGTTCAGACACCATGTGGGCAACACTATGCAATTTGATTTAAATCTAATACGAAGAAATACCAGAAACAGAAACACTGATATCAGTCCTGGTACTCATATTCTTTACTTTCAAACGTAATTAAAGTGAATTAGTGGGTTAGTTCTGATTATTTTTTCACCAATGCCAAATGATTCGTCAAACATCAAGCATTTCTTTTGACTCGTCTGTAACTTAAGACTTAAATATGTCAACAACTATCTGATGGATCACCATGAAACTTTGCGCAGACATTCATGTTCCCCAGAGGATGAATCCGTCTGACTTTGGTGATCCCGAACATTTCCTCAAGCAGCACCATGAGGTTGACATTTGTAGCTTTGAGTGAAATATCTCAACAAGCACTGGATGGTCGAACATGAAATTCTGTACAGACACTCAGGATGCCCAGAGGATGAATTCTAATAACTTAGGTTCTTCTGACTTTTTCTCCAGCACCATCAAGTCAAATCTTACTTTGTCCAATACTTTGATTTATGACCAAACACTTGCAGAGCTAATGGCCTTCTAATGAGCCTCAGCTGTACTTTGTATTTGGCGCTAATTAGCTAATATCAGCAAGCTTATGAACTTAGCTAACATGGTGAACATGGTCAACACTACACCTGCTCAGCATGTTAGCACGCTGACGTTAGCATTTAGCTCAAAGCACCGAAGTCTGACAATAAAAAAACATAGTTTCTTCCAACACTAGACTTAAGATATAAATATTCACAAATGAAAAAACACAAATGGTCAGTGATAAGTAGTGTTTAACACTAAATTAAAACCCTCGGCACTGCAGCACAATCAAACAGATGCGCAACTCAGAGGATTAGAAGTGTCTCTGACACCAGACTCAGAGCGGACCGCTGGAGCTGGAAAATGCATATTTTACATCAATAAAATCTAATTTATCATTATTTTGAGTCACATTGTTGAAAGAATTTAGTCGTCTGTGTTCAAGCAGGATAACAGCAGGTCTCCATTGTGCGTCGGGCTTTCTATTTCCTTGTCGGAGATTTTTTTCTTTTTTAATTACTACTTACCAAATTTGTTGTTGAGTTGTGATATGCCAATTGCTTTTGGCAAATCTGGCACTCTGCTTTCTGAGGGTTGTCGGGGCATATTTTAAAGTGCAACCAGACATCTGATGACCTTTTGGAAAAAAAGCGCTGAAGCTTCGATTTTTTTTCCCCCACAAACGAATCCCGTGCCATCGAACGAAGCTTCGAATTTTTTGGGTCAGCCCTAAAGGAATTGCGCGCCCTCCTTGTCCTCGCAAACGAAGAGGCCATTAACCGTCAGATGACGGGGACGGTGAGGGACGGGCCAACTTACGAGAGAATCGCCGAAGGACTGACCAGCCGCGGCTTCCCTCCCACGTCACTGTTTACGTCACACGCTGAGCTACAGGTTTTGTTACTTGCTCACGCCCCCCATTGCCCCGAAAAAGGCACATTCTGTATAAACAAAAGTAGGCAGGCAGCATTTTGCTGCACTCCCTGATTTTGTTTTTATACTGCCAATGCTGAAAAAACACTGATTGGGCTTTCCTGCAAATTTGCATAACTCCTGTTTAAAAAGGGCTAGTGCGTCCTCAAAAGTAAAGGAAGTTGACACAGAAAACAGAGTGTTTGAAAGTGAACGGATGGACCAATATCTGTTCATTCTTCTTTTAGTGCAACAAAATGCTGAATATGACTTTTTTTCGGTGACAAAAAAAGACTTTCAGCTACAGTTATGCCTACACCTATACTCTTTGAATCTGCCACTACACTAAGGTTAAGTTAGCCAACCAACATGTCACTTAAAGTGGTCACGCCCTTTATTCTGAAAAACTGGAAGCCTTCATAAAATCTACACGAGTGAGTTATAAAAATTCTCTACCAGTACAGCTGTCATGAATGTTGAAACTAGCTATAGAGACCAAAACTGTTTTTACTTCTGCTGTAAAGTGGCCATTAAAGGAACTGCAGTTTTTGGCGTCATTTTTCAGCCACTTGATAAAAACACAGGTGCAACCAAAACTGACAAAATAAGGAGACAAAAAGAACAAAGGATATACATTGAGAAAAGAGAGGAGGAGATGCACTACAGTCTTTTCTCCTAATAAAAGCTTCATTATTCAACAGGAGCCCACTCAGGTGTGGCTGTGCATATGCTGAGGAAGTCGACATTCTGCTGCTGCCGCTGTCACACACAATAATTATTAATGAAACTGGTCCCAAGGGTCAATTAATTTTCAGAGTTAGTACAGCTCCTTTTCTCCTCCCTGCCTCCATGTTTCCTATATGTGCTCTGCTCCCTGCTCCTTTTATTCTTTCATTAACGCTCCGGGCTCATCAGTAAGCATGGCCCACTTTAGGCTCAATTTAGACGAGCTGCTTCTATATGAGCCAGCCGGTGAATTGTGATGTCACGCCCATTGTCTGCCAATTACAATTCAATTTAGCAGAAGAAACGCTCTGGAATGTGATTATAGGCGATAGATGGTGTGTGTGTGTGTGTGTGTGTGTGTGTGTGTGTGTGTGTGTGTGTGTGTGAGGCAGAGAGTGTTAGCGAGCGCTCATTGTGTGAAGAGATTTGTGATGTTTTCCACCTTTCACTCAGCACTTTCATATGCTGAAGTGGCTTCCAGTTCTTCGTCCTCCTCCTCCTCCTCCTCCCAGTTCTCCGGAGACTTTTCCACAGTCAGTTGGCTTAGCTTTTTCAGACAGCGTGACATTTGCACCTCCCCACTGCCTCGCTAAGCTGAAGCTATGAACACAGCAGGCAGCGACACACACACTCACACGCACACACACACACACACATCATACTGTACACATGCACGCACACACTAGCTGCAGGACTAGAAGAGCAGAGTCTGATAATACGTGTTGGAAACCTGTCTGTGGTTTTATGTGAGCTTGTCATGTTTTCAGCAGCTTTTTATCTGCATTATTTACAGCACATATTCCTCCTCTGCACGCTGCCTCTGTCACTTTGCTCACCAGCTCACTGCGACTCAAAACAGATAAGGCAGGATACAGATTTACACTAACTACAAATACTGGAAGTAACGTTCAAACACACACAATTCAACATGTCAGACCTGGTGGCTTTAACCTTTTCTTCTGCGACTTAAATGCCCTGAAAACATATTTCCTGAATCAGTTTTCATTATAAGATATAATAATATAAGATAAGCCTTTATTGATCCCCTGAGGGGAAATCCAGTTGCTGCTGCAGCACTGGGATATAAATATGGATAGAAACGGTTAAATAAAAAAACAAGAGGTGCAGTATATAAAACTAAAACAAGAAGAGAAGTAAAATAGTGACCATACAAGTGCAATTAAAGACAAACTTGCAAGGTAAAGTGACTGTATGTAAGTAGCATACACCTGACTAATGACTGGGTAATGATATACTTGGTGTTTGTCCACATCAATATATCATGGCAACTAGAACTGCCTCATGGTTTCATGCCTCTGACAACCAGTCAAGTTGCAGTTTACATCCAGCTTCGTCCACACTCATGACGTCATCAGACACTGTGACGCTGACAATGCTTCAAAAATGTTGCTGCAAAGAAACTACAAATTCTACAACACGTACGCTTCACACTTATCTTCCCCCCGACAACACAGAAGGTCCATCCACCTTATTCCCAGCCTCCATGACACCTTGCATGACTTATGTGAGCAACTTGCAACGCTGAACCAGAACCGGTATTTTCTAATGGTACCTAACAGTCTGCTAATCCTCTTTCGTAGAGCCATTATGAAATAAAATGTGAAACACACCACCTGTTACACCTCAGACGGCAAAACATGATATTAAGCCTATCTAAGTCTGTCTTCCTTTTTAACCAAGCGCGTTAGTGGTTAGCTTGCCTTGCTGCGCTAACATGCTGTTGAATTCAACAGAGCCCAAGCTAGCTTATGGTTAACATTTCCATCCATCCATCCATAAAACAGTGTAACATATTAACATAACATTGTATAATATAGATAAACCCAAAAACCAAAACCAAACCGAAATTTCCAGGGCTTTAAGGCCACAATTCAATCAAATTAAATGTTAAGTCCTCCAGAGGCTGCTCTCACACCTGCCCTGTTTGGTTCAGTTCAATCAAACTCAAGTTCATTTGCCCCCTCAGTGCGGTTCATTTGGGCAGGTGTGAACACAGCAATCACACTCAGGCGTGCACCAAAACAACCAGACTTAGACCTTCTTGAAGACGTGGTCTCAGTCCGGTTACGTAGTTGTCCCTCCATTGTGACATTACAAAGTGTCACATTTATCTTGCAAGTGTTCTCTTCTTCAATGTTTGCTTTACTTCCTGGATTTTTCCCACATGGAAATTCTGACCAATCAAGAGCAGCTTTCTCACACAAGGCATTTGATCTGGTCCTCTTGTAAATGCTGCCGTGAGAACACGAACCAACTCTAGGCAATTATACAACTTTGGAACAACATGAGTCCCTGATTCAGACCAAAGGAGACACTCTAGGGCTGACAGCAGCCTCAGTGTGGACCGAAGGCCAAGACAACAACAACAAAATGCAGGGCCTACAGTCTCAAACACACACAGAGCGAATTAATGTCCAGCAGTGTTGGGTCAGCTCCACTGAGACTTAAGGCAGGTATGATCGCCTCACTGTAAGCAGGTCCAGCTAGGAAACACACACACACACACACACACACATTACAGACTGTTATTCCCATCATGGCACAGTCCAGTCATTTCTCCTCTCTCCCCCTTTAGCACAGTGACTCTCCCCTCTCACTCTATCGGGTGACAGAGACCTTGACTGTGGGCCAGTCTCCAGTATTTCTCTGGGATCAGACGTCCAGTTCTTGTGTGTACATACTGTACATCGTCACTATAGTCCACTTACAGTATTCTCTGTATTAAGTTGAGTATACGGCCTGTTGGAAAGTCTATTGTATCTGCCAAATGTAAGAACGGAAAGACTGAGGAGAGGTGAAGAAAAACTCTGGCATTTGTCAAACTGTTTGTGGGTTGTATGATAGAATATTTTACCACCTCTGTTATGAAGATTTTGGACACGGACAAGATCAAACACTGGGGCAATAAAGCAAAAGTGGAATTTAAAAACGGCACAATTGTATACAGAGTCAATGATAAGACGAGTGTGGGCAAATCACCGCTTGAGGTGGCGCCAAGCGAGGTGAAGACGCCTCCGTGCGAGTTGAAAATGCTTCAAGTTGAGCAAGTAATTTGTGTTTATCCCTGGTCTTTAACTTCATAGACTTGTGGAGAGCAGAAGAAAAGTGGAGAGACTGGAGGGAAATAACAGGAAAAACTGGAGTTCCTGTTGAGGTTTGAGATCCATTAGAGTCGGAGTTTACACACAGACACACACATGTTGCTAACTCGCTACAGCTAACATCTGCACAGTCTGTACATTGGCTGTTTGGGCCAAATAGTAACTTCATAAAAGTGGTAACATTTGCACGAATACAAGCAGCAACCTCCAGAGCTGAAAAACAAAGCCAACGTGGAAGTTCCAAAAGCTGCAGTTCCTCTAATGGCCACTTGAGGCTGGCTCCAAATGCGAGTCAATCCCCACAGACCCCCATGTTAAAACGTAAGTGAGGAACGTAAACAAAAAGCTACAGTCAAGAGAAAGTGAGATCAAAACAAACTTGTTACATTTGGAAAGATTATATTTTCAGTAGAGAGTTCATAACTGTTTGAGTAACTGCTTGCTAGCGCTAGACAAATATTTGTTCTTTCAACATCAGGTTGTGTTGTTCATGGGCTAACTGAATCCATCCTGATGGTCTTCTGGTTTCCCCTTTTAAATGACCATTACAGACTTCGGTCACCTGCTGGTATGGAGAGTTACTTCCTCTCCAGAAGGCACAGAACGTACACACTACTTGGCTGTTGCCTGTAGTCTTTGCAGTGTGGTCGATGCAACAGTTGGCTTTCGTCGCCGCGAGTTCTTTAATGTCAGTTTGGTGTGTCTGGGCCTGAGGGGTAACAAAGTCCACCTATAAGTGCCTAAAACTCGCACATTAAAACGTAAAATTTTGTTTGTTAAATAAGTACTGAAACGGCAAAGTGTTCTGTGCCGAACTATTTCTTTGTTGGGACCAGCAATGTCTCCTCTTGTTGCCTGGCAACTGGCCCTAACAAATCTTAACAAGGGAAGAGTGGACAAAATGGACAAAAGAAAAGGAGAATAACTACCAGGTGGACAAACAGCGAAATTCCCCTGACAGATAATCGCCCTCAAACATGAATAATAGAGTGTGAGAGTTCAGTGAGGTACAAACAGGGCAGTAAACAGCCAAACAGCATGTACATAAACACACACTCACACACACACTGTGGAAACTGGGCAGGAGGCTGTAAGTGTTGCACCGACACAATAATGACTGCAGCTTATCTTTCATTCCAGTGCCACACAGCTCATTTAAATAAAACATTTCCCTCTCCCCCCCAACTGCTTCAATCCCATTTGTTTCCACATAAAGTACACACAAAGCTACGCACACATACCTGTACGCATACAAACAGTTCCCACCTGATGCTGTTCAGGGACACGAGGCTCGCTCTGCCAACACTACAGCACAGGTAAAACAGTTATTCACCGTGAAAGGTACACAACAATATGTAGGCTGGTGACGGAGAGAAACAAAAACCAAGAAATTATCACAAATAATTACATCACCTAAAAAAATAAATACAGTCCTGTTCAAACGTTTGTAATCTGCTGTAATACTGATGTTTTCCTTCTTTCCTTTGACACAAGACAAGACTTGTCCGACAGTGTTTCATGACGGGGGAATACTGTTGGAAATTCAGTTTCGAATTAGTTTTCTAGTCCAGTAAAGTGTCACTGACCCTCGATCATTATTGAACCACAACTGTGCAACTGGGTTCTAAATATTGAGCAGGCAGGTTTTTCTGTGGGCCCTGAGGTTTAAACCAGCACGTTCCTTTTCCGAAGTCATCAAATATCGTCACTTTGTCAGTGTTTTCAGAGGTAGACGCCCATTCTCGGAACCCATCGGCTGTATTCGGCGTCTGACTTCCGGCAGATGGCGATACAGCCTCTGGGGACAGACCCCCGATTTTTTGGCATTCTGGTTTGAGGAGGCAAATTTCCGTTTCCGACTTCCGTTTATATATAAGTAAATATGCTGAACCATTGTGATGGATTCAGAGTTTGCAGTGACGCCAATAATGTTCCGCCTCGTTAGTTCACCGCACGGAGCGTTTAACATGGCAACAACTGCAGCCGGCTCAAACGTGATTGGTCAATGTCACGCGGACTACAAACAGCCTACAACAGGAAACCAGGGCTCTTCCGCTCTTCTTCCGGAGGCAAGATCTCCAGGGTTTGCCGACAGACTCGCTGAATGCAAACGGCACCTGTCGTGGCAGTAAGATACACTGGTGGTCTTGACGTAACTCAAGGAGCTGGGCAGAAGGCGTGGTGGATGGGTCCAACAAACCCCCAACTATTACCTGGGAGCCCAGTGTTCACTTCCTGTATGAACGTGGAGCCAAACCATGATGTTTTTTTCCAAACCTAATCATGTGCTTTTGTCTTTGTCTTGGCGTTGGTTGTGGCATTCTGGAACGTCAGCAGCAGACACAGAAGAATATCTAGCCCGTGATATGTAGATGTGAAAGTCCACTGACAAAGTGGCAATATGTGACAGCTAGGGCTGCCACGATTAGTCGACTAATCATCTATTGAAATAATCGGCGACTATTTTAGTAGTCGACTAATCGGTTTGAGTCATTTTTCATAGAAAAGTACTATAAAAGTACCCAAAATACTCTTACTGCAGCTTCTTACGTTCAGATATTGGCAGCTTTACACACTCTGCCGTGACAGTGAACTAAAACCCTTTAGCGTGAGTATGAAACAAGACATTAGATGATGTAATTTTGGGGTTTGGGTGAGACAGAACAACATTTTTCAACATTTTAACACATTTCTCGATGAAATGATTAGTCGACTAATCGAAGAATTAATCGACAGATTAGTCGCCAATGAAAATAATCGTTAGTGGCAGCCCTAGTGACAGCTTGGGATGAGGACGTGTTCTTTAAACTGTGATTTGTCAGACTGTGGTACGTTCAGTCAACTCCGTCGCCGGAGGAAAATGATGGCATTGTACGTTCTGCAAACCACGGATACCTTACATTTGTAAATTTCTTTGTTTCTGCAGTGACATAGTAGGTTATATGAGCTGACTTAGATATCTGGAGGGGAAGGGAAGGTTCTTTAGCGAGTCGTTTAGGCACCAAACGTTGATGTTCTATAGCGACACTGGGTGAGAGGCAGGGTTCACACAGGACTGACACATAGAGACAGACAACCATTCACACTCACATTCACACCTACGGACAATTTAGAGGCACCAATTAACCTGCATGTCTTTGGACTGTGGGAGGAAGCTGGAGCACCTGGAGGAAACCCACGCTGACCAGGAACCCTCTTGGTGTGAGGCAACAATGCTAACCACTGCAGCACCGTACCATGTTCGAAATTTCAACATTCTTTGAATCAAGACATTGTTGCCTTTCCAGGCGGGATTAAACTACTAAAATAAGGTATTTTAAGGACAATACATGATCTTCTCCTCACAATAACCAAGTGATTTTGTGCCTAAACCTAACCATGTTAATTTTCAACATATCTGCCACATAATAACATACAAATGTGAGACACATGTACAATGTCAACATTTTTTTTCTGGCCATTGGGTTGCCTACATTCCCAACATTTCCACAAAAACGATGCAGGTTCCAAAGGTCAATGCCTCTTGCTTTCCTTTTACATCTACCAGCACATTTTCCAACTCAGCCTAGAAAGGTTTGAAAGGATGGATCAGACATGACTGGTGTAAGAAACAAAAAGGTTAGCTGTTAGCTTTAATGTTTCAAGTACCTGTCCTTGTGCTGCGTGTAATTAAAGCTCGGGAATAGTTTTTAAATAAGGTTGTCCTTCTGGTAACTCTTAAATAAATTCAGGAGGAGTTATTAGTATTCAGATCAGGTCTTTAACTCTTAATATTCACAACATATCAGACACTTAATGTACACACCAGCCAGAGCAGACTTTTCAGGAGTCTTAATGGACGCCTATTGAGCGCAGGAGAGTGTAGCTAAAACGTGATGAATAGAATCACATTTTAAAAAGTGTCCTTGTGTCGTCTCTCTCATACTTTGAGTTTCAGAAGCAGAAAATGTTTCTGCATAAAGGAATTCCCTCAGTGCTGACCAAAGCTAGACTTCCTCTCTCTGAAACGCAGCGTGTCTGCAGGCTGAGAGGACGACGCTCCACCAGGAGCCCGTCATGTTGACAGAGCCGCGCGGCTCCAATATCCTCGGGACATGTTTTTTTTTTTTTTACTTCTCCGTTTATTTCACGGCTATCACCACGTCTGTTCGTAGAGATACTGTCTCTGACTGAACCCTAATCTGTCCCAAGGATGATGTTATTCCCTTTCTATCGCTTCTCGTTTTAGCTGCTCCTCCCTTCATCTTTATACGGCTCTCCGGAGAGGAGCAGCACGAGTCAAACAGTTTTTCTTTCATGTAAGCAGAAATATAGACAAGAGGAGGACCGTGCGTGACTGCACTCTGTCACATAACCTCCACCACTTCTACTACTACACCTCCTCCTCCTCCTCCTCCTCCTCCTGTGCTCGGTGTGTTTTCTCGCCTTTTGTCATTAAGTTAGTGTGTAACCCCACGACTGAATGAGATATCACTGTCACACATCAGCACACAGTCTCTTACTGTGGAGCTCCTCGACTGCACTTTACACCCACTGAGGCAGAACAGATGTGCAGTAACATCAGCCTGGTCTCACTTCATCTGTCCATAATGACTCACTTTATCTGTGAATGTGTTTAAAATGTGAGTCCACTGGGCTTTTTTTTGCCAAAGTGGGTTCTTTCATTAAAGGAAAACACTTATTCAGGCCTTTCAGATTTCTCTTTGCTGCAGTTTTTTTTTTTACTTAGATAGCCGACCCTTCATGAGTCCATAAACTGCCGCCACTAAAGCTTGACTGGGTCCAGTTAGATGTCTGAAAGATCTGCTCTACACGTTTGAATGGTCTTTGGTGCTTTTAGGTATCAAATAGGCACTTGCATTTGCAGATAACTGCAGGACAGGAAAGCCAAAGTCAGATTAGTGCTCCCCTTTATAGATGCAGAGTAATGCTGCCTTTGATTCAGTGAGTTAGCTGCTACACCTTAACCCATTTATTCAGCTACAGAGTGCTGCAGGAATGATTCCTAAAACCTGGAAATGAGTTCACGCTGACATGGCTACACAGCCTCACTGCGGGGGCGACATTAAGTCATGTGACCATAGTGTAGTTTGTTTATAACCTACTTTAAAAATTCAGGCTTCGGCTTTTCGGCTGATTGAGCATGTTGAATTGGCAGCGGAGCTTGTCGGTGAGAGAGATCACTCTGATTGGTTGTTCAGGTTTTATTTCCTCGCCCCTGCAGCGGGTGAATCTGCCTGTAGTGAAACCAGGGCTAACCGGTGCTTCCTCTGCGGTGCTCGGCTGCACAGATAGGAAACCCCTCGGCTGACAGGATGTACCACTCTCTCACTCCGCTCTCTCTCACGCAGGCGCAGAACGTACGTGCTACTTGGCCGTCAGATGTAGTCCGTGTAGTGTGTTCAAATGCAACTGACACAGGGCGACATGAAGCGACGTAGACAACGCAACAGTTGGCTTTCATCGCCACTAGTTCTTTGATGTCGGTTTGGTGTGTCCACACCTTTACAAATAAAGGCCTGTCTTAATTATGCTCCCACTACTCAATGCATCAGGTGTATAAAACCCATTTGTTCGCTTCCTCAAATCATTTGTCCATTTCTTGATTACTCTGTTAGTTATTCATCTTCCTTTAGTCCATAACTGTCCTCAGATCAAAAGAATCAAAAGACTTTCTCATAAGAAATTAATCAAAGTATTTTCTCTTTTCTGTTTGGAAGTGGTGACTTTACAGCTCACAGATAGTTACTACAACACAGTCTCTGGTTTTTGTTTATTCTTGTTTGTTATCTATTGTTGACAAAAAAATGTTTTCAAGCTGTTGTTAGTGGCGTTAGGTTGTTTATTATATTATGTAAATGCCGCTGTCACACCGTTCAAACCTTAAAAATGTTTTCTGGAGAAAAAACAAAGTGTTGAACATTCGAATAAAAACTGCGAATCTGACTCGACTGATCATTCTGAGTCGGGTGCAGCCTAAAGATGATCTTGCTAAACAAAACCTGTAAGTGCCATAAACGTTTGTTTGCTACAGAGCATATTTTCGGCATTAATCCAAAATCCAACGGAAAATTCCCACTGGCTTTTTTGACGATGGGAACGTGAGAGATGCTAATTTCTGCGTCAACCAATGCACTTCCTGTTTGCTCTGTAGCCATGAATACACATTAATAGATGTTTATCCTTGATGGATGTTGGAGATACTTTCATGGTTGGAGTAAGAGGAAGTTGATTCCAGAGATTTTCATGCAAACTTTGTCAGATCCAAAGAGTTAAAAGGGATCATGGACATGCCTAAAAACAAATTCCCTCGTATATAAAGCCCAGTCGAAATCATGAAGTACCGCTGATGGAATCACATGTTTGCTCCAGAGTGTTTTCTCTGAGCTTTCATCATCACACGCTGCAGCACATCATGGCACTCAAACACTGGTTTCAGATTTGGTAGCCTGCAGTGCATCTTTCCACCGGATTATAGAAGAATGCGGTGATTATTCGGTGGACACATTCAAACAATATGTCTGACTGAGCCCTCGTGCAAAGAGGGGCTTTAGTTGGAGGGCTAAGTCTTAAATCAGAGGCAGGAGTGTAGCTTTAAGCAGCTTAGCTGCATTGTAAGTAAACACATTACACCCAGTGTATTGCCAATCCGACCGAGCAGAACAGAATATGAAATTTCATGAACTCCTGCCGGGAAAATAGCAATGCCTCAGAGAGCAGGAGACAGAGAAAACTTCTCATTTCATACACTGGAAACAAAAAAACAAGCGAGTCCCTGAAACCAGCGTGCACTCACTGTTCCAGGGGAGTTACACTGACTGTCAACAATGAAAATAATATCTAACACACCTCTGGATCTGCTCCACACACACACACACACACACATTAAGTACAAGTCACACATATGATAAAATTTAAATCTCAGTTTAGTCCGCTCTCTTAAAACTCAACCACCATACAGCAGAAATCTTCCTCGCCCAAAACCATCCTCCTACAAACCACACTTATACACTAACAATACCAAAAATATGTTTTGAGGGAAACGTAACTGCTGGCAGGATTATGTACCGTGGAAAAGATTTTTTAGTGAGGGAAGTTTTTGTACGCACACTGGTCATAGGGAGGGAGGAGGTCCAGGTGGAAGGTGGGCGTACAAGTGCAAAGGCTGCGTCTGACAAAAAAAACAGACAGCGTAGAAATCTCGGACGTATAAAGAGAACCGGATGCAGCGCCATTCATCCCTATAGAAGTGCTCAGTGATGCATGAAGCCAAAAAAGTTCAACTTCCCGGGGCATAAATTACCCAGATCCTCCACCCTGGCAGACAAAATTGTCTTTCACAGGCAGGCTGGGTTGCAACGGTATGAGATGTTCACAGTACAATAACCATCTCAGAAAATATCACACTTTCAGGGCATTACAGAAATTATAAAAGGGATATTTTTGGTTGAACAAACATTTTATTACCATAATTTAAACGTGAAACCATTTTGCTGTGGCCACTGAGTCAGGTGGGACACCTGTGCTCTGTCTCAAATCGCGTACTTCTGTACTCACACTTAATATTGTGAGTGCATAAGTGCGTTCACACTGAGAAGAATGGAAGAATGCAGTGCACTGTGAGTACCAGGATGGTGCACTCAAAACGGTCAAGAAGTTGAGTGTGGAACTACAGACACTTCTCGCACTCAATGGTCGCCATCTTGGCTACGTAGCAGAAGGGGAGGGACCACTTTTCAAACTGGAGATGGCGGCCGAGGACTGTGCGACCGTGAACGTCGCTGCATTGTACAAATTCATGTGGCATCATCACTACGAGCAATAAAAATATTAATTAGTGCAGCTTTAAGAGAAAACTTTATAACGCTAGTAAACTTATTTAAAGTTGAGTCAGTTATGTTTTAACATACTTTGGTATAAATCACCTAAATTCATAATATTCACAGATACACTGTTTATCCACTGTGTTTTAAGACTATATGGGTCAAGGAGGGATAAACAGTCATAAATCAGGTGCTAATGAGGACAAATGTGAGCATACATTACACACCTGCTCATTAAGAGTTGGAACTATAGGAAAATGTAAATGAGGCCATTTAACTGCTTCTTTTAAACCACATCATAAAGCAAATTATAAGGCAGATGCACCGAACACCACATATATCTCAGCTTTAATAGCTCCTGTGTCGTCTCTCAGATAAGAAGTAGTCCTCCTTCCTCACCCCACTACTCCTTCATCCCTCTAATTCCTCCTCTTCCTTTATTAAAGGGGGCCTATTATGCTTTTCTTTATTTTCTGTCATAAATATATGATGTTACGATGTTGGGTGTTCATAACAAAGGTGGACAGAGTTTCAAATAATAAGTTCAACGTATGTAAAATTAGGCTTCAGACTGTCATCAGCGAATGATTGATTTCTTTATATGATGATCTGCTCCAAGCACGCCACTGCAAGTCTTTACATTACATACACTGCTACATGTAGCTACGTGCTAACGTCAGGAAAACATTACCGATGTTGTAAATTTCTCCCCCGATTTCAGATCATATTCCTGCTGGAACATGCCCAGTTGTGTTTGGAAGCTTTTGCTGCAACCTGGACTCATTCTGAAGTCGTGGAATACCTGCACTTGGGCAGTGAATTAAAAAACTGTGGTGTTGCACCGACATAGTGCGCTTACTTTTAAGAGACTGTATGCAAACTGTACATTTCTCCGACACTGCAAACTATCCTGTTTTTGGACTGAGTGCATACAGTATACCTCTGAAATAGAGACAACAGAGCGTGTATCTCAAGATGGCGCCCTCATCCCACACAGTGTGACGCACCTTCATGTTCTCTATACTCATTCCCACCAGCTGCAGGTACACTGCTACATGTAGCTTCATGCTAACATCTTGGTTGCTGGTGTTGTAAATTTCCAGCCCAGTCTTACTCTGAACTCTTCAAATACCGTCGCTTTGTCAGTGATTTTGGTGTCAGAGGCCGATGCAGAGAGGAACCTTTTGCAGCGGTATGATACACACTGGGCGGATCAGTTTTAGAGGCAGCGGGCGACAACCAAAGTCATCAAATACCGCCGCTTTGTCAGTGGACGTCGGCGTCAGGCACAGATGCAGGAGGAAACCCTTTGCTGCAGCTGTTTGTAACATTACCAGCAATTAATGTAACACGACAAAGTCCTTAAAGGGTGAGCAGGAGGCCCGTATGAATATAAAGCCAAACCCTGTTATATTTTTCTTAACGTCAAATCGACAATTCACGTTGTTGTACCGACATCATGCTTTTAGTTTGAAAAACTGAATGTAAACTGTACATTTCTTGTGAAAGAGAAGTGTACTTTGAAAAGACAGAATGCATGTAACAAGTGATAATTGACAAAGTGTCTGTGAGCATCCAAAACAGTTGCAGGTACTTAAGAACGTGATGTAATTTCTCCCCGACTTTGGATCATATTCCTGCTGAATCATTTTTGCTTGTGTCTATGAGCTTTTATTGATAATTTTAAAAAGAGAAAGTGCCGCTATCCTCTGTTACAGTCATTCCCCGGCTGCAACAATGGTGCAGATACACCGAAATATGAAAGCCGAGTAAACACTAATCAATCAGAGCAGACTGGGCTTTTTTAGGAGAAGGTCTTAAAGAGACAGGCGTTAAAACAAAGCATCTCAGACAGAGGGTGAACACTGGTTTCTGAACATTAACACTGGTAAACATGTTCCAGCAGAAACACAAAATACAAGCATGAACCTGAAAATGAGCCTAATAGGCTCCCGTAAGCAGATAGATCTTAGTCCAGGCACAGATTGGTCCCCTGAGTGACCACAGAGCAGCATCAATGACATCCTCACATTATTTCTCCGACTCCAGACTCTTTCACATCATACATTTTCTCTCTTTCTTTCCCGTCTGCCCTGATTTTCATTTCATTTCACTCTTCAGATAAGATGACCCAAGCAAAAAGCTCGCACAAGCAAACTGCGAAGCGTCTGCACAAGCGTCTGCACAAGTGTGTACTTCATGCGTACGTGTGTTTGTGCGCAGGCACCGCCTCTCATTTGTGGTACATGGTGCTGAGCAGAAGGGAATATTGATTTTATGGCATCTTACATCATTAAATAACAGCCTGATTCAAAGTAATACGCTGCAGCGACTGCCCTCATTCACTCCACTCTCTGCTTGGAAAGAAGAGCGTGAAGACATAACTGTTTGTGTCTTCAAAATAAAACGCTCTGCTTTATGAGCTTTTATAAACATTCAGCATTGCAACAAGTGTTTAAAGGAAGTATTCAGCGGCTCTTCAAAGCCCCTGGGAGGCGAGGACTGTTGTACAGTAGATCTGCAGCCGCACAAACACTCACGACAAGTGGTCCACTGAGTCTCTTTCAGAGGCTTTCGTCACCCTGTGAGGATCCTGAGGCAGATCTACACGTAAACCAGAGCGAGGTGTCGGGTCAGTGTGGAAGATTATGCAGAGAAACAAAGCATCTTTTCTTAAAAGTCAATGCACGATTCTCAAATGTGACTAAATCTTTGTAAGAAATGTTCCGACACAATGTGAGTTTGTTAGAAATGCAACAGTTAGGTCACAAACCTGGCAACAACGTCCAAGTCTCACAAGCCTTCATACTCTGGTTCAGAAAGTTTGAACAGTTTCTCAGCTGATGTTGTCGCACATTGTTTCTGTTTGTCTCTCCTTTAGATGAGTTGTTGCAGCCTGTGATTTCAGTTTGAAGACGAGGTCACACCAACATTTAACACAGTGAATTTCACAGAAGAATCAATCATTTAAATTAAACTGATGCAAATAGTGAAATCAGTCACGGGCGTTAAATAAATACACACAACTACAGTCAACAGTTTTTGATTAGATATCACAGGTGTATTTTGAAAAGAGCCATTGCATGGAACTTGCAAAAGTTGACACGTCCAAGAACACCAACAATAGAGGAACCTAGGCTACCTTGCACGTCATGTGTTGACGTGGAAAGTCTACAACCAAACGGAAATATACGACCAGGACTTGGTTCGGTTCAATCAAACTCAAGTTCATTTGCCCCCTCAGTGCGGTTCATTTGTGCAGGTTTGAACACAGCAATCACACTCAGGTGTGCACCAAAACAACCGGACCGAGACCTTCCTGAAGAGGTGGTCTGGTGAGAACATGAACCAACTCTAGGCAATTGTACAACTCCAGGTCTAAAAGCAGCCTAAGATTCAGTTGGTGCCTGAGGAATGTGTGTGCGGAAACTTAACATTTTCTTTACTGATTTAATTTTCCTATTCACCTGTCACCCAGGTGTGCATTAGACAACAGTTGGGTATTTGCAAACTCCTGCTGTCGTTAGTGCTGATCGACTAACAGTCCACCAAATGTAAGTCGACCAGAAAGGTCATTAGTTGGCAAGATTACATTGGTCACCTGTATTAAACTGTGTGGGAAACATAAAACAGTATATTACGTCAAATATCAACTGTTATTTCCGGTTCTGCATCTGTGCAAAGTAGCTGTTGCCCTGCCAGGAGTATTTTCTCCACCTCACTTGCACAGATCTTGCAAGAAAAAGCCGAACATACTGCACACGACCCAAACACCTAAACAACTGGTGTGTTTTTAACCATGAATTCTACAGGATGAATCTATGGTTCCTCGCCTCCTCTCATCAAAGCCATTAGCACTCTAACAGCTGACTGTCTGGCCCTATCAGTTAACACACTCCCACTGGATGAGAGGGGAACGTTTCCCCACTGGGAGCTCTCCCAGTTATTACAGCTGGATCCACCGTTTGAGGATCAGGGCTCACACTCTTTCCAGAGGAACTGTTGCTGCTCCCTGTGATCTTTGAGCCAGAGACAAATGTGGTTAGGCATGAAATCCCATGCCAGTTCACACTACCCACTCAATAGATGGAGGAGGTTTTAAAATATCAAACATATTTTCCTACACAGTGAGAGGGGTTACTCCTCCGTCACACAGAAACAAGACGGAGAGGCTAAAGTTACACTCGCAGCTCTGTGACCCTAAACGACTGCACTTTGAGCTAAATGCTAAAGTCAACATGCTAACCAGCAGTGGATCTAACTAAGGTAATGATGATAACAAACTTCATTTTACAGACCTTCTTAAAACAGAGTTACAAAGTGCTTTACGATAAAAACAGACCTGAATATAAAAGTACAGAAAGGTTAAACTGTGTAAAACACATTAAAGGTTCAGTGTAGGATTTAGTGCCATCTAGTGGTGAGGCTGCAGATTGCAACCAACCACAAATATGAATATTATATTCCATTTCTGACAATATATCACCCTAATTCCTGCAACTGGATCTGAAAATGTTTTGCCAGTCCATCATTGTGTAGAGATGTTTCACTGGTTAAGTAAAACATGTCTGACCAGCTGATGGTGCTAGATGAAAAGTCAGGAGATCAATAATATTGTTTCAGTGTAGAACAAAAAGATTTATCCTCTGGGGAACATCAATGCTCAAAATTTAGAGCCAATCCATTCAATAACTGCAGACAAAATTCACTCTAAAACACCTCTACTCAGGTCTGAAGTTAACCTCCCAGGGGAGCAAGAGGAAAAGTCAGTGGGATTCATCTTCTGGGAACATGACCATCTGAACAAAGTGTTATGTCAATACATCTTGTACAACAGATGTAGGGATGTTTCACGGGATGAGCGAAAACACTTTGACCAGCTCGTGGTGCTAGATGAAAAGTAAAGAGATCCATAAAGTTGTTTCAGTGTCAAACAGAGATCTATCCTCTGGGGACCAGGAATATCAGCACAAAATGTCATGGCAATATCTTGTACGGATGTAGGAACGTCTCAGAGGACAAGTAAAAAGCGTTTGACTAGCTGGTGGTGAAGAAACACAAAGAAATCAATACGATTTGTCCTCCAGGGAACATGAACGTCAGCACAAATTTAATGCCAATCCATTCAACAGTTGAAATCTTTGGAAAAACAAGATGGCGGCCATCTCTGTTATGTCAGTCTGCAGCTGATCGCAACACAAAAGTGGACAAAACCTGATCACGTTATGGTTGAAACCTGTTCATTTGTGATGAGTAATGCTTGTAGATTTCTACCACTAGATGGCACAAAAACGTGTCCATGAACGAGGACAACAGGTCTGAGTTAAGCAGAATGAAATACAAGGTGCAGTAAACCCAAAATGTGACGTCCTCATGAGGACACAGGGTCTCAGGAGGTTAATATCATCTCGTCTGGGGACACTGGGACTTAATAATCGTTGACAATGTTTAGATTTTAGGGCTGCAACTAACGATTATTTTCAATGTCGACTAATCTGTCGATTATTTCTTCGATTAGTCGACTAATCATTTTACCAAAAAATGTGTTAAAATGTTGAAAAATGTCGGTCTGTCTCTCCTAAACCCAAAAATGATGTCATCTAATGTTTTCTTTCGTACTCACGCCAAAGAGTTTCAGTTCACCGTCATGACAGAGTGTGTAAAGCTGCCAATATCTGAACGTAAGAAGATGCAATAAGAGTATTTTGGGCACTTTTATAGTACTTTTACATGAAAAATGACTCAAACTGACTAGTCGACAATCAAGATAATCACAGATTGTTTCAATAGTTGATTAGTCATCGATTAGTCGTCTAATCGTTGCAGCCCTATTAGATGTTTACACTTATTGGCTCCTGCTGATCCCAAACAGCTCAGAGAAATTAAATGCATACCAATTAAAAGTTTGGGGTTCAGGAGAACGTACCAGCATATTCGATTTCAGAAAACATCAATATCATGCACTTTCTTTACTGTAAAACATGACAGAAAATAAAAAAAGTATAAATATATCAACTTGGAGCAGCAGATGATCAATGAGGCAGTGATCTGTGGTTCTGAATGGCCTTAAACATGGATGTACACAGACAGCATGTGCAGTCACAGAAATGCATGTTATATGAATACTGTGTGTCTCACGGGCAAAATGAAGAAGCGACTCTTTGCTGACTTCCAGACACTCGTCAGGATCTTAAATGCGTCTCACAGCGACCTTTCTGTCATGTTTAATTCTGTAATATGAGTCCAGTGAGCTTACAGTGTTCCAGGTGGTGAATAGCGCAGCTTAAAACGACTTTGTGCAGCTTTATGGAATTTTTCATCTGCTGTATAATCCTGTGATAATCCCACACAGACATGTAGCTGCAGTGTCTTTCTGAAACGCGGGCTATTAACGGATTATCCTTAATAAAGTGTCCGTGACTGTGAGAGTGTTTAAACAGCCCTGTTGATCCCAGCCACACATTCACGACACATTCCGCCACAACTTTGGAGCAAAGTCGGCCCGGCTCACTCACCTTCTTCCGGGGCTGCCATTTCATCATATTTGTGCAGCAGATTTGTGCAGCATCAAAGTGTCACAGCAGCCGGTGTGGAGCGATGTGCGCGCGGCGGCAGACGCATCTCACAGCCGCCGGGAGCGCAGCGTGGTCGCGGGGAGCGGAGAGGAGACGCGCCCGCTGCACGAGTTACTTACTCACTGAGTTATAATCCCGGTGTAACGGCACTGCAAGCCCCGACTCCGGTAACTGCGAGCACACTGAGCCGTCCGGTGTGTGCAGAGCATCATCCGTGTGCTCCGGCTGCTTCAGCGGCTCTGAGGACTCACAGAGCTGAAACCCTACACTGATACTGCCTCCCTGTAACACACCTCCTCCCTCCCTCCTCCCTCTGTCTCCCTCTCCCCCTTTACAATTAGTTAACCCGTGGACTCCTGCATGAGGCTCATCAGTTAAAGAGCTGACACTGAAAATACTCCACTGCAACTTAAAGTCCTGCACTCACACTCAGCAGAATAAAGTATGAAAATTATACTGTGCAGTAAAATGTTCCCTGTTCTATCTGGATTATTATTACTGCTGCTTTCATATTAATCCAAAACCATAGAACCATGTAACTCTAAAAACTGTCATGAGAACTTGTCATGAGATCAGGAAACAGTCACCAGAGGAAATGCTGGCATTGTTTCTGCAAACCACTACTTTACATTTGCACATTTCATACATATTATATTAATGTTTGTGAAGTGTTTGTCCTCCCAAACTTTTGTTTGGTATGCATTTTTCATTCCTCCTACCTATTTAGGATCAGTAGGACCTGGTCGGTATAATAAAAACAAATATAAAATATTGTCAACGATAATAAAGTCCCAACATCCTGTACTTCCTAATTAACAGCGTCTTCACTTGTTACTGTTGCTAAAATTGGTCAAATGTGTTGCCATATCAAACTACCAACATTACTGATCATGAATAAACAGGTTTCAAACATAACGTGATCAGGTTTTGGACCTCATCCACCGATGTGTCGGGATCGGCTGCAGACTGACTTGACAGAGATGGCGGCCATCTTGTCTTTACACAGATTAGTGTATTGTGGTCTTACTGCCACTAGGTGGCACAAAAAAGTGTCCATGAACAAGGACAACAGGTCGAACTGTACGTTCACACCAAAAAGCTGCCAGAGCTGCAAAATAGCTGAATTCGCTCCAGCAGCGCCGCTGGAGAAATATGTGTAGTAGCGAAAGCAGCTCAAGTCGCTCATGACGTCAAATTCTGAATGTTCGATTATGTTTCTCAGTTTAAAGGAGCAATATCCTCCAGGGCCGTGAACAGCACGGGGAACATCATCGGCTGGTGCGGGAGCTGCGGCTGGATGGGCAGAGGATCCAGTGCTACTGCAGGCTGAACATATCAGCGTGCTGCTTGTTTTGAAGTAGGAACGAATGTGTGGTAGGAACTAAAAGTTTCCAGGGATGTTCTCTGGGTTCCGCACAGGCGATGGACGTCTACTTTTCGATTGGTGCCTGGTCATTTGCAGCTCAAACGTGTCATAGCTAATTTGCCGCTCATCGCTTTTGCAGTTCAAAACACCTCCGGTCGCCACTATCCATTGAAAATGAATTAGACTTGACGCCTTTGCAGCTCTGGCAGCTTTTGGTGTGAACGCACAGTAAGTCAAGTAGAATGAAGTATAAGGTCAAGAAACCCCAAAATGCAACGTCCTCGTGCAGTGATATTTTCAAATGCATGCTTGGTGCTGCTCCTCGAGTTGGGCCATTTGCATTACTCATAGCCAGACCCTAAATCTGTCTAGATGTGGGTTTGGGTCCAGGCTAGCATTTGCACACAGCCTCCTATTGTTGGCGATCATTTCATGTGTCTACGACGACCATCTCACAGGAATTTGCAAAAACATTTCTGAAGAAAAAAAGAAAGAAGTCGAAGCAAAAACAGCAGAGTTAAACCCCCACAGATTAAAGTATGAACGTCAACCGTTTGTTCTCCTGCTTGTGCTCCAGTGAAAATGATTAATATTATTATATTGTTGTTTCAGAAGGTGTTACAAAAACTATTAACACTGAGCGACAGCTGTTATCATGACACCATCGACCACAGAGAAACCAGTGAAGGTGATTAAAGTGAGATCAAACAAATGGCAGCACTTAAAAAGAACCAACATTTGCGCCGACCTTTCAAAATGAAAACCTTATTTTCAAATTAATTGCACATGCACCTTGTTATGATGCACATGCAGCTGTATGTCAGCATCTTGGTCCTTTCAAGCAACTTCAAACAGTCTTATTGTGATGTTTTCTTTTCACACTTTAATCACAGAAATCTGAGGTCACGTCGCAGACGTACACAGATACACCTCCCACACACGACAGCAGAAAGAGCTGAGAGTAAACAGTGTTTGCAGACAGGGAGAACCCAACACCTCCTCTGCACCTCCTCACTGAGGGTGGCAGGGAGGGAGGAGTGAAACCGGAGCTGAGGGTCGTATTATTGGGGATCAGGGGAGTTTAGAGGGCAGGGACACACACTGGGTCCCAGAGAGGATCCTTTACCCTCCATAAACAAATCCAGAGGACGGCTCTAACAGCCGAGAGAGTATCGTGATGTTGGTGTCTGTGCAGAGAAATCAATAGAGGATGAAACAGGTGTCACATGATTGGCGGTTTGTCTTCAAGGCTTCTCAGGTGCTGAGACACACGTGGAGTCCATCATTTTGAACTGAAGCACTGAAATTAGCTATTACAGTGAATTAGACTGCATGTACACATCTGTATGTGTCAGTAATAAGCACCTATAGGACGTATATGCAGTGAGAGCACTTGATAACTAATGAGCCATCATCACCTCTGACTGACACTGAGCGTCTCTGCACTGAGACTGTGCACCTGCTCAACGCAAATATATAATCAGCCAATCACGTGGCAGCAGCTCAATGCATTTAGTCATGTAGACATGATGAAGACGAGCTGCTGAAGTTCAAACTGAGCATCAGAATGATGAAGAAAGGTGATTGAAGTGACTTTGAACGTGGTTAACATGGTTGTTGGAGTATTTACTGGGATTTTCAGCACAGCCATCTCTAGGGTTTACAGAGGATGGTCCCAAAAAGAGAAAATATCCAGTGAGCCAAAATGCCTTGTTGATGCCAGAGGTCAGAGGTCATGGCCTGGTTTAAACACCACAGCCTACCTGAGTGTTGTTGCTGACCGCTGTTTGCAGTCTTTATGCTAAGCTAACTGAATGTAGCTGCAAATTCACCACAAAGACATGACAGAGGTCTTCTCTTCTAACTCTGTAAACATATTTTTCAAAATACAGAATTATACTTGTGAACAAAAGAGCTGATTTTCTCGTACCTTCATCACCTCTTCATCACCATTACTGTTTGGATGAACCCCCACAGGGCTGCTAAAGGTCACATTCAAAGGCTTGCATGTCATTACAGGGTTAAAGTGAACGGCTGGTGAGTCTGTTTGTGTGATTGTAACGGGCTCCTCCAATCGATAACAGAAATGACCCTCACACAGTGACAGTGAGGGTAAATCGTCGTGAAGGATGAAGATCACTAACCCCATTTCCAATAATAGGAACACACACACTCACACACAGTCTGAGGCGTCAGCTCGTGTGTGACTGTCAGTCATTTAAAGAACAACCTCATCTCCAGAAATAAACGACCGAGAGCGAATTAGTTTTAGAGGAGAATTACGTCTTGGAGCTCCGCGTGGAGCCTCGCCGTGGCTTTAATTTGGTCATCAGCTGAGTGATAACACTCGATCACTGCGAGCATCTCGGCTGCCATCACTGCTGCTGCTGTTCAGTGTCTCAGTGCAATTAAGACACATGGTGTGTAAATATGAACGTCTTCAGTGAGGCCAGATGACACCCTGCTGTCTCCTTTTGTCTCCCCCTTCAGGCAGTGAGAGTAATTACACAAACACGGTTGACTCGTGCTTAATGACGTATGTCTGCAGGCTCACCAAATCTCCCCGCCCCCAGCAGCGCTCTCGTCAAGTCTTTTTTTTTTACTTTAATACTTCCTATAAATGTAGAGTTTCTTTTCTTATCTGGAGCATCCACTCAAAAAGCTTTTCTTAGTATTTTCCGAAACAGGAGAAACCAAGGAGAGTATCGGTTCAAGTAGAGTGGTCGGTTCAAAGCTTATTTTAAGGAGCAAGGAGCGCTCACTCTGCAGATAAATATGGGGACTTAACAGTGTTAATTTCAAAAACTGATGAAAATTATTTGTCAACTACTTTTTTTTCCATGATGAAAATGAGACGATGACGAGCTTGAAATAGTTCTTAATGATTAAAAACTAAGACGAAATCTATGTTTCATTTTCGTTGACGAGATGAGACGTGATGAAAATGTTAGTGGTCGACTATCGGACACTGAAAGCAGAACGGCTGTGCTTGTAATTATCTTCAGATACCTGATGAGCGACAGGCTGGTGAACTCCAGTAAATAGTCTGCACCAGGATGTTTGGGTTGTGAGCTGTAATTCAGCAGTAAATAATCAGCCGTGTGTGTCTGACTGTGGATGGTGGAGCTGCTGAATGGATTTGTGGAGTTTGTTAGTTGCAGTTAGCAGCTAGCTCCGCTGGCAGACTTCTCAGCTTCACCCCGCAGGACTCTACTCAGTCCAGACTGGAGAAGGTTTGTGGGTTGATGGTGTTTGACAGGCAGGTAGGAGGCTCAGTTATCTGTGAGTGTAGCTGTGCTGTAAGTAAACAGTCTGAACTCAGATCAGTTTTCTCTGACAGAGATGAGAGTTTAGTTTGAATCAGCAACTCTGTGAGAGGACACCAGTTTAAACCTCCAGACTAACATGTTGCACATGAAGAAACAAGTTATGTTTCTGCTTCTTAACAGTCACATGGGTAAGTCAGAGTTTACAATGAACCTGGGGACAAATCCTAGTTGGCTCACATTAGTTATTTGTTGAGAGCATCAATAGAGAGATGTTGTTAATTAGCCCGCCATGCTAACATTTGCAGCTTAATTTAGAGCAGGTAAACAAACTGTTTAATATATTCCAAACTCTTTTGCTCTTTTGTTTTTGGCAGTTAAAATGACACAACCCTCCAACATGTATTACAGCACGACAGCTATCATCAGTTGTTGGAAAACTTTCTGACCAGTAAGAACACCAGCAGCACTGTTACTCTCTGGAGACCACCGTATTTCCTCTCATTGATCAGGGAATAAACTCTTAATTGTGTTCCAAATAATGAGCCAGCAGCTGCATCATGTCTCTGTGTGTATGAGGAGCACAACAGAAGATCAAGGCGGGCGGTGGTGATGTAACGTGGGTGTAAGCAGTCGGGTGTGACCGAGAATCAGGAGGAAGGAGTGAGGACGAGGTAGCAGATGACAAGCTGCCCACCCTCCACTGTCGCTCTCCTGACGGCTTATCAAGGCTTCTTACTGCCCAGAAACTTCTGTCAGAGTGAAGAGGAGAGTGAATTTATATTCTCAACAAATATCCTCACCTGCTTCTGTTAGCAGTGAGTTCAAATAAACACTGAGGCATCACATTAAATGTGATACGGTCGCATAATAAGCCATTAGAGTTCTTTAAATAAACCTCTGACTTCACACTAATGTAGTTACCCAGAGGGAGCTGGAAACAAGGTCTCAAATAAACCTGCAGTAAAAAACTTAGAAGACTCAGCAAGGAAACTCTTTTTGTACGTTCACACAGACTGATTCTGCAGGTGAGAGAAGATACGACATTAACTGAGACCCTGAGATCCAGAGACTGATACGAGGTGTGACAGTTTTCTGCATGCACACATTATATTTCATTACACACCTTCACCCTCTGTCCTTCACACAACGTGACTGACTGTCGTCTGCAGCCTCACAGTCTGTGAAGTTCAGTTTGGAGGTACTTTTACTGACACATTGAGTAATTTTGAAATTACCTGAACTTCTTTCTAGAATTCAGTCAGCCTAAACCGGCACACAAACTTTTTAAAGTTAAAACAAATGCTTTGTGTTTGCAGTGTATCCTGCTGCGTCTCTTTTTTGATGTTCCACGACGGCATGTCAACTTACGCTTGTTAAATGCATTATGTCTTTTACTCTACTCGTGCTCGTTAGATGCAGACAGTCTTTTTCAATATAAACTCACTCATGTCAGCAAACAGCTCATATTTATGTTTATTCTCTTCTGCAACAAAAGCACAAAAGCAGGATTGGAAAATACTTTGGCTAAACATTCATGCAGTAGTGAACACTGACAAAGTGGCCTCAGTCAGTCAGTACTTCAAAAACTGCTAACATGGACGAAGTCGGTGGTGTGGGACCATTTTGGTTATCAGGAGATCCCACTGTGTCCCGACTTTAGAGCATCAGAAAAATGAGTGGCCGCAGAAAGACCAGAGGAACAGCCAGAGCCAAGGCAAAGACCCGCTCCTCCCATGCCGGGCTCCAGTTCCCAGTCGGCCGTGTCCACAGGCTGCAGTGCAAAGGAAACTATGCGTGTCGGCACCCCCGTCTACCTGGCGGCTGTGCTGGTGTATCTGACCGCTGAGATCCTGGATCTGGCTGGAAACGCTGCCCGTGACAACAAGAAGACCCATATCATCCCCCGTCACCTGCAGCTGGCTGTCCACAAGGACGAGGAGCTCAACAAGCTGCTGGGCGGAGTCACCAGTGTGAAGCTAAGAAACGGCTTTTAACGGGTCTATATTAGCCTACACATTTAAACAATTGGTGTGATGATGTGCTGCACTGACAGGAGATGCCTGGTGTGCTGTCTCTCATGAATGGTCAAACAAATATTAGCCTACAATTTTAAAGTCTAGAGCGCGAAAATAGGACGATGCCTGTTTTATTATGATGATGATTACTATTATCATTACTGGTTACCGTGGTATTTTTGCCCACAGTTATCATACCGTCAACATCTCACACCGGCACATGCCTACTTCTGAATAAGCGCGGGCTGTTGTACAAGATGGTTGCAGTTGTGAAACGTCGCAGTTAGGTTTAGAAAAAAGATCAGATTTTGGGTTAAAATAAGTACGTCTGTTACATAAAAAGAAAGGTACGTCACGTGTCATACCACCATGACAGGCGCAGTCTGGTCAACCAGCAGCGTATCATACTCATTTCTCTACTGTACTTATTTTCTTCAGGAAAATATAGACTTTAATTCTACACCTTTCTAGACGTTCTATGGATGTATTGGTTTTTTTTTTTAAATATCTGTTTTGATGAAACAGCTATACATATGAGCTTTAAGTATAAACTTTTGTACTTTTACTTCCTAAAAATCTGAATGCAGGACTTTCACTTGAGTCTTTCTACACTGTGGTTTTACTAGTTTTACTCAGGTACAAGATCTGAGTACATCTTCCATCACTGCAGACTGCAAAAAGATAAATAAACACACACACACGTACAACATGCAGCTAACTGACACACACACACACACACACATACACACACACACACACACAATGGGACACATAATGGGACAAAGCCTGTAAAGTATTCAGGTGTTTAAATGTACGACTGAATGAAATACTTTGTCACGGATTTGAGCAGAAAGCCTTCTTCAGTCTGCAGTGTGACTGTGTCAACAACATGTTGCAGAGTGAGAGACTTGTTAGACTTTGGTCTCTTGTGTGAGGTGAAAGCCTTCAGGGAGAGAGCTCTGACTCCTGCTGCGATGATATGAACATCAAAGACAAACTGACGGCTGCAGAATACTGAAGACCTTCATATCTGTGCTGAGGAAGAACACAACACATCACTGCTGCTGCTGAAGGAGAAGCACTGACTCTGCTGATACGACTGAGGGCTGCTGCTATCACTGCTCTGACTGCGCTGATCTATACAGCAGCTTTATGATGACATACCATGAGACCTCATCTGTCAGCTGGGCCGCTGTTTGACTCTTAAAGGAACAGTTCACTGTTTTAAGACATTAACTTCTTTGCCTTCTTGCAGAGAGTAAACTGAGAGCAGGTGGAGGGATGGTGAAGGTGTGACACCTAGACGAGAAGGCTGCCAAGCTGCAGACCAGTTTGAGGCCAACAAACAACAACACTGACTGTTTTCTGGCAACACTTCATGGCATTTCTACTCTTGTTTGGCACCGGACCTGGATGTGTTCAGTGGCAAGTGCAGTGTTTCCTTGCAGCAACGAGGAGCGTAACTAATTACTAATAATAATTACGTCGTCAGTACTGACTTGAAATACAACATCACCTCAGCGGACTCATTTTGTAATCGTTGCTGCGCAGGCACGACACAAAGCAGGAAGCTTGGTTGGAAGATGGAAACGCTTTTTACCTTAGTGGCTGGAAATATTCCTGTTACTTTGATTTTGTCAGGAGGAAAGATGACTCTGTTGCTGCAGGTAGTTGGACTTAAATTCTTTCCACTGTGAAAAACACATCGGCTAAACAACCAAAACTGGATTTTAATCACAGACAGCTGCAGACACGGAGAAGTGATGAAGCTTGTGGATGGATATGTGGTGGATGAAATGCTCCATGAGTGACTCTCTGTCTTTGGGGCAACTTTTTGGGAAAATACCGGGCACAGCCAACTGAGGACCTCCTGGTAAAAAAAAGTCATTTGCAAGTGATCTAATAGTAGACTGTACATATTAACGGGCAAATGTAAAAAATCATTCCCAGAAATGTACAATTCAAACATTCTTTCAGGCAGTGACGTCAAATAAAGTATAAGTACTTTGAATTTGTACAGTAATTAGGTAAAATACTTAGTTACTCTCCACTTCTGCTAATTATCTGATGTGTGGCTCCATAAACTGCATCTATAACGTACACATGATCAAATATTTGACTCATGTTCTGTTTGTATGTTACAGTTTCATCATGCTTAACAACCTCACTTTAATCTTAAATCACACACACACACACCCCTCACACGCTATTAATAATGCAACAGCTGGTTTTATTTGTGCGTGTGTGTGTGAGATTTGTTTATGCTCATGGCTGCTGCCAGCCTCATTGTTTTTTCATGAAAACTGTAAACTGATATTTACAACCTGTTACAACAAGGAGCAAACAAAGGAAACACGCAGGCGTGCAGACGGCGGCGGTATGCAAACAGCAGCACAGATAAACTGGGGGTCATTAATAAACACTTCAGCTCCGAATTAATGTTACAGAAATATAATAAAAGTCTCTGTAACTCATATATTTCTTTGTGTTTCACAGCGGCACAGGAACAATAATCTGCAGCAGGACTCCAAGCACCAACCGGCTGTGTGGACGCTCTGACAGTGTCTCTATGACGAGATAATAAAGTCAACCTCGACCTTTGAACCTCGACCTTTTTCTTCACAGGCTGGAAAACATGTTTGTCTGATCAGGCTGAAGACGAGCCGCGCTGCATATTTATCAATCAAACATCAGTCTTATTCATCTCTCTGATCGGCATCATCACTCTGCCTCTGCGCACACACACACACACACACACACACACACACACACACACACACGGATAAACACACAGCAAATGAACACACAGATACACACCCACACCATATGTCAGGAAAGTCAATTTGATGGAGCACTTTCCGCAGCCAACATGGCTACTAAACACACACCTTGGCAGTGATGAATGTAGTGGCTCGGTGTGTGTGTGTGTGTGTGTGTGTGTAATGGACTGGGAGACACAGATTTAGTAGGTGTGTGTTTATGGTCTCTGTTCTGGTGACACTTTTACTGCTGCTGTTTCAGAATCAAACATCACACTCTAATGTCGTAATAATTACAACACACTGCGGCCGCTGTCATTAAAAAACAAACTGTATAAAGCCTCTGACGTCACGGTGACAGAACATGAATCACAAAATCTTCAGACTAAAGTAAATCTCACAAATCATCCATGTTGTGATCCTTCACCAGTTCAGTCTTTGTTGATACGTCGTTTTGTGACCATGGAAAATACGAGGGGTGGGAATCGCCAGAGGACGTACGATACGATATTATCACGATACTAAGGTCACGATACGATATTATTGCGATATGCTGAGTATTGTGATACAATATAGTGTGATATATGATGGTGTCGGTGAAAAAAACCCCAAAGTAAGTGTAGACGTTTGTTTTAAATGCCGACGTTTGATTTGATGAACTTCCTGCCAAATGGCGCTGACTGAGACCGTCCCTCAATCCCAGATGGATCCCTTACAGACTCGTTGACTCAAGTCCTAAGCCCTTACAGGCCCAGGCCAATTCCTTCCCTTAGCCCTTGTCTTGGCCCTTCCCCTTGGTTTTGCACGTTCAGTGAGGGGGTAGTGTCCCAATTCTCCGTCAGGTTAGCTCTTTACCTGACGGAGAATGGGACACCAAGACATGGGCTAAAGGCCCGATGCTTATTATTAATCGTTAACGGAGCCTTCTGTCTGTGCTCCACGTTCATTTCGTCCGTTTTATACGGGCCAAACGGAGCAGTACCACCAGGAACCGTGGGGCCAGTGTTGCTGTCACTACCTGATACGTAGCTCTAGTGAGACACAAGGAAGAAATAACAATTCAATTTCTCTCATCGGCAGTACTAGAGAAAAGAATTCTCCGTCCTCCAGTCGCGATGTATTTAACGGCCTCACCGACCACCATCTTCTACAACGCTGCCTCTGTTTTTGTCTTTTATTCAAGAGGTACATTATCAGTATCTCCTCCACAGTCGCCATGTTTGTTTGTGAGTTTGTTGTTGCAATAAACTTTTGATGCTGGGCTGCCCCCTGGTGGATATATTGGTTAACATCCATGCCAACGTAAAGGCGCATGGAAGTATGTGGGCAGTGACGGCAACATCATTTGAAACGGACGTATACATTTTCGTACATAAATGGGCCTTAAGGGGAAGAAATGGAATTGGTCCTAGGTCTGTAAGGGCTTAGGGCTTGAGTCAACGAGTCTGTAAGGGATCCATTTGGAATTGGGGGCCTGAAACGCAGTGATGTCTGGTTTTGATTCTGATTTTAGTTTGGCTCAAACTGAAAAGTCAGACAGTCCAGACCACATGATGCAGGTGTGAAAGGGCCCTGAGTTAAGGCTGAGTTAGTTAAGTATATTAGAAGCTGCTGATTTCTAGAGGATTTCATTTTTTACAGCAGTGTTCATTTCAATGATGAAAACAATGACAACATTTTTTAATCAATTACCTTTTTTTTCATGACAAAAATAAGACAATGACAAGCTAAAAAGATCTTGATAATAAAAATCAATGTTTTATTCTTGTTGACGAGACATGATGTGAGAAAAAGAGGTGGGCTATCACACATTGAGAGCTGCTTGTTATTATCTTCAAATGCTGCATGAGTGACAGGCTGGCAAACTCCAGTAAATAGTCTGAGCCAGCCAGCAAAAACTATCAACTAAAATGTTTTGAATTGATGTTGACTAAAAATATGAAGGAAAAAATGACTAAAATGTGACTGAAACTAATTAAACAGCTGTCAACATTATCACTGTTTTAAAGAACTGTTTCATTTGAATAAAATTTGACTTTGATTCATGACCTCAGTGTTTTTAAATCCTGGCTGCAGTCCTGGACCCAGCGAAAGTCAGGTTGACCCCGTCTGTGACCCTGAACGTGTCCACCGTCTGACTGGGTTTGAGAGAAGCCACCGACCATCTGTCACCTCTCATCTGTCTCCCTCTTTCTCTCTGTTTCCTCTTATTTCCTGTCACTTCTCATCGTCGACGATCTAATTAAGTTCAAGGTAAAACTCAGATGTCGTGTTGCAGGTGATGCATGAACACCACTTTTAATTAAGTTCTCCAGTCATCGACAAATAAACAACTGCAGCTGAAATATCACCACCAACAGCAGCATCGGGATCCTTCCCACACACACGCACTGAACAAGAACACACCATCACACACACTGTCTCGTACAGTGCAAACACACCCATTCATTCCACCAAAAATCAATAAGCTTTTTCTGTGGCAAATGAGGAAATGATATAGGATGGGAAGAAGGAAAACAAGTGCACGAGAAGTTGAGACACGTGCAGGCGTGTACTCTGTGTGTGTGTGTGTGTGTGTGAAGGGGAGTCTCAGGGGAACCTTGTACAGCAGCCACAGAACACCCTCCACCCTCCATGTCTTGTGTTACAGCCACCCTCTCACAGAGCTTTCCTCCAGACCAACACTGAGTCGAGTGACTGAACGCTGAGACGTGACACAGGTCAGCTGGCGCTCTGACCTCATCTTATGAGAGTAAGTATGAGAATGAATGGGTGGGTGAGAAAAGGTAATGTAGACTACCTTGATTTTTTTTTTTTTTTAGCTCACAGACATGTATTTACAGCCCAAACGGCAGAGACAATGTTAGCATTGTAAGTTTCTGCAAAGCACATCTGCATCTGACGCCCAGCTATCTGGATTTCGAATCAGCAGCAGCAACCCGCAGCTACATCCGATACTCCAAAACGTTCTCATTCATACGTTGCCAATTACTGACGCGTTGTCATGCCCCTTGGCATCTCTTAGTGACGCAAACGGCACCCTTCGGCGACTTTATGTGACATATAGCTGAAATCTGATGGAAACAACCTGTTCTCACCCCAAGTCGTCACATATCACCGGTTTGTCAGAGGCCTTTCATGTCTACATATTACATACTTGGTATCCTTCTGCATCTGCTGCTGATGTTCCAGGACGCCTGCTACGAGTAGCACATGGTCAGGTTTAGGCAACAAAAGCACATGGTTGGGTTTCAAAAAACCAAAAACCAATATGGTTTGACTCTACATTCCCACAGAATGTGAACACCAGGTTCCTGGGTGAAAGTCCAGGGTTTGTTGGACCCATCCACCACCACGCGTCAGGTGTCTGACGCAGTGGCAGTGTTCAACAACTTTAGACTAAGACAAGGCTGTTGTAACACATGGTTAGTTGTGAAAGTTCTGAGGTGTTGCAGTCAGGTTTAGGCAAAAAAAACCCTACTAAAAAAAACCTACTAAAAAAAATCAGATGTTCGGTTTGTTACGTAACAAAAACATATTGTCATGTAAATGCGTAACATGACTGACATCAGTGCACAACAAGATTATGTAAATGTTTATGTTTACAGATTTTTGGTTTCACACGGGACACAAACTGTGGTCTCCTGGATGAAAGTCCAGCTCTGTTTGCACTCAGCAGAGTGCGTTTCACAAGGACACAAAAGGGTGTCTTTGTGTCTAACAGCATGTTTACATCAAAAGAAAAAAGGAGGCAGTGGCGGCAAACGCTCGCTGTCTAAAAGAATCTGAAGAAACCAACTTTCTGTTGCCTCTGACTCTTTCTGTGATTATGTTTCACTCTGTTTATTAAAGACACCTCCTGACGTGTCAGTCGTTTCAACAGATGTCCGAAATGACACATTTATCTTCAAGTGACAGATTTCCAGGGATTATGGGTTTATGAGTGAAGGAGGAAGTCACGCGACGTTATTATAGAGGCACCGAAACAGAGTTTACCACAGGAGACTGGCTTTAAAAAATGATGTCATCCTGCCTTTATTCTGTCGTTCAGAAATCGAGGCTGTGTCATCAAAACCTTTCATTCTTCCATATGAAGCGAACAGTGAACAAACACACAGCAGCAAACAATAAACAGACATTAAGGTATTTATAACTGGCATTTCATCGTGGACAGAGGAATCTGAAAACGCTCGTGCAAACACACAAGAGGTGTTTTGAGATTTATCAGCATTTAGAGTGGACACGGTCTGACTGTGAGATAAAGTCTGCAGCAGCATGGCCGCATCAGTCTGTGTGGCCTCCAGGCGCCCACCACAAATGAGACCATTCATCTTTGCTACCATACATGGCTACTAACACTGTCTGTGTCTCACACACACACACACACACACACACACACACACTGCTGTCTAATCCGCTCATTCTTCTCTGCAGCCACAGCAGGTATTTCACCTGCTGTTGTTTCTTTTTTTTCCCACAGACACAATCTCACCTCTTATTATCTGCTCTGTCCTGATGACGGCTTCAGGATTCTATAAATGCAGTTTTTCCTCCTCCTCCTTTCCTTATTTTCCTCTGAGGCTCCGAGAGCGTCTGGGTCTCCTAGAAATTAGACCTCCATACATGTATTACCTTAACGCTTTGCCAAATACATTTTATTAGGAGAGCAACAACCCTCAGAATACAAGAGAAGTGTTTTCTGATCGATGCAACCATCAGCAGGATGACATCATTTATCTGTGCCTTCAGAAACTGTTTAAATCACTGCTGAAAAAATAATGCTGCATTCACGTGGAATCAGGCAACACCTTTTGGACAACAAGGTAAAAACAAACAGTCCAAAGCATCCCAGACGTCCCTCTCCTCAGCAACGCTTCCCAGCTCCTCCTGGAGGACCCCGAGTTGTTCCCTGACCAGATGAGATATATAACCCCTCCAGTGTGTCCTACCAGTGGGACGTGCCCAGAACACCTCTAACGGGAGGCGCCCAGGAACCACCTCAACTGACCCCTTTTGAAGGAGGAGCAGCGGCTCTACTCCAAGCTCCTCCCCCTATCTCTAAGGCTGAGCCCAGACCCTACAGTGGAAACTCATTTCAGCTGTTTGTATCTGTGATCTCATTCTTTCAGTCACTACCCAGAGCTCATGACCACAGGTGAGGGTTGGGACGGAGATGGTCCAGTTGAGCCCTCATCACTGCCGACGTTGCACCGAACCACCGATCCATCTCCAGCTCCATTCAACCCTCACTCATGAACAAGACACTGAGATACATTAACTCCTTCACTTGAGGCAGCAACTCTTCCTCAACCCAGAGAGGATAATCCATATTTTCCAGCCTCCATGGCCTCAGACTTGCAGGTGCTGACTCTCATCCCCATCGCTTCACACTCAGCTGCAAACGCTGCACGCTGGAGGTCACGTTCTGATGAAGCCAACAGAATCACATCATCTGCAAAGAACAGACATGCACTTCTGAGGTCCCCAAACAGGATCCCTTCCTCCCCCTGGCTGCTCCTCAAGATCCTGTCCATGAATATCACAAACAGAATCGGTGACAAGGGACAACCCTGACGACTGTCGGACCCCAGGTTGAGGAGGAGCAATGAGGATTCTGCTGTGGTCGTGAAACAGCGAACCAGCTCTTTACCCTTTCTGGGCTGCTGGAGGGTCGTGTGAGTTTGCTCATCCGGTCTACATGTGTGTTGTGGACTTGGAGAAGGCTTACTCCCACTCCACGTCCTCGGGGAGTCCTGTAGGAAGTGCTGCAGGATTACAGGGTACCGAGATCCATGCGGCCCCTGTATAACCGAAGTAAGAGTTGGGTCCACATACTCGGCATAAAATCATACTTGGTGTAAAGTGAACCAGAGAATAGTCTTGGTGCACTTCATCCGATTCTACAGAAACCTGCAAAAAGTGAGGCTTGAATCATTTGTTCACCATTAATCTGCAAGTGAAGAGGAATCATGAATTTTCCACTGACTTTGTTATAACCGAGCAGAATAATAATCTCTTGACCTTTCTGTGCAGTCAGGAGCAGGTGGAGTGGGAACTGCACGAATCACAGGCAAATGAACGAGTGTGTCGCATCCAATTTTACTCCAGCACTCGATGAGGACGCTTCAGTTAAAAGATGTTTGATAAATTATAAATCTGCCAGCAGTGCACGCTCTCTGCGATGCTGATGGAGAGCTTGGAGACTGTTGGTGGTCTGGAAAGAGACTGCACGAAAATTAATCAAATTAAAATTCAATTATCCCCCTCTCTCTGTGAGTTCATCAAACACAAGATGTGTAAATGTTACCAGTGAACGCACCAGACTCAAACACATCCTCAGCAATGACTCAGACAAGAGCAGGTCAGGAGTTCAGAGGTCACACGCCGGGTCACTGCAGGTCAAAGTGAGGGCTAATCAGATGAGACCGGCGCAGAGGGAGGGTGTGTGTGGTTATCAGATCTGTCCAGCTGTGTGTGTGTGTGTAAATAAATTATTGATTTAGTAACAGATCAGAAAGCTTCTGACATTGATCTCTTCCCCTTGTGAGTCGAGTGAGGAGCAGGAAGGATCGAGGGGGAGTAACATCTCTGCACCGCTGGCTGTATCGAACAGTGATAAGCTAATAGAACAATAAACCCTTCAGGTGAAAGATTCAAGGTCCAATGTGTTCAACAGCTCCCACTGTGCAGACTGTGCAGGATGGACATCATGTGTATTTCAAACTGTATTCAGGTATGAACAGGTCCCTTCCTCTCCATAAGAAACAGATCAGATGAGTAGAAACACTGAATACACTCAATAAAGCATATTCACGTTACGACACAGTCCTTCTTCCGATGCTATTTGGCACTTCAGGGCTCAGCCACAAGACGTTCAGCTAGTTTTTTACCGTGAGCCGAACTATCTGCAGAAGTATCTTCCTCTCCTAAACAAACACACCAGGTGATTTAAACTGGTAGCATCCTGCATAACACAGTGTTTCTGTAGTGCAACACACGCTAATGTGCAGTCGCCTTTTTTCCCCTGATAACCTCAGATCCAGACGTTTTCACCAGGAGCCAAATAATCCACAGAGGTCTCTTCTCCTCTCTAAACAAACGGACCAGGTCGTTTAAACAGTTGGGCTTTTTTACTACAGTGGCTCAAAAATGCAGACACGCAAATGGCCTTATCTGGAGCAGGTGTTTGTCTGTTGTGGGCTCCTGTAGAAACATGGAGATGCAACATGGCGATCTCCATAAATGACCCGCTTCCTGTGTAGACACATGGGCCATACATGCTGCGTCTTTAAACGCCTGGAAAACACACCAGGCCCGGCTCTGGGCGCTACTCTTGCTAAACAACCTTAACCTCTCTAGCTCCACCAGGACGCAGACATCCTCGCTCCCCCCTCCTCTGTTAAATGGTATCTCCCAGGCGCACTGCGTCATCAAACCATGTGATGTTTGGTATTGCCGGATTCAGGAAGCTCTCGACTTTTCAAAAATAACATAATTTTTCTTTTATTTATTATGTATTTCGCACCAGAGCAGCCTAAACACACAAAGTCCAAAATCGCGATGAGTGGTGACAAGTCATGTCATGCTGTTTTTCAATGAGAAAAGTTAAAGGATTACTCGCGATCTTATGTGGAGCTGTTAGCAGGGACTTAGCTGGTTTATAAAAGGTCAGAGTCTCACTCCTACCACTATATTTGGCTGAGATACACCGTCTAGAAAGTGGGATCATAACTTTCACATTTCATATGGCTTTATTTGGTGATATTTTATGGTGTTTCTGTGTCATAAACAACATCAGCTATCATAATCACACCTGATTTCAATAAGGTATAATGTTAGAAGCTGGCTGAGTGTTGTTTGATCACTGATAGTGCTGTTTTGAAGCAGAGTGACCGACTTGTCATTTGGAGCTCCGCCTGGATCTTTGCATGGTAAAAACACTGTAGAATGATCATACTTTGAGCAGTCTTCTTCAAATTTGAAACAAGTGTTCATTGATAGTGTGTCTACAGCCCACAGTGTCATTCACCTGCTCAGAATTAGTATAACAAAGTGTAATTTAGGGTTAATTTATTTATGAGCAAATACATTTAAGTTTGCAAAATGTATTTGTACATTTCTCCCACTTTTAGTCTTTTGATTTTTAATCGTCTATGTTGTCGATGATGACGACTGGTAACGGTGCGACATGTGTGTGTGTGTGTGTGTGTGTGTGTGTGTGTAGTGATGGTGTGAATGTCAGGAAATAATTGTCCTTTAAATGTTGGAGTCTCATTATACACCACAGGTCATCCTGGAGTCAACAGTGTTATCATCCTGCACAGATTATATTGATCTTGTGCACATAACCTACACACACACACACACACACACACACGAACACGAACACACACACACACACCACGATAATAGCAGCGCTATGAGGGGGTGAAAATCATTTTAAAATAACAAACCAACTCTGTCCAGGCCTGTGTGTGTCCAAGAGGAAATAAATCACAACGTGTAGTCAATGAGAGCAAGAGGAGAGGTTAGTGTGTGTGTGTGTGTGTGTGTGTGTGTGTTCATATTACCATACTACACTTCCTTCATCTAACTAGCAGCTAATTTGATGTGTTTGTGCCTCGTGGCAAGGTTGTATTAAATTGTGCATATTGGGCTCTTTAACACACACACACACACACACACACACACACACACACACACACACACACAGGTAACCCCGGCTCTGTGATACTCGACTACATTACTGACGTGCGCTGATGATGGCGGAGCGCTGCACACTGAGGCTGCTCTGGTCCCTGGGGACGCTGGTGAAGGTCATATTTAACCGGCTGACATAACACTCCTCCTCTTCCTCCTCTGGATATACGAGGAGCAGAGCGTCAGAGAGGAGAAGGTGCTGATAGCATGTTGGAGAAATTCACACCTTCTGCATGAAGGTTGTTATTCTACAATTAACAGGTTACTGATGATCTTATAGCACTATATGAGGCTGCAGCTATTTCTGTAACTGACGGGTCCATTGATTTATTTAATTAAATTCATTGTTTTCTCTATAAAATGTCAGACTCAATTTGACGTCTTCATCTTCTTGTTTGCAGTCTGAACAGACCAGAGATATTAAATTTATTTTTAATCTAGATTGATCCACAATGTTTCTGTTAATCTTAATATATCATGACGAAAACTCTGTGTGTGTGTGTGTGTGTGTGTGTGTGTGTGTGTGTGTGTGTGTGTGTGTGTTCCACGTTTTTCTACTCACTGACGTGGTCATCTATGTGAAACTGCACATAGGCATTGAGGACTGACATAGGTAGAAGGTGACAAAGCTGCCAATGGCTACGGACTAGTATTAAAGATTATCCGACAGATATGGATAAACTTCTCTGAGTGTTTGCTTTTTACACAGAAATATAAATGAAACATGCCACAGACGACCAGGCTGGTAAATAAAGCCCAAAATAAAGATAAAATCAATATATTCATGCAAATAAAAGATAATAAAGTGCGTCTCTCTCTGTGAATTCTCTGTAATCAGTGTAGACGATGATCCCAGAGTCTCTGGAGGAGACCTGAGCATGTAAAAGCTGCATATTTGATTACTTATTTCATTCAGATTATTCTCCCTGCAGTGAAAAGAAAAGGCACATGCAGCTTTTGAAGAGTTTCACTTATGAATATGTAATTTCATTTTTGGGTTAAAGATAAGCTGGAACATACAAGAGAGAATTAACCCTATCTGATGAGGAACTGCTGAGTGCTGCATACATTAATCCTTTGATGCCTGCGTATTGTGGCTCCAACACTTCCCCGTTAAGAAGATGAAGCGTCAACACGACGGCCGGCTCGTCTTTTTTTTGTTGTTATTGACGCTCTTTGTGGATGCTGGGACCTCAGAGCTCAGACAGACAGACAGACAGTTGGTGGCACATATGCCCGGTGAGGCTGGCAGCCTGCAGCCTGGCACCGTGTCACTGAGGCCCTGCCAAACAGATGAGCCGGTAATTTTGTTTGGTTTAATGGTGAGGACAGCGTGAACTGGGTTTTCTACTCACTGGCTGAGTTTGATAGTGAAGAGCTTCTTATTCTTCTCTGTCTGGAGGGTTTTCTGTCACTGTTAGAATAGAGGTGCAGAGCGGGAGGAGACGTTTTAGGAAACCGTGACCACTAGAATAAAAGCTGGGGCACAGAATCAGCGATCTAGTTTCACAATTTGCTTCAAATATTCAGTAAAAACTAAAATGACTTCTCATTTATTTATTTGTGAACAACAGTAACTCAGAGTGAGATTCAGATTCTGTTACAATATTAATATTAACACAATAAAATCTGCCACTAATTACACATTTAAACAGCTCCCAAATACAAAAACTGTCCCCTGGGATCTATCGTAGCCTCTGAAACATTAACGTCATCTTCCTTGTGTGTTTCCACTTACTAGTAACCTTAACGCTACTATCTAACGTTAGCACTGTAACTTTATTCTAAAACTCGTCAGTCATCACTGACTCTGGTTGAGTTTTAAAACTTCAGGGTTGCGTTTGTAACGTTACACTCACTCTCCTCTTCTGTGTATCTAACATTGCCATGCCAACGCCTACGAGTAAGAGTTGTTTTAATAATAACAACATTTTATTTCTTAGCTAATTTTTCATATCGTCATGAATATCATTATCGCAAAACCCTGAAATACTGTTATATTATTTTAGGCCATATCGCCCATCCCTACTGCCTCATAGATTACACTTCATTAAAACCGCTTTCCTGGCCCTCGCCTTACGTGTTAAGAGGTGCACTGGCACACTGAAATGGAGCATAAAATAATGCGTTTCTTCTCAGATGAAGGTACGAGGAAGAAACTAGGACAACTACTACAATCTGCAGATTCTATCTGTAAAGTTACCGTTCTGACTCTTCTCTATTCAAACAGCTCCTGAGGCTCATGGGTATTGTAGTATTTAGAGCCGTCTGCCAAACCGACGGACTGGACAGGAACAAAGCTGAAACACAACATAACCCTAAATGTTCATCATATCATTCAGGAGGCTCTGTGAGTGTCTGTGATTGGTTACGCTGACGACGTCGTTAAAAGAAAAATATGAAATGGGAACAAAGAACAAAGGAAAACAGGAGACAAAAGACGACTAAGAGCCATCTCCCGCGGGAAGCAACTCGCAGCCAACAATCTACGATTTTAAATTTCATGTTTCAAGTGATTTCCTCTCCTCAGACCGTCAACCACACACACACACACACACACACACACACACACACACGAGTCATCTGAGCTCCTAAACCCTGAGAACAGTTTCACAAAAGAAAAAAGATAATCCATAATTTGAACCATTGTTGCCATGGTGACGGGCCACACACACACACACACACACACACACACACACACACACACACACACACACACACACACACACCAGTCTGTGTGACATGAACCACTCCAACAAGTCAGTCTAGTGCAGGGCAACATGACGGAGCATCCAGGCTGATATGAAAGGCTTCAGCTGAGCTTGGTGGGAGGATGAAGGAGAAAACATGGATGCAAAGATGGTTTTGCTCGCAGAAAAAAAAATAAATAAAAAGATGAAGAAGACGATCAATTATAACTTGACCTAGAAAACCTTCAACCAACTCAGAGGTGTCTCTCAGTTTTCTTAGCTTTGCCTCCAACACAACCTGATGGTGACTCATCCCTCAGCTCAGAAAAATAAAAAATAGGTGTCAAGAAATAATCTTAATGACAAGACTGAATCATTTTCTGATTGTCAACAAATCCCATAAATTTTTTTTTTAAAAAAAGCAAAAAACTAATGTGCTGATCTAAAAACTCGTAATTGTAGCAGGAACATAACTTGTTTCTTCATGTGCAACATGATAGTCTGGAGGTTTAAACTGGTGTCCTCTCACAGAGTTGGTTCAAACTAAACTTTCATCTGAGTTCAGCCTGTTTACTTACAGCACAGCTACACTCACAGTTAACTGAGCCTCCTACCTGCCTGTCAGACACCATCAACCCACAAACCTTCTCCAGTGAAGTCTGGCGGCCGGTGGCTGCTTGTTCTGCTGCCGTTCAGCGGCTAACAAGCGGAGCTAACTGCTAACAGCTTACAACTCCACAAATCCATCCAGCAGCTCCACCATCCACAGTCAGACACACACGCCTGCTGAATCACAGCTCACAACTCGCACCAACTGAAACATCCTGGTGCAGACTATTTACTGGAGTTTACCAGCCTGTCGCTCATCAGGCATCTGAAGATAATTACAACACAGCCGTTTGGCACTCAATGTCATCGTCTCATTTTCGTCATGGAAAAAGGGTCGTTGACGAGAATTTTTCGATCGATCCAAAAACTTCGGTGGCTCTGGATGAGTTCCACCTCTCTCGTTCCAACAAACATCATGTTATTAATACACATTTGGATAATTAATTATCGACATTTGTGAACCGATGCCGAATCACCCACATCCACATCAGGACGCATTAAAGAATCAATTATGTATCCCATCCCTCGCGCACCAGCACCAATTTTTCGAAACAGAAACCCTGGTACAACATGCAACAAAGGTCCCTAGATGATATCGTACAATCAACATATTTTTTTGGTGGGCTACCTGTGTGCGCGAATATTGGATTCTTGAGGCTGACACTGATATAACGTAAAGATTTGCACTGTTGCCAAAAGCTAAGACTTAGGCCCAATGCCAATACCCCCCCTTGTCCACTACCCGTTGGCCCTTGAAATGAAGCGAGGGAATGGGCCCTTACTCTGCGACACTTCTCTCTAAAAAGAGCCGCTCACAGAACTTGTACCGTCTTAATTAATCCCCTCACTGAGCTCCTAACCAGTCTGAATGACCACCACCCTACAGTGGAGACAGTGCTTTCCAAAATGAGATAACAGTCCAACACTGTGATCTTCATATTTTTACACCATCACGATGAGATGAAGAGTTCAGCTGATGACTAACAACATTTACCGATTTATGCTGCTGTTTAATCATTTTAAGTGCACCTCACAAAAAAAGGAGTCCATGAACCTGGAAATGAACCCTGCTTGTATTACACACACACTCCCCCAACACACTCACAAAAAAGTGCTCTCTTTGAAGCTCAAACACAACCCCGCCCGCCTCCGCAGACTTCACAGGAGTCCCAAATATGTGATTGTTCATTAACCTCAACCTCCTGTCTGGAAATAGCAACACACACCCCATTATTAGTGAGTCATTCTCTCTGCTGGTTATCTTGCCTGTCTTCTGTTTTTCTTTTTGGCTCCGTCACTCCGAGGCTGCTCTGCTCCAAATGTTGAAAGGTAATCAGGAAATCCCAAGATCCGTGACAAGGACACAACAACTCCCAAAACAACGTATGAAGCTGGAGACTGATATCTCCACAACTATGGGATGGATTGGCATTTAATTTTATACAAACGGTCATTGTCCCCAGAGGATAAATCTACACAAGACAGATTGGAAACATTTTTCACAGACGTTCATGATCTCCATGACTTCGGTGATCCTCTGACTTCTTACCTTGCTCCACCATGAGGTAGAGTTCAGACTGTAGCAGAGTTAATATTCAGAGTGAAATTTGTCTCAAACTATTTGATAGAATTCTACGCAATGTATTCATGTTTCCCACGGGGTCAATCATCACATTTTTAGTAATCGCCTGACCTTCCTTCTACAGTAGCACCATCATCAGGTCAAAATTTAAATCTGTCCAATACTTGTGATCAAATTTCTGCAAAAATAAAGACATTCCCATCAGCCTCAACTGTATTATTTTGTGTTAAATGCTAATTAGCAAACGTTTGCATGCTAAGATGGTGAACAAAGGTGACAAGCACGGTAACCATTTGTAAAACATCTGTACATTAAAAGGTACCTTGTGAGATTTTTGCCTGCTTGTAGCAGTATGGAGCATTGCTTTTATAAGTGGGTGTGAGGTGATGATGATCTGTTACTATGACAGCCTGAGCCCCAGACACGTCACCGCTACTCACTTGAGGGCAGGTGGCCCGGCATTTGAACCCAATGCAGAGAAGGTCCATCTTTGGCGCAGGTCGGGGTGGCGGCAGCGTAATCGAAACACAAATCGGTGCAGCATGGCTTTACTCGGTGTAGCCAAAAGTGACAATAGAAAAGGCCCACAGTACTGTGCGTGTGCTACTGCGGTGTTCATCTCACAGACTGGTTTAGCGCAGCATGTGCAACTTATAGACTGATGTTGCACCGTAGACTAATAAACAGACAGATGAACAGAGGAGCTGCTCTGGGCGAAGCTGTGCAGACAGTGTGAGAGAGGAGAGATGCACACTGGTATGTGTTATGTAACGCAACTTGACCCTACATTGATATAAACGGTGTTGTCTAAATCTATATCTGGTTTTAAAATATATTGATATATCGCACACATCATATATCGCCAGCCCAACAGCTCATCCAGATTATCTAAAACACACACGGGAGCAGGTTTTACTGCAACACTGGAGGTGGGTGCAAAAGAAATGGACATTTGGGAGTCCTTCACCAGAAAACTTTTTCATTTTCATGCACCAATTTGTGCCTTTTTTGCACCAATTTCTGGCGTCAATGTCTTTAATTTTGTCAAAATAAAAGTCCTCTGCCAGGAACTCGAACAGTGATGGATGTTTCTGTGTGTGAGTTTGAATATTTTTTCCCTTTGCATTTGTCTTATCTTCCACATAAGTTTGGCTAGGTTTTACTGTCTGAGTGTTTAATGGCTTGTTTCTTGGCCCTTCAGGCCTCAGTTCAGAGAAATCACGAGCTTCCTGGAGTACAGCCTTATCATAAACTCAAAGAAATTATGTCCAAACCACCAGAATAAGTCCTGGTTTATAATAAACTGACTTTAAATTCAGCCATGAGCTGCTCTGCTCCGGTCAGTTGCTGCTAATACTGGGTGGAGACCATGAGCCGAGACCTAAATCCTTATCCTGTGACATTCATTTTCACTCATTCACACTCTGATAGCAGTCACACACCACGCCACATCCAAGTCCAACCCAGTCACTCTTTCATTATCTCCCACTGCTGTTATCTTTGCAATTCTCTTTGCAGCGACAGCCGAGGCTCCCGACTGTGAGGAAGAGAGATGAACGCAGAGGGAGGAGGATAAAGAATGGGTAAAAAAAAAAAGAGAGAGAGCTCCAGTAGCTCAGGATGGTTGCTGAGACAGCAGAGTCTGGCCCGAGTCTGAGCAGATGTCTTACAGCAGTGTACGAACCCACAGCGCAAGCGGAGGAGGAGCATATCTCCCGATTACTACCAGACAATTAGGCCCACTCCACTTGTAGGCAAAATCAAAACTCATTACGCTCTGCAGGCGAGAGGCAGAGCGAGTCTGGCTGTGAGAGACACAGCGAGCAGCAGGTTATTTGCTGCTGATGTGCACTTTTCTACAAACATGTATCACAGATGGGAAGTAGCTTCATCTGCTGCTGCTGCTGCTGCTAATGGGAGCGATAAGGAAGGTAGGAGACGATGAGAAGAAACACCGAGCCACTTAGAGAACCATCATGGTCATTTACACTTCCACAAGGTGACGGAGCAGCTGTTAAAGCAACCTCTGGGTCCTCTCTGAGGATCTGTGCAGCCTATTAGCCGCGGCTGGATTACATGGATTGTGCATGTTTGTGAGCCTCATGTGATCCGGGTCATGAGAGGGCCGCTGCAACAAAGGAAAAGTTTGTTTGAGTTCTCTGATGCTGTGACCAGGCAGCCTCACGACACGTCAGTGCTGCTCTCTAGTGGCCGCTGCGAAAACCAGTGTTTCATCACATCCTTTAATTTTGTGCATGACTCAATATAGCAGGTTGGGTAATGCTTTATTTTGCCTTGACGTTTCCTGGAAAGAGGGATGTAATTTGGGGAAAATTAAAGGGTGCAATGTCAGAAAAGTGACCTTTGCTCACTCATGTGGATTCAGGTACTGAGTGAAAACAGAGACAGCGTTCAGTGGGTGCACCTCCAATTAATGATCTACAACCAGGGCGTAATTTGCACTGGGGATAACACGGGCATGACCAGATCCTTTTTTTGTAACCCTGACTTTTAAGGTTTCAGTTTGATTGATGCACTAAATCTCTAAGAAGAATCTTTGCTCTGTTCTGCAGCCAAAATCAAGAGGAGAAGAGATCTGATGTGGCCATAAAGTCGGCTTCTGATCGGCGGAAGACGACCTGCAGACACTGTACAACAATATTTATCTATCATAAAGTTTTAGGTTAAAAATAATTAAGTGTTGTCTCTCTGTCAATAATCCTGCATTTTGATCTGGAAAGCCTGAAAACCGATTCCACATTGCGCTTGTTAAACTGATATAAATCTATAAACAAAGGAATCAGCCTTCAAATATTCAAGTTTTCTTTTCGGCAGCGTTTTTTTGTCGCAGAAACCGACCTTAAACCTTCAATTCCAGCTAATTGCCGAGTAACCCAGAGAGTCTTTTAGTTCGCGCACAGCAGGTCAGCTGCAATCTGTCTACAGTCAGCTCACAGTTCTACATATATCAAGTAAAAACATGTGGTTTCCAATGGCACATGAAGAACGAGTGGGTGTTTACTCGGGTTTAAATGGAGCATTTTACTTTCAGGAGGCAAAAAACTGTTTATAAAATCAGCTCTAACTAAAAGGACTGCCTCCAAACTTCGTCTCTGTTTTCAGTATAATTAGTACCAAATTATATTCTGTCCTGGACACTTTCTGGTACATTGTTATAAAATTATACACCACTAAAATAAAGCAGGTTTTCTGATTGAGACAACAAAAACAGAGGACATACAACCCCTGCCTCCTCACTTAGAGTCATCCCAAAGTGTCCTCTGATAATTAGATTTAGAGAGATTCGTTCATACATTGCTGTTTTTCAGTCTTGCATTTTTAAACCCTTGTTTTGTTTTAATACTTGCATACACCAATAATACGGTCTGAGACAAACAGCATTTTGATCCTTTACATGTCCTGTGCACACAGCAGAAATGACAATGAAGCTGACTCTGATTTGTAGTTATATACAGAGATGAAAACAGCAGAGATCATGTTAAAACAAATCGTTGATTTGCGCCTTTATTCTTGTAGATTTACAACTTTATTCTTGTAGATTTACAACTTTATTCTTGTAGAGTTACGACTTTATTCTCGTTGATTTACGACTTTATTCTTGTAGATTTACAACTTTTTCTTGTAGATTTACGACTTTATTCTTGTAAATTTACAGCTTTATTCTTGTAGATTTCTGACTTTATTCTTGTAGATTTACAACTTTATTCTCGTTGATTTACGACTTTATTCTTGTAGATTTGCGATTCTTGTAGATTTCCTTTATTCTTGTAGATTTGCAACTTTAATCTTGTAGATTTGCGACTTTATTCTTGTAGATTTACAACTTAATTCTCACAGATTTGTGACTTTATTCTTGTAGATTTAAGACTTTACTCTCGTAGAACCTATGCTTTTTTTCTTTAACATGGCCCTAACACTCGTTCGTACGTTTCAGTTACATAATGTTTAACATTTATCACACTACATTTTGTGTGAAATTTTGTGCGGGATGTATTGAAATCATCGCAAACAGAACGAATGAATAAGTAAAAACAAACAACAACAACATTAAAAACACACATTTCGTTTTGTTGCTAAAATACTGAAAAATGACCAATCAAATGATCCACAGTGGGGTGTTTCCCTCAGTATTATAGCGGCCTTGCACTCATCTGGGTTTCAAACTTACGTTCCCTTTCCCCACAAGTTATTATTGTCCAAGTAACAGATAAATATTCAAGCAAAAGATAACTATGGTAACTGTGGAGGCCTATTTCTATCAGTGTGATAAAAAAAAAAAGAACCTGTGAGTCATTATAATGAGAAACTTTCTTAGTATCTCAAAATAAAAACTTAGTATCTCAGAAATAATTGGTGTCTCAAAATACTAAGTTGGTAACCCGAGATAATAAGTATCTTAAAATAATGACTTTGTAATGACTTTCTTTTTCTTCCTCTCAATAACTCTACTATTTGCAGAATAACTTCCTGCTGACTGACTAATGAGTGAACGGACAAACTGTTATTCTTTGCAACACTTGTAGACACAGTTATAAAGTCCTGACACAAACATAAACGGATTTAAAGGTTAACACAAAGTGACACTCGCCCCGTCAAACTGTGTTGCTTCAGTTTCTCTGGATGAAAATATAAAAGAGGTGAGTGTGATACAGAGAGCAGTTTGTACAGAGAAGAGAAAGCAGTCAAAGTGGAGCACTGAGAGTGAAATATCTCCGTGCTGCAGACTCATTCACTCTCCTCACATGCTCTGCTCTAAGTCCTGGATTACCCTCCTGACCCAGACTGAGATCTCCATGATACAATTTGTGATGCAGCACGAACACAGCGGAGAACATCACCATCACATCAACACAGCGCAGGGTCAGGTCATGGGACTGAGGAGGAACCCAAACCCAAAGAGACTGAATCTTCCCTTGGATCAGATTATAATGTTCTGCTAAACTCTGTCATGTGGGGAACCTTCCACCTCAACGGGCCGCTTTGGGTCCTCGAGTCCTACTTAAAGAAACGGGACTCTGTGCTTCCTCTGCACGTATGTCGGTAATATTTTTGCAGCGTGTGGTTGCAGAGTAGTTTCTTAATGACAGGGGAAGCCTGAGCCGACTCCGCGGCCTTCTGCGTAAACAGGCGTAGCTGGCTGCCATCTGGTTGGCTTCTACTTCAGAGCGGCGAGCCCGTTCGCTGATGATCTGCACTGATTCCAGCTACACTTAACTCCCAGAGCAGAATATTTAGGAACAGTTTAGGACGGTAACCTCGCTTACACCCACATGATTAAAAGGGTCGGTCCATTAAATTACAAAGGAACATGTTTTCTCACTTACTTCTAAAGATGTTCAGACAGACAGACAGTCTTGGTTTTGACATTTCGGCTCCTACTGTCATGTAACAGAGGTGATTTTATATGTTAATCCACAGAAAATATTTTCATACGGTGTATTTCTTCTGCAGAAAGTAGTCTGTGGATTATCTCATAGCTATTATATTAATAAATGATTAATTTGATGGTTATTCTCTTGATAAATAGTACAAATAGTGAAAGAATTATAATAACCTACAGCCTGAGGCAACATCTTCACATTGCTTGCTATGTTTGTCAAACTCTGAAAAACCCAGAGATTCAATTTACAAAGAGAAGCACCGCCAAGAATATTTTTTTTAGCCAGTCTCTAGGTTTATTTTGCTGCTCTTCAGTTAACTTCACTGCACACTACCCAGGGTCTGGTGGGAACTGGCTAGCGTTAGCAGCGCTGCTAATTCAGCCATTACAGCTAGTATCATTGTGCCCACTCTCCTTTATCCTGTTAGATGCCTGTAGAACATTTTGTCATAATAAGCACATGAACTCTTGGGTTACGGCCAAAAACATGTATTTTGAGGTCACACTCAGTTTGGACGTTTGTGCCAAGTTTGAGGAAATTCCCTCGAAGGAACTCTTATAGTATTGCATTCACAACAGTGAGACAGATGATGTTATACTGACCTTGACTTTTGACCTATGACCACCAAGATCCAATTAGTTCATCATTATATCCAAATAGGTGTTTGTGCCAAATTTTAAGAAGAGCCCTTGAGTGGCTCTTGAGATATTGTCTTCATGAGAATGGGACAGATTGACCCACATATGGACGGACAACCCGGAGACATGATGCCTTCAGCCACAGCTATCAGCAGCATGGAGACGTAAGAAGTCAAGCTTGACCTTGGGACACAAACACCAGCCTCCTGGGTGAAAGTCCTGTCTTTGTTTGGTCCATCCACCACCACTCCTCCCACACACCCTGCAGGGAATTCTCCAATCTTTATACAACATTACGCCGACTTTATTGCTTTTTATGCTACATCACGTCACTTCCTCCTCTACTCCTGTAATAAAAGCTGCCACTAGGGGGCGCTGCCTTACAATAAACCAAGTATGGGTAGTAATAAGCTGCTTGCACAGTCAACCTATGTGGGTTTTTTTTTTTTTTTTTGGTGAAAGCGAACCGTTTTGTGGGAACAATCCCTGCTGGAGACGCAGCAATGTCTGTGAAAAACAAATGCTTTTCGTGCCGCTGTCTCAGCAGCAAATGCAGCGATGTCTCAGTAAAAAACAACCACGTATGGTGCCAAGAAATGAGCTGACTTTGTCATGTGGGCGTGATAGTATTGTGAATGGTGTTACACCTGGATGAGACCACTGCAGACCACAGATCAAAACCAACAAACAACTAAACTGGTTCTTTTTTAGTGACCCATTGTGGTTTTTCCACCAGTGACAGTGCCATGAAGAGCGACTGTTTTTAACCAAGATGGTACCGCGTTTCCTGACAGAATTCTGTCACCAATACCAGGTATTTAAAGCCAAAACATTATTTTTTCCAAACCATAACCAAATGTTTTCTTTGCCCAAACCTAACCTCACGTTGACCACAGTGTTGCTGAAATTTCAAGTTTTAACATATCTGTTACAGTACAACGTACTGATGTCTAGAAATGTCAAAAATGACAAATTTCTATCTGAGGGTGTGTTGTGAGGAACACTCCAAGCTTGCGTATCCCAAAACAGATCAGCGGTGAAGCCAAACATCAGCCGCAGCGCCTCCTTCCTCTTTTCTGGGCCAAACAGACGTCTTTATTTGTGAGATCAAAAAGTACAGCAGCCTGTGTGAAGAGGCAAAAGTTTCCCAGACCGCTATGAGCTTAAGGATCCGAATAAATGCACCTGTACGCGGAGAAAAAAAAGCCTCTTTGAAAGCACCTAACAACTTCACAAAAAACACACAGAGCGAGTGTGCGGATGACAGCAAAACATTCAGACACAAAACAGTCGGGTCTGTGGGAGAAAAACACTCAGACGAGTCAAAGAAAAGCTTTCGCTCCTGCAGCAGTTTTACTTCTGTGATGTGACTTCATTTGAATCACAAAGAAACAAAAAGGCTTTCGCTCTGAATGCACCAACAGAAAAGATAAAGCTGCACAAAAACCACAAGAAAACAACATTAAAATGCAAAGAAGTTTTGTTATTCTGTTCGGCGTTGTTATCCAGATAAGCACACAAACATATGCGACTTTTGACCAGTTACACCCTCTGTTCCCATGACCGAGACGCATTTTCTCTGTGTGTGTGTGTGTGTGTGTGTGTGTGCGATACAGTGTGTGTTTGAGCCTGTTGTGCCAACAGAAAAGTCGACGGGGGCAGCGACGGGACAAACTGTGGGAGGCAAACAGAGGAAAAGAAAAGAAAAGAGAAGAGAGCGGAGCGGAGCGGGTGAAGAGCAGAAAGAGGGAGCTCAAGCAGAAGTAAACGTCGCTCCAGAAAGACGCTCTCTTATTGGTACTTCATTAGTCTTGACCTTGCATTTGACCCACAGCGAATGCAGCAGCAAGCCCACTGCTATGACACCGCCACTATACAAGCCACACACACACACACACACACACACACACACACACACACACACACACAGGAATGCTGCTTCTGTTATTGTCTTTAAGTGCCAAACTCAGGCCAAGGCCTCGCCAGGGTTTGAAAAACAAAATAACAGCCGTGCAAAGCTCTCTCGCTCACACACACACACACACATACACACACACCCAAAAACACCACTTCCGTCCATTCTCTCGCACAGAGAAAGGAAGTGGAGTCGAAGCTGGCCCGGCCCCAGTCGTCCAGACAGAGGTAGCCCTGGCAAACTCAGTCTCCTGCCTGCATGCACCCCCCCCCCCCCCCCCCCCCCCTCTGAATGGCTTTAAAAGACTCTCACCATCCGTCACTTCCTCGCTGTGCTGCCCGACGTAAAAGAGCCACTTCAAGTGTAGAGAAGTACTTGATGCAGTACCTTGTGCTGGAAATGTAAAACACTGCACACGTCTCTCTCTCATCACTGGAAATTACAGCTAGAAACATCACAGGGAATATCACCATATATGTCATTTAATATGGACCTGTATCATGTCTGCTGTTGGCTGATAACTCGAGGTTCCTCCCTGCCAGCGGTGGAAGAAATACTTACTTGAGTAAAAGTATCAATACAACAGAAATACACTGTCGCAAGTAAAAGTCCTGCATTCAAATTCTGACATAGAACTTCTTATGTGGAGCAGTGTGTAGTCAGACTGAGACCATTTTGGACTCTCCTGCTTCCAGCAGTTAGGACTTGACTCAGAAATATACGATCCAGCCGTTCAAAACAAATATTCCACTACTCCACTTCCACAGGAGATCTCGCGAATTCACGCATAATCGCGCGATATCACAAGATGTAGTTTCTATAAACAGAACCCAAAAACCAGAGGCGTAGCAGGAAGACATCTGGGTGCAGCTCCATGATTAACATCTCCTCGTCCACGGTGTCAACAGGGTGAAATGACGTCTGGAAACCTCTGACCTGTTGACTTCAGGCCTGCCTCCGCCCATTATGACGTTTTCAAGCTGTAGTGCAGGGAAATATGATCCGCCGTGGACACTGTGTATTTTATTTTGATAATTAACCAGATGTTTTATTTTGTTTCTGTGGACGACTTCCTGCCCCGCACGATCTGCTCTGTGCTGAATTCCTGTGTTGTGCTGCGGCGTCCGGCAAAACTAGAAATCCTGCGTATCTGTTGCGGAGGCCTCCAGAGCGCCGCAGCTGTGACGGAGCCGGTGGAAGCACAAACATTGACTAGAATTGGCTAGAATTGAAATGTATCGGCAACCAACAGGCATCTGGTGGAATTTGGGGGTTACAGGGCAAAGCCTCTCCTCTGGGCAGCTGCCTCCAAGGTAAACGGACCTGCATTTGCATAGCGCCTTTCTAGTCACCCGAACACTCAAACTGCTTTTTACAGTACGAGTCACATTCACCAGTTCACACACAGTCAGTTTTTAACACACTCAAACACCAATGGAGGCAGCATCTGGAGCAATTTGGGTTCAGTATCTTGCACAAGGACACTCTGACATGCAGACTGGAGGAGCCGGGGATCAAACCGCTGATCTTCCGATTGGTGGATGACCCGCTCCACCTCTGAGCCACACTTGTTAAGTTTTGTCATGATTAGTGCATGAATTAAGTTATAACCAAGAACGTAGTTTGTGAGATCACAAGAACCTTGACCTTCGACCACAAAAATTTGATCAGTTTCCTTGAGGTGTTCTTGAGACATCGTGTTCACGAGAATGAGACAGATGCAAGGTCACAGTGACCTTGACCTCTGACCACCAAAATCTAATCAGTTCATTGAGTGTGTTTACATGGACAGTTTAATTCCCTTTTCATTCAGAATGAAAGTTCATTCTATTAAAAGTGATCTTGTAAACACTTAATTCAGAATGAATCCCATCATATAACTGTGTGAAGACTTCATGTCCGTTTCACGTGTTTCTATAGCAGCAGGCTCTGTGTGTGCTGCACCTGCGAAGGCTTTTTTCACGATAGACATTTTGATATGTTATGGTCGGCTGTATTCCATTTAGGGCAGGTCCAGTTGTAACGTTTCCAGTTTCACCTGTTCTTTTCCTACTTTGTCGAGTCAAAACGTCTGCTGTGAAAAAGGTGCAGTCGTGACAGGAATGGCAGCGAAGGTGGCGCTGTTCTCGCTTCACTATTAAGCACAGTGTGACAAAACTTCTGAAACGTCTCTTGTCTCACAGTATATATCTCTCCACTGTCCAACGCTACATCTGAACTTTATTATCTGCCTTCCTCTAATGATGTACAGCTACAGAAAGCACCGACGCATCAGCAACATCACACACAGTCCATCATCATCGCTGTCATCACCCGGCTCCCCCAGCGCCAGCATATTTACAGGGATATCTCATTATGCTGAGTTATATATATGTTCGTTTTGTCCCTTTCAAACACGCCGATCAAACAAACAAAGGAAAGACTATTCAGCTCAGGCTCCGCATCACGCTATGAAAGCACAACATGTGGACTGTGGTATCTAAATAGCAGGCTTGTGTTCAGCTGCCGTACACCGGGAACAATCAAAACTACAGCACAACAAGCTGTCAGACAGGATCTGGGAGGGAGAGACGGGAAATAAAGACTTGCTTTTGTTTCTGAGCAGCCAATTAAAGTCTGTCAGACACTGACTGGGCCGACCGCAGGGAGAGAGCAGGGATTATATCCAGCAACAGGTGATCTAAGATGCTTCAAAATGCTGACTCGTGCATGAACTCCTGAGTTTCAGAAGAGGAAGAGCGGATCGATTTTAAGGGTTATATTTCCTCTGCTCCACATAAATACACCATTACTGAGGCGACTTCGAGAGGCAGGCTCATCCATACATCCATCAAACATCCACTCATTAACCATCCACTTAATGGGCACATCCACTCCTCCTCCATCCCTCGCTCTCAGCTGCAGCACCTCCATCATCTGGAGAGTGTGACTGAGCGGCGAGGGGTCACCGAGGGTCGGAGCTCTTACCTTGGGCCATTTGGGGTTGATGACACGTGCTTTGATTGCGTCGTCCAGAGCGGTGCTGTACTGGCCCAGTCGCAGATAGGCTGCGGAGCGGTTGCTGTACAGGATGCAGTTTTGGGGGTCGGCGGTCAGAGCCTCGGTGTAGAGACGCACGGCCAGAGCGTACTCCCCCTGCTGGCAGGCCTGGTTACTGCGGCGCACGCGCTCCAGGAACTCTGCTTTGCTTAAACCGGAGGAGCTGGACGTGCGTTCTGTCCTTTTCACCGGCGGGGCTGGAGGGATCACAGGAGAGGAAGAGGAGGAGGAGGAAGAGGGAGGGTGGGCGGTCCTGCTGGTGGAGCGAGAACCAAACAGGGAGAACTGAAGAGCAGAAGAAGGAGGAGGAGGACAAGGAGAGAAGACACTGATTAATTTATCTGTTGGAGCTAAAACTGTTTCATCCATGAATCACCCAACAAACAACTTCATAGAGAAATGATTGTTTCAGGTGTTTAATACCAAAAACAAATGTTCTCTGGTTCCTGCTCTGAGAACTTGCGTTTTTTAATATCTCTGGTTCTTTGGCTGTTGTTCAGACAAGACATTTGAGGACGTCACTTCAGGCTGCACTTGAATCCTATCTGTGGGGGAGTGGAGATGAATTTATTTAGACACAAGGAATTCCTTGTAATTATGACTGCAGCAGCTTCACAGCCACATATGACACGTGCGGAGGAAGCACCGGGGCCGTCTGGATGTAATAGTCCGTGGAGGTGCTGCGGTGCTCGGCTGCACAGATAGGAAACCCCTCGGCTGACAGGATGTACCACTCTCTCACTCCGCTCTCTCTCACGCAGGCACAGAACGTACGTGCTACTTGGCCGTCGGATGTAGTCGGTGTAGCGTGTTCAAATGCAACTGCCACAGGGCGACGTGAGGCGACGTAGACGACGCAACAGTTGGCTTTAACAGTTGGCTTTCGTCGCCGCTAGTTCTTTGATGTCAGTTTGGTGTGTCCCCACATTTAGTCCAACTTTGAGACTAACATGTTTACATGGATTTAAAAGTCAGGGTTTATTTGGACTGACACAATAAATTGATTTTCTCTTATGTCTAATGTAAACGTACTGACTGACTTCAGATAAGTACCTCATACAACCCTACAAAAAAAATCTGAAGTATCCGTTTAAGGTCAGTGCCAGTGAGCTGTTTACAAACAGGATCATAACCAGGACACTAGTTCTCATGTCAATGCTCAATCAATATCTGCTTCAACAATCCTGTATCAGTCAGCTACGCTAATTATTCCATATTTTAAACGGTGTCACTGAGAGAGCGACCGACAGACTGAAATGAGAAAAAGCTTTTTGCCCACAGTGTTGTGGAACTTTAGACAGACAGAGAGGAAATGTGCTTTTGGCTGCTGTTACATAAGTCCTAAAAAACCCAGTACGACACCGAAACTGCAGCAGCCTCATTTGCATGACATGATACTGTACTTTCTGGCAAATGGGACACCAAACTGCTGCGTGCACTTTTCTTCTCTGCTCCGTGGTGACGGCTCGAATTCCTCAGAGACGGAGAGGGAGAGAGAGAAGAAGAAGGAGAGTCAGACGGAGACTCAGACAGTTAGATGAGGCTTCTGTTCTTCTCATTCAAACTTTGTGCAAAATGTGCTCACTGAGGTTTGTTCTCTGTAGCTTTAACATGGAGACGCTGCCTCCCTCCCTGATCTGGTGTTTCCAAATTTGTCCTTTCACCAGAGCTTACACCAAGGCCTTCATTATCTCTCTCTATTCCCCTCTCTCCTTCTCTCACACACACTTAAAATATGCAGACTGGAGGATTCCTAAAACTTGCAAATGCATCACCCCAGCGGCTGCGAGCAGGAGGCGAGGAGCACGAAGCTCACCATGATTCACTTTAACTGCAAGAAAACTTTGGGATGTTCACACCGTCTCTCACATGTGACATGAGAACTAATGCAGGCAGAGGATGACACAGTCAAGTATCCACTCTGTGCACGGTTACACCACTTTACACTGACACAGCTGAAGCTAACGTAAACATCAACCAGAGTTAGGTGAAATCTTTCTCATCTCTTAAAATTCATGCACCTCCTCAGAGAAAAACAGCATTTACATAAAAATGTTTCAATATGTAATTAGTGAAAAACCTGCTGCACACTGAAATAGAGTCGCTGAAATGTGACAGACATCTAAAAACAACCAAACTGACAGTTCACCCTTAGTTACTGTTGCTACGCTGTCGAGCTTTCCAATCAAGCACATGTACACAGACCTGCCCGCAGACACGGCTTGGACCCTGCAATAGTCCAGTGTGATATTTTTTGTTTGTTTGTTTTTTTGTTTTGTTTTGTTTGACCGCAACGGTTGCGAACAACAACAACAAAAAAATGACTCGGGATTTGATTATGAAACCAAAGCAACAATAAATACAGTGTTTATTTTTGATGTTTTAAACATTTTTGCTCAAAATACAATTTGGTTATTTTTGCTTATATTTAGGATGAACAAGATTGTTGCTGGCCTCCATGCCCTGAAGGTTCAAGCCCAGAAACCACATGGTTATGTTTAGGAAAAGATCATGTTTTGGATTCAGATACCTGGTGTGGGAGGCAAAAATCTCTGCTGGAAATGCAGCAATGTCTCTGTATAAAAAAAAAACAGCCACTTCTTCATGGCACTATATCGAGTGGAAACAAAGCAATGTCTCAATAAAAAATAAACACTTTCTGTGGCATAACCCGGCAGAAAATGCAGTGATGTCGCAGTATAAAATAACCATTTATTGTGCCACAGTTCCCGCAAGGAATGCAGCGACTTCTCAATAAAAAACAGCCGGTTTCCATGCCAGCATCCCTGCATGAAATATAGCCACTTCTTGTTAAAAACAACCGCTTTTCATGGCACTATTTCAACAGGTAACTCAGGAATGTCTCATAAAATAAAACCTCATTTTCTGGCTCTGTCCTGACTCCTGGCTTGGAAAAGCAGCAATGCCTCAGTAAGAAACAAACACTTTTTTGTGGCACAATTCCAACAACAAACGCAGTGACTTCTTGGTAAACACAACTGCTTTTCGAGGTACTATCCCTGCAGGAAATGTAGTGATTTCATGCTAAAAACAAATGCTTTTTGTAGCACTATCTTCACAGGTACGCTGCAATGTCTCAGTAAAAAACAAACACTTTTTGTGGTACGATTCCAGCAAGGAAAGCAGTGATGTCTTGGTAAAAAACAACCACTGTTCATGGCCCTGCCCAGGCTACAAATGCAGCCATATCTCAGTATAAAATAACAACTACTAATCACTTTTTATGCCACTATCTCGACAGGAAACAGCAATGTCTCAGTGAAAAACAATCGCTTTTTGTGGCCCTGTCCCTGCTGGAAATACAGGGATATCTCAGTAAATTAACTGCTTTTTATGGCACTATAACAACAGGAAATGCAGCTTTATCTAGTTGTCACTGTCCCAGCAGGAAGCGCAACAACAACTCAATAAAAGCACAGCCAGTTTTCACGGCACTGTCCCAGCTAGAAACGCACTGATGTCTGCAAAACACAGCCTCTTTTTGCAGCACCATCCTCAGTGTAAAAACACTGATGGGTGGCCAAAAAACACCCATGTTTGGTGGTTAAACAGCTGCTGGAAACACAGTAACAACTTGCTAAAAAACAACTGGTTTTGTGGTCTGCAGCTTGGTAGATGTCTCTGCATCCTCCATCCCTCCACCTCCTGATGACAGTCAGCTCATACACTAAGTCACTTTACAAACGTTTCTGTGATATGTGTGAGACGCACAAATGTAGCACATTCGTGGTTTGAAGAAAACACCAACATTTCTCTTGTGGAGACTGGGTTGCTTTTTACGTGCCTATTGGCGGCCCTGCATGTTTAGTCTACACTGATAATCATGGTGATTTACGTGCTCGAGATTTGTGGTAATTGTTGATGAAAACAACTGTCACTTCTGTTGCCTGAATTGAGGACTTCACCAGCTGCAGCGAGCGAGCTAATTAACAGCTGGTTACTGTTCAGTCCTGCACAACATGAAGGAATTCGTCCATAAATTTGAGCAGGAGAAATCACTTTCAACACTCAGCAGAGCTGTTGCCGACCTTTATTTACAGGTTTTCTCGAGCACCAAGCGTCTCCAGTTTGGCTCATCAACTCTTGATATTAAAGAGGAATTTCTTGAGTCCTGGTTTGCTCTGAGGCCTGAGCAACTCCTACACTCACTGTTTAGTTTGTGGTGTGTTTAATTAAGAGTGCCACTGACAGATGGTGATGTGATTAATCTGGAAACAATCAAGCTGCTGAATGTTAGAAGCAAGATTTAAGTCTTTACTGTACAAGGTCTTCTGAGCTTTGGGTGACAGTAAAATGATGAAAACCTCACACTTACATTAGGAGTGCAGGATTTTAGAAAGACTGAGGTCAAAACCATCAAAGTCCCCCAAACACAAGGACACTCTTTCAGATATCTTAATCAGTGAAAATATTTGGACAAGGTAAAAAAAATGCCGTTTCCAATTCCAATGTCTTCGTGCTGCCAGGAGTAAAATTCACATGTGGAGAAACACTGACTCCCGCAATAAAATCCCAAATTCACAGAAATATAATATGAAGCACATGACCTCAGTGCTCCTCAGCGGCAGCTTCAGCCCTGAGGAGCACTGCGACACAGAAATGCTCAACTCACTGAGCACATTTCCACAACTCACAGCCCTCTGACAGTGCCCATTTCTCAGCTGTTCTCTGGGACGCCATCACGTTACACAAATGTGTCATGTTGTTATAAAGTATGACAGATGTGACATAACGCAGAGCTTGTTTAACATGTTACCAGGGCGTTGTTTGCTGAAATAAACAAAGACGTCCACACATCATGTGTGTGGAGCTAAGGCGTAAATCTTAAGCCTCTTACTGCTGAACTAGAATACAGTTAATAGAGCGCGAGAAGAGAAACGACTGAGACGAGTCCAGTGTGGACATTTGCAATCAGACAGTTTACATTACTAAGTAGGTTGTATACACTGCTGTGCTACAGTGTTCTTTAAACAGACGTCTGACCGCGCTGCAGCCTGTCTGCGGCGTCCTGTGGGAGCACCTGAGCACAAACTGTTCAGATGGTGTGTTTGTGTACGAGTGTGTGAGCCAGAGTTAAAGTGAAAATTTAAATGAAAGTGAAGTTTTATCCATTGTGTGTGTTTGACTGATTTATCAGTGGTCTATATTTGGATGACTCACTTCAACTTAAAGCTGCTTTAATTTATTTATTTTTGGGCCACTTGGGGCAGCACAAACAAGCTGTAAACACAACACTGCATATACAGTCGCTTATTATGACGATCTCACAGAAAGTGTTTTCTAGGTTGCAAAACGTGAAGGCATCGAATGCCACGAGTAAAAAAACATGTGTGCTGCACCTTTTTATTGTTGCAAGGCAACCACGCCATCACCTCCTCACCGTAACCTTCCTGTGTAATTAATCTACTGTTTATTGTATGTATCCTGCAGTAATGAGTGTGTAGCTGCTGCCATGTTGAGGCAGAGGGTCTGTCTGTAGCTCTGGTTGAGGGTGAGAGGCTGTCAGCAGATAAACAGAGATCTGTGTGGGTACATGACCCTAAAAAAGAGGCTGGATCATGGGGAGAACCACCAGTTGCTCCAGGAGCTTCTCGTGTTGTTTTTTTAACTCAAGGAGATCAGAGTGCTCCGGCAAAAACAACAGGCGCCTAGAGCGCAGAAATGCAAAGTACGTCGCACGAACAAACAGCGAGCAAAAAGCTTCATTCTCATTTTAACAAATTACAAAAAGCCAGCCTCCAGCTGCTAAAACGTTTTTTTTTGTGTTATCGGGGCCTTATATCAGTACGCTTCCTCAGAACACAAAATATTGTTTTCTTCTTCAGGTCGTCAAATACCAAAGCTTAGTCACACCCCTCAGTGTGAAATATCAATGCAAAGGGCACCCGTAGCATCTTTATAAGACGGACCAGGCTTTTAGCTAATTCCAATGTAAACCCATCTGTGCAATACTCGAATAAAGAGCAAGAAAGTCTGCATAGTGTGGGAGGGAGTGGAGGTGAATGCGTCAAACAAAATGCACAACTTTTACCTACAAGACCACAGTGCATGCTCTTAGTGAAACCAAAACTCGCCGTTGTTTTGACATAACCTTTTGCAATTTTCGTACAGTTGTCATACACTGACGTTACTCACGATAGTTATGTCCGGTTAACCCAAAACATGATCTTTTTTCTAAACCTAATCAGGTAGTTTTGTTAACTCACTGTGACCGTTTTGTGGTCAGGCTCATTTATACTTCACATCCAAGTGTCCTTTATGGTGGCAGATACAGCCATAAAGATGGCACTGGAGGGCTGAATCAAAAGTTTCACAAAGCAACAAACGAAGCGTCGTTGGAGCATATTTTAACCTTGAGACATGTCGCAGAAGAAGAGCAGCATTAGCATCCATTTTGGTCTCATTTTCTCACTCTTTTAGCTCCGTTTTTGGTCCCCACCAACTCCAGAAGAAAACCTCTGTCTCTAGCTGCTAAACGCTCCACTTTGTTCACCAGCTGGTCTCTAACTGTGTCTGTCTGCTGTTTGTTGCTGCACAGGTAGCACAGAGAGGGTTTAGGGAGCTGGAAACAGCCGCCTGCTGCCAAACGACGCTGATTAGAGCAGTGAGAGTGAAAAAGAAACAGAAATCAAAACCAGCCATAAAACAAAACAATGAGCTGAAACAAACAATAAAGGGAGCTGCAGAGCGGGTGGTAAGGCACTGTGGCTGCAACACCTCTAACAGCAGTTATTTGATCCATTGTTAATATAAAAGTCTTCATTATAACTCTCTCTTAAAGAGCCTCAGAACATCGGCAGAAAACTTTTAAACATTTTTGCATAGAATACTGGTCAATTTAAATAACTGATTATTTGCTGAAGTCATTTAATCAAGCAAGAATGTGTCAAATATTTGCTGCTTCCAGCTCTGTGGATTTGACAGTGATGGACAAAATGGCTTCAAACTGTGCATTAAACAAGTGAACATTCAAAACTGTAAATTAAAACTGCTGCACACTCTTCATCTGAGTCCTGAAAGTGTCCCTGCAGTGATTTTAATTGTGAACTATAAAAAGTATCTTGTGTGCAGCCTGCTTCATCAGGACGTGATGTGCCTGCGTCACCTGTCTGTGTTGTTATGTTCCTGTAGCAGCTAATTAAAAGTGCTGCCACTCTGCTGTATGGAGCAGTCACACACACACACACACACACACACACACACACACACACACACACACACACACACACACACACACACACTTGACAAGTTGACAGTAGCACTAAGTCACTCAGCAGGACATTTCCAGTCACAGTTTGTTGTTACAAGTGCAGCGCTGACGTCTGCAGTGATGGAGGAAGCGCTCAAGGTTTAACTTAAAAGTCCAGTGTGTTGGATTAAACTGGTAGGGATGGAGACGTGTTTTCTTTAGTGTACAATCACCTGAAAATAAGAATCATTGTGTATTCGTTACCTTGAATGAGACGTTTGTATCTACACAGGAGACTGCCATGTTTCTACAGTAGCCCAGAACGGACAAACCAAACACTGGCTCTAGATAGGGCCATTCACATCAGCCACCATAGTTAGCAGCACCGCCAAAACAAAATATAAAATGTTAATTACCTGGTCCATTTGTTTTGGAAAGGAAGAGACCTCTGTGGATAATTCAGCTCTTTAACGTCTGGCGCCAGTTGCACATCCACCTTTAGTTTTCACTTAAGTATGACACTTAGGGCGTAATTTCTCCTCAGCTGAGGGACTTTACAGTTGCACAGAATCCCTTAAAAGTATTTTACAGCTGTAAAAGTTTCCATGGAGATTGTTTGTTTGCTTGGACTCACGCTTGTGACGCCTGTTATCATCTCACAAAGTTGACTTATTAGGTAGATAGTGGAGAAAAAAATGGCAGAAGAAGAAAACAAGATTCTGACTGTAGTGATCAGAGGAGGAAAAGATTAAACTCCTTCACAGAAAGAACAAACTACAAAGTAAATTTGATCCCCAAATACCAGAAAACAGAAAACGATTGTAGGAGGAAGCAACGAAAATTAATTCAGTCAAATCTAAAGTGTAAAACCAAAAGTGTATCCATCAGGTTCTCCTGGTCGCAGAACACTCTTCTCAGGGTTTTTTAGTTTTTGTCATTTATCACCAGAAACTCAGTCATGTTGCAGTTAAGTTTTTTTTTGTTGCTAAGGTGTTTTGTGCAACGGTCTAGGGATTCCTTAAGTATGAGACCAAGACGAGGAGAAAACCATAAATATTTAAGGAAACCTTAAGGATAAGATTAAAGGTGTTTTGTGCAACCGACTTTATTATGAGGAAACCTTAACTCAGCCTTTAAGGAAGATCTTATGTTGTGTGCAACTGGCCCTGGATCTTAAGTTATCAGAGAAAAGCGATGACCAAACCCAGCTGACCACCAACACCGTTAGACATTAGCCATGTTTCCATCAGCCTGTTTAGATGCACGTCTAGAAGTACCGCATCGGAAAATTATGATGGAAACGACAAAATCTGAATTAAAATTCCCTGATTCACACAAACTAAAATACGCTCACTTTAGCCGGGTTTTGGTTGATTCGAAAAAACGTTGATTCGCAAAACGAGGGATGGAAACAGTTATGTTAAAATTAAGTCTGACATAGCGCACCTCTCTTCATGGTGATATCCACACTGCGGGTCGGGAAGGCGGTAATGCATTTACAAGCTGGTTGCCAACCGCCAGAAAACTTGCGCAAGTTCGTAGTTTTCACCAAAGTCCGTACATTTAATGGAAACACACAGGATTCGTATTTTTTTTAATGCGCATTTCCCAATGATTCAAACCACTTTTGGATGGAAATATAGCTATTAATATTTGGTTGAATTCAGGTTGTGAGGTCAGGTGACCAAATTTCAATGTCAGGACAACATTTAACACCATCCTCAATCTGACGTAGAATACTGACGATAGATGGTGGTGATATTTTATTGGTTTTAAGTTGTGTTGCAAAGTAACCAAAATCCAGTGTCATTCAAATGTCTCACGCCAACGTCATCTGGACGTAGAATAACTAAGTTAAGTCAAGAGAACAGAGCCAGCGTCCACAAAAATGTCGTTAGATATTTCAATATATCAACACAGTTTTCATTCAATCCAAAATTTAGCATCTGTCCAACGTAAGAGTCCAACATCTCTCTGACGTCATCTTGGCGTACGGCGCCAGCTGAAGCACATGTCTCCTACATGCCAAACAGTGTTGGAGAAACACTGATTTGTAACATTTAACTGATTTATTCAGTGATTTTACTGGTTTAATCAGCTGGTCTGTTTATTTCGGAGAGTAAGAGACCTCTGTGGATAATTCAGCTTCCACTAAAAACCTCCTGAACAAAGAACACTGAAGGAATTATAACCAGGAGAAGTTTTAGCTGGTTGCAATCTGCAGTCCTCACCACTAGATGCCACTATATCCTCCTAAATCTGACACACTGGACCTTTAAGTAAAAATATCACAGTGTGTAAAAATACTCTGTTCCAAGAAAAAGTCTTGCATTTAAAATTCAACGTCAGTAAAAGTACAAAAAGTATTAGTGTTAATAAAATACAAAAAGTAAATGCTCTAATTACGCATAAAAGGCCATTTTAGAATAATGTTTATTGCTATTTCTTTAATGTTACAGCCGGTAAATGTTGGCTTAGTTATAATTTATTTGTGATTTTCTTTTTCTATACATGATACTTTATATACTGCTGGGTAGCTTATAACTAAGTCTCAACAATATAAAAATACATCATAATTTATTTGTTGATTATATTTTATATTATTGATCTGACTCTGGAAATAAACTTAAGTTATCAAATAAATGTGATGGAGCAAAAGGTAAAATATTTGCCTCTGAATTATGGTGGCGTAAAATATTAGGTTTAGAACAAAAGTGAAATACTTTAGTGAAGTACAAATACCTCAAAATTATACCTGCAGTACTTGAGTAAATGTACTTGAGTACATGTACTTGAGTAAATGTACAGTATAAGTGTCTGAACAGGAGTTTGCAGACTCACACGCACACACACAATGAGGACAAACAAAAACACAGGAACACAACAGCAATGTCCTGTCATAGTCCTTCCAAAGATTATACACACACACACACACACACACAAAGATTATACACACACACACACACACACACACACACTTCCCCTGTCTCCTGTCTCACTGCTCCCGGCCTCTTTTTCAGCCCAGGTCAAAGGGAGAACATTCCTGAAGAACAACAGAGACACAGACAGAAACCTGAAGGAGAGGAAACTGTGTCCCTGAACGCAGCACTTTGATCTGTTAACATAAGTCACACTGTGAAGGTGGCAGTGAAGGCAACACGCTGTTATTAGTTACAATCGTACCTGAACGCAGCTGAAGAGATGGTGAGATTTAGATCAGCTGATATATATATTTGTATGACGTGGGCTGACTTGAGACCAGTGTTGGAAAGTAACTAAGTGCATTTACTCAAGTACTGAGGTACTTTGCTTGAGTATTTCCATTATCTGCTACTTTACTTCTACTCCACATTTATTTGACAGCTTTAGTGAGTTTGCAGGTTTAAACTATTGATACAAAACATATTCAACAAATGAAATATAAAGTATTATATCGTTTGAGACTCTATTGATCCTTTGGTGACGACATAAAATATAAGTAACATTAAAGTATATTGATTAATAATTTCATCTAATAATATAACATACATTATACTAAAATGGGAGTACGTTTACTTTTCGTTACAGTAGACTATATTTTCATGCTAATACTTTTGTACTTTTACTTCTATCAGATTTTGAATGCCAGGATTTTACTTCTCAGAGTGTTTCTACACTAGTTTGACTTAAGTAAAAGATCTGAGTACTTCTTCCACCACGATTACGAGAAACTTTAACAGAGTCTTTATCATAAAACATGTCTCGGCTGAACATTTGCAGGGGCATGTAGCTCTTCAGCCTCTCACCAGTCGCAAAAAAGTGAAATGGTAACATGTGGTTATTTTTTTAAGGTTTTTTAATTTTATAATTATCTACATTGTCCGATAAATCCTATACACAGAAAAAAAAAAAACATTTCATTGACTGAAACGCGTCATACGTTTACGGTCTGGCGCCTTTTCCTCTAAATTTTGCAGAGCCTCGCTAGGTGAGCTATGGATTTAAAACGCTGAAACGTCCGGGAGGAAACAAAGATTTTAACAGTGCGTGTACAAATTTGTTTGCTTTTACCACCAACGCTGCAAAGTTAAAGTACTACTAATGACAAAAAGCCCACTGCAGAGTCGCCACCTAGTGGTGAAACATATTAATGAAAGCTCATTTAGACCTGTTAATAATGGCTGTGTTACCATCATTACACGGTTTATTTACAGCTCTTTTGATGGTAAAAGTTGCCGACCCCTGCACTGGACTGATGTTAGTGTAAAGCTGAACATATAAGTTGATTTAACATTAGTCGATCAACAGGAAGTTAACTGAATGTTTTCTTTTTTAAGGCTTCATTCTCTGGATCGTTATTTGATGCTTTTCTTTGTCAGTAAACTGAACATTCTGGTGTTTCTGACTGCTCATAAAGCAGTGGTGGAAAGTTACTAAGTACTGTAACTAAAGCAATGCATTTAAATACAATTTTGAGGTACTTTTACTTTACTTGACTATTTCAATTTTATGCTCCCTTATAGTTCTTCTTCACTACTTATAAAAGGTAAATACTGTACTTTTCACCGCACTACATTTATTTGATTTTATTTGGTACTTTATCGATTCAGTTTATAAACACTAAACATAACCAATACATAAAGTACGATGTAACATTATGGATAAAGATAAAACTTTATTGATCCTTTGGTGGTAGAAAATAACATCCATCTGCATCAAACATCAATGATTCTCATCCAGTAATATAATGTACACGTTATACTTTTATTCCTTTAAGTCTGTAAGATTTGAAATGCAGGACTAGTTGTACACTGTGGTACTTCTACATATACCCAGGGTTGCAACGGAGGGTGGATGGTGGAGATTTTCACAGTATAAATATTGTGTTTTATTACTTTAACTTAAACTTGAAACTATTTTGTTTATGGAGGTTTGAGTAAAAAGTCTCCCTTTAGCAAATAGGCCTACGTAAGGTAAAGGGAAGATTCAACGTCCAGCTGTACGTATTATTTCAATATCATAGATAAACAAAGTACACTGTACGATAACCATCCACTTTTATATCACGGTAAACACTGAAATATGGCTTCCTGCACTGATTAAGACTAAAGTCAACATGGTGTTTATCATTACGTCGTGTTTCGGCTTTGCAGTCGTCTCACTGGTGTAGATTAAAGCTGAAAATGTGAGTTGATTAATCAATTAATCGATCAACTTGAAGTTAATTATATATTTTTGGACTTGATTGATAATTTTAGTCCTTTTTTCTCTCTGAATCAGGCCTCTGACGTGATTATTTGTCACCTTTTTTAGTCATATAAGACAGTAAACTGAGCATTTGGTGTTCTAGACGTGGTGGAAAGTAACTGAGTACAGTTACTCAAGTATTCAAGTACAATTTTGCAGTACTTTCAGCTGCCTCCAATCTTATTCTCCTTTGTGCTTCTACTGTACAAGATGTCAGAGGAAAATATTGACCTTCCTCCAGTGATATGATGTGATATAACTCTGTGAAAGGGACTGTTGTCCTTGTAATACTTTAAGCAGCCTACATTCTGCTGTTGATACTGTTACTTCACACAGACCTGAGCTCTGCCTTCACCTCTGACATCACGGGATTAATCACCTAATCAATAAACTGATCTAGAAACTAATGGCTAGTTTGCTTTTGGTGGGTTTAGTGTGTGTGGACTCGTGCCAGAGGCTTTCAGAGTAAATCCTGCAGGATGCCAGTCCATGATGGGATGTGATCTGCCTGTTGGTCTGTAAACTTTCTGCCACCCACAGCCAGCCTCAGCGGATCAGCCAAACCACTAAATAAAACACGCACCACTGGTTTCCACTCGCTTTACCTTTTCTTTCCTGGTTTTTTGTTTTTCCATCCTGCTCTCGGGCTAAATCCGGCAGCGACAAACTTTCATCCCAGTGAGGCAGGACAGGAAAACACAGCGCGCACAGCCGGCCGAGCCCCGCGGTGTTCCCGTAGTTTCTCCTCAGTGTGCAGCGATCTTACTTCACTTGAGCTTTGTGCGCGGAGACTTTGGAGCTATGTCGCGATCCTGCAAAGTTTTTCCTGAGGAAAGTTAATCCACGGTGAGTGCGCCATGTTCCCGCAGCCCAGCTTCTCCCCATAGCGCAGTGTGTCCGGTGAGAGGCGGGGATCCGGTCCGCTCCACGGCTGCAGCCTGCAGCAAGGTTTCAATTACTCCTCATGACATCAGAGAGGAGTTGAGTTACCTGACAGATATTCATTACAGCCGCCTCTCGTAACGTTACTGCTGCTGCTGCTGCTGCCGCTAACAGTGATGGTGATGCTTTTGTTTTTATTGTGAAATAAATAAAAACACATTTCATCTTTTTTTTTAAATTTTTACTTGGTCAAACAAACAACAACAAAACAATAAATAATTAAACTTATGTAACATTTGTAATTTAAATGGCAGGAAGCAGATAGTGTTTAAAACTTTTGTATTTAAAATACATAGTTCAACATTTTGGGAGATAATGGGGGAAAAAATGACATGCATCACTTTGGTATTTGAAATATGAAGCTAAAGTGAGGTTAGCTTAGCTTAGCATAAATAGTGAAAACAGGGAAACAGCTAACTTTAGCCTAGCCTACAGCAGCTGTATGTAGTTTTATCCTTTTTGTTTCGGACGTGATTTTTACAACTGGTCAGAGCCAGGTTAGCTTTTTACACCTAAGTAAGTGCTGTCAGTCTTTTCATGTAACTCTCAGCAAAACAGCAGACAATATATTTACTAAAAATGTCTCACTTACTTTATTAGGTGGAAGCTACACTCAGGAGATATTAGCTTAGCTTAGCTTAAAGACTGTAAACAGTGGGAAACAGCTAGTCTAGCTCTGTCTTAATTAGCCTACAGCAATTGAACTGTAGTTTCATCCTTCTTGTTTTGTACAGATTAAACAAATATGAGCTTTGCAGGTGATTTTTACCACTGGTAAGAGCCAGGCTAGCTGTTTACATCCATTTCCAGTCTTCATGCTAAGCTAAGCTAAGCTAAGCTAACCATCTCGTGACTGTAGCTTCATATTCACAACAGAGATAAGTGCTTGTACTTTTTGTACTTTTCTCATGTAACTCTCAGCAAAAAAACAGACAATATATTTCCCCAAACATCTGCCTTACTTTGCTACACTCAGGAGACATTAGCTTAGCTTAGCTTGGCGTAAAGGCTGTAAACAGAGGCAAACAGCTAGCCTAGCTCTGTCCAAAGGTAAGACAACCCATCACCAGAAACGTTTCTCTTTTCAATTATATCTTGTGGTGTAAAAACAACAATTTGTGGGGTTTTGCTTAGACAAAAAAATAATAATTACATTTAGTCTTTGTATAAGCTAGTTTTTTTCTCCCCCTTTCACTTTTTATGCTAAGCTAGGCTAACCAGCTGATTTTCATATTTGACATATAGACATTAGACATAATCCAAAACAAAGAGTAAAAACAACAAATTCACCGTTTCACAAGCCAGCCTTGATGCTTGGTCTTGTTTACAGTATTTATGCTAAGCTAGGCTAACTGTGTGGATGCATATTACCTATATAGATGTCAGACATAATTCATACAAAAACTCGGGGGTAAAAACAACATTTTTCTGTTTTACAAGCTGGGCTGGCAGCGGTTTGCTCATTGCAGTCTTTATGCTAAGCTAGGCTAACCTGATGACTTTACATTTGTCGTACAGACATCAGACATAATCGGTACATAAAAACAGGGTAAAAACAACACATTTGCTGTCTTACAAGCCAGGCTAGATGTTTGGCCTTGTTTACAGTCTTTATGCTAAGCTAGGCTAACTGAATGGATTCATATTTACTGTACAGACATTGACATAATCCGTAAATAAAAACAGAGTAAAAACAACAATTTAATGTTTTCAAGCTGGGCTGGTGGTTTGATTTTTTACAGTCTTTATGCTAAGCTAGGCTAACGGGCCAGCTTTACATTTACAAAATCCCAAAATGTCAAACTATTCCTTTAAATGTAATCAGTCATTCCTTCACATCATAAACCAGATATTTCACATTATATACAGATATTTACATTTACATATTTTAACTCGGCTGAGCTAATACCATAATTCATATCTATCTACAACTGATACAACACAAATATTTACATCCACACTGAGCACTGGAACCTCAATAACAGTGACTCGAGGGTTTAATCAGAGCAGAGACTACTGATGCAGAGGTGCATTAAAACGCAGGTAAATTACCTCCTGTCAGTCATGATCTCAGAGAAAAGTGCCACAAATATCAAACTCAATAGACCCTTATTAAGGCGACATTTTGAAATTTAAGGGATCAAATTTGTTACAGATTATCGTAAAGGGAACATGACTGTCTGGATTAAATATCATGACAATCAATCCAATTGTAAATATTTCAGTCTGGACAGACAACGACCATCACTGCAGTCATGCTAATGTGGAAGCACAGGTGTAACTAATTACTTTAATGGTGCCTGTCGTACCTGTGCTGTTGCTTCTCTGACTCGTCAAAACATCTGCTGTGAAAAGGGTTTGTTGTACTTCAGGAAAAGTTTCCTTTTGTCTTTATCCCAAAAATATGGATAAATTTGTTCCAACAATTTGGATTAAAACTGAGTTCCACTACATCTCTGATGCAGACAATATGAATAGAGCGTCCCAGGAATGAGTCCTGAGTCCTAATACCTGGAAACGAGTTAGCATTTTAGCACCTACGGCTCCCGAACTCATTGTGTTTTAGGTCAGATGTAGTTGACACAAGCTTAAGAGGCTTTTTAACGAGGGAACCTGAGTGACACTAACTTCCACGTGAGCCAACAGAAAAACGGGGAATCCCTGGAGAACTCTACAAACCAGAAGTGGGACCAAGTCGTTGTTTTGCAAGTCACAATTAACTCTCAAGTTTTTGTTCACAAGTCCCAAGTCAAGACAGACAAGCCTGGAGTCAAGTCCTAAGTCATAAACTTTGAGTTATTCACGCCTTAACAAGCGTCATACTATTTCAATTATAGTTATAATACAAAACGATTGTTTTTTAAAAGTTGTAGTTAGTTGGAAGTTGTTGTGTCTACATCAGTAACTTTTAACCCACATACTTTGCAAAGTGCAATTTGTATTTGTTTACCACCGACTAGTTTTTGGACATGAATGAATTATCTTTGGTATGTTTTCCTACAGGCCTTCAGTAATATAACATTAGCCCTTCATGCTTTAAGTCAAAAGGCTCAAGTGCAAGTGAGGTCACGAGTCATTGATGATAAAGTCCAAGTCAAGTTGCGAGTCTTTTTATGTGAATTTAAGTCTAAAGTCATCAAATTTGTGACTCAAGTCTGACTCGAGTCTCCATCTCTGGGATACACAGTAACACAGTTTTTAATGGGGACTCGAAGTGGTCACTAGTACATCAGAAAATAATCAGATGAATACATGCAGATAAAGTTTCAAGATGTTTTAAAACTCAGCTCGTTATTATGACTCTTATTGCAGGTGTTTTTTATGATAACCCAGCAGTTTCTGTTGATTTAATTTATAATCTTAAATTTGTTTTTGGTTTTCTAGTTGAATATATTGTCCTTTGGGAAAAAAAGGATGTTGTGGGATAAAAACAGATTTTGAAGGAGGGAAAATCTGAAATAGTCTATGCAATATTGACCACTTTGAGCCTCCATAGGATTCACACTCAGACGATCGCTCTTCCTCTTACAGCTGGCCGATCCCGCCTGTGTGTCCTGCTCTTGTTCTGGCTGAGTTTGGGCCGGACCATCCTGAGACACAGTTTGTGGAGTCTGACGGCTCTGTCTTTCCTCTTGGCTCTCCTGTTGTGTGGCCTCCTGACCTTCAGTTTGACGGCCTGTAGATGGCGCTGCTCCTCCACGTCAGCTCTGCTGCTCTGCTCCAGCTGAGGAAGATCTGCTCTCACCAGAGCTGCTGTACAGCTGATGGACAAAGACAAACAGTGCTTAATAGATGACGCTGTGATGAACTCAAGGACTGTATTCCAGTACAATTTGAGGTACTTGTGTTTGAGTATGTCCATTTTATGTGACTTTATTCTTCTGCTTACATTTCAGAGGCAAATACTGTACTTTTTACTCCACTACATTTATTTGTCTGCTGTAGTTACTTTACAATTTTACATAAAAAAAATATAAGAGAAAAAAAACTTTGTCAGCAGTTCTACCAAGGATACACTTTACCTTTTATCTTCTTCTTTGCTCTCCCATTAATCACCATTAATTTGATAGTTCCCAGTTTGACCATGACTGGAGCAGAGGTTCAGAGTAATACAGTAACATGTAAAGTATTTGTTCTTGTACTTGAGTAGCTCTATTTTAGGGTACTTTATACTTCTTCTGCAATACATCTCTCAGGAAAATAACATACTTTTTACTCCAATACATTTATTTGACAGCTATAGTTAATACTTACTTTTCAGTTTCAGATTTTATGTTTAAAAAACTATTCTAAGATTTTAGATTAACTCTGTGGTTCTGAAACTTTGTGGCTGATCTCTGTCTCTAGAAAGTTGTCAAGTACTTTACTTGAGTATTTCCACTTTATTTCACTTAACCTCTATTATATTTTTTATTCTACTACATTTTAGATTTTAGATATTTTGTTGAATATATTTTTATAGATTGAACCAGTGGTACACCCTCCTCTAAAAAAAACAGTGTTTAGTTGCTTGTTTGCATTTTACGTTTCTGCAAACCATGAATACATTACATTTGCATGTTTTATATGTATATCAGAGTTTCTGAAGAGACGTAGTGTACGAGCTGACTTTGTCATCAGGAGGTGGAGGGGGCTGTGGAGGCTGTGATGCTTAGACAAGATGTCTGCCAAGCTGTGGACAACTGCAGACCACTGTTTACATCCAACATCAACAAAACTTGTTTTAATCATGAGACTCATTGCTGTGTTTCAAGGCCTTTAAGGCACCAAACAAAGGTGTTTTGAAGTGACCCCTGGTGTTCTTCCAGCAGCTTTCTGAGTACCAAACAAAGGTGTTGTCATGACCTGTCACTGTTTTTCCAGCAGCTTTTTAGACACCAAACAAAAGTGTTTTGTAGTGACCGGTCACCGTTTTTCCAGCTGCTTCTTGGGCACTAAACAAAAGAGTTTCGTAGTGACCGGTCACTGTTTTTCCAGTGGCTTTTTAGACACCAAAATAAGGTGTTTTGTGGCAGTCTGGCGCTGTTTTTCTAGCGGCATTTTAAGCATGGAGCACAGGTGACAGGGGCAAAAGCATTCAGTTTTTACTGAGACGTTACTGCTTTTTCAGCAGGTATTGTGCCCCAAAAAACAGTTATTTTAAGCAAAAACATGATCTTTTCCTAACTATTACCAAGTGTTTTTTGTTCCCAAAGTAATGTTCACCTCTAAACTTCTCAAACAATGATATTTCAATAACAGTTTGAGGCCCAAAAAGATAAACAATGTTCCAACACATTCTCATTTCAACTCATTAAATACTGCAGCTTTGTCATTGCACCTCAAAATATGATGCACTAGGTAGCCCCCTGCATCAGTTTTGGACGTCAAGGGAAGGCGTGTCAATTTACCGTCACTATGTGAATCGTGTCTTTTCAAATAAAACTTCAGTTTTTATAAGACATGTACAGTTTCTGTTTGTTACATGCATATCGTCTCTTTCAAAGACTATATGATCTAATGATGTCACTGTACTTTTGCTTTTGACACTTTAAAATTGTTTTGCTGAGATAATTTTATGTATATTTTATGTATTGGTGTTTTTACTGGAGTAAAGGATCCAAGCATATTATATTACACATAAATTTGCTAAATAGTTCGATGTGTCAGTGTTTTCTAAAGCCATGTGACCATCGATGTCTGTGTTTGTATACTTACATATTTCCCACTGTGCAGTCCTGTGGCAGGAAGCACGACTGAGACACATATCCCAGCAGGAAAGCCTGTACTTCAGTCAGTTGTCTCTGCTCAGCCAAAGTCTGGAATAACCTGGAAAGGCAGACAAACACGTCAGAGACCAAGAGACAAGCTACAAAAACAACAGCAGATGAACAGACCACCAAAGCAAAAAGAAACCTAGACAGAGACCATGTGTGCAAACATGAGATTATGATAATGTCCAAGGCCGTAAATCATTTCGGTGCAGATCTAGAGAATCGCCACATCTTATGTAACCGTGGTGCTCTGAATGTATGTGTGCACTGATGGTGGTCTAGTTTGTTTGTGTTATGAAACATCACACCATGTTTGGCCTGTCTCACAGAAATAAAGGTGAGTGCACCACTATCACTGTGTCTCTATATACTCTGTGGAGGGGGCGCGATAATCAGTTTGTTTAATCTAGACATGGTGTGACTCCTCTAAACGTCATTTAATGTCATCTTTATCTGGTGCTCCTGCAAATAGGGACTTAAAATGCTAATAAAGGATAAAGGTTCTGACCTTCTTCTACTTAAAGATCCAGTGTGTCAGATTTAGGGTGACATTTGGCATAAATATAATGTAAGTATGTTTTCTTTAGTGTATAATCAACTGAAAATAAGAATCGTTGTTTTCGTTACCTTACAATCAGTTGTTTATATCTACACAGGGAGCAGATCCTCGTCTACAGAGATCACTATGTTGCACTATTATGTTTCTACAGTAACCCAAAACACACAAACCAAACACTGGCTCTAGATAAAGCCCTGCACGTTTTTGCTAGTAGATGTCACTAAATCCCCCCTAAATCTTCCACTTTTCCTTTAAGTAAAAATACTAACATGACTCTGAAAATACAAGTAAAAGTTACTTATGCAAAAGTATGTATCAGCAAAAATATTCATTGTGCAGTAACATGTCGTTCTCACTGTTTTGCTTAATATTACTGCTGCATGAAGTCTGTGCATTCACCTGGTGGTGCAGTTGCAGTGGTATAGCGTCCTGGCCTCTGGGTTGTGGAGGCCGTATCTCTTCTGCTGGGGAAGGATCTTGTCTCTGCACTCATCCAGATCTTTGTAGACCGCACATGACAGCTGCTTCTCTGTGGAGAGGAAACATCAGTGTGTAATAACGTCCAGCTGTGTTACTGTGCTGGAGAAATATAAACTGATATGGTCAAATGATAAATACCTGTGACACCCTGCTCAGTTGGTTTTTTGGTTTGTAACGTGTTCTCCAAGTCGCCTGTGCTCTCGGGTGCTGATCCTGTGGAGTTGGTCACGTTGGTGACGGAGGGGATGGTGATGGAGGTAGATGGGGAACTGGTTAAAGCAGTGGGGACTGTGGATGCTGCGGCAGTGATGGAGTCTGACTTGCTGCTCTCCAGGAGCTCTGTGGGTGTGGTGGTGTTTGTGATGGAGATGTTCACGCTGACCTCTGTTGGATTGGGAGACTCGTACAGTGTGGGTGGATGGATCTCAGCGTAGAGAGCCATTTTAGTCTCTTTACACCTGTAAGTCACAGCAGAGGGGGTAGATGAGCAAACTTCTTGTTTTATTGTTTTGTTGTGTTTTGTTTTTCTTTTGTTTTGTTCTTCAATCATCTTGTGACCTCCTTAGATTTATCCTGGGACACCTTGTCAGGCCCAAGGATGTATTAAGAGAGCTGGAAACACTGTTCATTTGCTCAGTGGCACATGAAGCCAAAAAAGCTAAATTTCCATTGTATGAAATTACCCAGATTTTCCACCTTGTGGGGCCCATAGACCAAGAGCAGTAGAGACTTATGGAGGCTGAGCACGGCCGGGTGAGTAACTTCAGTCAGCCCAGCAGCCTACTTTTGGTTTAGCGCTCTGCTAACTTGATTAAAATAATTTAATCATAGTCTCTTCTAGACTTTTAAAATGTTATCGGACTGTCTGAATCAAACCTTGATAGTGAAATGTGTCATTTTGCAGGTGTTGCAATACTCAAAAAAAGAATCCATTGATTTACAGACATCTTTTGTCAGTATCAGTCTGTGCAGAAATGGCATCACGTGATGGACTTGGTCGTTGTAATTCCACTTTTGGCCACTGTGTAAAATTGCCTTCGGAGCCTGGCACTGTTCCTGAGGGCTTGTTCAAGACCCACAAACTGGGAACCGGTCAGTGTTGCCAACTCTTTTCCAAAGAAAGTAGCTGTCACTAGCTCCCAAAGTTGCAAAAAGTCGCCGGATGATGTGATACACTCATTTCATTAGCTCAGACACAAACGTTATTATTTGTTTATTTGTACAGACCTGAACACACCATAGTGTTGTGAAATAGATCCTAACTTGACTTACATGCCAAACCAGTTCCTCTGTGTACACTGGAGTCTGTGGGAGAACTCAAAGCAGTGCATCTTCAGCAGGTTGAAGAAGGTGTATCCCACTACGTCAGCTATGCTGTCGTTGGCCTCCATCAGACAGTTACGAAACCTGCAACACGAATCATTTCGGTTATGAAAGCAGCAAAGAAAACATGATGAATGAGTTCATGTGGACTGGATGTTATTAGGTGAAAGTTCAAACTCCCTACTTGTTGTCACAGTCACAGTGAGACATGGTGAAGATGTTGCTGTTGAAGACGCCAAACTCGGAGTGAAAGGACAGGATGGTGTGTTTGCACTGGTCGTGTTCACGGCAGCAGCCGTCAGTGTCTGTAAAAACTCCTGCAAGAGGTGACAGGGACACAGTGAGGATCAGTTACATTATTATCATAATTATAATTATTATCATCACCAAAACTGATCACAATTTAATTCCAGAAAAAAAAAACAGTGGCTTTAAGTGACATCGCTTAAGTAACGTGAATTTCCCAAATGTGGGATCAATAAAGTTATTATTATCTTATCTTAACATCGATGTGCCTGGCTCTAGCTGCATTATGGGAAATGTAGGACCCAGTGTTTCGGGGCTAAAATTTAATTTAATATAATTCTATTTTATTTTATTTTATTTTATTTTATTTTATTTCATACTCTTTATTTGTCAAAATTATAGTCCCTTACAGCACCTGAGCTACATCTCATAGCAACAAAATAAAACCGGAAGTGTCAGTTTCTGTGATAGCTACTGTACGTCCCTCCCACCCCACGATCCCAACATCTCAGATAACATAAACAAGCAAACAAAATAATAATAAAATAGAAATAGCCATAATATATGTAATAATATTTTCATACATTCTTACACGCATACATTTTTGCAATATATAATAAAGAGGAGTAAAGTAAATAAAATGACTACGATGCTGCTTTGATTTTAGTTTATTTATTTAGTTTATTTATTTATTTATTTTCTCTTGCTCGACCCCCCCACTTAATGAAAAGGTCTAAGCTCAGCCCTGAATGTCCTCAAATCCTAGAAACACCCCTGCAGGCGGGCCCTACTGGGCAAAAAGCAAAGCAACAGTTATCAGTTAATAAAAGGATTAATTTAAAGAGTAGACCCAACCTACCCAAATCTTCATATGAAGGCGCCTTGTTGCCAGAGCCGCACCAGAGAGTCCCTGGCACAATGAACCCACGCTTCACGCGCTGATGGCTCCTGACCTCTGACCTCTCAGCGTGACCTTGCTGATCCTCAGCCTCGGTGTGACCACCGACGCTCCTCACCGCCCTCTTCCCTGCGCGCTCCCGGGGCTCCTCGACCCCTGGAGAGGCCACAGAGACGCACAGATCCTCTGCCTCCAACATGGAGTCCACATCGAGATATTCATCTGGATGATCGGAGAACTTGTGCGTGTGCTCGCGGCACAGAGAGAGATAGTTCTGGATCACTGCTGCGTCGTCGCTCCAGGCGCAGCTGAGCAGTGCGCGCTCCCCGGACCATGCGCTGTGGTAGAGCCGCAGGGATGGAGAGGCCTGCCGGGGGTCGCTCCAGAGGAAACTGTAGTGCACTTCTTTGTTAGGCAGAGCTTTAGTCCAGTTGCAGAGGGTCGAGGCTTGTGTCCAGCTCAGGAGTGATGATGTTAAAATGACAGTGAGAAGAGGAGCGATGTGCGTCATGGTGGCGCGTCGGAGAGAAGCGGCTGAATGAGAGAAGCTTTAGAGGCTGTTAGAGCTTAAATCCAAATTATGCCTCCACTCACTGACAGAGTGACACGCGCCAGGTCGGTTTTAAATGAGAAAGGGGGGAGGAGGAGGCACGCGGGGGTTTTTCCTGTGGATCTAAAATAAAGTCAACATCCAGATCAGGATCATGTGACCTGTCAGTTCAGTCAGACATCACTCCCCCTCCTCCTCCTCTGTGTGTGTCTGTGTGTGAGCGCTCACATCACTGAATGTGACCATGAGATATTGACTAACATACACACACACACACACACACACACACACACACACACACACACACACGTGCAGATGCCCTTAAATAGGTTATCAATCTGCAAATGTGACTGATATATTGATAAGTGACAGACGCGCCCTGAGTACACACAGTAAATACACACTTCAATGAAATGTGGCACAATTTTTATTGACTGATTACTGTGATGTGAGACTTCCTTGTCCCGTTGCTTTTGCTGTCAGTAGTTTATTCTCTTAATAAGGATGAAGACATATTACAGTTCACTGTATAGACCCCAGTTCGCTCACTCAACTTTTTGGGGGGGAAACAGCTTGTACTCAAAACTTTTAGTTTTGTAACACAGTAACATAAAAGTTTCGATTTCACCAGACACAAAATAAATGTGTCACATGACGTCTGACAGGAAATTTATGTCAATTTAACATAAGTTTTCTTTTTATTGTTTGAGCATTTCATTCTGGGTCGTGGTGGTAGGATTACAGGGTATCTGTGTCAATGCTACCTGTATGACCAAAGAGAGAGCTGCCTCCACACACTCAACATGAAGTCAAACACGTTCTCGGTGGGTGTTGTTCCTCCGCCAGGGTTGTCCCTGTTCACCGATCCTGTTTGTGTTATTCATGGACAGGATCTCGAGGTGCAGCCGGGGAGAGAAAGGGGTCCAGTTTGATGATCTCAGAAGTGCATCTCTTTGCAGATGATGTGGTTCTGTTGGCTTCATCACATCATGACCTCCAGTTTGCACTGCAGGGGTAAAAAGCAGTCGGGATGAGAGTCAGCACCTCCAAATCTGAGGCCGTGGTTCTCTGCCAAAAGCTGGTGGATTGGACTTCAGTTATCTCAGGGTCTAGTTCATGAGTGAGGGCAGAATGGAGCGTGAGATGGATTGGCGGTTTGGTGCAGCCTCTGCAGTGATGTGGGTGCTGCATCGGATGGATGTGGTGAACAGGGAGCTGAGACGAAAGGGGAAGCTTTTGCAATGGTGACTGAAAAAATGATACAATCGGCTGAAATGAGTTTCCTCTGCAGGGTGTCTGGGCTCAGCCTTAGAGATGGGGGAGAAGCTCGGACATTTGGAGGGAGCTCAGAGTAGAGCCGCTGCTCCTTCACACTGAACGGGATCCCTTTAAAATTAGAAGAGTGTTATTAGAAAATCATCAAGAACAATAAAAAATATCACAGAAAATACAGATATTATTTAGTCTAATTTATAGCACAGTTTCTTTTTTTGTTATAATTATTTTTTACTTTTATTTGCTTCTTTTTTCAGGTAATTTTCTTTCTTTTTTTCACATTTCTTTGTTGCTTATTTTTTAGGTAATGTTCTCATTTGTTAGGTTTTTTCCTTTGTGTCTTTTAATTTTATCTTATTTTTGCTTGTTTTCAGGTAATTTACCTGTTTGTTTTTGTCTTGTTTCATTTTTTACTTTTCTTTTTTTGGCTTGTTTTTGAGTAAATTCTTAGTCAATAATGTTACTTCTTATAACATGTGAATAACTTGCTATTTTTCGGCCCATTTATTAAGTATCTCATTGTCGTCTTCCCATGTTTTGAAAAAAAAAAATCAAGTTTGCTCAGGTTTCAAAAGGTTAAGGGAGCGATCACACCGAGATGAAATGCTAGAAACGCGTAAAAAAAAAAACCCCTCTGTAATAAGTAAAAGTTCTGCATTTAAAATGTTAAAAGTGTAGAAGTATTAGCAACAAACAGTGCGTAAAGTATCAAAAGTAACGCCATGTGACATGAGTCAAGTGCGGCCCCTCGCACACACTGTATGTCATAGCCCCATTTATGTGTTTGAAAGAGTCTGAAGAAGAGGAAGAGAACGTAGACGCAGCCATAGCCAACTTGGCACACCAATTTTGCAACAAGAGCTCAAAGTATATGCATTAGCATCTGCTAGCATTTAGCAGTGTAGCGCTGATCGATGCATGCTGCATTTCTATTGGTTGGTTAGTAGACGTAGGTGGTAACAGCAGCCACACAGTGAGATGGCCACATTCCCGACACTGTCAATTTTATCTCAGGCTGTCTTTGATGACAAGAACGTGAGAGCGGCCATCTTTGAACCTCTGACTGTGTGACGTAGGACACTGTTTTAGAGCCACCACCAAAGATATCGCCACGTTTCTGTCACATAGGTCGTCTTTTGTCTGTGGCAGCCCAAAATCACACAGTGCGTACTGGGCTTAAGAGGCACAATGAGACACCCAGGGATCCTCTTCAGTTATGTTAACTGTGGTAGCACAATTCTGGAATCTGGCTGCAATCAGCTCTGCTGCTACTGGCTTTTATATTTCTTACTCAGTCACAGAGTTGATGCCGGGGAGCCCAGGGTTCAGCTGCAGGCGTGCAGGAAAGGGTCCACACCTGAACTCATCAAGTTCATCAAGCCAGTCCCCTCCTCCGTCCTGCTCCTCCTCCCTCCTGCTCCTCCTCCGTCCTGCTCCTCCTCCATTAGTATTAGTTCCTCCTGCAGGATCACAGTAAGTTTGCAACAAGGCACTTATAAATTCTCCCTTCAATAATAACCTCTGACGCATTAACCTGCTTGCATAAAGGATGCCTAAAGCCGCTCCATGAGAAGGAGATTGGGCGTCACTGGTTCAGACAGGCAAAGCGACGGCAGAGAGGTGACTACTATTTTCAACTACCTTAACTAACACTATAACATTTTAGAAACCCTGTCTTTCTGTCTACCTGTCTATCCTCTAACAATCTGGCAGGTGAAGTGATAAACTTTGATCATTTCATTACAATGCATTGTTCTGCTGGAAAACCTTTGGTCCTGGTCTTCATGTGGCTGCCACTTGACATGCTCCACCCACTCAAACACAGCTGAATACCAAGTACCTCCCCTCATGGCAGCAGCACTGATGGCAGTGCCGCTCCAGAAGGACAAAGCACAATGCCACAACACAAAATTGCTCAGGAACTTGACAAAGTGCTCAAGGCGTTGACCTGGCCTCCACATTCCCCAGATCCCTCACTGGTCGTGCCTCTGTGGGAGGTGTTGGTTCCCCACCTCACAATCAGCAGGACTCAAAGAATCCACTGGCGATGCCTCAGTGTCAGACACCACTGGACCACAGACTGGTGAAGGGAATAACATTGATCATCATATTACAATGCAGTGTTCTGCTGGTAAAGTTTGGGTCCTGGCATCCATGTGGACGTCACTTCAACGGCACTCCCTGATGGCACTGGTCAAGAGGTCAAGGTATCAACCAAGCATCCAAATTCCCCAGATCCAAATCTGATTGACCTTCTGTGATATGTGCTGGTATCTCAGATGTACCCCTAATTCACGGTGGGGCCTCTTTGGGTCGAACTTGGCTCTGACCTGTCTAGGCGTGGACTCAGGACCTCTGGGGTCGTCCAGTGGTGTCTGACACTGGGAAGTTCACAGCAGATTCTTTGAGTGCTGTTGGTCATGAGGTGGGGTACCAGCACGTCCCACAGAGGCTCCATAAGATTGAGATCTGGGGAATTTGGACCATTTCTAAACAGTGTTTGCGACATGGCATGGTGCATCGGCCTGCTGGAGGGGCACTGCCATGGGGGGTACTTGATCTGCAACGGTGTTTGGGTGGGCAGTGCATGTAAAGTGGTACCTATGAAGACCAGGACCAAAGGTTTCCCAGCAGAATATTGCACTGTAATGAAATTATCAAAGTTAATCACTTCACCTCTCAGTAGTTAGAACTTGTTAATGTAGATTTACTGAATTTGTTTGAGAGTAAAGATGATATTTATCGCTTCTTTTTTTTATCTGTTTATTTTTCTATCAGAAAATGACTTTCATCGCTCTGTAAATGAATGTTGAAGTCACGTTTCTTCAGATAGATGCTTCCTCCCTGAAGGTAAACATCATACCTTTATGATGTGTTGTCTTCACTGACAGTAAGGCGTGGGTGACAGTAAACACAGGGAGGAGACACAAGGAGACATGAAGGTCGTTTATCAGATTTGAAGCCAGGAGGATTTTGCTCCTTGAAAGGGCAGCTGCACCAGCTTTACAAATGATAGTTCCCAGATGTTGTGGAGTTGTACTGCACACGTGAAGGAAGTTAAAGCCCAAAGTGTCTCCAGAGGGAGCCGCACAAAGTCTGATACACTCCTCATGTGATGAGGTGCAAACATGTAGACTCTCACCCTGCTGCACGTTCAAAAGTAGGTTATTTCTGTTGTGCTTTATGTAGGTTGTAGGGTTAAGTCAGACCAGCTGCACATTTGTCTTGTCACGTATAAATCTTTCCCGTCAGTCCTCTCTTCTGATTTATCTTGCTACTGATAGGAAGAGAACAACCCTTGATTCCAAGAACGTTGGCACGCTGTGTAGAAAGTAAATAAAAACAGAATATAATGATTTGCAAATCCTTTGTGACCTACATTCAGTTGGAAGACGGGACATTAAATGTTTAAACTGATAAACTTTTTTCCAAAATATACACTCAGTCTGAGTTTGATGCCTTCAACAGGTTCCAGTAGAGTTTGGACAGAGGCATGTTTACCAACTTGTTACATCACCTTTTCTTTTGTCGGCACTCAGTAAGCGTTTGGGAAACTGCAGACATTATCTGCTGAAGTTTTGAAAGTGATATCCTGTTAAATTTATGCTTGATAAACAGCTTCAGTTGCTCAACAGTCCAGGGTCACCACTTCTGTATTTTGTACTTTTCAAATGGGAGACAGGTCTTGACCAGCGGGTTCTCATTCCCAGGTTGTCAAATACCGAGGCTTTGTCACACCTCTCTGCATCTCACAGCAACACACAAGGCACCCCTCAGTGTCTCTATGTGACGCGCAGCTGAAAAACACTGTGTTTAATATGAAACAGTCGCAGTTAGGTTTAAGCAACAAAACTACTTGGTTAGGTTTAGAACAAAGATCATGTTGTGGCTTAAGATACCTGACATCAGTGCACAATGACCACAATTTAACAGCATAATGTAACACTGACTTATGGTTTCACAAACTTAAGTCTCATGGATGAAAGTCTGGTTTTGTTCGACTCATCCACCTACAATTTTTCCCGCCCTGTGTAGACTCTCTCATTCTTTATTCTATTCCCAATTCTATTTCCACAGAAAGGTTTACATTGGAGTTATCTGAAAGCACTGTGCATCACATGAAAGCAAAACAATGGTCTTTTGCTAGACATTTTTTCCTTATGTATACAACATGCTAACATTATTAGCACAAGCCTAAGACATTTTGCATTACTCAAACTAGCCTAGCGTACTTTCCTCTGTGAAGCCAAGATCAACAGCAACATTTAACAAAGGTCCCAAAATTCTGCTCCTTGCAACTCACAAGGTTCTGTGACAGCAGTTCATTTATACTAGATATGTTTTCCCCACATATACAACATGCTAACATTATTAGCATAAGCCTATGTCATTTCCCATTGCCTAAATTAGCCGAGGAGCTAGTGTACTTTCCTCTGCTCATACAAAACCGGAAAAAAAGGCAACATTTAACTAAGCTAAAGTTACAAAATTCAGCTCTTTATAACTCACAAGGTTCACTGACAGAACAGTTGTCTTAAACTAGACATATTTTCCCCACATATACAACATGCTAGCATTATTAGCATAAGCCTATGACATTTCCCATTGCATAAATTAGCCTAGTGGCTAATGGACTTTCCCTCTATTCACAACAAGCCAGGTTAAATCAAACTTAAAATGTTATTTTTGTGGAGGCTTTATTGTCTTCACAATTTAATGTTTCTTATCTGTGAAACTGAAGTAAATAAATGTTTCCACTGAGGGAAATGGTTTCAGCCTACAAAAATGAACAGGGTCTACGTTGCTGTGACGTCCAGCAAGATGCACATCAGTCTACATTGTAGGCTGCAGGGGAGAATACACGTCCTGCACACCAAAGGCACAGTGTCCATTAAACACAGAAGTATTGAAAGAGTTTTTTATTCTTAAGAGGTTTTCTGGTTAACTAAAGTTTAAATAAATAAATAAAATCCCACTTCAAGTGAACATTGTAGGTAAACCTTAAGAAGAAGAACACTAAGGTTTTTTTTTTTTGGTTTTTTTTTTTACAATTGATTTTATTTTAGAGTATCCTTAACTATGAGTTTAAGGACAATCTTAACCTAAGGTGTTTCATGCAACTGGCCACAGGAGTTTTTGTTTTTTTTTAATATTCCACAACTTTCCCAGTCAAGAGAACATTACATTAAATATTTTGTCTTTGTTCTGAATTCATCTGAATGTAGGTCAGAAAAATATTTGCATATCATTTCATTCTGTTTATATTTTTTTCCACAGTTTCCCAACTTTTTAGGAACCAGGTTGCAGACTACACGTTTGTCTCAGCTCAGGATTCAAGGACAGACTCTTCAGAGTGTAACGAGTCTGTAAACTTTTACCCACTTGGACTGAAGACAAGTTTTATCAAGAGAAGTCAAAGTTCACAGAATTCTCAGCTGCGTGTCTCTGCGAGCTGATTGGTTCAAACCTCACCTGATTGAGACAAAGTTTTCTGCCACATGTCACGGTGCATATCAAAGAAGCACAGGAGCACAGGAAGTGCCAAGTGTCTTTATTAGCCACGTGTCTGCTACAGTATGACATGCATCAATATGAATACAGAGCAAAATATTCATCATGTCGCTCAAGACACTTGTGCAGATCTCATTTATGTTCATCTATTAAATATATCTCTGGAGGGATATTTCATGGACTTTCTGGACGTGTGATAACATGGTTGCATGACTGAGTTTGTTCTTCATCATAAAACATCATGCAGAAGCATTTTGGGCATTTGGATTTCTCCAGTAGACAGCTCACACATGCACAGGTGATAATGAGACCAACAAAAGCAAATGCATTTCACATCAACAACAAAAAAAAGTGAGTTTGTTCACATCATTTTTGGAGCCAAATATCTTTAAATGTCCCATCTAATATTTAACATATGCATGTTCCACAATAACACAAGTGGTTCGAATGTTATGATGACGCAAGCACTCGGAACAACATGGTCACATAGAACAGCTGATAACACATGATATGATCCCATATGACAGGAGCACAGATCAACACGAGGACAACAGGTCAGAGGCAGAGCAGTGGGATTCCCCTTTGTTGGGTCTGAGGTTGGAGGCTTGATCACAGGCGTCTTTTCTTCTCTGTTCAATCATTACTGCATGTTAGGTAAGATTTATTAATTATATGATGCAGTTTATGATCTGATAACAGCAGAAATGGTTTTGTTTAGAGGCTGCTTCATATTAAAAAGAGTCCCGAGGTCAACATCCATGTTGGTCACCTGAAAACTGTTGGAAATGTAGCCTGCACGTTGGGGACATAAAGCAAGAGGACAACATCCGTCTACCTGTGCTCACTAAAGACGATATTCTACAAGGAGAACAATAGAGAGAGAAACTGCACAGAACGGGTGGAGGACGATTTAATCCTCAAACTGAGCAGTGTTGTCGTTAAGCAGAACATGCCAGCGCTCGATCTTCTTGTCTTTGTTCTTCAGGCATTCGTACCAGTGCTTCAAACACTCTCCTTTAGCCTGGATGCCCAGCTGACATCCTCCTGAAGGCGGAGACAGAAGGGAGCATTAATGTGTCTGTTTTATCACGTGCTTCTGCGTGAACACAAGCAAACAGCCGAGACACATCACACCTGTGTCTATCATGAGTCTCCTGCTGACCACTAGTGTCCAGATTTGGTTACTGCCTATGTCACTGATGCTAATAGGTCAAAGGGCCCCACACGCGGTAATTATGACCACACTTTGCTAGCTGCTTGCTAGTCATGTTAGCAGGCTAGTTATTACAGGTGGAGATATCGATACCAGCACAATCCAACATTCCACAGGGCGAAACAATGGACGGTCATGACACTGGTTGTAAAATGGTCACATTATAGAGCATTAGCACACTGTCGCACTGATGACATAGTCTTGCGTGAAGTTCTCATGACCTGTGTGTATGTTTACTCTCCTAAACCTAACCTATGTATATATACTTTTATAAACATAACCTACGTTACTTCACTTTCCTAAACCTAATCTACATAACTTAAGTTTAGTATGTGACATGACAAAGTTCAACCATGTTTCTTTCCCTAAACGTTACCTACATAACTTTACTTACTTACTTACTTACTTACTTTTCTAAACCTAACCTACGTAACTTTTAGCAAGTAAATAACATGACAACATGTATTTTTTAGATATCATACAAACGGTTGTATCAGGATACAGTACTTTGAGTCCACCTTTGTCACTGTCCACTTGTGACACCAAAGACACGTGTTAAAACCAGGTTATAACAGGCCCTAAGAGTCCACATATGTGCTAGCAAATCTGAGAGGCTGTATTTAGGCTAATGTCAACTTGCTGACATATTGATGTTTCGCAGGTTTACTTTCCATGTTCACCATTTCAGTTTAGTGTGTCAGCATGCTGACATTTTCTATCGAGTAGGCTTACAACCCAGGCTAACGGGAGCGTCATTAGTTTTGCTGATGGTTCATCATAAACCAAAGATAAAAAGTCAAAGGATCATCAAAGTTATGAAAATTCCCCCCAGTGTGAATATTTTTACCAAATTTCAAGGCATTCCATTCAATAGCTGTTGAGATATTTCAGTCTGGACCAAAGTGGCGGACCGACTGACCAGCAGACATTTTCATCCCCAGAGCCCCCAGCATGGCTAAAAATGACAAATAGGATGAATGAGGAAATGTTTCGCAAGATAATATCCACACTGACTCACCAATGAAATCATTAGATTTCCCCATGTCGTAGTCCCAGACAGAGATGTCGAGGGTTTTCTTGGCTAGCTCACCGTGTTTTATTTCATAACCGAACTCCTGCAACACAGTAAAGAAACATGACATGTCATTATGAAATGGTTAAGTTCACAGTATGTGCAGACAGACAGCAGCAGTTCAGACAGAACTGACCTCGTTAAACTCTGGATTCAGAGTCTTCTTTTTTATCTGTGTCTTGTTTTTAGCTTTCTTCCCCATATCTGGCTTCAGACATCTGCAGCACAAGAGAAACATCATTGTTTTATTATTAAACTTTTTAATTAATTAAACACATGTATCACTGAGCTGAGAGTTAAATGAGAAGATTGATACCATTCTCAAATTTGTCCATTAAACATGAGGCTACAGCCAGGAGACAGTTAGCTTAGCTTAGCATTAACACTGGGAAACAGCTAGCTGACCTTTGACCTTTTGACCTTCATTATTTTATCCTGTTAGACATTTGTGTCGAGTTTTGTCATAATAAGCAAATGAATTCTTGAGTTATGGCCAAAAACGTATTTTGTGAGGTCACAGTGACCTTGACCTTTGACCATTAAATTCTAAGCAGTTCATCATTGAGTCCATATAAATCTCTGTGTGTCATTTGAAAAAAAAATGCATAAAGGTGATCCTGAGATATTGTGTTCACAAGAATGGGACAGATGAGGTCACCATGACCTTGACCTTTGACCACTAAATTCTAATCAGTTCATTGTGAAATCTAAGTGGATATTTGTGTCAAATTTGAAGAAATTAACCTCACAAAAATGAGATGGATGCAAGGTCACAGTAACCTTGACCTTTGACCACCAAAATCTCATCAATTCATCACCTAATTCTGGTTCAAAAAAAAATAAGTAAGTGGATTTTTGTGTCAAATCTGAAAAAAAAAATCCTTCAGGTTGATCTTGAGATATTGTGTTCACAAGAATGAGGCAGACAGGGTCACAGTGACCTTGACCTTTGAGTGATGACCACTAAAATCAAATTCATTCATTAATAATGTTGAAATTCCCTCTAGTCGTTCTTGAGATACAGTGTTCATGAGAATGGGACGGATACATAGAGCCACAGCTATCGCAGCCATGAATCATAGCCTGCAGTAATTTGCTTTTTAATTTTTTGTTTTGTTTTGTATGTGTGAAACAAATGTGAGCTTTCAACAGAGTTTAGGACACGATGGGACGTGTTGTCAGGGGACAGAGGAAAGGTGCGGGCTTCGTGTTCAAAGCGGAGGTTTCCAGTCTTTATGCTAAGCTAAACTAACCGGCTGTAGCTTCATATTTCATGTACAGACATGAGAGACTATTCCTTCAACCATGTTCAGGTTAGGTGCATACACTTTGACGAATGGGTCGGAGTATCCGTTGGAGTCCATGGCAGCCAGGTGAGCACAGCGGACGACGCCCACGATCAGACGACCCTGCTGACTGTTGTACAACAGTGACACCAGGATACGACCCCTCTCCTCTGAGTCCTCACCTTCGTTCAGCTGCACACACACACACACACACACACACACACACACACACACACGCATATATACATATACACAAGTAACAGAGAGCACAAAGTAACAGGACTTCATTTCAGAGATCTGAATGCGTCTTTGCCTCCTGCACATATCTGAAGGGATTATACAGTGATTATCATAATATCTACTAATGGAGGATAATGTACTTGCTTAAGTACAAATTATCTCCATCTATAGTATTACGCAATAAGCTTAACTCCATTTACATTGACATTTTGTACATTACACTGCCAAAAAGACTGAAAAAAACATTAGTCCGTCTTTAAACACTGTCTGACTTCCCTCTGCAGTCTGTGGCTCTAATGAAGATGCTTTTTCTTTAATGAGTCATGAACACGGACGGATTACTGAGCAGGTCTAATGGGCACAGGCCCAGGGGCCTGAAGTGCCAGAGGCGCCGTGGCATTCACCTGCAAAATGGCTCTAAAATAAGCAAGAATCAAAATGAATTTAGAGAGAAATGTAAGGACTACAAATAGGTCAAGTGAACGGCAAATTTAGAAAAAAATAATAATACAGCTGGTATCTGTTGGAAACCAAAACAATACATGCACTCTCTTTTCCCGCAAATATAAAATCTGGAATCATCACCTTGTGAAAGTCACTGGTACTATTTTTATACACTGCTGTGTCACTGCAAAGTGAGTTCCCATCATGAGCGACCTTATGAACGTAAGCTGAGAGCGGAAACAGTGAATATTTTAATGATATTGATGAAGAAATTTAATGTGGATCGATGACGTCCGGCTGATACCCAGTCTGCTTAATAAGGTCAGTTTCAGATAGATGCAGCTGTGGCACAGACGATGAGACATACCAGGCTTTGGACACACACACACACACACACACACACACACACACACACACACACACACACACACATAGTACATACAGATATATTCATTGTTGGTTTTGGTCTTTTTGTGGGTTTATTGACCATAAGATTAATTTAGATTATCACCAGCTGTTCTCTCCTCACACTTTTACTCTCTTACATCTACACAAACTAATTTGAATTCTTTGACTACAGCAGAAAAGTCCAACACTATCCAACACACAGTACTCTGAGATCCATGTGAGGTCTTACATCATCCTCATAGAGCGCCATGCCCCGGGCCGGTCCTCCCACAGCCTTCTTCACCTATACAGAGAGTAAACCAGTGGTTAGCATCATCATCATCATCATCTTCATCGTCACCACTAGCTTTGCTTTCATTAGTCTCTGTACACACTAACAGCTCATTTCCACCAGATCTGGTGATAGAGAGACATTTCGTATGGAGAGCAGGGAACCAGTCACGCAGCAGTCATGGTGGGAGTGTTCTTGTGAGTTTAAAGAGGTTGTGGCGCATTCACCGTCTGTATTTGCATAAAGTAGACTGGATTTAATTTCACGCGAATGAGTCCGTTGAGCACAATGAAACGTGGACCATGCTGTAAGACTTGGTGATGTCAGTCTATAGTAAATAAGATTCAGCATGGTACTGCAAAACACACAGGAAAACTTTCTTAATGCTATATCCATTCACAGTTCCTTCTCTATCAGCTGACTGTGGGCGTCACTCTCCTGGTTAGCGAGTCAAACTTTGCCACAGTCTCCTTCAGCCATTCATTATGCTGCTGCCAAAATTGAAACGTATTCTGCTCCTGTCAGTCGTCACTTTATGCGGCATTGCCGTGGCCTCCTCCACCCCGTTCACCTCCAGCCACCTTATCCAGAGCCCAGGACGAGCTCATCAGAGCCCACTACTCTTCACATCCAGGTCTTTACCACCTCTTGGTAGAGACACATCACAATGGGGTCTAATCACCAAAGACTTTTCACAGTTCTCGTCTTTATGTGCACAGGTACATAAATATTCTTGTCTCTTCTGATTGAAATTATTGTGGTGGATTGTTTCGACAGAATAACAAAGTTTGTGAGCAGGCCGCAGAGAACCAGGGACTGCCCAGCTGGCAACACATTCACCCAAACAAGTGCATCCCATGATAGTTCACGTCACCAGTGGGAGGCCCATCAAGCAGCCAGTTAAGTCAAACAGAGTGTCTCCAAACGTCCTCACCAGATCTGATGGAAATTAACTGCATTTGCAATGATTCAAAACAACTTAGAGACAATGAAAAGGTGATGAAGAAGAGAAACAGTTTGGGATGTACGCTCATCTAACACCACCTTAGCTTAGCTTCGCATAAAGACAGGAAACAGGGGGAAACAACACAGCTAGATTACACTAAGTCCCCCTAAATACTCCACACTGAACCTTTAACAGTCTGAGATGTGAGTGTCGTCCTCGGGCTCACCGGGATCACTCGCTCTAAACAAACACTGAAGGTCTTCTTCTGGTCAAACTTCAGTTTCTTCAGAGCGACTCGCGTCTCTCCGATGAATTCATTGTGTCCAAACTTGTCCTCGTCGCTCACTGAAAGCCTGAAGACACACGGTGTACAGTACATTTACTCGAGTACTGACGTACAAATCTGAGTATTTCCTTCTCACGCTACTTCCTACAGTCTACTCCTCTACTGAACATCTCAGAGGTAAATACTGTACTTTGACTTGGTGGGAGGAAGGTTAAGGTTGCTCTTACCGGAGGGTTTTTCGTGACATTTCATCGTCAGTGATGCCGTGATACACCAGAGTCTCGTTCCAGACAGGATTCAGAGTGGCTTTCAGTGTTTTGGTGCGAAGCTTGTTGGACTGAGAAAAGAAAATGACATAAAAAACTGATAACGACATCAGAGCTGCACAGCTTATTTTAAATCAACACCTTTTAGTTATATTAACATTATCGTACCTTACTGGCTCCAGGTAAGAGGTGCAGCTTCACATACGGGTCAGCGAGTCCGTTCGAGTCCATCGGCTTCAAACCCTGAGACACACACAATTAAAACAATTTATCCACTGTAATACAGGCTACATCACATAAGCACAAGTTTAAATGAAGCTCAGCGTCAGTTCAGTCAGGAAGACGGCAAAATTTTAAATCTGCTCTCTCCTGTGCTGCTGTCAGCCATCATTTCAGGCAGAATTGGTGCACCCGCCTCCACCCTGTTCACCTCCAGCCATCACAGAGTCCAGGATGAGCTCACCAAAAACTCCTCTTCACATCCAGATCTTCATCTCATCTCATCCTCATCACCTCTACACCCCAAAAAGGGTTCCCTTTTTTACAATGGATTCATCACATTCTCAATGGGTCTAATCGCCAAAGACGTTTCATATTTTTTTACTCCTGTGCACAAGTAATAAATATTCTTTTCACTTAAAAAAAATAGTCTCTCCTCGAGTGAACTAACTTAGTTGTAACTGGCCAGTGAGTCATTAGCTTCCAGGTGCACACAGAGAGGGCCGGTACAAAGACAGACTTTAACACCCTGATCAGGAGCAGCACTCCTAAATTTAGTGCTTTCCAATAAATCATGGGACCTACAGTTCATTTTTGACCACCTGCTCCCACCAAATTAAACTCTGTCCACACTCAGTAGATTTGTGTCTGCAAGCAGCTCTCTAGGGCGTTGTATACAACATTTTCAGGCTGGCGTAGAGGTGCATGCCCAAAAGAAAAGTCCACATTTCTGGTCGGAAGGAGAAACACACTTACTTTTAAACTTTCTAAAAGACTTGGACATTAACAAGTTTTTGGATATGTACAAATTTTAAAGCGTTGACTTTTGCAAGAAAGAGGGAAGCTGTGTTCACACAGTTCAACAAGTCCCCTGCTTTTTGTCGTTAATCTTAGTATGCACGGCTGCATGGAATATATATTTTCATTAGCCATGTAAAAATTCTGGAGCCTATCCCAGCTGACATTGGGAGAGGCCAATATGTCTAAAACTGGGCACCTCAGATCAACTCGCCAATCCGGCTCTGTGTCTAAATGCTTGCAGCTTGCCGGAAAAACGGCCCAACATTCGCCAAAAATCTGTCAGTGTAAAAGGGGCTACAGAGACAGACAACCATTCACACTCACATTCACACCTACGGACAATTTAGAGTCACCAATTAACCTGCATGTCTTTGGACTGTGGGAGGAAGCTGGAGGAAACTTTGCACAGAGGGGCTCCCCCACTCTGGGTTCAAACCAGGAGCCCTCTTGCTTTGAGGTGACATTGCTAACCACTGCACCACCGTGTCGTCCCCATGTAAACATCTTATTAGGAATATTGTCTTTTTCGGATTAAGGGCAACAACCTGAATATGTTGTGCACGTAAACGTCTTTGTTTGCAAAGGTTTCTAGAAATCTAATTTACCTTTACTGGATAAAGCTTGTTTTGTCTTGTCTTGTCTAATCCTGTCACATCCTGCCTTGTCTTTCCTCGTCTTGTCGTATCTTGTCTCATCTTGTTTCATCTCGTGTCATGTGTGTAAACGCGTTTACCTTGGCTTTAACGATGCAGCAGTGCAGGGTGTGGTTCTCCTGCTCGTAGAGGAGACTGAACTCCAGACATCCCAGAGTGGCTGCAGGAATAAAAACACAGGAACACGTTAGAGGAACTTATTTCCCTGGAAGGCAAATAAAACATTGATTTGTGACTCTTCGTCGCTCGTCTGGCCACTTCTCTCACAGCTGCAGGAAGATTTATTTTACTCAAAGTTATAAAAATTAGTGGAACATCTGGGGCTGGTTAAGACAGCGTCACGTTCATAGAGGTTTGGTTTGAGAGGTAAAACCAGCCTTACTGGCGTCATCTGAGTCGTAGTCGTTGTCCTCAACCTCTGTCCGATCAGGTGGAGGTCGTGAGGGGGCGGGGTTGTTGACCGGTGGGTTAACAGGTGGATTCACTCTGGTCGCAGGAACATGTGATGAGATGGAGCTGGAGACAACAGCTTGTCTTTTTAGCTCCACAGCTGGAGGGGCCGCGGTTGCTTCCACATCTGCGGCAGGAGCTGGTGACATTAGCGTCAGAGATTAATCAAGTCTGAAACATCTTTTTATATGTTGCTATAAATGTCTCGAACGCAGCCCGGCTCCTGTTTATTCTTAGAAGGAGCAGCGGTGTTTTACCTGAGGAGGGGGCGACCTGCTGTGCGTTTGCTCGAGGTGGTTTGGAGGCTAACACATGTCTCTCAGTCTTCATTACAGCTGCTGGACAGGACTGACTCTCATTATAGCTGTCAGCTGTTGTTGTTGCTGTCTGCTCCCATTGTTCTGATGCACGCGACGGCTGCTGCTGCTGCTGCTGCTGCGGTTCTGAGGAGACAAAATAAGAATATCACTGCCACACAACAGACACTATCAGTGCTGCTGCTACAGGCACAGCAGTGGTGGAAGACGTACGCAGAACTTTTAGTAAACGCAGATATAACACAGTGTAAAAAAATACTCCTGCGTTCAAAATCTTAAAGATGTACTCTGCAGAATGTTCTGAAAAAATAACGTCTAGACTCTTACAGCAGTGATCGCTCTCAACCATCACTCCTGACCCACTCTCAGTGAATCTAGTGTTGGCTTTTACTTTCACGTTGCTGGCGAAAGTGTACAAACAGTAACTGAATATCCTGCACCCTTATCTCTATCTGTATAAACTACCATGTTCCTGATGATGTGTTGTAGGGTCCTGTGATCCATTGTGGCCTCCTGCACCAGAACTGTCCTCAGTGCTGGACTGTCGAGGTCTGGACAGAGGGAGGGGGGGCGGCCTGGTGGTCTTCCCTTGAAGAACCAAGCTCCTGAACGCTTCTGTACCTGCAGGGACACACAGGGGCCTCAGGTCAAAAGGTGAAACGAGGCGAAATTAGTAACTACTATAGGCCCGTTTCCACTGAAGAAGTTCCTGGTACTATTTGGGGGGCAGGAACTTTACAGGAACGTCCTCTCGCTCGGCCCTCTCAGCCGCCGTGTCTCCACTGAGAGGGCGGAGTAGGAGGAAGGTTCCTGTAAAGTTACTGGGCTGCGCGACCATTTTGAGCTGAGGTGGTTGCTGGGTTTCTGGCGTGTCTCTTCGTTTACATGGCGGTGGAAACTATGAACGAGCCCTCGTCTGCTGAGTTTTAAAAATGACAGTTATTTTGTCGCTTTCTGTTGACGTCACGTCCCGCCTTGAGTATATCCAAACAGCTTATGTGAATTTCGAGAGAAATTAATCGGTTAAGATCGGCTGCCTCTGGTGGCCAATAATGGAACTGCAGTTTGAGTTTGTTGAGTGGTAACGTCAAATTTGTGCGTTATGATTTAGCTGATATGTTGAAACTTTACATTTTAATGATGCAGAGGTTAAGGTGTGGTTATGTTGAGGCACAAAAACCACTCTGTTATTGTGTGGAAAAGATCGTGTCTGAGCTCAAGCTGTTCTCACAAATTTTTAATGTATTTTCCTACGAAAGGCAGTGCACCCAAATTTGTACATATTGCACGGATTTTGAAAAGCTGCAATCACATGACCAAGGCGCTGACAGCAGTTAACAAGGAGGCAGTCAAGAACACTTGAAAGGAAGCAAGTTGGGGCGGTGGATTGGTCACCGAAAACTGGAGTCGTGTGTTTGGATCTGTGTGAACTTTGAATCATCTTAAGGTACGCTCTCACCATGTGTCTCTTCCTAACCCTGACCACTGTATCTTTACATTAATCATGTAACTGTACGTTAAGGATGTAACGTCATTCATGGGCGCTAATTTGTAGGGATTCATACGAACTGTTGTGCATGCATCTGTCATAGGATATTATACTAATCTTTCTTTGAGAATATGTTGCTTAGCTTAAAATACCTGGTTCTTGGGGCACAATCCTCACTGGGAAAAAAACACCCACGTTTGGTGGCTGAAAAGAAGCTTTTATCAAGCAATGTCTTGGTTAAAACCATGTGCTTTTTGTGGTACTGTCCCTGCTGTAAAAACAACGACATTTGGTGGATAAAAAGCCGCTGGAAAAACAGCAAAGACTCGTTAAATCAGAAACAGTTATGTCGTTGGTGTCTAACAGTGGTCTGCAGCTTGGCAGGTGTCTCAACTAGGTGCAACACCAGCCCTTCCACCACCCAGTGACAAAAGTCAGCTCATATACTCTTTGGAAACGCTGATATGAAATGTATAAAACATATTTGTGGTTGGCAGACACGTACAATGCAACATTTCCTTGTGTCGACTGGGCTGTGAAAGACAGTTCAGACTTTATTATGTGTGAAATTGTGTGATTGTTTAAATATATTAAACATATGATGGACAGCTGATTTATTTGATTTTTTTTGTGTGTGTATGTGTGTTTGTGTTTGTTTGTGTGTGTGCTTGTCTCTTCACTCCTTGATTCTGTGGAGCAGACACTCGGCCACTTTGTGTTTTTGCAGCATTACAGTGTAGTTATTCTGCGTGTGAGTGACAGGAGAGAGCATTTATTTAAAGAGTCCGGGCTCCCCGAGGCTCAGACCTCAACAAACTGCAGCGCCATCATCAAAACAGCATTGTATAACTACATCAGTGAGAAAAACAGAAAGCAGACCTTATTCTTCATGTTTCATATTGATCAAAACACTGTCTGTATTTTTAAGAATTACAAAAGCAGTGAAATAAATATTTGGGGGGATATTGAGGGGGTATCAATGGGAGGTAATTTTCCAGGTCACTAGACAGTGAAATGCATTTCTCTGCTAAATGACAAGTCTAAAAGCTGGAAAATGGTTCATATCATGAGAAAAGCGTCTGTTCTGGTGGCAGCAGAATGACATAATTGCATAATTTGATTTTATCGGGCCCGCTCTGTTCTTCATCCTCCTCATCCTCTCACCTCTAGTTGTTCATTGCAGATTCTGCACAGCCACACAGGACTCGTCCTGCTGTTGCTCCAGATCCCACATTTGCTGCACATGTGCTGCAAAGAGGAAAAAACATACATAAGACCAGTAATGGAGGAAGTATTCAGATCCTTTACTGAGGTCAGAGTGCAAAAGAAAAATATCCTGTTCTAGTACATGACAGAGTAAATCAAAATGTATCTTCTGGACGTATAATCAGGAAAAGTATCATACAATTTTTTTTTTTTTTAATTATACATCTTTTTCACACTGTAAGGGTGATTCTTCAATCATATTGTAGAGGTGGGAGAAAAAGTTGATACAGCATTGTATTGCGCCAAGTATCGATCTCTTATTATATACATTATTAATCTTCGCAAAAAAATATTTCTCATACAACTTCTGGTACTAGAACAATAAAATCAGTTGCTTTTTGTGTCCACTAGATGGCGCTGATGTTTCCTTCCTGAGGTCAGCAGAGGTCTCAGTCAGTGACATTTGGCAGGAAGTTCATCCAAACAAAGATGGAGGCCATCGGCGCTGTTGGCGTTTACATCAAATGTCTGGACTTATTTTGGATTTTTCAACACAGAAGGAAAGGAGGACTTGGATGTGACAGATGTGATTTACAAGCAGTGTCATATGAGAATAAAATACTCTGGGAATACTACGAACATGAAGGCTCATCTCACACGTCACCATCCAGAGACAGTCAGTGTGTTTCATGCATGCAGTAGTCAAGCTAAGCTCATGGCTCGGCTAATCTGTCAAGTCACTTCTCGTCTTGTCTGAGTATACGATAGGCGGCACTGTGTCCTTTTTAATACAGTGCGTATTGATCTAGTTCCGGTTCATGTTCAGAAACTTTCTAAATAAATCCATGTTTCACGTTTTCCAACCATCCATAAACTTCAAAATGTTTAGCTCCTTTAGTTGTCGGAGCATGAATGTAGTTTACTCGTCTGTCCAGAAGTGCGTCTTCTGCTTCTCGGTCGCCATGGTGTTTGTTTTTAAGAGAGTTACTGCACTGCTGCTACATCATCTCCTCCTTCTTCTGGATGAAAGCCCACAAAAGAAAAAGTGGTGCATGCGCAGAACGCCAAGTCCGACTCCAGTCAGACTAAGTGGATACATGCAGCAGTAGTTCAATTTTAAATCAAATTATCTAGGCGTGTTAGTCGAGCTACAGATTGTCCAATTTCAGTCAGATTAAGCCAATAAGTTGATTTTCTCAAGATGCACGTAAACGTTCTGACTGTTAGCTTCTGACGGCCAAGCTCTGCTCTTATTACTGTCTTTTCCTTAAAAACTTATAAAATCGATTAATCTTTGTCTTCTTTGTGCAGCACTTTGTATCGGGCACTTTGATTGGATGTTTAACACTACAGGAAACAGTGATGTCACCACTTAAATAAGACATCAAATTACTCTCTCCATCACAGCTACACTCATAAATAAAACAGTAACAGTAAAAATGGAATCAAACATTTTCTAAAAATCTGATTTTTGCAGTCGAGCTCTAGATAAACCCACTCTGCAAAAAAATCAACCGACACTGGACGAACTTAGCTCGACAAAACTACCATCCAACTGTGAGAGAGCTTAGAAAATAACACCGTAGTCCATCACCTACAAGTTGTAATTTCATGTTTGGCCACTAAAATGGCTTCAGAGACAACAGTCCAGCACAGTGCCTGCAGGCGCTGCAACCAAGCCGCCGATCCATCTCACTCGTGAGCAAGACCCCGAGATACTTGAATTCCTTTGCTTGGGGCTCCTAACCCAGAGGAGGCAATCCACTGGTTTCCAGCAGAGAACCATGGCCTCATATTTGGAGGTGCTGACTCTCATCCCAAACACTTCACACTCAAACCGCCCCAGTGCATGCTGGGGGTCACAGTGTGATGAAGCCAACAGAAACACATCATCTGCAAAGAGCAGATCTCTGGCTGTGCCTTGAGATCCTGTCCATGAATATCACAAACAGAATCGATGATGAGGGACAACCCTGGCGGAGGCCAACACCCACATGTTTGACTTTGTATGCGGGCTCAGCTCTTACTTTGGTCACACAAGGACTGGATGGCTGACCTCCTTTGCTCTTTTGCTTGTTTGATGAGTTGGGAGTGAGACTGACAAGTGCTTCAAATTTGCACTTAACTAAACGGTACATTACAGTAAATGTACTTAGTTACAGTCCACAACTAAGACTTCTACAAGCACAGAGGAATGATCCTATTGCAGGTGCACAGAGCATATATATTTTTACAGTTCACATAGCATTAACCTCAGCTTAGTAACTGAAATAAACAAGGAGCAGAATGTGGAGCCTCAGACCAGGAGACACAGAGTGTGTGTCAGAACGAGTTAGCATACGGCCCACTGGGTGCTCATCGCCATAGGAAACCTCTCAGGAGCTCCACAACACTATAGAAAATATAGTAAACAGAAATCCTGGGATGTCCTCATGTCCTCTGGGGACTCTCTGCTGCGTGCACCGTCTTTACCGATTCTGTCCCTGTTCAAGCAGAAAGAATACAGAGATCCACCTACTTTATTACACTGCACACAGAGGACAGCTGTGGCCCCCTGTGGTCCAAAAGCCGTCCCACACAACAGACAGCGCGACTGTCCGTCACCACACGCCGTCTTCTTGATGTTATCCAGCCGGCTGGTGAGACGCCTGGGAGCACATGTAAATAAATGTGAGCACAGAACACAAACTTGGCACAGGTTTCACACTGGAAATCATTCAACTCAGCGAGCATCTCGGCACGGTCGACCGATGTGATTCTGTGCAACAGAGACAATAGTTTTCCATCTCACTCAATCCTCTCATGCTCCGTGGCCTCCATCATGGCCGCGCGAGCCAGTACACTGTTGATGATCTCCTTCTCCTCATCCGTGAGCTCCTCCCCTGGGGCGCCGCCAGACATGTTCATCGTCCACCCGATCCTGAACCCAAAACACACACACAGAAAGAGACACGCAGGGTGTAAGTGGCATGCAAAGAAGAACAGGGAGAAAAAAAACGCAGCTTGGACAACAAAGGCCGGGAACTCCAAAAAGTGCATCACTAAGGAGGGCGAGACACTAAAGTCTGAGGACAGGAGCACAGCTGGAAACATTTGGACGCTGACCTACTGCAGAAAGTGTCACACACAATTGCTCACAAGTGGGTTACATGATGACTTATTTTAATAATGCATAAACCCAAGTGATCAGCTGAAAGCACATGTCAGGCATTTTGGTCATGCGTCTAACGACCAGTCTGAGGCCCCGAAACACTAAACAACAAAAAGTTTCAAAGCAACAAACTTCAATATTTGAAGGTCCAGCGTGTAAGATTTAAGCGGGATGTAGCGTGCATTTATTGACATGCTCAGTCTAAGGTAACGAAAACACAACGATGCTTATTAGAAGTTGGAAAGCTAAAAGCCTTTATTGTCATCGTATTGTGCAGGACACAACGACATTTGGAGGGCCACTCCTGGTTGGTGCACAAGACACACTGCATATGATATTAAAAACATTAAGCACACTGCACATAAAATAAAAGAGGTGGCTATAAAAGTGCCAGAGTCAATAAATATAAAGTACCAGAGTCAGCAAATTGCCCGGTCCACAGTAGTTATTGCCGTGTAGAAATAAAATATAGTGAGAGTGTGTGTGTGAGAGAGAGAGAGAGTGCACTGTGGCTGTTCAATTTATATGTTGATTAAGAGTGTGAACGACCTTAGGAGAGAAACTGTTCATGAGTCTGGTGGTCTGAGTTTTTAATGAGCTGCAGCGCCGGCCTGAGGGCAGGGGGCCCAACAGGTTGACTGACTAGAAGTGTGTCGTGTATTCTCTGCAGAGACTCTGCCCTCTGCCTGGATGTTCTAATTTTCTGTGTTCAGGACATTTACGCCCAGAGAGCTCAGGTGAGGCCGGGGCTTCATGAAATGACCCTGAGCAGTGAGATTCTAGAGGCACAGCACCGAAACCCCCCCGCCAATATCAAACACATCGCCAAAACAGCCCTCTTTCATCTCCGAAATATCACCCGCCTTCATCCATCCCTCTCCTTTTCAGCTGCAGAGACTCATCCATGCAGTCATCACTTCCAGACTGGACGACTGCAACAGTCTCCTCTACGGTTCATCATCCAAAACTCTGCTGCTCGTCTTCTCACTCTCTCTCGCACACGTGACGGCATCAACCCCCGTCCTTCATAACCTCCACTGGCTCCCTCTCCCCCAGTGTATTCACTTCAAACTCCTCATCATCACCTATAACGCCCTCGACAACCTGACTCCTCCCACCTGTCTGAGCTCCTCCACCGCCACACTCCCTCCTGCAAACTCAGGAACAACAGAAATGTACAGTTTGCATAGCAATAGCAGGGCAAATTGACGTTGGTTGGGTTTAGGCAACAAAAGCACGTGGTTAGATTTAGGAAAAAAGAACAGAGTTTGGCTTTAAAATCTTACGGGACGCAAACCGGCCACGCAGCATGCTGACGTTAAATGACGCCTTTTTTCGTTGGTTTCTGACGCTGCCCTGTGTTGGATTTCGACGACTTCAGAGTAAGATCAGGCTCAATTATGCTTAACTTTAAACCGTAATGAATATGTTTATTTCTGCTGCAAAGTTGGTGTTTTAACATGGGGTCTGTGGGGATTAACTCACTTTTGGAGCCAGCCTCAAGTGATCATTAGAGGAACTGCAGTTTTTGGCACCACAGTGTTGGATGCCACCTGGCCACGATTCAGAGGGAATATACAGACTCAGTAAAACTTCTAGAAACCAGAGTCATCATTAGGAGAGTTTATTTTTCTCAAGCAAAGGAGACGTCATCGACCTTTTAGAAACTGCGTCTGCTTTTGATTGGAAGCTCAACTTCTTGTCGAACACGGTACCTAAATTCTTGTGATTATCCAATAGGTCAGTTACATTCCCCTTTATTTAAAATTTATTTAAAAGTGAACTGCAAAATCAGAGGATAAAAATTCCCTTTTTATTTCACATCATTTAGAAAGCAGTCGACATAAGTCATTCCCAAAATGTTCCTCTGTGTACTTGAAGTGTTGCTGGTTGTTTGGAAGCTTCGACACATCTGCCTTTAAGGTTTAAAATCACTTGTGGCCAACTGACAGAGCAGAGGCCAAATTTCCTGCCAGTGGAAATCAAACGCAGTCAGCTTGTGAACTGAGGCAAGTGTCGTTTTTTTCCTCAAATGTGTCTGTTTGGTATTTTTGTGTCTTCCCATGATATTGCTCGCAGAGTAGGCAGGAACACGGATGAGATGAGACAGTCATTGGAAATGTTTGGTATCAGAAACTTGAGCTCGGGGATACAGACAATCTCTTCTATCATCATGGCTTCATTTGGTGGATGTGCACAAACATTAAGTTTAAAATATTACAGCAAAAAAGGAGTGTTTTTACCTGCTTAATATTTGCACAAAAATCTTTGATGACAGACTTTCTTTAAACATCAAAGAGTAACTTTGCATGAGGCTCAAAAGCAACATTTTGCTGCCCTCTGATTTTAAGTTTTAAGTGTTTTGCAACAGGCAGCGACACGTCCCTGTCAGAAATTAAAACGTGAACTTGTCAGCGCAAAATAAAATCATGAAAGTGGCAGAGGAAATAAAAATTCACCAGAATGCAAGCAATTAAGAAGTTGTAGCTCAAAATTTCCTGGGTAGGACCCCAAACACCATGTTTCCTAAATCTGTTCCCCCCAATGTTGAAATAAAATGTTTTGCCCAGCATTGATGTCACTGTATACTGACATAGTAAACTTTTACATCACTGCAGCGAGGTGAGTTCAGTAAACACAAGATTTTCATCTGCTGTTAATTTTTTTTTTGTTTTATTGCAAGAAAATAAACAAATAAAATAAAAATATGTGCATGTGGTCATTGGCTAACTTTACATGCACACAACAATCATTATCAGAACACTGAGTAAGACAATAAATCAACTCAAGCCTTCTTTACAGGACTGCATAATCAAGACACCTTTCCATAACTCTTCTCCTTCTTCAGTTATGGTTTACAGCAAAGACTTTGTGCGACATTACCACAACATTCCCCTGTTTACAGTCCTGCTGTGTTTTTGATTGAGGTTATGAGAGATTGGTGGCTATATTTGTCGCATGCATAATTGTGAAGCACAGCCCCTCAGGCTACAGATTGGACCTGAATAGCTGCTCTGCTGCTTTGGGATTGTTTTAAGGATTTAATCTACCTGTGCACCTGCAGAGTCCGTGCACACCATGGAATGAGGCTGCACGTGCACAGGCACAGCTCACAAAATGCTACTATTAACACTTTCTAGTAGATTAGTACAGGGAATTACCTCTCTGTAATCATCACTGTTATTTAGATGTAAAAAGCACTGGAAGAACAGTGACAGGTCACTACAAAATATTCATGTTTGGTAGCTAAAAGTCCCCTGAAAAAATGTGGCAGGTTACTACAAAAGACCTGCGTTTGGTAACTAAAAAGCTGCTGGAAAAACAGCAACAAGTTACTACAAAAAAACCCTGTTTTAGTGCATAAAAAAACAGTGACAGGCTGCTACAAAACACCCATGTTTGGTACCTAAATATCTGCTGAAAAAAAGCAGCAGGTCAATACAAAAGACCTATGTTTGGTACCTAAAAAGTTGCTGGAAAACAGTGATGGGTCCGTACGAAACACCCACATTCAATGCCTAAAAGTGAGCTAGAATCACAGTTGGTTGCTACAAAACATCTATTTTTGGTGCCTAAAATCCGCTGGGAAAAATAAGCAGCAGGATGATACAAGCACCCGATTCAGTGCCTAAAAACTGCTGAAACAGCAACAGGTTGCTACAAACACCCATGTTTGGTGCTAAAAAGTTGCTGGAAAAAAGTGAAAGGGCCCTAAAAAAACAACATTTGGGACTTAAAAACACAACTGAAAAAACAGTGACAGGTTGCTACAAACACCTGTGCTCAGTGCTTAAAAAGCTGCTAAAAACAGTGACAACACACTAAAAAACACCCACATTTAATGCCTAAAAATCACCGGAAAAACAGTGACAGGTTGCTACAAAACACCCACGTTTGGACCCTAAAATCTGTTTGAAAGAACAGTGGCAGGTCGCTACAAAACACCCACATTTGGTGCCTGAAAAAACACTGAACAAAAAGTGACAGGTTGCTACAAAACACATACTTTTGGTGCCTAAAAATACGCTAAAAGAAAAAAGTGGCAGGTTACTACAAAAGACCTACATTAGGTACCTAAAAAGCTGATCAAAGCTAAAAATGAGAGTGAAATTATAACATCAATACTTGGGACTTAAAACCACAACTGGAAAAACAGTGACAGGTCGCTACAAAACACCCATGTTCAGTGCTTAGACTGCTGGAAAAACAGTGACAACACACTAAAAAATACCCACATTTAGTGCCTCAAAAACCACCGGAAAAACAGTGACAGGTCGCTAAAAAACACCCCCATTCGGTGTCTAAAATACTACTTGCAATACAGTGACAGGTTGTTACAAAACACCCACGTTTGGTGCCTAAAAAGCCACTAGTGACAGGTTGCTACAAAACACCCACGTTTGGTGCCTAAAAAGCCACTAGAAACACACCAATCACTGACTAAATCATAATCTGTTTTGTTGTTTGTTGTTTGACAGTCACTGGAAGAACAGTGGCATGTCACTACAAAACACTCATGTTTGGTGCCTCATAATCCACTGGCAAAACAGTGACAGATTGCTACAAAAAAAAAAAGAAAACACGTTTCGTGCTGAAAAAGCCGTGACTCGCTAAATCACAACCATCTGAATTATTCTGTTGCAGGTCATCATCTGATATTGTGTGTAAAATCTTGTGCTGGAAGGGCACAAAAAAATGAAATGACAAAATGAAACGTACAAACTGGCTTCATGTTCATGTGAACACAGTTGCCCAGAATGAAATCAGTGACCGAGTTATTCCCCCAAACAAAACTGTACAAGCAGTTCTGTACATTATTCTGCTTGTAAATCACAACTACAGAGGATTCGCTGCCCGTTCGGCTGTCAGTGTGCCACGGCTGCAGAGGCTCCTTTTAAAAGCTCTGAGAGGCTAATTTGATTATCCATGATTTATTTCAGCTCTGCCACACCTACCGCTGTACCCACGCCTCTGGCCATTAACTTCCCAAACATCTGCCAGTCATGTCTAAGTGCACGGGCACCACGTACGTGTGCAGCTGCTTGAAAATAAGGCGTTAATTGGGGCTGACTGCCGACCACGGACTGTGAACTGTTAGCAGTAATGTGTGACTGAAGTCTGGTCTGCTATGTGCATATCTGAGGACAGTTTCACTGCGGAGGAGCGCGCTCATTATCTTTTGACAAGAACATTGTTGGAGGAAAGCATGACCTCAACTTTCTCGCCTCTGGTCCAAACCAGGCTGCTGACACACATTCGACACCTCCCTCATTGACTGATCCTGCAGACTTTTCGCTGACAGTATGGAGAGAAAATATTAAATAATTGATGCATAGTTTCCTCCTCATTGTAAGCACATTTTAGTCCCTATTTTTAAGGGTCCTGACGTGGCCAGTCCCAAATTATCTGAATAATCAGCCGCACACATGACCTGTGAGTGTCATCATTAAGTCTCAACCTGCCCGTAGAGCCCGATTAAGCTACAGTGGAGGTACAAACTGTTATATGACTGAACATTAGACATCACAAGAGATGAGGCAGTGGCTGCTGAGTACGAATATTTTAATGCCTCATTTACTCAACAGCTCAGTGTGCTTCATCTTTCTCATCCTGCTCCTCGTCGTTTTGTCCTCCTGTCCCCAATGTATGTAAATGTCAGGGTGCGATCATTGTGGACAATGTGGCAACCTGACAGATTGATGTTTGAGTGGTGTGTGTGTGTGTGTGTGTGTGTGTGTGTGTGTGTGTGTGTGTGTGTGTGTGTGTGTGTGTGTGTGTGTGTGTGTGTGAGCCTTGAAGGGTTCAGAGTGAGAGCAAAAGGTGGGGTCAGTAAGAAAGGAAATGTTCTGAAATGGCTGACACTTTAATTCCGTGAGTCACCACTCAACACACACACACACACACACACACACACACACACACACACACACTGTCATTATGCATAAGATCACTGCAGTTACAGTCTAGGCCATATGATAAATTAGTAGAATATGAAGAAACAAAACAAAGAAATTTTTAGAGAGAGAAAAAATAACTTCATTCACTGGGCCGACTGCCGGCAACTTTTAAGGTGGAACGTTAACTTGTAATGTTACTCAATGCATGAGTTGATGACGTGAATCCATCAGCACACCTTAAATTTCACTGTGACAACTTTGACCATCACTTTAGTTTTTATATGACACACACTTTTAGTAATGACTTTAAAAATAGATTAATTTGGAGCGGATTATGCCCTCTAGTGCCATCTATTGGTTGTAAAATAAAGGACACATGTAAGTATGGGGGCAGTGACATGTACGAGTTTGAAACAGACATATCTATTTTTCATATGCTGGAAGCACTTCTACTTGTAATGGAGTATTTTCATGGTGCTGTATTGCTACTTTTACTTTCATAAAGTATGTCAACACCTGCTCCACCACTGAATATTTCCCTCTGAGATGCAGCGCAGTAGAAGTAAAAAAGTCAAATAAAATGAAAATACTCACCAAACACCTCAACACTGCACCTGAGTGAGGCCCCTGAAATCATGGCATTCTTAATTAAATGTCACAGAAACAGGACTTTCTGAGCTGCAAAAGACTGCAGCTCATATATCACATCAGACAGAGCTAGAGTCAGGGTTGGTTGACTCTGCCTCACTGTCACGTGCACACACTCACACACAGACGCAGTATGAAGCGACTGTTACCCGGAGCCTTTGCTGCCTTTCAGAGGATCAATGAGCGGTGTGGCTCTGCAGCAGCACACAACACTGCGATCTCAATGTCATCCAGTGAGGAGGACACACACTGCTTCACACATGACAGCATATCAATATCAGCCCTCGCTCTGACACCATGACCCCTCTGTGAGCCTCATGTGCAGCACTCGCTGTGTCGTACCGATCAATAGTGGAATGTAACTAAGTACTTTTACTCAACTACTGCACTGAGGAACACGTTTGAAGTGTTTCTACTTTGAGTTTTACACTGTATGCAACTTTATACTTCTGCTCCATCAAAGAGGTAAATACTGCACTTTTTACTCCGCAATATTTGTCTGACTTTAGTTACTTCCTGTCCAGTGAAAACCATGTATTCGTATGTACCATATCCCTGCTGCAGCGAGCCAACACGCCGTCTGCGGTCATTTTGACTTGACCAGCAGACTTCACTACAAGCTGATTGGCTGTTGAAACAGGTGACGTGCTTTAAAACCAGCCTCCGACAGAATGACCAGCTGAGATGTGACATCTTCAGCCGGCTTGAGTCGAGCTTAGATCGTCCAGTTGACACCGCTGCAACGTTCTAAAATGCTTTTGTCTCATCGTGAATCTTTGGTCTGAATTGGGCCGTTTATATCTACACAGGGAGCAGGTCCTCGTCCATGGAGGCCGCCATGTTTCTACGGTAGTCCAGAATGGACAAACACTGGCTCTAGATAGGGACATTTGGATTTTTGTGCCAGGAAAAAAACAGATCTTTTTTAACGTGAAACTGCTTCATTCAGTGTGTTTACCAGATTAAATCACCAGGTCTGTTTGTTTTAGAGAGGAAG